>CM065923.1:17529800-18209800 GCA_033439105.1 Magallana nippona
TTTAATTTTGCATACACATATAACCAATATACATTGCTATATATAAAACCTGGCAATTTTTTTTTTCAGATTGAGAGATATTGAGAATCTACGCGTCGTTGATGAATCTGCAATGCGAAACATATTATCTGGAAATACAAACGCTCCTACAATCGTGATAGCAGAAAAGGCAGCTCATATGATAAGAAATATCGATAGTGTGAAATATATGAGAGGGAAAAACTGTTAAGTTGTGATTGTTGTAAATATGAATCAACTTATGTTTCAAATTAATTTTATATTAAGTACTTTGACGTCAAAAGAAACCCGTAGTTCTTGTTTAAAAATGTGCTTCCAGTTATTAACACATTCCATGAAAACAGCTTCGTATTAGAAACAAACGTACATGTTGGTATAGTACACTAATGCATATACCACAGGTGGTAATGTAAGGTTCATAGCTCCTACCCTGATTTTCAGTCAGCAATGAGGGACCCCTTGAATAAAAGTTTATCAAATTGTCATCAAAATTCATTTTGGAGTGTATAATTCGTTTTCCGGCAAAATGCATCTGTATTCAGAAAACTTCTGTAAATTAAAATAAAATTAGGGTATATCCGAGCGTTGAAAATGGTGTACAAAACCATGTGTATTCTATTCTTCAAACGATATCTTAAATAAGAAAATTGCTTTTAAAAATTTTAAATCATTTTTCCTGAAATGTGTCAGGCATTCTGATATAGAATATCACAATAAATATATATACCATCTGCAAGTATAGGAACTAATTTGCTTAAACGCACTAGCTACATTGTTAAATATCATACAATTAAAGTATGCCATTGAGGGAGTCAGCAAAATTCCAGTTCCCCGAGAGCAAGTCTATTTCCCGAGGCGAAGCCGAGGGAAATAGGCTTGCTTGAGGGGAACTGGATTCTTGCTGACTCCCTCAATGGTAGACTCTAACTGTTTTATTATACCGATACAAAGAATCAATCAAAAAAAGTTCAAATCCATATAATTCTTTGTGTATCCAACAAGTTATAACATCAAAATTAATAAAATTAAATTGCACGCGCGTAGTACTGTGACTTAGGCAAGTTATGCTATGTAATAAAGATGATTAAGTATGGCCAATCAAAAAGGACGCTGCAACTAGAATTAAATCATATGGTTATGAATATTCGCGATTTTATTCGGAGCATTTCGGACTTTTCCTTTGGTTAACAGAAATTACTAAGTGTTCCTAATAGGTGTTTTTTGCATTATCACAGGTGTGAGATCGGTTTGTCCAGTGTGATTGATTGAGTTTATCCTTTAAATAACTGTTTTGCTTAATTAATTACAATTTATCATATTTTATTGAAACAACTGTCGTTTGCTCTCATTTTGACTCGCACTATTTGAAGCATGAGGAGGGATAAACCGAAAGTAATCTTTTGAACGTCATAACAGAAAGTTGTCAGACATCAATTTTAATGTAAAATAATGCGAGAAAATAATAATTCATTATATACTCGTGTGGGATAGTGAAACTCCACCGAGGGGACAAGGTTTGAGGTCTAAGACGAGGCTATCCCACACTCGTAATAATGAATGATTCTATTAGTTCATCTAACTAACGGACCTTTTTGCAGGGAAGCAGTCTGTTTTGCAGGGAATCAGTCTGTTAACGCCGGTTTTCAGGGAATCTGCGAAATATATCGAATCACTCTTATATCGTGAAAAATAAGTAGAGATATAATCATTATGATTATCACTGAATAATGATGTTTTTTTTCCATTATTCACACTCGAGGTTTTGGCGATAGTACTATTAAATTATTTCTAATTAATTAATGTGACTTAAGTATGGGAATGTATATCATACTTGTAGCATACAGCAATTGTATGACAATATGTAT
Organism: Magallana nippona; assembly: GCA_033439105.1. NCBI lineage: Eukaryota > Metazoa > Mollusca > Bivalvia > Ostreida > Ostreidae > Magallana > Magallana nippona. The sequence continues at coordinate 17,531,684 of CM065923.1, forward strand.
CATGTGTTAATATGAATGGAATAAATGTCATTGTATCTTTTCAATCGTTTTTGTTAATATAATTCTTAAGGGGTTATGGCGTTAATAAATCTACATTTGTTTTACCTTTACCGTCATTAATACAAGACACTTGAGAGAGAGAGAGAGGGAGAGAGAGAGAGAGAGAGAGAGAGAGAGAGAGAGAGAGAGAGAGAGAGGGTAAATATATTCTTCCATCCTTCCCAGTTGACTTCACCAAATTGTATTTGTCAATTATTTTGACATGCAATATATTTATTTTTGTCGTACATAGTCTTGATTGGGGGATATCAACCTGTTCAGGAAAGATTTTGTAATACTGCATCAATCAACAGCATAATGATTGTATAAGTATATAATTTTTCATTTGTAGGACAGTTTCTGACTTTATCTAACATATCATGTAATCCTAGTATGATTCCTTTCTCTGAGAAAAATTTCACAATTGGGAATTTTTCTTAAACGATAATTGGCAACATTATTCAATGTACATGTACATTGTAAAACTTTACATTATTAAAGAATGTGCTACATAGTTAAAGATGCCACAAAAAGGACAATAGTATATGAAGTCTACTTAAATGCTCCTACTGTACGGTTGTTAAATTCAAAATTGAAACCATTGAAGTCTTGAGTATGTTTACTTAAAATAAGACTGTTCTTAATAGTTTTGTTTAATGGTTCAATAGATCTATAGACAGGTTACATTTAGTATTGAACATATATTTGTGTGATATCATGTACATGTGAAGTTTAGAAAGAGCAACCATATTTTTGATTTCTCTAATCCATATATATATATATACATTTTCTAGTTCTGGTGATTTGCTAGGTAAATATAACCAGGCCTCTAAAACATTCCTGCATAATATATATTTCACCTTTTGTCAATTTCTGCATAATATATATTTCACCTTTTGTCAATTTCTTCAGAACCATCTTCTTCCCTGCATAAATATTTTTTTATTATCTAAATCTATATCTAAATGCATATTGTTACTTTATATATATAGTACTTTATAGTATAATGTTCATCTAAACAAAATTCAATGCCATAATAACTTTTTTGTACTAATCTTAAATCCACCATCTTTAATTACATTTTTACACACGCCTATTTTCTATCGGGTGTGATTATAACTACTTCATACTACAAAGAGTAGAATTCACAATGTAATTCTCTAAGCTGTGAATTATTGGAATTAAAAAGGAAGAAGGCAAGCATGTGATAAAAAGGTTGCAGTATATGAGAACTGTTAAACATTATGGTATATATTTCCGTTTCAAACGTTCCACTTCATAGTGTATATGAAATTGCATCTGATTCAATTGCTTAAAGAATTAACAAGAGAAAAGCTGTCAATATGACTACCATCAGGATTTTCATTTGTGTGTACAGTATCCATAATCCATTTGTCAACCCTGAAAGACTATATGCAATATTTTGCAAAAATAAATGACTGAAGTTCTTGCATCAATTATCAAAAATCAAAATCCGTGCAATAAGCCCATCTCTGATATATGTACAATTGATCTGCAAAACAAAAACCAAAATTTCCTATCTTTAAAATTGTAGGAGGAATTATCCATACAATGACAAAATGACAATAAAAAACCGTCAACCATCTCACAAATCCATAAAACGAAATGCAAATTCAAAGCAGAGCAACACGGACCTCCAAAAAGATAAAGGTAGGATCAGGTGCCTAGGAGGAGTGAGCAAAGGGGTACCCTATATGCAATATTTTGCAAAATATGTCTATGGTCAACAGCTGGTATTTTTGCATAAATTATCAAAAATCAAAATCCAAGTGATATGAATATCTCTATAATGTGTACAATTGATCTACAAAACAAAAACTTCCTTTCTTGTAAACTGTAGGAGGAGTTATCCGTACAATACCCTTTTGACAGCCGTCCTCCCGCCATTTCCATCATTTCAATAACCGGATTTTTTCCTTAGGAAATCCCTGTTGAATACCGTTTCATTTCTATTAACTGTGTTATATTCAAAAATTTATTTAGAACAAGATCATAACGGCTAAATCGTATGATATTTATCAATATATTATGTCGTGTTGATACCTGACACAAATATGCATCTTTTCAGGGAAAGTTATTTTTTATCAGAATTTTCATACTATTCCATATGCATCATTTAAATATGCATGATCGGACTTAAATTCATTCTTATTTAAGAAAGAATAAAAGCTTAAACAATTAAAATGGTAAAATTCAGAATTCAGAATTTCCATTACATTGTATAGTTAAACAAAAGTGTGCCGGTATTAATTATCCTTTCCGCATTCTGTCACGCAATCATAAAGAACGATAAATGTTGCATAACGGCATCCGAGTTGAACAAGAATTAGTGGTGTATCGGTATGAGGTAGGTTGGAAGACCTAATATATCTGAAAGATGTTCAACATGTAAAACTATGAAACGCTGAACGTTAAATACCTTAAATAAATATTTTATGTTGCGTTTGTTTTTAAGTCGTTGTAACAGATACAAAGCACTGACCTTTATTCAAGAAATTTCCGGACAAAAACGTATTTAAAACAAGGAAATAAAACCATTTTATAATCAGATATATGTTCCTGTTTTTTATTAACCAGAGAGTCTGGGGATATTAAATACGCAACTTGCAAAAGTAAGTTTTAATATATTATTTATAACCAATGAACGTTTTATAATATATTTTTCTGGAAGAACTCATTGGAAGTTTTTTTTTAATTCAGTTGTTTGAATATTTAAATATTAAATCAATTATGTATATGCACGTAGATGGCACTTAGTTTTCAAAGATCAAAGGACCTCTGGATAGAGCAAGCAAGATTTGAAGCTCAGATTAGTGAGTATCCTTACTTAGACTACAGTCATGTTATCATCCACAAAAACGGTATGGAATTATTTTAACTAATATTAGTTTTAAAACTCGTTTCAAGTTTAGAGTACCAAACTGATTATTTTCATTCTTGACTTTTGAAAATTAATATAACAGTAAACATAGAAGTGCATAGTCAATAGATGGTCATGTTACACACTTGTGCATGTACATTATGCAGATTTTTTTTCTGCTGTTTTGTGTCGAGGAAATGTCAAGTTGATAGTGAGCTCACACCCGATTCATTAATGGATAGTTCTTTAAAAAATTGTTGGAAATGGTTTGCATACAAGGAAACTTAGTTATTTGTGCTTAAGGTACAAATCAGCTACAATACTTCACAAAATAATTACTTTACAACTAATGTTTTATTTAAAGGTCATGAATTGCGCTTTCAACATGGAAAGGGTCCTTTTAATATATTTATACTGGATACATCTTCATTTCTCGGGGAAGAAGGGTCCATACAATTAAAGGACACGTTTACTGCTATAATTGACGGTAACGTTTAAAGGAAATCAAAATGCTTTGCCAGTTAGCCGATATAACATAATATTTTCATGGGTTCAAAGGTATAAATACCGCCTTTTTAATAATTGGAAAATATGTTTTTACAACTTAAAGATTATATTGATATCAATTGTGTTATATATATATATATATATATATATATATATATATATATATATAGCTGTATGTCGATCGGTAATTATGACATATATCATGAATCACAGTACAATTATCAGTTCGTCATTATTTGTATTTTAAAGATAAAATTCATTGATATTGTATATATCTGCTTCATGATGACTTTGGACATAATTTCAGAGTATTCAAAACAGCCCAACATTGACGAAAACGTTGCTGTTATTGTATGTGGACGACAGACCAAGTTTGTACGTCATTATTCCAACCAATACGAAGATATCAAACATTGCCTAGGTATTGTTTCTCATTATTAAGATCAGTTGTGTAATTAAGAAGTTGAAATTTTAGTTTAACTGAAAAGCTATATATTGACAAGCCTTCTTTGATTTTCAAACAAAGCATACTTAAAACTAGTTCCAGACGTTAGAATTTAGTTATATCCAAAATCTGTTAATATTCCATTTCTTTAAACACACTTTTATCTCGGCTATATCAGATGATGTTGATTTTGGTGGACCTTGCCCTTTAACAGCAGCGTTTCTGTTATCACATGGAGGACTCGAAGGAAATGTTAAAAGTATCCACAATACATTTGTCATACTGTATTTGACATAAAAGCAAGCATGAAAATATATATTATTCATAATCTTGTTTAAATCAAACATTAAGTAAACGTATCTTTATATCAAACCTATTCTTTATTTTCCGTGGGTATCCAAATATAAAATAACATGTCATAATTAATGAATATATTTGTAGATCGTTCACGGTCCATTGGAGATTTTCACGTTCACCCAAGAGTTATTCTTATTTCGAATGGAAAGGCAACAGATTTTACAGACGTTGATTCTAATTGCTCTCCAATGACAGGAACTAGTGAAGTATCGGCAATAAATTGCACTGCTATAAAGTTATACTAAAACTGAACACGACTCAAAAAAGGCATAATAAATGTTCTGCTAGTGCTTATCGACAATATTCTTGATTTAAAAGATCCCAATACGCACTTTTGACGATTTTAGTCGAATTTATTGTCTGAACTTTAAAACAAAAAAGAAATTTAACACTCCTTTAAAACTTAAATTAAAACTGCATCGATTTATTTGAGCAGTGCTATTGTTATTATAGAAAATGTTTGCTCAATTTTTGGTATAAATCTGAAACATGGTACTGATAAGGAGGAAGAGGACTATCTTAAAAGTAGCCAAAATATCTATAAAAATTATCATAATCAGTTTTCATGAGTACTTCGATTCCTGCTTCAACATGTCCCCACCTAACCCCGACCCCATTTCCACCCCAGTCAAACATTTAGAGTGTGGGTTATACCTTCGAAAATCAGGCCAATTTATGGCCGGTGCTTTCAGAATATTTGCATGCGTGGTTCTTTTACTTACCACATATGTAAAACACAAAGGTTGCCGTGATTCGAGACTCAGCTTTAGTCTTATCTAAATACTAATCTATCGATAAACACTGGGAACAAAGAACCTAACGACTACAATTTATTGAAAGAAAATGTAATGAAGAATAATATTTACAACAATTGTTTTATTCATCGAAGTTCTGATTATTGTTGCAACCAAATTGTGTAAAAATTGGGCAAACTGATAACTTTAATTCGTGATTCTTTTTTTATTTAACATTTATAGCGACACATGGTACTTTATGTTCATTTGGAATGATAAAAAAAAAATATTCTTTAGAATATTTCATATTTGTGTATTCAAATTCATAAAAGTTTGTTAATTTTGATAGTAAAACCAAAAATGATAGGCCATGCATTAAAATTCTACAATTAAATACAATGTTCGAAAGCTAGCAACATTGCAAAAAAACTATAATCAAATTTATAAAAGTTAGGGTGGACTTTTGCATTAACTATACGTATTTATTCGAATCAATAACAAAATATTCAAAACAAAACACTGTATTTGTGATGCCCTTTCACTCTGTCAGTGTTTAATTTAATTAATTAACAAAGTATTATCAAAGAATAAAATTGCAAGTATAATTCGGTTTTTACCATCAATATACTGTCTTATATTTTAAACAGGGAATGGACGTTCTGGTTAACGTCACAGAAGGCATTGGAAGAATTCATCCAATTTTTTGTGTTGCTGTTGGGGGGAATCCTGATTTGGTGAAATATTTTTTTATTGGATTGTTTTATTTATGAAATTGAATATCTAAATCTTGAAATATATATGTATATCTTGTAGACTACATTAGAGTTTCTTAGTGGCCAGTCACGAGGAGGAAAGGTCGTTTATCCAGACAAAGCAAGGCAAATTGCCAAATGCTCTCAAAATTTGGTAACCATTTTAAGTAAATATTTTCAGTTCCAATTTAATTGATAAATAAAGTATTTCTTTATGTAAATTATTCATAGTAATAAGTGATTGAATTTTCGAAAGCGAATAAACACTACTATTTAATTAAATAGTATTACTTAATATAAAGTTTCTAACTCAGAATTTGCAGATCAGTGACATGATATTAAAATTATTGCACTACGCTTTAAAGAATCAAGAGTGTATAGGGAAAAATAGTTTACGTAAATGCTGATCTATATTGTAAAAGAAAGTTTGCACAATAAAGATGTTTTCTCTACTACCTTAAAAATCAGTTTATATTACTTATATTTTTAAGATGCGTAACTCCAAGTAACGCTATTGGAGATATTTTTAATTTCGTTTTTTAAGCAACAATGATTCATTTTGACATCACTTCAACTTTTTAAAATTTAACCTTATGGGTAGAGAGTTCACAATTCTTTGGGTTTTTAACGTATCGCTTTTTTGTTGAAAAACACGTAACGGATTCTTTTAAATCATTGTTTTTGTTTTTATTTACAGGTTTTTCGTAAAAAACAAAATGTTTCTTGCATCGTTGAAAATATTTTTGATAAATGATCTAGAATTTTATGTAACAAAACTAAAAATACATATCGAATCTTTCAAATGAGATTGAATCGTGATATCTATACATGTACTAGTAACTTGTTTGTAATTTACCTGACATTCACATTATTGTCAAGGTTAAGAATTACCAACATTAAGGGTTTTATTTAAATTAAAATAAAGATAAAATATGCATTACATTTAATTTTAACTATGGTCATTTAAAGTTTAAACACAATGCATATTATAATGTTTCCAATTATTCTTAAAGTATTGACTATATATATACAAAAACTTCCTAAATTACATGAAATATTTCAAAGATTAATATTACTTATAATTATAGAAAATTGCTGCAATGCTCTCGTTTACGGTAAAAAATGACGGCAATGACAGAGAAAGAATTCTGACGGCATTGGTATGCACGTGTCCAGACAGAGAGTTTTCGGAAATGGATCAGGTTTAACACCTTCACATTAAGGCCAAGATTTAAGAAGTGATTTTTGTCTTTTTTGAGCTGGATCCATTATGATTTATAATACATAATTGATGTGATGTATTTTTCCAGTACTTTATGACTGTACGGGAATTGTGTAGAAATATGTATAAGACATATTCTTCTAGACATCATATTCTGGACAATCCATTTACATTCGTATGGATTAGTAATTCCGATATCTATGTTCATTTTGATATCATTTTAAGGACAAAAACTCTGTGCCGGATAATTATGTTATTGCCAAGGTGGCATTTTTGCACCCGTCTAAGCTGCTTGTATCAGGAAATTCAAATATGTCATTCAATCATCCATTGTTTAGAGAGTTTAAAACCACCTTTGTTATTAATGTATCTCACGTTTCAGGTGATATATTGGCATTAAGAAAATAAATTCCTACAGGAAAATAACTGTTCCTACAAGAAAAACAATTTTCTTGTAGGATATTTGATATTTCCTACTGGATTGAAAGAACTTCTTTAAGGTTTTAAATTCCGATAGGATTCGAACAAATCCGATAGGAAATCGTAATTTCCTATAGGAAAACTACCTGCCTGAATTAAAGTCCAACACGAAATGCTTTTCTCCTATAGGAAATATAAATCCTAAAGGATTGTCATTATTTCCTGTAGTAGAATTATTTTTCCTATAGGAATTTTTATTTTCCTAAGGGATATTAATTTTCAAAGGTTAATTTCTCTCCTGTCAGGTGGGATACACTAAAACAAAAAGGGGTTATATACTCTCTAGACAATGGATGAAGTGGAAATGTAATGAAGAATAATATTTACAACAATTGTTTTATTCATCGAAGTTCTGATTATTGTTGCAACCAAATTGTGTAAAAATTGGGCAAACTGATAACTTTAATTCGTGATTCTTTTTTTATTTAACATTTATAGCGACACATGGTACTTTATGTTCATTTGGAATGATAAAAAAAAAATATTCTTTAGAATATTTCATATTTGTGTATTCAAATTCATAAAAGTTTGTTAATTTTGATAGTAAAACCAAAAATGATAGGCCATGCATTAAAATTCTACAATTAAATACAATGTTCGAAAGCTAGCAACATTGCAAAAAAACTATAATCAAATTTATAAAAGTTAGGGTGGACTTTTGCATTAACTATACGTATTTATTCGAATCAATAACAAAATATTCAAAACAAAACACTGTATTTGTGATGCCCTTTCACTCTGTCAGTGTTTAATTTAATTAATTAACAAAGTATTATCAAAGAATAAAATTGCAAGTATAATTCGGTTTTTACCATCAATATACTGTCTTATATTTTAAACAGGGAATGGACGTTCTGGTTAACGTCACAGAAGGCATTGGAAGAATTCATCCAATTTTTTGTGTTGCTGTTGGGGGGAATCCTGATTTGGTGAAATATTTTTTTATTGGATTGTTTTATTTATGAAATTGAATATCTAAATCTTGAAATATATATGTATATCTTGTAGACTACATTAGAGTTTCTTAGTGGCCAGTCACGAGGAGGAAAGGTCGTTTATCCAGACAAAGCAAGGCAAATTGCCAAATGCTCTCAAAATTTGGTAACCATTTTAAGTAAATATTTTCAGTTCCAATTTAATTGATAAATAAAGTATTTCTTTATGTAAATTATTCATAGTAATAAGTGATTGAATTTTCGAAAGCGAATAAACACTACTATTTAATTAAATAGTATTACTTAATATAAAGTTTCTAACTCAGAATTTGCAGATCAGTGACATGATATTAAAATTATTGCACTACGCTTTAAAGAATCAAGAGTGTATAGGGAAAAATAGTTTACGTAAATGCTGATCTATATTGTAAAAGAAAGTTTGCACAATAAAGATGTTTTCTCTACTACCTTAAAAATCAGTTTATATTACTTATATTTTTAAGATGCGTAACTCCAAGTAACGCTATTGGAGATATTTTTAATTTCGTTTTTTAAGCAACAATGATTCATTTTGACATCACTTCAACTTTTTAAAATTTAACCTTATGGGTAGAGAGTTCACAATTCTTTGGGTTTTTAACGTATCGCTTTTTTGTTGAAAAACACGTAACGGATTCTTTTAAATCATTGTTTTTGTTTTTATTTACAGGTTTTTCGTAAAAAACAAAATGTTTCTTGCATCGTTGAAAATATTTTTGATAAATGATCTAGAATTTTATGTAACAAAACTAAAAATACATATCGAATCTTTCAAATGAGATTGAATCGTGATATCTATACATGTACTAGTAACTTGTTTGTAATTTACCTGACATTCACATTATTGTCAAGGTTAAGAATTACCAACATTAAGGGTTTTATTTAAATTAAAATAAAGATAAAATATGCATTACATTTAATTTTAACTATGGTCATTTAAAGTTTAAACACAATGCATATTATAATGTTTCCAATTATTCTTAAAGTATTGACTATATATATACAAAAACTTCCTAAATTACATGAAATATTTCAAAGATTAATATTACTTATAATTATAGAAAATTGCTGCAATGCTCTCGTTTACGGTAAAAAATGACGGCAATGACAGAGAAAGAATTCTGACGGCATTGGTATGCACGTGTCCAGACAGAGAGTTTTCGGAAATGGATCAGGTTTAACACCTTCACATTAAGGCCAAGATTTAAGAAGTGATTTTTGTCTTTTTTGAGCTGGATCCATTATGATTTATAATACATAATTGATGTGATGTATTTTTCCAGTACTTTATGACTGTACGGGAATTGTGTAGAAATATGTATAAGACATATTCTTCTAGACATCATATTCTGGACAATCCATTTACATTCGTATGGATTAGTAATTCCGATATCTATGTTCATTTTGATATCATTTTAAGGACAAAAACTCTGTGCCGGATAATTATGTTATTGCCAAGGTGGCATTTTTGCACCCGTCTAAGCTGCTTGTATCAGGAAATTCAAATATGTCATTCAATCATCCATTGTTTAGAGAGTTTAAAACCACCTTTGTTATTAATGTATCTCACGTTTCAGGTGATATATTGGCATTAAGAAAATAAATTCCTACAGGAAAATAACTGTTCCTACAAGAAAAACAATTTTCTTGTAGGATATTTGATATTTCCTACTGGATTGAAAGAACTTCTTTAAGGTTTTAAATTCCGATAGGATTCGAACAAATCCGATAGGAAATCGTAATTTCCTATAGGAAAACTACCTGCCTGAATTAAAGTCCAACACGAAATGCTTTTCTCCTATAGGAAATATAAATCCTAAAGGATTGTCATTATTTCCTGTAGTAGAATTATTTTTCCTATAGGAATTTTTATTTTCCTAAGGGATATTAATTTTCAAAGGTTAATTTCTCTCCTGTCAGGTGGGATACACTAAAACAAAAAGGGGTTATATACTCTCTAGACAATGGCCTATCATTTTGGTATATATAGATTTTTAAGAAACTGCATCTTAGGCAGTGCACTGGCATAATTATCCGGCACAATGTTAAAAGCTCAATAACATAGTGTTTGCCGTTTTTAGAGAGATTGTAGGCATTCCGGATAATTATGATTTATTCGTAAAATAACAGAAAACAAATTGTTTTAATAACATTAAGCCCAGGTACACCTTGTAAAACTAAGCTATTGTAAAGAAGCATCATTTAAACAATTTATATCTCAAATTTCAGACTCCTTCAATTTAATTAATCTTGACCGTACCTGCAGACAAAGTCTAATAAAAAGAAAACATAATATAATTTTTGTACTTATAGAATGATATCATTGAAGTGTGTCTGAAAAAGACTTTGTACTGTTCGATTAACGATATAATGAAAGAGATTGAAGATGAACAGGATCTCTATACGGAAAGAGATCATCGTATGCCTCCGTTGGGTTCAAGGGTTAAACGAGGACGTGATTGGCGGTGGGGTGACCAGGATATGTTTGGGCCTGGAACAGTTGTTGGACATTCTAAAGATGGTAAACATTACAGTCAACACGATAACTGGAAATATATACAATTAGAGCAATCATACTAGTATCTTTTATTCATGTTATTCCTTTTGCATTTCATACAGCTACATAAGAAAAAGGTGTTTTGATTAATCAATAAAACCATTTATACTGAAGCCTAATATATAAATGATATTATTTTGATTCCATTAGTTGGCTGGTTGAAGATAGCATGGGACAAAAATAAGGTGATATATCCATACAGATACGGATCTAACCGCAACGAAAATGATAAATATGATGTAAAGGTTTGCGATGATCCGAGAATACTGGAAGATGAACTCATTGCTCCGGGTTGTTTAGTTACTCGAGGTACATACAGTGTACATACAAGAACTGTATGGTTTGTTTCAAGATCCTAATTTTTGTAAATTTGGTTGTAGTTAAACCGATGGTGGTACACGTAGTGGTTTAGCAATTGTTAAAAAAATCCATGTTCATTGTGTTTTTACAATAAACCCTCCTTTAGATATTACGTACATCAAGATATAACGTTATGATTTGTCGGACATAAAAGATATCCGGTCAGCCTCACTCAAACTAGATAAAAATATATAACAGTACTGCTGTAAGGTCATCCAATAATACCTTGATATACTTAAAGTTAAAAGGAGTTTATATGACAGTTGTTTGTTACCAATAAGCTTATAATATGATTTATGATTTGGATTTTCAAAAATGGTCAGTGCATCTTAAAATAATATCTTGTTCCCTATTTACATTCTCTAGGACCGGATTGGGAATGGGGTAACCAAGATGGTGGTGCTGGAACCATTGGAACAGTCCTTACAGTAGATAATAAAGGAGTGGTTCTTGTATGTGCTTTGAAAACGTTTTTGTTCTGTTTATAGTAAATACATTGTGATGCAATAATGTTTTAATTTCCAAATGTGTATGTAAAAATTAAGCAAAGGTTTACACTGATAACTTTGCAAAACGTGTTAAGAGCATACCTTCGAATTTAGATGATTAAGTTTATTTATGCATTTTTCTATTTCTTTTCACTTTTTATATACAATTTATAAATATTTTTTTTAAGAATCCATTGTCTTTCTATGCAACTTGCTAATTGACAATAACATCAAATAACGAACATTAGCTTATTCTATATGGATATTAAGAGATGGGTTCAGAAAGAGATGTAAACATAAACAGTGTGAATCGTGATATATATTTTTCTCAAAATGTTCGGTAGCTTCATACCTGCATGAGCCATAAAAAATATTACTTAGATATTGTTTGGATCGGCACTCAAATCCATATATTAATTCATATTTTTAGGTAAATTGGAAACGTGGCAGTTGTCACACATATAGATATGGATACGACGATAGGATTGATCTACAGCTTTGGTGATAACATTTTTTATGCTACACAATTTATTTATTTCAAAATGCTATGGCACCTTATTAATTGTGGTACAGATACATGTACAATGCACCAATTCATTCCATGATCTTAATGGGTGTAATTAAAGGTGATTGTTATTCAAGTAAAACTAGATGCTGTCATTAGACAGTAATACCCGCACCAAGTGTTTGCCTCTAAATAACATTCTCTTGTACCGGTTTTAGTCAAAAAGAAGGCCACATGCAATTTCCGGTACTTTTTAAAAATTATGATTTTCATAAATGATGAGATCACATCCTATAATAAATATGCCCATGCCCCCCCCCCCCCCCCCCCGGCTGTTGCCTGCTTTATTTATGCTTTTGTGTGCCAACATCATCGTGTGCGTGGATTTAGAGAAAGGGTGGGGGTGAGAGGTCCAGACCCCCCCCCCCCCCGCAAACACAATTATTACTCTGATTACAGGTTGCATTAGCAGGTACTAGTTTTACCCAGCTCTTTGGTTAGATGGGTTTCACGTGGTGTACATGAATCTGTGTTTTCGATATGCAGAATAGGATTAATTATCATGAATAAGTGTTTCTTTTGTGGAGATCAGCTAAAGGAATTCATATTGTGCTCTAATTGGATTATCATTATGATGTTGACCAATATAGGTAAGTATATACATGTAGTAGCGCAATATTATGAGACACCGGTATACAAAACGTACAGTTAAGTTTTACTTTCACTTTCTAAAATGTGATCTCCCTTTGCCAGCATACTGTATCATACTGTAACATTTTGTATTAAATTTGGGTATTAAATATCATGTTTATATGAGTTATAATAGGGAGGAAGGGGAAGGGGCCTTAACCGTTCCCCATCCCCAGGATGTGTGGATTAGGTATACATTTCTAGTGAGAATGAAGGCATGCTGCTGCTTTTTTCCCCCCATTAAACCCGGCCCTTCCCCATCATCATACACCAGTAATAGAAAAAGAGTTAATGACTGTAACTTTCTTTTATTTTGATTATTCTTTTTTGTCAAGAGATATGTGGTATGTCAAGATTTATGACTCATGAAAATTTGTGCATTTTAATCCTGACTGTTAACAAATACACATGTATAATTACATATAAAGAAAAATACATGAGATATTATACTAGGGATGCCAATCAATTGCAGAATTGCCAATCGGTTATTTATAACTCATTTTGATTGATTAATTTGTTAATCATTATGAAAATATAGACATTTCTAAATACATGTATGACATATTATCAATATTTTTTGAAGATTGATTTTGTTACTATTAACAACTTATTTAGGGCTCCACTCTGCAGATGCCCTATAGTTATCATTTTGTCCAATCTGCTGATCATGTCAAGATATATTTAAGACAAATTGGCCCTTGCCCCTTGGGTCATTCCCCCCTAACCCCCCCCCCCCCCCAAGAGTTGCTTTTAAACCACCACCACCCCCCTTCCTCTGAAATAGGGAATGATAATACATTTTAATAATTGTTGAGATCCCCACCCTAAACCATATTCATTCTTGCTCCTTGTGTCATTGCACATCAATTGGTACATGTATATAGGTTATACCCCCTTTGAGATGCCCAGTGACTTTCCAGAGTTAGAACTAATCAAGTAACCTATCTTATTCATATGTAGTGTAATTCCTAGCCCTAGCCCAATGATGACCCCAGTGCTTTGTTTCTTACAGCAAGGTTTTTGTTGACTGACTTTATAATTTCCACAATTATATATAACATTTTGTTTATCTTGAAGATTAAAATGCAATTCCCAAAATCTCTTTATGTACATCTGACATCATACAGAAAAAACCAATCAAGAAATGATTTTGCTACTGTAAAAATGTGAGAAGATACTCTGAATCTCCCCACCCACCTGCCCCCCGAAAACATGAATAGTCGAATGTTTTTAAAATATCCTCAAAATCATCGAAATCACCGCTCCTAATCCATATATATTTTTGTTTCTTGAACCATGACCATGTAAAGGCAAATCTTTTTCTGGTATTAGCAGGTCATGGCATCTGGGGGTCACCCTAACCCCACCCCACCCTCCCAAAATCAAAAATGATCAAATAACTTGAAAAAAATGCTTGTGATCCCCACCCCTAAAGCATATATATTCTTCCTCCTTATGCACCTTATGATACGTTATTTCAATCACAAGAGATAAGAGGAGGTCCAGGAATTAGGTTTTTTATGGGACGGAACATCATTTTGCAGATAGCATTGACCCTCAGAATCAAATTTATATTTCTAAAACCTTATTGCATATCTATAGCTCAGCCCCTGCTATATCCCTATAAATGATGTGGCTATTCATTAAATCATGAGAGGAGTTCTGGGAAGTAGGTTTTTTCAGGAGTGATAAACGTCAATTTTCAGCTACTATTTGACTCCCTGGATGAAATTTGAATTTTTTAAACCTTATTGCATGACTATATGACAGCCCCTATCATACCCCAAGATATGATGTGGCTATTCATTAAATCATGAGAGGAGTTCTGGGAAGTAGGTTTTTTTAGGAGTGATAAACGTCAATTTTCAGCTACTGTTTGACTCCCTGGATGAAATTTAAATTTTTAAAACCTTATTGCACATCTATAGTACAGTCCCTATCATATCTCAAGAGATGACATAGCTACTGCATAAACTGTAAGAGGAGTTCTGGGAACCATATTTTTTTGGCAAAAAAACGTCATTTTTTATGCCCACAGACCCCCGTGATAAAAACAGAAATTCTGAAACATGATTACACGTCAACATGACACCCCGAAGCATATCCTATAAGATCATTAGGCTACTGCAAAAAGAAATTGACGTTTTTTGAAACCAGACTTTTTGTAAAAAAAAAAAAACGTCATTTTTCAGCCATTTAATGACCCCCAGGACAAAATTGAAATTTCCGAAACCTTATTGCGCATCTATAGAACACCCCAAAACATATTCAAAGAGATGATTTGTCTACTGTTGAAAATGTAAAAGGAGTTCGAAGAAGAAGGTTTTTTGTCAAAAAACGTCATTTTTTACCAATTATTTGACCCCCAGGACTACCAGAGAAGTTTTGAAACCTGTTTACAAAACAACATGACACCCCAAATCATACTCCAAGAGTTCAATTTGCTGGTTTATAAGATGTAAGAGCAGTTTGAGAAAGTAAAACGTGACAGACGGACGGACGGACGGACGGACGGAACAGGGTAACAACAATATACCCGAACTTTCTTTAGAAAGTGCGGGTATAATAAACGATAATCCATTCGACTATCAAGTGTTTTATATTATAAACAACAAAATGATGGGGTCAATATGCATTTTTGTCAAAATAATGTTGTTTAAGATAAGTTCTATATTGTTTTGTACCCTTATTTTATATGCAAACACAACACTTTCTATAGTGATCCATTTTCTCCGGAAAGCGTCAGATTTCTTAAAAAGTCAATGATAGCAGCTAAAGAAAATTATCCCGGGGAGATCAATGTCTGTAGTGAAGAAGGTATTTATACTTATATATCTATGTAGCTTCTTCGAAGGTATGAATGTACATGTATTTACCGTTGATTCTTTATTTTTGCGAGTATTTATGCGATACCATTGTTAAGCATCATACTGAACAAACACAAAATCACGATTGCTAGACAGTCAACGATTTAATTTGAAGTATTTAGCTAAAAGATTTAATGTTTATTTGAAGTTTATCCATAAAATGCAATTTGAGCAGCTTATGTATTGAGTCGCATGCATAAGCATTTATAAATATGGCACAGATGAGCGATTATGATGCTACATGTATATGAACCAATTGTTTATAAGACCACATAAAATCCGTCAAATCTTCTGTTACAAATCATCACTTTTTATAAGACATGGGCTTTGTAATTACAGAACCAACTGTGGGAAGCAATGCAAACTTGCTAATAATCAATTCAAGTGCAATCGCTATCAAATTTTTACATTTATTCAATAAACGTTTAAAACAAATCTTTTTTACTTATAATTGCAGTTAGATGAAACTGAACTATATATTTGAATGTGTACCGATATCGTTAATCGACAATTGCAAATATACAGGCCTAACGGCGAAAAAACCTGGAGGAGTTAATTTTTAGACCTCAATCTCACTTTTCACTATATGTATGCAGTTTAAAAGAGTGATTCTTATGTACATGAATTTTAAGTGAACGTGTTTAATGGACCTACATGTAGAAACTGAGTATTGGACGATTGAATCTAAAAACTATGAACATTAAAACTACGAAAGCATAACATGAATAAGATCCAATTATTTACGCTAATCAGTTATATGAACAGATTCCAAATCATCTTTTGTAAGAGCATATTGCGTAAAAATATTCAAAAATATGTACACCAACCTTGATTAATAAAGGCGACAGTTTCAATTTAGCGAGCAATCTAGCTATTTAACACTCTCAATAATTCTTCTCGGTTAGTTAATTACTTTTTAATTTAAATCTACAGTACAAAGATCAAAATCAAATATAACGTGGCTGGATAAGATATTTGTTACAATTTAAAAATTCATTTTTCTTTTTATAGATTTTGATAATACACATTGTCTCTCCTCTAATGATAAAAATGAAGAAGCTAGAAAGCCCATTTCAAAGGATTCAAACGTAAGGCCAACCGGTATCTTACAAGTCAAAAAAGGGGAGTACTTCAAAAATAGTCTAAAAGAGACTCTTCGAACACCAGACATTGAAGCAGATGGGCCAAATTGTTCAAAGGTCAATCAGTGGTGGTGGTGGAAGGATAGTGAAGGAAAATGGAATCCACACTCGAAGGAAGCAAATGCCAAAATTAATAAATGCTACAAACGTGATCCGAAATCAACCGTTATTGTCATGATCAAGGACCAAGGGTAAGTTGATTAAGAATTCATCTGTGGTGCAAATTTTTATAATGTTTATTATGATATAATCATTGATATAAATAAAAGTTTATAAAGGATTTCATTTAGTTACAGGATTGTGATGGCAAAGAATATACAGATAAACCTTACAACAAGAGATTTGTCTGATGTTAAATTAGTGAAAAACGACAATTTTCCACAGACATAACACCGTTAGATTACAGACCGTTATTTTGTAGCAGAGTCTTTTTTAGGAAAAGTTATTGAATAGACATATTAGTAATTCTTTCAGAGCAACATACACGACTAATGTTTTAATATTAACACTGTTAGGATTGTTTGCGTTGATTTCTAAACACAGCAAATTGCTATGTTAAACCATGGTTCAACACATGCAGAATCATGTTAGAATTAAGTCAGTTTTGACGTATTTCAAAAATATATTTTTTAAACAAGTTGATAAACAGTTTATACGAATCTATAATGCCGAGTGTTTTGAATAAATAAATATGCGATTTGGATACACATATCCGTATGCAGCACCAAATAAAGCAGTTTACTGTTTATATTTACAGCTATCTTTTAAATATTTTATCAGTTATCCGTGAAAAGAGAGAAAGTTATCATCATTGTTGATTAGAATTTTACGCAGGAGGAACACTTAATGTTCCATATATGTGAAGGGTACGTGAAACTATGGTAGCTACAACCCCTTGAAGGCATAGAGTCATTCTAAGTCCAAGTCCGTGCTTCGATATAGGCGTAGTTTCAAAAAAATAGACAACGAACATATAACAGAAAAAGTAAAAAGATGACATCAGTGAACTATGCAAATTTTGTTTAATTTTGCTACTAGATTTAAAGTTGCCACTTACAAAGCTAAACAAAACGCAGTTTAAATGGGTTTATTCTTACGTCTTAACTGGATCACGTAGATTTCTGTCATGTCATTCATGTATTAATTGCAATCGATTTTCGTAAGAAATACAGAAAATACTTGTGGATGCAATGCATGAAAAGAACCAGAAAAGAAGCAAAACAATTCAGCGCCTCAAAATTTTGAAAACTTCAGCTATTAGAATACGATACATGTAACAGTATCATAGTTTATAGTTTAATGTAATATGCTTTATTATTTTAGTTGAGCAATATCATATATGCTATTTTTTAGGGTTTGAATTTTAATTGTATGCTATCTAAGTATCGTATAATATTGCACCATATCATACAATTTTGTAAAAGAAATTTTATAATATGATATTGAATCATTTATAAGATATAATATGCTATCATAATTCGAGTCATATTTAATTATGTGATTCATAATTCTTCATCCACTAGACATTGAATGGAATCAAATATCTTTGAAAACTAAAAACAAAAACAGTCCCATACTTTATCACCTTATATACAATTATTGCTTCTTTTTTATTAGGTCAATACGTACGTATTGATACAAAAACAGCAATAATTGTTTTATTATATATTTTATTATATAAATCAGTGACATATTGATATAGACATATCAAATTGAGTGCTATCAAGCGAATATCTGTTTGAAGCCATAGCTGAACAAATTGAGAATCGCGATAATTCATTGGACGATCTATTTTCATTCCAATGTAGAAAAAATCAAATGTTATATTGACCTCCTAGGTCACGTGCAGGTGAATATAACGTTTTATGTTTTCTAGATTGTTGGATATCAGTCAATCATAGAGCTAGGAATTAATCAATCATATAATATAATTGATATTTTATTTTAACAATATGTTTTCGTCTTTCCGTTTATTTTGCAGTATCTGAATTAAACTTATTTTCTGTGAATCATTAACAAGGTTGTATTATATCGAGGTGCCCGTCAATGCCTTTCCTTTAGACTTCTTGTTATACACAAGTTCTCTGCAAGGATTTGAATTATACAGTGAAAATGGAATAACCATAATAATGCTGCAAATGCCGACATTACTAAGGAAACTTTCTGTGCAAGTAACTAATTTGTCCCTAGAGCACAGTATAACAAGTTATAGAATAGTGCTAGTCCTATTCCATCTGACAAATGTAAGTGCCTGCACTCGTGCGTGAGTGGAATTGTGTGTTTGTGTGTGCAGTTGGGTGAGAGAGAGAGAGAGAGAGAGAGAGAGAGAGAGAGAGAGAGAGAGAGATCATCTCTGAAATAAATTTTCAATGCGCGATTTAACAACGAATCTATATTCACCTTTTGATTGTAGCGAAAAGCAATCATCGGCCATAAGGAGTAACAATGTCAATGATTAACAAACTTATTTTTAATAGGTCCCTACAGTCACGTTAATGAGCCCCTTGCCATTAGCTTTAAACAAACAATAGAAAAAAATTACACCAACAATAAAACTTCACTTAGTCTCTTAAAGGGGCATGGTCACGATTTTGGTCAAAAGTTATTTTTTTTCATTTTCAATGTTTACAGTGCTTCAGTTAGGCATTTCTAATGGTCAACCAAATTTGAGTGTCAGTTATAAGCGAGATCCAGAGCTCACAATTCCTTGTCATGCGAACAAAGCTTTGTTTACGTTTTGAATGTTAAAGTAAAAATTCCAGATTTAGACAAGAAATGAATGTGATAAACGCTAAGAACCATTTCTTTTTGCTTAAAATGAATTAGAACAGAATGAAATCAGCTTAAATAAGAACTTTCACCAGTATATTGAACCAATGAAAACAAAAATAAGGGCACAAACCTTATTTACATAACAAAGGATTGTGAGCTCTGTATCTTGCTTTTATAACTCTACGACTGACACTCTAATTTTGGGTCATCATTAAAAATGCATTTCTAAAGCATTATAAACACTAAAATAAGAAAAAAGAAATTTTACCAAAATCGTGACCATACCACTTTAATTGTCAAAAATTGTAAAGTATTGTACATTTTAAAACGAGACTTTATATTAACGAGTATTCGAGTGCTCGGTTATCGCTTAGTCACACCGATCATCAACTAAAATTTCTTTCTCCATTTCTCGTTACAGATGTAAAGTGAATAAAATTGGAAACTACTTATTTTTTTCTCAACACAGCAAATTATGGAATAAGAATGAAAACAACAGATTAATTTTCTCGGTATTTTCGCTTCGTAAGTTAAAGTCTTTACATTGATGTCTTAGATGTATAGATCAGAACCCTTGATATATGTAAACCGGCTACTAGTTTTGGTGTTCAAGACCTAATTTGATATGTAAATCAAATTTTAGTTTTGAACAAAAGTATTTATGCATTCGATCATGTAAATGAGGAGATTATTAATATACAAATATTGACTGGGGTTGAGGGCAACATTGATTATATTAGCCCCCGAGTGACGAAATATTGCCGGACGCGAAGCGGAGGGCAATATATTCGTCCCAAGGGGGCTAATATAATCAATGTCGCCCGAAAACACAGTCAACATTTTATTTTGTTTTATGAAGAAACAAACCACAAAAAAAACCCAAATTGATTATACTCTGTCCCGAGTTTTTGCTTCCACCACTTTTTGCTTGGTATTTCGATAATCATAAATACCTTTGTGCTCAAACTACGTTCATCCACTAATATGAAAAATTTCCAGATTATCTGTTTTGAAACGCCCCCTCTACCGCTTCAGGGTCCACCGCCATAAAACATTCTTATGTCTGAGAATGTTCTCAACTCCCCAATTCTCAGACTCAGCCGCCGCCATAAAAAAGTTGAGCAAAGTAAAAATTCTCAAATTCTGTTCTATTCTCAAACATTTGAGTGTACAAAAAAATAGACTTAAGAATTTTCTCAAGCAAACAAAATGGCTGCAGCCCACAGAAGATTGCAACGAAATCGCAGACGACGTAATGTTTTAGTTCGTCCGAGAGTTTTCAGAGATAGAAATAATCCCTTGGAGTCGCTTGATGAGTTTGAAGTCTATCAGCGTTATAGATTTCGTCCTGACACCATTCACTTCCTTGTGAATGGTGTGTACGACCAGCTCGTAACAGTCACCAAGAGGAGCAGTCTGGTACCTCCACTTCTGCAAGTGTTGCTGTTTCTACGGTTTGTAGCAACTGGGACCCGCCTTCGCCTGATTGGAGACAGTATCGGGATTTCCGAATCATCAGTAGGAAGATCCGTCAGGGCTGTCGCTGCTGCCATCATTGCTGTTTTTGCTCGAGCACAAATCGTCTTCCCTGTCGGAGAAATTGCAACGAAAGTGAAGGAGGGCTTCAGACGAGTTGCAGGTGCATTCACACACATTGCAAACACTAATATTTTTTCAAATAAAATTCCTTGTCTCTTACACTGTACCGCCACATGTTACATGCAATTTTCCGTAGACCATACTGACTCGGTGAAGAAGCCTTGTGCAAAAATAGCATATTAGTGTTTTCCTTTGTAATGAGAGTTCAGATGCAAGGGGGAGTACTTGATAAGAAAAAAAAATACGGGCGGATCCACCTATTAGTAAATGATCTTAAAATACACAGGGGTAGCATTGAATACATATGGAACAAAAATACAAACACTTTCCTATTTTGCAAAATAAAAATATATTCTTATCTTATTTAAACTTTCTGATAGAACAAAAACCTCTGTCAAATAAAATGATAGATTATGCAATTTGCAAATTAAGTGTGTGTTTTGTGTGTGGGGGGGGGGGGGGGGAGGAGTGTGATAAAGTTTTAAGAAATTTCTATATTTTATACATGCGCAATTAAAATTAATTACCTCTTAACCACAATTAAAATAACATCAATTTGTTGAACACAATTGATATACACCTAGTACATAGTTACATGTAATTGCCTTTATTATCACTTATTTTCATTTATACTATTTCATTTAAATTATTTATACTAGTTCAAATCAACATTAAATTCAAACACATTTATATAATCAGTCTATAGATTAAAACATAATGATAATTGAGTTAATGTGATAATCCATATACAGTTGCATTTTAATTAACGTGTTCTATGTTCCTCATAGCTAACATGAAATTGTTGTAGAAATATAAAACTAGGTAATATTTAACTTTAAACTTTCAAATCTGAGTAAAAATAACTATTAATTTAAAAAGCAGAATTCATATTAAATATGCAATTTCAACTAACTTCATTTTAAATAATAAAAAAAAAAAAGTCTTTACATTTTTTTTTTTACATTTTTTAATTCAAATTATAATGCTCACTTTTATGCAGACTTTCCACAAATGTTATTTATAATCTTTTCAAAATTAAACATTATAATTTTATGCATAAGAAATAAAACAACTGTTGATAAAATATATGAAGAGCAGTGAAAAAAGGATTGATAGTGCAATTGGTTTACTTTATTGAGGTATATAAGATAATTAGGCTTTAATCTTCAGTACAGTTATAGTTATAACGCATATACATTGGCATTATTTATATAACACCCCGTTATGGCCCCTTCCTTCATGAGGATACTCCCACACTCAAGTCTAAATTTTCCTAATTTTTAACAAGATTTTTAAAGATTGCCAATGAATGAAAATAGGCTAGGTTCTTCATTTTAAGAAATTGCATCACCTTCACCAAATGATGCTGTAATGTGCTAAGTGTGATCAAAATATATACAGTGGTTCAAGATAATAAGTTGAGAATGTGAAAAGTTTATAATGACAGATAGATGACAGAAAAATGTGTGCTAATAACATTGAAGATGTTATTTTAACTTAAATCATTTATTTTTGACAGGATTCTCTAAAGCTATAGGATGCGTTGATGGTACCCAAATTAAATTCGCATTTCAACACCAAAAGCTAATGAGGCAGACTATGTGAATAGGAAAGGTTTCCATAGTATTAATGTTCAGGTACGCATTAAAACATGCAGATAGATATAGATATATATATATATATATATATATATATATATATATATATATATATATATATATATATATATATATATATATATATGCGCATATAAAATCACACATTCTGATAGTTATCACTAAAATTCCCTTAAAAAAAGATATTGTTTAAATACAATTAAAAGCACAAACTTATGGATTTCTATGACAATAACAAATAATGTAATGATCCCAGCTTTTATGGAAATTTCAGCTGGTATGTGATCCAAATTTCCAAATCACATCATTGTGTGCCCAATGGCCTGCTTCCTGTCATGATGCAGGGATTTGGAGAACATCTGGTCTCTTTCAAAAATTTGAAAATGGTAACTATCTCTTCGCTCATATTAATAACTTGTACATACCTATGCTGACAATTCTTTTGTAAAACTAAATTCATGTATAACTAAAACTGTATAATAAGCAATGGATTATGATGCATACTTATGTACATGTACCATTATGAGCATTTATTTTAATGCAGGTGACTATGATGGCATTCTTTTGGGAGACTCTGGCTATCCCCTCACCAAGTATCTTATGACTCCCTATTTAACGCCTCGGACCTAGTCTGAAGAGAGGTTCAACTCAAGTCTTTGTCGAACCAGAGTGCTCATTGAGCAGACATTCGGGATTCTGAAGAGAAAATTTCAGGCTCTACATTTTGGCCTCTCCAGACCATGCAGTGACATATATTACTGCATGCTGCATTCTACATAACATTGGCATTGAGAGGGGGGATACAATTATCAGTGGTGACTGCAGGGAACTGAATGTAGCTGATTGCCAACACGCAGTTATAAACGCACATCCAAGAGCTGATGGGATGGCAAAGAGAGCCTCCATCACACAAGCATTTTTTTGAAATCCTAGCTACTCAGAGTGACATCATTGTGGAGTTGAACTTGTCATTCACTGCCTGTATTTAATAAATCAATTGTTGATAAAGAAACTTTTTTGTTTATTTCATCTGTATTTAAACATGACATTGTGTATCATTATTATCATTCCCCTGCATCTCTCTCTCTCTCTCTCTCTCTCTCTCTCTCTCTCTCTCTCTCTCTCTCTCTCTCTCTCTCTCTCTCTCTCTCTCTCGCAACATGCAAATAAGCTAACAAATATAAAAATAATTTACAACTCGGCTAGAAAACTGGGATATAAAGTTTGGATTTCTCCTAAAAGTTTCTGTTTCTTTAACAAAAAGACCTCTTTCTTCAATGCCATAATTTCTCTCTCCTCTTGAACTCTGTGTATTTCCTCCTCCAATCTTTTGTTGTCTAATAACAAGTTCTTCTCCTCTAGGTCTTCATATCTTCTTCTTTTGCCTTCTCCTGTAATTAAATTCAGTTGCAATGTTTTGACAGCTTTCAAAAAGAAAAAGGCACCAATTAGTAATAAATATATACATGTAAGTTTATTACAAACCTGCATTTGTCTTTCCTTTTCGTTTCACTCCATGATTCACTTGAATTGTTGGAACTTTAGGTAAAAAATAATCAAAAGCGGTTTATAAAAAGCGTAAATTGTTTCAAACCATTTTATATCGTACAAAACTAATAAATATTCATTTCATTGCTTATAATTTAATTTTTTGCTAGTATTAAAAGGTTTTTGACGTTAGTCTTACTAAGACGTAGGCAACATTCTTTATACGATATATGAAAAAAAAATTAAGCCTATCAGAAAGCAGAATTAAATCATTTGAATTTAATGAACTACATGTAGCTCTGATATTTGATTTGAATTTTATTGAAAATTAAATAAACATCATGTACCTTTTCTCAACTGAGGTAACCGTACTAATTGTAGGCGTATCTGTCAGACTCTGTTCTTCTGAACCTGAAATAACAAAATCCATCAGTTTTTCATTCTCCAACTACAGACAAAGATATGTTCATTAAACCGGTAGATGGTAGCTAGAAGACAGGTACTTTATTTAATAAGAAGCCCATGGGCCACATCGCTCATCTGAGCAACAATAGGCATGATAAAATCAGCTTTATGGAGCAACATACAAACAAGATGTCATGATGATCGGGGTGATTATAAAGTCTCCCAAACGAACGAGGCCATCATTGGCGGTAGGGATGACCCACATGGGTCAAACTTTACAGACAAAAAGATATATTTACATTCCATATATTTTTTGCTTATAAAGTGTGTTGAAAGCTACCGCAATTATAACACTGTATCACACACAGGGTACTCAAAGGTTAAAGTGACGAGTTTTATGATGACGTCACACACGTTGAACGCTGTAAACTGCAACGTCAGAAGCAAAAATCAAACTTCACGTTTGTGGCTGTTACAGTGGCTCTTCCATCGATATGAACTTACCCTTAGGATAAAAAAGGAATTTTAAGATATAAATCACATTTGCAGACAAGGCAAATTTTCATAACGCGCTAACGCACGTTACTCAATTTGTATGCACACACTGCTGCAGTTATGAGACTGTATCTTTCAAAAAAAAATGATTCAATGCTTAATTAAAACTAGAATATTTCTATTTCTGAAATTTCATGATGTTCCCCAGGGGTCATTTTCTATATATCAGGTGAACCAACATGACCGAAGGAAAAAGAATATATATGGTTTAGGGGTGGGGATCTCGACCATTTTCAAGATATTTGTCACTTCCTGTTTGAGGGGGATCAGGACCACCCCTGGGGCCCATGACCTACATGTACATACCGTTTGAGAAGTACAAGTCTCTGAGAAGAAGATTTTGAAAGATTTTCTCTAAATATTCCTATGTAATAATTTGACCCCCACTGTGGCCACACCGTGCCCCTGGGGATTATGATTTGAACAATCTTGAATCTACCCTACCTGAAGAAGCTTCCATACAAGTTTCAGCTTTCTTGGCTGAGTGGTTTCTGAGAAGAAGATTTTTAAAGATTTACATAATATATTCCTATGTAAAAATTTGACCCCCCCCCCCCCATTGTGGCTCCACCCTATCCCAGGGATCATGATTTGAACAAACTTGAATCTACTCTACCTGAGGGTGCTTCCACATTAGTTTCAGCTTTCTTGGCCAAATGGTTTTGGAGAAGAAGATTTTTGAAAAATACCAACAAATGTTTAATAATTTTAATTATCTCCCCTTTAAAGAGGGCCTGGCCCTTCATTTTAACAATTTGATTCCCGTTCACCCAATGATGCTTTGTGCTAAGTTTTTTTTTAAATTGGCCCAGTGGTTCTGGAGAAGAAGTCGAAAATTTAAAAAGTTTACAGACAGACAGACAGACAGATGAACTACATTATTTTCTATTCAGTTAAAATCAAATTCATTTATTACATAAAATTAATAGTTTGGTTTTTTTTTTTTTAAATTTTTTGTTTTTGTTAAGATACTGTGTATGTGAAAGTAGCATTATTTTTTTTAAAAAGGACACATAGTTTTATAAAAATAAAAATAAATCAACGAGTACTCGACCAAAGCCTTCGATTAATCGACTCGTCTTTCCGAGTAAATTTGACATCCCTACTAGTAAGTTAGGTATTTATGCACAAACAGAGCCTGGAATCATAATAGCTATTCTTTCTTTCCAATATAAAGGAAATCACTTAGTTTTAAATAAAAAAAAAACAAGGAAGTAAATGTTAGGAATCGTAAACACGCTCGAACCAACTATCTTTCAGGAAGGAAGTGCTGAATTATTATCTAGTGCATGGCTGTATGTTGATGTACATCTTATTTTCGGAAAGAAACATGTTTATGATAGATAGTATGCCATAGTTTAATGCTACAAAAAGTCTTGGCGTTCTGGACATCTGTCCATTTATATACATGTAGATGGCAGTAGGATTTAGAAAATCACAAGGATTTTGGAGGGAGCAAGCGAAGTTCGAAGCTCGAATGCGTGAGTACTTTCCAAATATATTATCAGATAAATAATCAAAGATTTTTTTTTACATTATTATAATGCAAGTAAACCAACGACATCAAATGCATTTCGAGAACTAATCTGTTTTTATCAAGTACTGATCTTTATTAGATCATGACTTAAGGAATCAACAAGGGAAAGGCCCCTTCAATATCTTCATAATAGATACATCTTCTTTTATCGGGAAGGAAGGTTTCGCGCAGTTGAAGGAAGCGTTTACTGCTATAATTGATGGTAATGTATAATATGGGGTTTTTTAAAAACTAAATCGTACCAGAAATTTCATTGAAATTCCAGGAACTACCCCTCATAAAATGTAAGGTTCCTTATTACAGTCTGTGCTTGTACTATTATCATATTTCATGTATTTCATGATATATTAGCACTTGTACCAAAACATAGTCTATATACAGACAAATGCCTTGGTTCATGTACAAGATGCATATGACGTATCAGAGTTTTATGATATATTTAATAACTGAAAGAAAATTATTGCCGGATAATATCTTGCTTTTCAGTGCACATTTTTCTTTAATATATATGGTGCTGATTAATAGATAATAATATTTTAATGCAGCCTCATTGCTTTTTTTTGACGCAATATACTTTCTTATACTATAATTGCCTGCATATTGATAAACTTATAAACTTGACCAAATTTCAAATTTGTCTCTCTGTTATGGTATTTAATATCTAAAATCATTTATATTGTTATTATTCTTTGCAAATATTAAGAGTACTCTCAACATCCAGACGTTGATGAGAATGTGGCAGTTATTGTGTGTGGACGACAAACCAAGTTTCTACGCTACTATTCGAACCAATACGAAGATATTAAACATAGTCTAGGTAATTAATGGTAAAAGGACAATATGAAAATAAAAAAGTAAGCTCTAATTTCAGTGAAATCAATGTTTAGAACAAAGTTTGTCTTCAATTTTAGACAATGTTGAGCTTGGAGGACCATGTCCTTTAACGGCAGCATTTATATTATCACAAGGTGGACTTGGAAACGGCACAAGTATTTGTTCTTACTACTTTTCTCATACCAGACAAAAAGCTTTGACACGCTTTGAAGTTTCCATTTCAAAATGATTATCACGTTTTGCATGCTATGCCGTCAAAAAAAGTTTCCGATGAATAAATTGATTTTACTTGTAGGCTTTTCATGTAGAATGGGGGATTTTCACGTTCGCCCAAGAATAATTCTCATTTCGGCCGGCAGACCAACTGATTTTTCTGTCCTGGATTTCGATTTGTGTCCTCAAATGGAAACCAACGAAGTATTGACACTTTCAGTTGATTTTAATAATAATCAATATTGATAATCAATATTCATTCTAAATCAAAAACTTTATCTAACTTAATTCTGTTGTAAACAGAAAAAAATGGATATTGTAACTATATTTAATTCCACTATTTCTAAACAGGATAGGCATCGATTACTTCAACAATCACAAAATGTGGGGAGAATACATCCAATATTTTGTATTCCTGTCGGACAGAATCCTGATTCAGTACAATAATTTACTTTTTTGATAAAAGTAGTGGCATTAAACCAATATATGTAAAATAACGTAAAAGCTGATAATTTTTATCAATTTTTTTTAGACAACATTGGAATTTCTAAGCGGCCAGTCACGAGGAGGAAAGATCGTGCCTGTTAGCGAAGCAAGACAATTTGCTAAATACTCACAGAATATGGTAACAAACACATTATAATGAATCAATACCACGGGCCGGTTGTTCAAAAGGTGGTTAACTTTAACACACTGATTAGGGATAACACTGTGTTAAATCTAAATCAAATAATTAGCTAACACATTGGTTAAATTCAGTTGTTCAAAAGCATTTTAACACAGTGGCTAGATAACACTGTGTTAACAGAGTTAACCACTTGATTACCACTTGTTTACCCATAATGCATTAATACATACATCCTATGTAAACAATATGGCTGAAGTCTTCTAAATAAAGAAAGAAACAAAGGAATGTCAAAAGTCAGAATTTCAGTTTAACTGAAACTGAAATAATTAAAAATCAGGTTAGGTTAAATCTTATATTAGAAGCAAAGCATAGTAATACAGTAACGAATGCTATAAAGCAACATGTTTGGAGGAACATCACAGATAAAGTTAGTGCTGTCGGGGTATCACAAAGACTGTCCAAGAAGTCAAAGATAAGTGGAGGAACATGTGCCGAGAAGCTAAGCACAAGTTCACGGAGCACAGAAGGCAGAGCCAGAAAACTGGAGGAGGGCCCCCACCCACCCCATTGGCTCCTAACATTTCAGATGTCGTAGACATGTATATCGGGACAGCAGCGCATTCAGCGGCATTCAAGGAGGAATGGAGAACGCTATTTCTACTTACTCTGGTTAAAATATGTTGAATTTAGAAATCCTATAGTTACAATAGTATGAAGGTATTTAAACTCCTTATATCCACTTCAAAATGTACTGTAGGGCCCCATTCTATCAGCCTACGCCAAGTAAATTCGGATATAATCTGTAATTTAACACACTTACGGACATTTGACATTCATTTGATAAATACTATATTGAATGTGAGTAGAATTTAATACAACTCCAAAAATTGTACCTTTGATATTCTGAAAATGTGTGGATCGTGCACAGAACCAGGCCAAGAGGCATTGATATCAGTCAATTTTCCTGAAAAAAAAAACCCATTTCATTTTATAAATTATATGAATTATTAAACAATGATATTTGTAAATTTTACAATTATTTATTGTGAACAAATTTGTTTTCAAACTTGAAAATATTATTTTAACATAGTTTATAAAATTCATAACCATTATATATTTTTATCACTTTTGAATATTGTACAATCCTAAATCAATTTATTAAATTTAATGGCATTTAGGCATTTTTTTATATTGAATTTGACCGGTCAACAGAGGATGCTTACTCCTCCATGGCACCTGATCCTACCTCTATTTTTTTTAAAGATGTCCGTGTTTGCTCTGCTCCTGTTTTGTAAATTTCCTTTTGACATTTGAATTTGAACACTGTTCGTTATCACCACTTGTCATTGAATATTATTTGACATAAATTCTAAATGCAGTCGTGTTGAATTTTATCTAGTAATATCATCTTTTTGGTGAGCTCCAAATAATTGAACCAGTGTATGTGTTTTGAGAACCGTAATTCGAATTGGTAAACAAACTGCAAACTTTCATGGTCACAAACTCCTTGCACATTGATATATGATATCCTTTACGATTTACAAAGGCATTTTCGTCGACTGATGGAGCCTGGATACGGACATGGGTCCCGTTTACATTTGGAAATCCAGCAGCAAAGTAAAATCCCATCTTGATAGATTGTTTTGGTTGGGGAAGAGGCCCATTTAATAAATGTGTCAGCCCAAGCAGCCAAAGCATGAATGACTCTTGCACTGTAGTTGATATGCTGCTTTATCAAATCCTGTTGTTGAAAGGAAAAATCATGTTAGGCTAGTACATGTATGCATATAGTATGTACAGTAGACTATTTTTAAACCAAGAAACTGCCTCTTGCATAGAACCGCAGAGCAATTAGTATTTGCATCTTGACAGTTAGTGTCCTGTTTCTTCTTTCCAAGTCATCTTTCAATAGAAAAGCCAGGTATTATATACCATTTCTTCCATACCTATATCTGTTCCGTAATTCGTTGTCTGCCCAATGGTCAAATGAGTTGGAACCCCTAAAACAACGCGGATTTAAATCGAATGTGTGTGTGTGGGGGGGGGGGGGGTGAAAAATACAATCGCAAATGGCCATTTTTAATCACCTCGTTATTGTTTTAATCTACCCCCAGGGAGTGGATTAAAGTTAAAATAAAGTTAACACAGTTAACATAGACATATCTTTGAAAAACACTTAACCACTTGATTAAATTTAGCACGCAAGATAACACCAAGATAACACAGTGTTAGAGTTAACCACCTTTTGAACAACCGAACCCGGATATTTTTATTCTTTTTTATAAGTTTTTTTTTCAAGTTTGAGAGATTGTAAAAAAAAAATACAATTTTAAAATAACTTTTAATTCTTAACTAACACCAATATTCATATGAATTTATAATATGAGATATTCTTTTTTAAAAATAATTTATAAATTTTTTTTTATATACCTACATGTACAAATCTGAGATTTGAATTGATGACTAAGTTCACAGGACTTCAAGAAAACACGATTGTTTCATAGTTAGTTACTATTTTTGTTACTAAAGAAAACAGCTTCAAAGTTGTCGTTTACAATTGAGAATGATGGCAACGACAAAGAGAGAATTATGACGTCATTGGTGTGCAAGTTTCCGGACTGCGAGTTTTCGCAGATGGATCAGGTATTACCCATTTTGATCACTTTTCTATGATGTATTTGTAGGAAAAGAAAGTCCTGAAATTGTAATTTACAAGTTCAATGACAGGGAAAATAAAATATAGACTTCTTAGATAGATACCGTTAAGAGAAATTTTATTTCAAACAAACGCAAATTAGCGATACAAAATGTAAACACTAAGTCGAAGTACTGTACTAATTATCATACGTCAACCATGCATGAGTTTTAGGTAAGCATTCAAGCATTACGAATACCAAGGGTATAAATACCATTGTGATGTGTCAGAAAAATGAAAAATAATTTTGTGAACGTATAGCTGGGTACAAATCTATTTCATCTTTAATTTCAAATACGTGTTGCAATGGTTTGAACTTTGTTGTGATCGACGGATGGGACCACTCTTTAAAAGTTAAAAAAAGGCTCCTTTTCTACGTATGCATGCATTCATACATACATACATACATACATACATACATACATACATACATACATACATACATACATACATACATACATACATACATACATACATACATACATACATACATACATATATACATAATGCATAATGCATAAACTAACAATATTCACTGCACACGTATTTAACGATTTTGATATTTTATTTTCCAGTCAAGTAAAATATCAAAATCGTTAAAAAGGCCAGGAAAACATTAGATATTAAATACTAACAAAATTGGTTTCAGAACTGCAGAAACTTAAGGTAACTTCATGTTTCCAGTAGGTTTAAGCATGACATGTTCAAGTTTTGTCAAGTTTCTAGATTGCAAAACTTAGGCTGTCCACGAATCCAAATGATTTCCACAATGGAAACTTACTGACACTTAAATGAAATTCCCTTATAGTTTCAACCCCCATAGACCGTTGGGAAATATATTGTTTACCAATGATTTTCGCAACTGAAACTTACTTAGCTTTAAGTTTCTGCATTAATAAAACCTCTTTATTCGGTTTGGATACATCTTTTAGCAAGTTTTGTCCAATGCAAAACTACAACATGTTTTGTATTTCAATCCTTATCAATCCTTATGGTTTCTTCCCTTTTCTAACAACGCAATTTCAAGCAGTGCCAAACATTTTGTTCACAATACGGAAAATATTTCAAATACAGCAATTACAACTAGGAAATAATGATGGTGAAATGATTTGTTTGGCAATTTCCTTTACCAAGTTATTTGATGATAAATTAAGCATTATTAATACTTTTCAGGACGACATACTTGAGATATGCTACAGGAAGGCTTTGTATTGTTCATATGCAGATTTATTGGTAGAACTTGACGATGAACAGGAATTTGGGAAGGAAAGAGATCCCAATATGCCTCCTTTGGGTTCCAGAGTAAAGCGAGGACATGACTGGCAGTGGGGTGATCAGGATAAGTATGGTCCTGGTACAGTCATAGGACATTCTAAAGATGGTAAAAATTAAAGTTTTATTTTAAAAAAAATTGATTTCCCAAGAACCATTTTCTACTTCGATATTCTAATGGTCATAATCAATAGTATGGATGTCAAGGATTAATTTGTTTTCCGATTTCAACTCGGCTGAAAAATACTGGTTAAGTAAACCAAAAATAAATACTGACAAAAATGTTGGCAATTTAAGATAAGGAGTTTGATTACGAGGCACTTCATGTTGATTCTTATAATTTTTACGACGAATAGATTAACAATCAAAATCTAAAGAAGAAACTTATTTTCAGTTAAAAATATATATAATCATTAAATTGTATAAATAAATAAAATACTAACAGGTTACAAATTTTGAATGATTGTTTTTCCTAATGATAAGACAATATCATTTACTTATGTGATTGTTATAGATGGCTGGTTGCATATAGAATGGGACGGAAATCCAGGCAACTCATATCATTACAGATATGGATCTAACAGTAAAGCAAGGGATAAATATGATATAATGGTCTGTGATGAACCTAGAATTTTGGATAACCAATTAATTTCATTAGGATGTCTTGTCACGAGAGGTATAAGATAAATGATTAATATTCAGTTAATAAAATGACATACTATCGATATTTTCTTCCCACCTTAACTTTTAAATGTAGGCCCTGATTGGCACTATGGTGACCAAGATGGTGGTCCCGGGAATATTGGATCAGTTTTTCAGGTTGCTGACAATGGCACAGTTCAGGTATGTTATTCATACTCATTTGGATATCATTATATAAACTTCAAACATGAAAAACCTTTTTGGCATGTTTGCTTTTATGACCTGTTAAATGATAATTTAAGAATACCAATCTGTACATGTTGCGACCATTTACAAACTATAGATAACATATAAAGTGCATTGCCGTGTGGAAAATAACATAAACCATTAAAGTTGGACTGCAAAGTGAGCTATTCTAACATTAACACAATTAAATACAAATCCTTGTTTACGAAGTTTAAAACAGTTATTTTTACCATTGCATCACATTTAACATCATTATTTAAATGTTATGCAAGAAATGTTCTGTCTTTGGTATCTTATTAATGATATGGAAACTTTTGACATGATTATATACATGTATCGTAAGAGAAAACTTGATATATTTTAGCAGCATTAATAAATTAACTTACCAAACTTAAAACGGAGGTAGGAGTTATGATTTTTCCTTAACTTTTGATATGTTTCTGATTATTAAGGTCCGATGGCAACGCGGTCACAATGTGTACAGATTTGGATCTGAAGGGAAAATGGAACTTGAACTATGGTAATATAAATTTGTGATTAGTTGTAAATACGATGTGAGTAATTTCATTTACATTCTCCTGCATGTTTCTATGAACGGCAACATTTATTATCCAAATTAATCTTAAATTATAATCCTATCCTTTTTATAACAACAATACAGCTTTATTTCTGACCACCAGAGAATATTGTTTGAACAAGGAGACACGATTTGAACGAGCCTAAATCTTGCATGAAAAGATATACCGTCGATTTTGTTGACAAACATGTAGTTTTGGAGCTTACTTTTCCATACATTTTTAATGAACGTGACCGTGAAAAAAAGGACAATTGTTACATACATAAAGTGTTACAATTCCACATTTACTCATATTCAATACAAACCTAATGTAAATAAAATCTAAACATTACAATAAATAAACTGTTAATTGATCAAACACCATTTCACTTTTCTCACTTCAACTGGTAATTAGCCGTAGCGACAGGGGTGTTAGCTTATGCTCTTTTATGAGACATCTGATCCTGAATTTTCGACTCAGGGGCAGATAATGGTTACTTCACTAATATTAAAACTAAAATTGATTGTAAATATGGTGTACTTTTTCAAGCACAATGAAGTGCTATATATATATATTTATATTTCTGTTGAAAATATTGAAGTGTGTGTAACCAGGATCGGACATCAAATTTTACTGTTTTGTAATGGTTAATGAGGATTCTGCTTGAGTAAATGCACTACTGACCTGTTAGAAATAAACTGAAAATTAATTTCAAGTGAAGAAAAATTGATTCCCCAAAATTACATCCGCCAAATTGAATGGTGGGCCCAAATTAACCAAATTTGTATCTCACCAAACAATCCAGATTTAAGTCATTCGATTCTGGTTATTCGATTCTGATCATGTTTATAAAATACCCCCATTTTATTTCCATAATATCCCGATAATCTCCATTTCGAATGACATTTATTCATAAAGTTTTTCATTATTCTCATTTCAAAAGATTTGAAGTTTTCGCTGTTATATAAGCAAGTGTTGTTTTCCAACGATAATTTAAAATTTACAATATCATTAATTAAATTTTTTTGCAGTGATCCATTTTCAAAAGAAAGTGTCGAGTATTTAAAAGTTCAAATGCAGAAAGCTGCGTTAAATTATCCAAAAGAACGTGAAACTGGAATTAAGAAAGGTATTTATGTTAATGTTTATCAAAACAATTTGAGCTGTAATTCCTGTATGTATACAATGCAAAAAGAATATAACAATGTCAGTCTGATGCAAGTTTGTTTTTCTTTCTTCTCTAGTCTTAAATGATGTGTCGGGTTTAAACAATGATCGTCATTCGGAATCTACAGGCAAACCTGTATTATCTGTAACAAAAGGAAAGTACTTTAGAAATGACAAATTGGTAGAGCAACCAGATATTGAGACAGATGGACCTCAATTTGCGTGTTCAGCGAACCAATGGTTCTGGAAAGACGGCAATGGGAAATGGAATGCATATTCGAAAGAAATGAATAACAGAGTGAACAAATACTACAGACGTGACCCAAAATCAACTGTTGTTGTCACGATACATGATCAGTTGTAAGTAAAAATAAAGATTATTTTTCTGTTCCATACACTTTAAAAAACTTCTTAGAGTTCACTCCCAAAAAATATTAATAAATTGAAAATTATGAAATATGAAATAATATGAACTTTTCACATTTTATTAACTAATGTGATCTCAACAATAGCATAAATAAAATAAAGCAATACGATTTGAAATCAATAACCCGTGACAAAATCAAATAACTACATGTAATTAGTGTATTTCAATACGTTCTTCATATTAATGGTAACTGTTTGCGTTTGACTTTAGTCCTTCAGTAAAATTCAGACACCAACGGTTATCGTTTTTTCCTCAATGATCGTTCGTCAATTTTTTAGCGTTTTTCATTTGAAACTATTTCTAAAGGCTAACGATTAAAGTAAAAGGATAACTTTAAAAAAAAATTATTTTTCACTCAATCAGTATTATTTTGTTTAATATGTGCTATTGTTGCGAAAACATATCGTATACCAAATGTTGAAAATTTCATATCATTTTGTATCATAATTTTCAAATTATTCTATTTTCAGGGTGAACAATTAGAAGTTTTGTTAAGTTTATACAAAGGTTATAAATAATCACTGTTTTGTTTTGTCAGGGCATAAGTAATTATAATTATTATCTAGGAGTATCAATAACGACTACAAACCATAATACTTTTCAGGTACAGAGTTGTGATGGCCAAGAACATACAGATTAATATGAAGACCAGAGAAGTGTCCGATGTAAAATTAGTTAAAACGTAGTTTCGTTTTTATGTTCGAGTGATAATTATCCGATCATTATTGATACTATTTGTATCAAAGTCTTAAATTTAAAAAAAAATATTGGCGTGTGATCTTTTTAAAATTATTTTTTTTCACTCAATATTCTATTCAGTGTTAGGGAAAACGGTGTTACTTAACTTAGACATACAATGTTGGGAACAACGCATGTAACCAAATTTTTGGCTAACCGTGATACATGTAAAAGTTGCATCCTTACTTACATGTAAAAGTTTAACAACATATACGAGGGTTGTCCAAAAAGTTTGTGGACAATCGCGTTATTGTCATTTTAAATGGGTTTATATATACATCTTGTATATTAAAATCTTTGTCATAAAATTTCAAATCAAACTAAAGTGGCTTTGAATGTTTTCCCTAGAAATAAACTAAAATTTTAAGGTATCAAAGGGTCGCAAAAAGTACGCACGACCCAACATAAAAATTGTCCAAACTTTGTAATTGAGTTTTTAGATATGAGTATTTGCAGTTTTTATAAAGCATTTCAAAACTTCATAATCTTCTATTTTGATGTAGTCTGTATGGTGTACGTCATTTTCATACGTCGTATGAAGCTATTTTCAAACTAGCAGCGGACTTTAAAAAGATACTACGGCAAGAACATGTCTTTAAAAACGTCTGAAAAAGTGACGTTATCTGACTGCACGGAACAGCGCGCTATCATAAAATTGTGTCGACTGAGGTACAACACCGATAGAAACAAAACAAACGATGGAGGTAACAGGAAAAACTTCGAAATAGTTCTAGTTTACTTATCCACAAGTGGCACAGGCGATATTTTGATGGAGTGTGTGATTGTTCCCTCTGGCCAGACGGTGAATGCAGCATATTACTCTCAGGTTAACCCAGGACTACGACGTTATAGAAACGCCGTTTTAACTCAACGTCGGACTGGGCCGTGCTGCCTGTATAGGCAATGTATATATAATGATAACTCCAATACAAAAATGTACATTGCTCTGATTTTTATGAATATACATTATTATACTCTGTATTAAAATATTATAATACTTTCGTGATAATGGCGCCGTTATTTTGAATAAAATAGCATGTGTCCTTGAACTTTTTGGACAACCCTCGTACATAGTGAATCATAATTATAATACTTGACTTCATTTTTAGTTTTCTTTTAAATGCATGCATGAAGTTATTAAGGTCTTAAAAACCTGTCATTTACAGAAGAGTATAGATTTAGAACTTTACAAAAGAATGTATAGAAAAAAATCTTTAAAAAATTTTCTTCTCAAAAAACAAGCTGTTACTTGTTTAGAAGCATTCTCAGACAGTGATGATTCAATTTTGTTCAAATCATGATCCCCGAAGGAAGGATGGGGCCAGAATGGGGGTCAACTTTTTACATAGGAATATATAGAGAAATGTTTTTAAAAATCTTATTTACAAAACCCAATTGGCCAGAAAGCTGTAACTTGAGCTGTAACTTGAGTGGAAGCATCCCCAGGTACTGTATAGATTCACGAATGTTCAAATTATGATGGTACTGTATAGATTCAAGAATGTTCAAATTATGATCTTCACGTGTAGGATGGGGCCACAACTAGGGTAAGTTTTTAACTAGCAATATAGAGAAACATCTTTAAAAATCTTCTCAAAAACTAATTGGTCAGAGAAGCTGAAACTTTAGTATAAACAACCTCAGATAGTGTAGATTCAAGTTTGTTAAAGTCATAATCCCATAATTCGTAATGCTGAAATAATGTTCCAGACTTTATTGGAATTCAACGATTTTCAAGTCCATTGTTGCGTCATTCATCAAAGATCAATTGTAATGTGTATCATTATGCTTGCCGAAGAACTTTAAACAAACCTGAACCTTAAGATCTCTGATGATTTTGAAATTCTTTAATTTTTTTCTAGTAACGTTTATAATTAAATGTATGATACTTATTTTGTGTTGCTGGTGTTTTTCGCTCAAAATACAAAATGCTGTTTGTGTTTTGTTCAGTTCTGCGAAGATGATATCGTTTGTGCTTATATATATATATACAAAGTTATAAATAGTCGTCTCTGAAAAATTTAATGCTAGATCGAAATTTGTTTAGATATATGCTAAATTGCTTATTATCCAAAAATGACCCCGGAAACAAATAAAATGTATTGGTCGCAGTACAAGAGAGGGGGATAGCTACTAAGCATGTTCATTGTTGCAAAAGCAGAAAAAAAAACATTTTCCATTGTCACATTTATATCTAGAACTCATTTTACCCACCAATTATTGAAGAAAAGTTAAAATCAATGAACGTCTAGATTTTATAATTGACTGCAAGTACCCAGATTCTAGGATATAGACTATAACCACGAGACACGATGTTTTATTGCGAAACTGAATGGGTCAAATAAAACCACGTGGTCTAAATTTAAATGACAATAACATTCGCAGGGGTGAGAGGGAGCTGGTAAGAAACACCCTCTACAATTGTCTAGCGATTGGACGGGCTTTCTGCCTGCAAAGTTAATCTTGTTAAGTTAACATGATACTACGGAAAGCAGCTTTGGATATAACGAACTGAAAAAAGCACAAAACACAAGATTCTTTCTGTAAATAACTAGATGATATCCCGCGCAAGCGCGTGAATTAACACTCTACACATTAATTGCACAATGCTAAACTGTTGAACCATATTTCTTTTGACACTGTGTCCGATTTTTTTCTTAATTGCTTTCTCAACATAATCTTTAAAATTGAAATAAAAAACCAGCTGCATGGCTGGATATTTAGATGACGGATAAAAATCTTAACTGAACTGGATGATATACATGTACGTGGCATAACTCTTTTGTTGCAGCTGAGTGGAAAATTATAACAATTATCTTTTTAAATCAGTGATTGGATATCTAGGACGTCTCTCAATTTTGTTCTTTAGATCAAAATTCACAATAATTTTTATTACAAGTGTCCCAAATGAAAATTTCAGATAAAGACTGTTTTGAAAAAAAAAATTCGGGAAGGTGGTCACCCCCCCCCCCCCCCCCAATTTAATTTCCCCGTTTACTGCATACAGCTGTACATCATTTATTCATATAACATACTTATTTATTTGCATATTTCAAACCAAAGTTTCAGATCAAAAGTATCTGACCGATGGTTAACTCGCCATACACTTTCCCCCATGATGTAAATTAGTCAAACCGCATTCCTGAGCTCCCCGTTCTGGAAAAAAAATTCCATTAAAACTAAAATCGAATCAAATTGTTCCATTTTATTTATTAACTTTTTATATTTACCAAAGAGTCCCATCCAAGGTATGACTATCTGCCCGCAATGCATTATGAACCCGTCCTACACTTTTCGCCATGACGTTAATTAGTCAAACCGCGTTCTTGATTACCCCCTCCTGGAAAGTTCTATTCCATTCTCTCGCGAGAGGTCGCGCTTCGCTAGCTTCTATCTATCATAACTTAAATTGCGCATTCAAGAAACGAATTGCCTTATTTCATTTATTCAACATTTGTTAAATCTTAACTTCTATGTATAATCCAAGTAAGTGCCTTTATAACTTTATTCATTATTTACGCAATCATTCAATATCATTTCATTGCAAGTATATAATTTGATGCTAACTCCCACTGACTTGGATCCGCCAAAGTGTGTCCACCCCTTTATTCTCATTTTTGCTATTTCTAGCTTGTTTATCGAAAATGAAAGTAGGTTTTTAATTTATTTTACAATAATTACTTATCAGGTTAAATTCAACTATAGCTTATGGACATCATATACCATTTGATGAAATACCAAAGGAGTAAGCAATTACTCTTGTGCAGGCATTTATTAGTTTATTGGCAAAACATCTTAATTTATAAGTATAGAAGTATAAAGAATTCATCTTGGACATTTATACACCCTTCACTCTCTTTAAACTTAAAAAAATGATTTAAACAAACATAAATCATTTCCAAGAATTGCTTAAATTTTACAGGTTCATGGGGACGTAATTTCGTGTATTCTCTTTAGTTATACTTACAAGAGGAAATATGACTTTATAACCTGTGGTGTTCCCGATCTGGAAATTTTCCCGTTACGGGTTTTGATACTATGTGTTTTGTTTATATTTCCGCCCAAGCAGAAGTACATGTGCCATTTGTTATCACTTATGTTTTAAGCCCCCCAAAGGAGTAAGTAATTATCATTATATTTAGAATTTCATTGTAAATTAAGTAAATAAGTACCTTAAACTGTTTTTATACATAAGATAAAGCTAAAATTACATGTTTAAATATTCTGTTGCAAAATTATCGGTCTGCTCAGTTGAAACTATTTTTGTCAGTGTCCATTACTATACTGTGTGTTTGGAAAGTCAATGTAATGTGTCATTTGCTTTGTTGTAGTTTTTTACCCGCTTCACGAGGAAGAATGTTTTGTCTCAAAATAAAATCTTGAAAACATAACATAACCATTATTTATTAATTCGTGGAGAATGTTAATTCGTGGATGAGAGGTACCCATACGAATTTCACGAAAATTGAGCTACTACGAAATCTAATGATTACACAGTATTGTTTACCTGAAGCATTTACTTGAAAACAGCGATGATGTTTGCATCGCAGATAATGTTAGGCTAGTTGTAATGCATTGTTTATATTGGTGTAAAACATACTGTCAATTTAGTTACAGTAACTTCTTTGTGTTTTGTTTCATATTTAATGATATTATTTCAATTTATTTGTTTAATTTTTCCTAGTCTTTTTCTTAAAAGAAAGTGAATGTGATTCATACTGTACTTGACGAGACTTAAATCCACACTACCAAGTTTAAAAAATACATGTTCGTCTATAAATATACGCTTTCCTTTAATTTGTTTTGATAAACTGCTTTACTGCAATGTTTAGCTAATCAAATATTATTTTGAATTCAAATACATAAAAAAGATAATGTCGACATGTTGTTTAGTAGATATTAACTTAAATTAATGTTATTACATGCATGATAGATGGTTATTCTTGATTTAAAAGATTTTTAGAACTTTTGTTGGTACTTGTAAAATTTGCGTAAATCTCTATGATATACAACAAGAAGTCTTTTTATGCAACACAGAGGTGTTGTTGCTATAGAAAATACTGTAGCAATGAAAACTAGATGCTGTCATTAGACAGTAATACCCGCACCAAGTGTTTGCCTCTAAATAACACTCTCTTGTACTAGTTTTAGTCAAAAAGAAGGCCATATGCAATATGTTACAATTGAATGATCTTTGTCTGAAGTTACGTAGACAACAGAGGTGTACAGGTTGCATCGGGTACTAGTTTTACCCGGCTCTTTGGTTAGATGGGTTTCACGTGGTGTACATGCATATGTTTTCTTGATATGCAGAATGGGATTAATTAACATGAATAAATGTTTCTTTTGTGGTGATCAGCTAAAGGAATTCGTATTGTGCTAATTGGATTATCATTATGATGTTGACCAATATAGGTAAGTATAATACACGTAGAAGCGCAATATTATGAGACACAGGTATACAAAACAGTTAAGTTTTACTTTCACTTTCTAAAATGTGATCTCCCCTTGCGAGCATACTGTATCATCATCTTTATTTAGATAAGCTTATCTACAGTTTCTGTCATTTTAATTGCAGAATTTTTTTGTTTTTTCATTATATGAGTTATAATAGGGAGGAAGGGGAAGGGGCCTTAACCGTTCCCCATCCCCAGGATGTGTGGATTAGATTTACATTTTTAGTGAGAATGAAGGCATGCTGCAGCTTTTTTTCATTATACCCCCTACCCCATCATCATACACCAGTAATAGAAAAAAAGTTGACTAATTTTCTTTTCTTTAAATTGCTTTTTCTTTTTTGTCAAGAGATATGTGGTATGTCAAGATTTATGACTTATGAAAATTTGTGCATTTTAATCCCGATTGTTAACATACATGTATAATTATATATAAAAAAAAAATACATGTGATATTATACTAGGAATCATGCAATCAATTGCAGAATTGCCAATCGGTTATTTATAACTCATTTTGACTGATTAATTTGTTAATCATTTTGAAAATAAAGACATTTCTTAATATATGTATAACATATTATCAATATTTTTTGTAGATTGATTTTGTAACTATTTAGGGTCCCACTCTGCAGATGCCCTATAGTGATCATTCTGTCCAATTCTGCTGATCATGTCAAGATACATTTAAGACAAATTGGCCCCTGCCCCTTGGGTCATTCCCCCACCCCCGGAGTTGTTTTTAAACAACCTCCCCCCTCCTCTGAAATAGGAAATGATAATACATTTTATTAACCGTTGAGATCTCCACCCCTAGACCATATTTATTCTTCCTCCTTGTGTCATTGCACATCAATTGGTACATGTATATAGGTTATGCCCCCTTTGAGATGCCCAGTGACTTTCCGGAGTTGGAACTAATCAAGTAACCTATCTTATTCATATGTAGTGTAATTCCTAGCCCTAGCCCAATGTTGTCCCTGCTTTGTTTTTTACAGCAAGCTCTAGGTTTTTGTTGACTGACGTTACAATTTCTACAATTACATATAACATTTTGTTTATCTTTAAGATTGAATAGCAATTTCCAAAATCTCTTTATGTACATCTGACATCATACAGAAAAATACCGATCAAGAAATGATTTTGCTACTGTAAAAATGTGAGAAGATACTCTGAATCTCCTCCTCCTCCCGCCCCCCCACCCTCCCCGAAAACATGAATAGTTGAATATTTTTTAATATCCTCAAAATCATCGAACTCCTTACTCCTAAACCATATATATTTTTGTTTCTTGAACCATGACCATGTCAAGGCAAATCTTTTTGTGGTATTAGTAGGTCATGGCCTCTGGGGGTCATCTTAACCCCACCCCACCCTTCCAAAATCAGAAATGATCAAATAACTTGAAAAAAAATGCTTGTGATCCCCACCCCTAAAGCATAATTTTATATATTCTTCCTCCTTCTGCATC
The DNA here is from genome assembly GCA_033439105.1 of Magallana nippona. Classification (NCBI taxonomy): domain Eukaryota; kingdom Metazoa; phylum Mollusca; class Bivalvia; order Ostreida; family Ostreidae; genus Magallana; species Magallana nippona. The sequence continues at coordinate 17,574,999 of CM065923.1, forward strand.
TTATGGTACGTTATTTCAATCGCAAGATATAAGAGGAGGTCCAGGAATAAGTTTTTTTTATGGGACGGAACATCATTTTGCAGATAGTATTGACCCTCAGAATCAAATTTATATTTCTAAAACCTTATTGCATATCTATGGCTCAGCCCCTGCTATATCCCAAAAGATGATGTGGCTATTCATTAAATCATGAGAGGAGTTCTGGGAAGTAGGTTTTTTTAGGAGTGATAAACGTCAATTTTCAGCTACTATTTGACTCCCTGGATGAAATTTAAATTTTTAAAACCTTATTGCACAACTAAAGGACAGCCCTATCATACCCCAAGATATTATATGGCTATTCATTAAATCATGAGAGGAGTTCTGGGAAGTAGGTTTTTTAGGAGTGATAAACGTCAGTTTTCTGCTACTATTTGACTCCCTGGATGAAATTTAAATTTTTAAAATCTTTTTGTACACCTATAGGACAACCCCTTATCATATCTCAAGAGATGACATAGCTACTGCATAAAATGTAAGAAGAGTTCTGGGAACCATATTTTTGGCAAAAAAAACGTCATTTTTTTTATGACCACAGACCCACGTGATAAAAACAAAAATTCTGAAACATGATTACACATCAACATGACACCCCGAATCATATTCAAGAAGATCCTTTGGCTACTGCAAAAAGAAATTGACGTTTTTTGAAACCAGACTTTTTGTAAAAAAAAAAAAATGTCATTTTTCAGCCATTTAATGACACCCAGGGCAAAATTGAAATTTCCGAAACCTTATTGCGCATCTATTGCGAAGCTTTGTAGGAGTTCTTTATAAGAAATAGCATAAAAGAAAAAGTAAAAACCCCACGTCTTGGAAAATTAATACACAGAATAATGCTTTCCCTAGGAATAGTTTTCTTATTTTTTAATGAACCCATTGCACTAATCTACATTAATTTTGTAATACTCCACATTTATAGCAAAATTTAGTGCATTTTCATGATTTGAGATGACCCCGCTAAAACCTCGATGGTAGAAGTTAGTATTTTTCATATATAGGGTAGAAGATGTTGTAACTAATCACAAATCACAATTTAAGAAAAAATCGCTATTGTAGTATTTTAAAAATCTGCCTCGAAGTGCGAAAAATGACAATTTCTTATATGTTCATTTAGTAAATGTACCTGTATTTTGAGATGGTCCCTAAAAAGAACCAGATGGTAGATTTTCTTGAAACTTCGCAAATGAACTAGTGTTGGTATAAATCACATACAGGTTTGCTATTGTATTTTTTACGCAAAAAACCTAAATTGGCCTCCTTAAGTGAATGACATACTTGATATTCTCTTTTTCTCTAACGATCTTATCTACATTAACAAATAATACCAACTTATAATTACATGTAGTTACATTTACTTACTTTTTACGATCAATTCAATATTTCGTTTAAAAAAAAACATGCAATTTGAAATATAAACAATAAAATGTTTTCTTTGGTGATTTATGCACACTATGAAGGTTGCAACATTGCAGAAAAATTTGAAATTATCAGAAAACGAGAGGTGTGTATTTTTCTGCAACGTAGCTACCTTCATAGCACTATAAATTACCAAAACAGCATTCTATTGTTTAACTAAATGCTTTCTTTGGTGATTCATACGGACTATAAAGGTAGCTAGCTTTGCAGAAAAAGAAATAAAATTACAATGTTAATTATACTGCTATGCTAGCCACCATCTTGCCCGCATAAAAATAATACAAAAAAAATATTAACTGTCTATATTTATATCTTCCTTTTTAAAAAAAAAAAATGTCAAAAATAGCTTTTTGCCATAAAAAAACAACTCTAGGGAAAAGGAATGACATTGGCCTAGTTGTATCACCGAAAACATTCATGTCCTATGTGCGAAGAAAGTAAGTTCGACCGTTTTACATATTAATCATTTAGGAGGGCTGGACGGTCGTGGCCATTTCGTCTCTTAAAGAATAAAAGTTCTGCATAAAGAAATATAAAAATATTCAAACTTTAAATCTCATTACTGATTAATACTTTAAAGCTAAAATAAACATATAACTAAAAAGTTAAGGTCAATCTGATGGTTAATTTGTTAACCACCTAGCCTCCTTAACACATATTTACACTTTTCGTATTTTCAATACAACTTTGCTGGGCAAACATGGCATAACATTGTTAAATGCCTAGATACTATAATCAAAATTTATTTTCAGTTTATATATATAAAAAAAGTCAAATGTAAAATTATAAGACGGCTAAATGATCGATGCAGTTTTTAGACTGTATTGATCTCCTTTAGAAGAAGAGTTATATATAAAATTTTATAGAATTATAGAAAAACACTCAAAGAATTAAATACAAGATTTTTTTCTGTACTAAATAGCAGCTTAACAAATCATATAAAATCTGATCGGTAATTTGTTGAACACCCACTCTTCATAAATTGCAGATTTTAATCTCATGCCGATTAATACGTACGTTGATTTAGCCCATGCAATTGTGTCCTCATCAAAACTTTTATATTATAAAAGTGTAGATTTTTTAATATAGTAAATGAAATAGCGCGTTACAAACAGACATTGAACAATTCATTTGTAAATTTGAAACAGTTCTGTAACAGGAAATGTTGGTATAAGAATAAGGAAATCAAACTCACAAACATTGATAGAGATGAGTAAGAGCAATTCTTTGTGCAGGAAAATTATGTAAACAGCACGCGGTGAAAAATGTAAGCTTACATTTAATTTACTAATATCATGTTTATGCCTATTACATGTATCGCAGGCAAATTATTTTTGTTCAATCTGCATATTTGTCTGTCTGTGAAAACTTTTAAATCGTAGTTGTATAATTTGTTTTCATGCTAGGCAAATATAATAATGTCTTGAAATTCATTTGATCAGATCTAATGCAACTGTTGAAAGTTGTAGGAACCGAAAATTTGTTTTCTTAATTAGGAATTAATTTTTCAAGAACATACAAGGTAAGCTTGAAAGCATTTATCACTCATTAAACAATATTTGCAAATTATCACCAAACGTGAAGTTAGAACGAGATTCAAATTCAACATGGATGCCGGAGATGTCATTGCGCCTGAAGTGATTCTTTTTCCTCCATCTTGGAAGCGTTTTTCAAGTTCATAAATAAAGAGGGTAATTTCTATAGTTTTGGTATATCCACGTGTTGTCTATAGGGAGAGCTTTGGTTTCACGGGCCATTCGGGCCTATGAGAGGACTCCGTTCTCTATTTACATGCATTTATGCTCTTTAAAATATAAACTGATATCAGACACTCTTCATTCGTCTGTTTGTCCATAATAAGCCTAGATAATTGTGATAAGCTTTCTGATCAAAAGTGTACATCAATTCAATCACCAATCCATTCGACTTGGATCGACTTTAATAGATTTGATATGTACAGTCATATCTCGACTAATCCGCGTAGTGGAGATTTCCGTTAAACAAACAGCTTTTTTGATATTTTTTCTAAACCTTTTATATGAATATCCTGTTAAATATTTTTCAATTCTTTACATTTTCTATGAATATAGATGGCGGTAGGTTATAAAAATTCACGGGACGTTTTGTTGGAGCAAGCAGCAGATGATGCTCAGAATAGTATGTAATTTCATGGTTGTTATGACTCAACATTCAGTGGATAGCATGCATGAAAATTAATATTTGTAAAACTTTTAACAAAGTTTTCTTTTATCATTTTCAAAAAATGCAATACTTCTTAGTTAGAGAACTGCAGTACCAGCATGGAAAAGGTCCATTCAATATATTCATCTTAGATACATCTTCTAGTCTCGGCAAAGAAGGTTATACACAATTGAAGGAAACGTTTATTGCTATTGTTGATGGTAACGTATGTTGTTTTAATCATGATAACTAAAATAACAAACGATTGATAGTTCTCTCATATTCCCTGACTTGCATTCTATAAATAGAAAGTTGAAATGGCATACTTTGTATTCTTCATCTATCATTTTAAAGAAAACTCGTGTTTGTGATAATTTTATGTCTCGGTTTTAAGTCATGTAAATACTTACCCTTGAGGTTGTAAAGAAATGTTGACTGCTTGTATGTTTAATACTGCATTGCATTGTACTAGATGTATGTCTAGTTGCTCAAGTAGTATTATAACCAACAGAAGTTTGTTTATCCAAGGACAACGTGTTGGTTATTGTAATCACTCTCTGGATTTTTTAAAGAATACTCTAAACATCCAGACATTGATGAGAACGTTGCAGTTATTGTATGTGGACGACAAACCAAGTTTGTACGATATTATTCAAACCAATACGATGATATCAAACGATGTCTAGGTACATTAGTCTTATTTGCTAGTTATTATGTAATATAATGAACTACATGTAGATGAATTAAAAACGCATTTCAAATAGGCTTTATTTTAAGTGTTGTTTTTTCAATCAAAACATATCGATGTATAGAATGCATTAAGGAATACAATTTTAGAATAAACGCTACTTATGATCGGGATAACTGAAATGTTGGTGAAAAATGTACTAACGTTTTCAGATGGAGTTGAGTTTGGGGGTCCATGCCCCTTAGCCACAGCCTTTTTAATTTCGCAAGGTGGACTCGGTGAAGTCAAAGGTTGATATTTTCAATACTTTTGTAATATTTAGAATATTAAGAATGTTGTGTAAATTAAATTAAATTAATCCTTATCTGTAGCTTGCTTTACTTGCAAAATTTAATGTCGCTCAATATCAACATTTATTCCCACGTTAGTGTTTGTTTACTCTACATCAATACTTTCAGGTTATTCACGGATAATGGGAGATTTTCACGTTCGCCCAAGACTAGTTCTTATTTCGGACGGAAAACACACGGACTTAAAAGACATTGATTCCGAAGTTTGGCCTGAAATGGAAACTGATGAAGTACTGTATTCGTTACCATTTGGCTGTGTATTCTATTTAGCCGGAAAGCTGCTTTCGCTGTATTTTTGCTAAATATCATGCATACCCGTTTATTAATGCGTTAATTCAAATTCACGCTAACTTGTTAAAAAGTCAATATCCGCCAAATAGTGAATACGCTAAATATAATAAGCTCGAAGCATATACAGTTTTTTATTCGTTTGATTTTTATTTGTCTTTCATTAATGTTATGTTTTATAGAGGGTTGCAACATAAGATATTATCATAGAACACTAATTTGGTCACGTTTTAAAAATTGTTTTATATGATATACTCAGATACTGAATCAACAAGGCTTGCAACTCCTTTTCCCCCTTTCCGTGCCCCAATCACAAAATTTTGTGGTTTAAAATAAGATGCAACTATTACCAGCTGAATTTTTATACAATAATAAATAAACTCCAATGATGGTTTGTTTTTATCCATTTGGAGTTTTTAATTATTTTTTGTCGATAATTTCTATACAGCTCCCCTGTTAGTACGTGCTATATTGATACTGATGTTCGTTTCAGTAACACTTTAAAAATTCAAACCCTTCTAGAAAATGTCAATATCAACGGCCAATTTTGAAAACGAGCGTCTTCTTTTAACTGTCAAAATAATTAGCATGTAAACCTCTTGGGCTAATCTACGTTTATTGTGATATTCATTATCTCTATATTTACAATGTCTCTAACTCTGAGAGAGCTTAAATCACCTTGTTCTGCATTCTGTAAAAGTCTAGATGTATAATTAGACATGAATAAATATAATTAAGGGAATTTTTTGCATCGCATCATAACAAGATTAATTCAATACTGAATATATATATATATATTGTTGTGTCTTGTGGGCATGTTAAATGTTTTTCAAAACTTGCATGACAAAAAGTAAAAAGAATGAAAGACAGTCAGAGGCTAAAATATGAATAATTAAGCAGCTGTGGGAAATGCGTTCTACTTAATCATTTTTAAACCGATAGTTTTACTTTTGTTAATCTTTGGCTTTTACATGGGTATAGTCCACCTCTTTTTTGACATGTGCCAAGCATTCTGATTTGAAATGTCCCAATAATTGTATATCAACTCTGCAAGTATAGGAACTATTTTACTTAAAGACACTACTTTGTTGACCTACCGATTCTAAAAATAGTTGGAGGGATATACCCACATAGACCTTGCGTCATTTGGAACTCTCGATTATTCTGGATCACCCATATCTGTTTCAAATGTATTGACCTTCCATGATTAGAGATTTGAAGGAGATGATTATAGACAGAATTAAAATTAAAATACTTATGGGAAAAAAACCGTAATCGGAGGATATTGATAATTGTAGTAGAATAGGGATTGAAATTCAGCTAGTTATTTTAAAGAGGAAAATATTGTGATTGTGGCACGGAAAGGTGGAGAAGTAGTAGCAAGCCTTGCTGACTTAGTGTATCGTTGAGATAAGACAATTTTTAAAATGTGGCCAGTTTAGTGTTCGTGGTAATGTCTCATGTTACAAACCTCCATAAAACATAAAATTAATGTAAGGCTAGTAAAACAATCCAGCGAATAAAAAAACTGTTTATGGTTTGAATTTCCTCTATTTATTACCATTTAAACAGATGCCGTATCCATGACCCAAGTATCTATAGGTATTTTATTTACCTATACACGTTTTATTGAAAGCGTTTGAAGAAAACATAATGCAGTCACTGCACTATTAAGGAGTAACAAATGAAAACATATAAGTTTATTGAGTAATTCAAAGCAGGTTGATTGTTGGAAAAAAAAGTACTTGTCTAAACTAGTTAGGACTTTCATGATTCATGTCACTATGGATATGTAGCATAATGCTAGCTTTAGATACATAATCTGATTTTGATTATCAAAGATGTTTAAAAAGAAAGTTCCTTGTCGTACAATGTACCTTACTCGAACTTGATTGGTGAATATGATGATTGCTACATTGTATTTGATTTATCATATGATTCCTATGGTATTGAATCTTGGAAAATTGAAAATTGGAATATAATTTTATCATAAAATACCTATCATACTTCACAATATATTAGAGTAAAAAATTGAATTTGAATTTCATAATTTAAATGATATTCATACACTATACAATACAATTTTATATGATATAAATTTAAATTGTCCAATTACTTATCATAAATTCTATTTTACTTTTAGTGTATGATACATTATGATATTGTTTGTTTTCCCTGGGACAGAAATGTCACATTTTCATTGGTTAAAGCATGCCGAATATATTCGTATGTCTGGCTTTTTGGATTTATATTTGGCTATATGGCCAACGCTTTGCCTACTTATCTCGCCATAATACTTACATGTAATTCAGAAACTGCGTTCTGTAAGTTATTAAAATATTTAAAGAAGTTGCCATTTGAAATTATTTTTAAATAAGAGTAGTTGCCCTTTTAGATTCAAGGAATTGCCCTTAGAATTTACCTCACTTTGCTGTGTCTGGAGCAGATTTTACAATGCTCAACTAAGGTATTTACAACGGTCATCCAAAATGTTACCGTTCTTTGTGTAGTTATCGCGATACAAAGATCACATATCTTGCTTATGTAAACAAAGCTCGGACCATGCTTTTTTCTTATAATTGTACATGCATGTACATACTGCGAGTTCATCCATTCCTTATGAACCTATAAAAAAGTTACTAGTGTTATCACTTCCTATTTTGGTATAAATAGATGTAAACAAAAACATGGCACGATCGAGCCTTGTTTACGCCATAAAAATATGTGAGCTCTGTATCTCTCTTGAAAATTAATAACATTTTGTGTGGTCATCGCAAATACCATAGTGAAGCAATGTAGAAGTTTGAATTTGAAAAGTAAAGTTTGAAGAACAAATATTGTGACCATGCCTAATATGATTTTTTGCTGCATTAATTCATCATTTCTCTTTAATATATTTCACTCTCATTCTTCTACTATCAAATGAAACACAGAAATCTTTTTCGTTAAGTGCCGACTTCGAAGTCGTTTTTTAGACATTGAAACTTTAACAGTAAGCTCGTATATATATATATATATATATATATATATATATATATATATACCAGACGGCGGTCAGGCAGTGTTTTTATCAAAGATTGTTTCCACATTTCAATTATTATTTTCTATCAACAATAGTATTTTTTTGTATTTTACATTGTATTTGAAACAGGAGAGCAATACCTTGCTTCAAGTGACGCGAACTTTAGGGAGATTTCATCCAATATTTTGTATCCCAGTTGGAGAGAATCCTGATTTGGTATACTAATTAAATCATTTTATCCTGCTTTTGTACTGCTAACTTTCTAGATATCCGAAGAACATACTCTTTTCATATTTATTCTTTATTTCAGATAACATTAGAATTTTTAAGTGCCCAGTCTCGAGGGGGAAAAATTGTCAATTCAGACCAAGCAAGCCAGTTTGGAAGATATACTAAAAATATGGTGAAAATCATTTTTTTTTTTTACGTTCATTGATGCCTAAAACGAGTTCTATTTAGGGTTAAACAGATTCCACTTTTAAAGATCCTCCTGTGTTTTATGTCTTAATATCATTGACAAATATGTGCATTATAAAGCCATTCAATTTGGATAATTTGACATGATTGTTTTTAGATTTGTCCTAAAATATTTTTAATCCTCAATTACGAATTTTTTTCAAAATATTTTTTTATTTCATTTAACAGAAGACAGTTTCAATGTTATCATTTGCAATAAAGAATGATGGCAATGACAGAGAAAGAATCATGACATCACTTGTGTGCACTTTTCCGGCCAGTGAGTTTACGGAGCTTGATCAGGTCATATTTTTGTAATTTTTAAAGTTCATTCATTTTCTTTCAGCCAGTTTTCTCATCCTCAACACTAGGATAGGACACATGATACATGATGAAAATACACAAACTTAATTATATTCTATTCATTCTGCATTAAACAGCCAATCAGATTCAAGCGTACATTTCATAAATTTAATGCGAAACAAAATTTAAACATTTTATACATTTACATTATTTTTGTTACAAATCAAGGTATAGTTTAAGTTATACATGTAGATACCTGTACTTTCAAAAGCATTGTAAGTTGATTGTTTTGCAAGTATTGTTCAAAACACATATGCACGTTTCTTTTTATCTACCTTTAGAAAGAGTAAGATTTTTTGAAAAAGTTTTGGGTTTCATTATACAGCGTGTACTGTAAATTCCTAATTACACGCGAGGAATTAATATCCGCGTAATATCGCCAGAAGCAAATCTCGCCAATTTAAAAATATTGCTTTATTTTTAGGACAGATGGTAACTACATGAAACTATGATAAAAATTCGGCATTCACGATTTTATATTCTCGAGATTTGATGCAAAATGTAGGAATCTCGCAATTAAGTACATTATTATTTTTACTAAACCTTTTTTTATTACAGCTTCTTTCACGTAATTACATGGCATATAACCAATAGAACTAATTTGACATAAAAATCAATATACTTATGGATATAATCATATATATAAACAAAGAAAGTACATTCAATGTTTCACACGATTTGTAACAAGGATTGGTTCATTAGACCAGCAATGGTATATGTTACTCAAGTCAGAATGCCAGCGCATAACTGCCTTGCTAATAGACAACCATCAATGATATTATAACATCTAGTGCATAAGAATATCCCAAGATGCTCTTGTCATTCGTTACGCAAAATTTTGTAGCATTTCGTGAAGCAATATTACGGTAAGCTGATGAAATTATTAACAGCGACCTACAAGATAAAACAAGTATTTTAAATATACAGTTCAAAATAATATTAATGACATTCATAGTCATCAACCTATGTGGCGTATTCAAACTACTAAGTTATCTACAACTACGTAAGGCAACCGGAGATGATGGCATAATTGCGTTTTAAGGAGCTGTTAGAGAAAGTTAATTCTTTTAAATGTCGTTAAATAATGATCGTGTGCCAAAACAAAGATAATAAGCTTATATCTAAGGATTCAGACAATAACATCATCTGTATGTAACATAAACAATCATAAACAACTAACCCATAATTATATGTGCATTGTATGTATTAAGAAAGGGACAAAGATAATATAACCATTAACAATCGTCTCAAGATAAAAACATACATGTGCATATTGTATATCCTGGTGAAGCATTAAACCCTTTGGCATTGTTCTTTTCAGAATATTTAGATTTGCTCCAACAGCTTGCAAGATAGTTACTTTCAATTATATGCAGAAAATTGATGTGTATATACACTGATACAATTTTAACAAATATGTAAAACGTATATGTATAATAATCGTTGATGAGCAGAGACACTTTCAAACAAACCAAATAAATTAAAACGGGCGAATTATATCGATTTTTTTCCCTGCACTAAATATTAATTTCAAAGTTACCCCCGTTATTAAATTGGATAAAATTTCGATTTATTTTGCAATAGTTTAATTTCTTTTTTCTTAATTGACCGTTCTTGAACTTTTGTTCTTTACAAGAACGACATAGTTTCACTTCCAATTCTATTTACAACATTAACTTTGTAAATTAAATTTGTAATGTTTTATTTTTCAATATATGATTTACAAATTCATCTCTCTGTAACATCATCTTATTGCAGCCTAGCGGTACTGTTACCACAGATTTACTTTTTGCTCACCTAAACCGAAGATTCAAGTGAGCTTTACTTCTTAAAACTAGGCCATAATCAACCAAACGTGGTATAATGCACCCTAATGGAAACGAAATTCTTAATTTCTAAAATAAAGGGGGAAACCTTTTTTTAAAAGGTAGGGCGAAAGCACTATAGATAAAAGTTGTTTGAGCATTGGACTTACTCTTTGTGTTTATTTATCCCCGGTACCAAGAAAAAGGATTTATTGAATATATATATATATATATATATATATATATATATATATATATATATATATATATATATATATATATATATATAGTGCAGATTATAAATTGTTTAAGTCATGACCGACAAACCAATACTGAGGACCAAATAGGGGTTCAAACCACAACATAGAATTATGTATAGAGAAAATTATTTGAAATTTTCTTCTCAAGAACTTCAATGCTACAAATTGTGAGACTATTTTGCAAGCATCCTAGGATAGTGTAGATTATATATAGTTAAAACCGTATTTTATATAAAAAAAAATTATTGTAAATTCTAAATTCAATCCTTGACCCCCGGACCAATATTAGAGTCGAAAGATAGGTTCAAATTTTTTGCATAGAATATGATAGACAAATGATTTTTTTTTCAAAATTCTGAAAAAATACAGAGTTACGTTTAGTGATATTACTATGTAAGCATCCTCTTATCTTCATGTCCTCATATCAAAACCACAGTGACCTATCACTTTTGATCATCATTTATAATTCATTTTCCAATTTTGTTATATTTTAAACTTTGAGATGATAAAAGTGGTCAGTTAGTATAAATTCAGATTTTTAAATTTCGTACGAGATAGGAGAACTGTTGTTTAGTTAAGCGATACAGGTCTCTTGTTTGATGTTATGTTTCATTTTTAGTTTATCTTTGTCAATCTTATATTCTGCCAAAGAAAAACAAATCATTGAAATAATGATATGTTTTCTTTTTAGTTTTTATTGTCTAGCAATAGTGTGCCTTGATTTGTTTATTCTGCAGCATAGTTTCATAATATACGACCAAACACTTTATTCTTCAATAAATGTCGATACATTTCAATTCTGTATTGGAATTGAATACACTAGCATGATGTTAACTTGGGACATTGACTAAACATAACTTTGGTTTGTAGGGTTAATTACATTAGACAAATGCATTGTACAGTTTCAAAATAAATGCAGAATGAATAAATGACAATAACAAACCGTCAACCATCTCAATAATCCATAAAACGAAATACGAATTCAAAGCAGAGCAACACGGACCTCCAAAAAGATAGAGGTAGAATCAGGTGCCTAAGAGGAGTGAGCATCCTCTGCTGACCGGTCACACCCGCTGTGTGCTCTTTGTCGTAATCGGGAAAAAACGGAAAAGTCCGTAGACAATTATGGTCTAACAATTAGTATGAAAAACGTCAGTCAGCATGCGGCCCAGTGGATGATTGTATTTGCTGACAAGATCGTTGTATCGACCATAGAACTTACGAAAAGATGACTTCAAACGAGCCTGTTGGTAGTCCTGTTTTATCAACTTGTTTGTCAGTAGCTTGCCTCGCCTTAGAAACTATTCATACGAAGAGTATGCCCTTGCGTATCGAATTAACTAAGAGACAGAAACATCATATGCAGGTGATGAAGGTATATTGCTACATAAGTAAGGAAAATTGACTATAGAAAAATTGAAGTCATCGCGTTTATTATAAAGTCCATTTCCAGTAAAATATCCAAATATGAAACAGATGACGCAGACTCTATGGTATCTTTTATTTCAAGTTCACTGGGATATATCGAGTCGACGTAAGTATGGAAATAACAATTGTTAATTGATAATACGTTGTCGATATACATGAATGTTGAGTTAAAGGCCACAGCGAGTGATTTATTTTTTTTTCACGTACACGTTTTTGAATAAATTCTGCTTCATAAGAAAACAAAAATAGGTTTGCTAACAATGGGGCGCAATTGGTACCCATGGGAATTCCAAATTGTTGGAAGACTTGATTTCCAAAAACTTTCTATGTTTCTATCAGAATATGTGTTAATGAATGCAATGATGACGTTTAAAATCTGATTTCAATTTTAGGATGATATTTTTGAAATATGCGTCAGGAAGTCTTTGTATTGTTCAATGAATGATATATTGGAAGAAATTGAAGATGAAGAGGATCTCTATAATGAAAGGGATCCCAATATGCCTCCTCTTGGTTCTAGGGTCAGACGTGGACGTGACTGGCATTGGGGAGACCAAGATAAATTTGGTCCTGGTACAATTGTGGGACATTCTAAAGAAGGCAAATTGAAATCATCTAATATTGTTAACAATCGTTTTATCTGATAATAAGTTGTGATTATGCCACATACAGATATTACATTTAATATAACTACAGTAATAAGTTACATGTATCTAATAAAGTTTAATAATATGTGTAGTATTTATAACAAGATAACTCGTTTTATTTTATTTTTTATTTTTATAGGCGGTTGGTTAAAGGTAGAATGGGATATGGATCCGACAACCATTCATCAATATAGATACGGATCTAATCGCAACGACAAAGATAAATATGACGTAAAAGTGTGCGATGAACCAAGACTATTGGAAAATCAGTTAATTGCGACTGGATGTCTTGTGACAAGAGGCATGACATGAATGTCATCAATTATATATATATATATATATATATATATATATATATATATATATATATATATATATATATTTATATTTATATATATATTTGTTTTTTAATTCAAATAAAATTGGCATTATATACACAAACAACTTGCAGTTTGTAACAAGATGCACAAGCAATAAATCAAATACTCAGCTCAGTAAGGAGAACTATATTGTTTAAAACACGCTTGGTATAAAAAAAAATCAAAATACGTTGATTTTCTGCGATATTGGTATAGTATTCTTACTTTATTTATTATTCTGTTATTTTCTGCAGGTCCAGATTGGATATGGCATGACCAAGATGGAGGTGTCGGAAATGTCGGATCAGTGCTTTTAGCCAAAAACGATGGAGGAGTCCTTGTATGTATTAACTTGTAAGGCTTTTGCAAAATACGGGGAAAATGATCCCTTTAGGTCACCTGAGTCACTTAAGTTACCTGTTGCAATTGGTCCTAGTCCGTCGGCGTGCGTCGTACGACATGCGTTTACAATTTTACATTTTTTTACTTCTTGAAAACTACAAAGATAATTGTTACAATTTTTAGCGTGAAACACATCTAAGGTGAAAAATGAAAAAATGACAATAACAAACCGCCAACCATCTAAAATATCCATAAAACGAAATACAAATTCAAAGCAGATCAACACGGACCTCCAAAAAGATAGAGGTAGGATCAGATGCCTAGGAGGAGTGAGCATCCTATGCTGACCGGTCACACCCGCCGTGTGCTCTTTGTAACGGAAAAGTCCGTAGACAATTAGGTGATAAATGGTCTAACAATTAGTATGAAAAACGTCAGTCAGCATGCGACCCAGTGGATGATTGTATTTGCTGACAAGGTCGTTGTATCGACCTTAGAACTTACGAAAAGATGACTTCAAACGAGCCTGTTGATAGTCCTGTTTTATCAGCTTGTTTATCAGTAGCTTGCTGCGCTTTAGAAACTGTTCATACGAAGAGTATGCCCTTGCGTATCGAATTAACTGAGAGACAAAAACACCATATGCAGGTATATTGCTACAAAAGTAAGGAAAATTGACTATTAAAAAATTGAAGTCATCGCGTTTATCATAAAGTTTTGTTGTTAGGTTACCATCAATGTCCATTTCCAGTAAAACATCCAAATATGAAACAGATGATTTCAAGTTCACTGGGATATATCGAGTCGACGTAAGTATGGAAATGAGGAATCTAAATAGATTAATTCATGGCTCTAGCACCCCTTGCGTTTCATAGGTAGAACCAAATATCCAAATTTTCAAAAATCTTCCTATCTACTCCCACACATTTGGAGAAAAATTAAATGCTTGGTAATGAAGTCAATGAAGCTTACCTAAATTGTGAAATTCTTTGACCCTGGGTCAGGGGTTCAGACCCTAGGGTAATGCCAATATGACCATAAAGTAAAAATGTATTAAATCTTGGAAAATCTTCTCTATTCCCATTTATATTTGAGAAAAACTAAATGAATGGTAATGATGTCCATGAAACCCTCTATGTAAATTGTGAAATTCTTGACTCCTGGGTCAGGGCTTCAGATCCTAGGGTGAAGCCAATATCACCATAAAGTTAAAATGTATTCAATCTTGAAAAAATCTTCGCTACTCCCATTTATATTTGAGAAAAACTAAATGCTTGGTTATGATGTCCATGAAGCTCTCTACCTTATTGTGGAATCCATGACCCCTCAGGCCTTGGGACAGGTGTTCAGACCCTAAGGTGTTGCCAATATTGCCATATAGTGAAATTGTATTAAATCATAGAAAATCTTCTCTACTCCAATATATATTTGAGAAAAACCAAATGCATGATTCCTATGTCCACGACTTTCTCTACCTAAATTGTGAAATTCATGGTCCCTTGGACGGGTTCAGGGCCTAGAGCGGGGCCAATATGGCCATAAAGTGAAAATGTATTAAACCTTTAAAAAAATTCTTCTCCCCACCTATATATATTAAAAAAAACTAAATGCTTCATTATGTTGTCAATGAAGTCCTCTACCTAAATTGGGAAATTCATGGCTTTCGGGTCAGGGGTTCAGGCCCTCGGGCGGGGCTTATACGGTCAAATAGTGAAATAGTGAAATATTGTATTGATTTAATAATATTTTCTTTTGTACTTTCACAGGTGTGGGAGATAAAGTCTTGCATTGTTATATGGTCATAATGTCTTATATGTTCATAATGTCCTGATGTTAAATTGTGTGTCATTCATTAAAAATTTGAACTTCATCTTGAAAACTACATGGAAAATTGTTACTTGGCAATATTGAATTAAATATATGCTCTATTTTAAGAAATCTACTTTAATATCCCGTGCATTGTATGCATGTAGCAATACGCTGTATGCATTTGGTTTACATTATAAATGAAACTGTGAATATAATAAAAGAGTGACAATTAAAGGCCTGCATGTCACTTTATACCAAATGTTTACAATTGCCCCTGAAGCTAAGGTATAGATAATCCAAGATTCCTCCGACTCTTAAGCCACCAAACCCAACCCCAACCCCAACGCCATTATCATGAATGAATGATTTTCAAAAATCAAATAATAAAAGCGACCTAACACTCAGAGGAGTCTCAGATCAGAGTTTAGACTTCAAAATTCAGCTTAAAATGCAAACATTAGACTCTTTGACATGGCAATATAAGGGCTTAGTACTCAAGTGACAGTCAAGGCCTGTGGGCTTCTGGTTTGAGTTCTAGCTGGATTTTTAATATATAGAATTTATGAGGCTCGGTTTACGGGTTTTAAGAACTTTTTTCTTGGTATTTCGCATCAGGTTTCAAAATATTTTGAAGCAAATTTAGCAACATTCAATCCAAAAGCATAAAAATGCCACAAAGAAGAAATTATTGTGTCCACTAGATTGTGCTGAAGGTTTTCTTAAACAAATCTGTTTCGACAGTACATATATTAGGTAAGATCCTCAGATTTGCAAAAATGATACAACTTCTTTTTTCATTTTATGTGTTGCGGCCTTTTGTGCTGATCCAAAACCACAATTCTGATATCATGAATTGGAAATTCATCTGAAAAGTCCATGAAAACATTTCGTCGTCTATTTAATTTACATTGTCGTTTGCCAAGGTCAATGGTTGTTTTGCCCGGCATTGTGTTTTATTGCTGCATGGATAGTTACCCATGTATGAAATGTTCCAATAAGTGTAATTTATTTTAGGGAGGATGTTGTAGGGTGTTTTTTTTTGGGGGGGGGGAGGAGTGGGTTTGGTTTGGTTTTCTATGCTTATTTTTGATGTTTTGATATTGCTATGGCCATGTATATTGTACTGAAGATCTTTTAGTAATTGGGGGTTCAGGTTCTTTCTTTTTGTTGTGATATCCACTAGGTTTAGTAGTAGACCTTAATAGTCCTGCAAAACATGTCGTACAGGTTGCAGCATGTTTGCAGCACAATTGAAAAAAAATATATGTATTCATCCAAAACTGACAGTTTTGGTTATTTAAAGCTGCGCTCCATTTTTCCTAGCTAGTCAAAGGAAAATGCATATTGATTAAATTGCAAAAGAAAATGTAGTCTTCTGACCTCAAATACTGCCATTGCGTAAAAATGAGATTTATATTAATAGATGAAAAATGTAAAACTTCGTCTACAAAATAAGACGACAATTTAATATGTCTTAAGGAAGGAGTCCTTTCTGGTTTTCGACTTGTCAAAAGTAAATTTGATTAAATGTTTATTAAATGAAGATGAAAGGAAATTGAAATATCATATTTTTCTATCTTTTTTACTATTATACAACTTGGCATAGAAATAATAATCAAAGTTTAGAATCTAACGAGGACTATATTTTTGGTGGAACATTGGGGTAGGAAAATATCACATGCAATATTTGCAATTCAGAATTGCTATAGATTCATTAGTTTATTTAGCATTTTTCAAACAATAACATTAATGATGGATTATCTCAACTAATTTAAACTAATAATAAGATACTAGGGTTTAGAATATGCTTTTAAAACATGATTTGCCTATCAAATTACATTTTTATAAGCTTTTTTAAGCGCTCATTCTATAAATAGATTTGTGTGAAAAAATCACTAAAATCGGATTTTCTCTCTTTTTAGATGGTCAATATATTAGATTTTCTGGCAGTTTATATCGTTATATATAGTCTTAAAAATTAATAAAATTCAGAAATATTTTGATATTTGAAGCATAGAAAAATAATCAAAATATCTTCAAAATTTAAGAAAATTAGAGAAAATGCGGGCTAAACGATATCAATTTTAGTTTAAATATTTATTTCAATTTAGTAGTATAAGCTGATAGACATTCTGATAATCTATCATTTCATTGAAGAATACAAACTTCATATCTTAAACAAATGTCTACAAAACTGCAGATAACTACGTTTATTTTTATCATCCTTCAAATTAAGAAAAAAGGTAGTGACCTTGACCTCACCCTAATACGAAAACAAGGAGGTCAAATTTGATTGTACTGATACAATCATTTGATGATATGATCTGTTTGACCGTGTAAAAATTTCACGAATTTCTTGTTATAAGAAGTATGTCTAATAACGAGAAGATTCTTCCTTAAACAAATTAGAAATGTTTAAAAATGGGGATGGGGGAATTTACTCTTATCACATATAGTTTTATGTAATATTGGTAATCTGGCTGGGATTATTAAAAACATAACACGTGTTTGAGTTAATATTGTCAATTTATTTTGACAATAAAGAAAAAACAGACTAAATGGGAGGTCTTAACAATAGTGAGATCACCCGACATTGAATGCAAGATCAAATAAAGTACGAAATGTGACCTTTCCTGCACACAACTAAAATGTATAATTTATAAACAACATATGCATACAAAAAAATATTGATAAAACAAAAAACACCCATTAAAAGCAAACAGCATGTTTGCAAAAGGGCCCTCACAAGGTGGACTAACCAGATCATGGCAGGCAACAAAAATATAGGTATAGACAGAAATGGGAGAAAAACAAAATATATACACTAAAACTAATACTAGTAAAATGTATACAAGACTATATCCGTACTACTTGCAATACAAGTGCTTGTTGAAAAATACCATATGATGTTGAGACTATAAGTTACATCAAATATTTTTGGTGATCAATAGAGCTTACCTAAACACATACAACAAAAAACTACCACCTGACATCTATAAACATACAACTACCATGCAAAGTCCATACCATGGTGAGGAACCAGGCAAAGTATAATAACAAAAACGTACAGTGACTAAAGAACAAAATAATTCATTTTCACATAATTTGAAATAAACACAGCGGTTAATTTCTGACTTGTGTTTATGCGATAAGTAACAAAAATGGCATAAGAATAGTTACTTATAAATCACACTGCAGTTGACTTTTGACCTGAGTAATTCCTGATTGTGTTAGAATAGGATTGGAAAAAGAAAACAGCCTGTGGATATTGATTTAACCTCCAATTGAAGTCATACAGATAGATATTATGAAAGCACAGCAGTTGATATCTGTCCTATGTCTCAAATGTAAGATTGGGGAGAGGAGCAAAAATCTAACTGGATTTGGCACCAGGAATATTATACTGGGAAATAAAGGACTAGATAACACCTTAGTTGCTTTTAAAATTCTATTTTACTATTGTATTATTATAAACTTATAAATTTAGTAAACTATGTGTAAACCACACTGATAAAAAATAAATTTTAAATAAACGATCCTTTGTTTAAAAAACGTTTTTATGAAGTGGCGCTGAATATACATCATGTCACATATTAGTACGTTCTGATTGATTGATAAATACAAGTAACAAAAGGTAACGTTAAACACCCAAATGTATGGTTGAAATTTTCCAAAATACCTAAATTACCGTTTGGACACAACATATCACAAATTACATAAATGCTATTATTTAGAATAATGCTGTATTTTTGTTTTTGTTTTCTTTGTACAATTACTACACTTTTCTAATCTTTTCGTGAAATATCTGTTTAACACAGCAAATAATTCCAGATTTGTAGAACACCACCGACAGTAGTCGGATAAAACCAAAAACAAATTGATTTATAATACATGTTTTTCAAACTAATTGTTGTTATCAATGATAAGTTATAGTTTGACCGCCAGTTATTAGTACATGTATTATTATTATCTAGGTATGTTGGCATAACATTCAAAATAGTCGACACCTCTATAGATTCGGACAGGAGGGAAGACTTGAGGTTCAGCTTTGGTAATGTTAAATATTTAATAGTCTCGCATAATCATCATTCTCTCCCTATTCCTATCAATACAACTTGTCCTTTTTATTTTTAGATTCATCTTTAAATTCCCTAAATGAATTAAAGAGTTAACATTTTAACTCTTGTCACATGATCGCCATAAAAGCTTTTAATTCAAACACACTGTGATTAACGCATCTTCTATGGTCTCTTATTCTATTATATTGTTATGAGGTTTCTTACTGACTGTCTACGGAAATATGTTAGGTTTTTAAAATTCATAAAAGACGAAGCGAAGTGTTTTGTTCTGTCAAGAATTGAATGGATTTGTATGTTTATTAACTGAAAGAAATGATGATGATAATGATCGCATTCAGTCCGCCATGTTGCCGTCTAAAATTTGCTACTTGCTATAAAAGAAATATATGCAGTAATCACATGACTCGTTTTATCCAATGACGTTGAGTTATTGAAGTCCGAACCGCAACAAAGTTTTATACATGTATATATCTAATGAATATGTTCCACTCTAATTTTTAAGAACTCTGGCCGATTATGTTCATACAGCTGCTGACAAATTTAGATCATAATCCATCTTGTGCGTATAAATATGAACATCATTCTTTAAAAATTTTAAAAGTGCTTTAAAAAAATAATAATCGATCATTGCTCAAACGTTGTATCAAATAAGTTGAAAAATGATGTTTACATCAAAATATTTTTATGCCGGACAATGTGTGAATCCTTTCAGGATTGTTCAAACATATATGTCAATCAATTTCATTGGTATTTTTCATATTTATCTTCATAAAATAAAATCCACATCAAACACGCTTAAATCATTTTTATTTCAATATATTTCATCTCTGCAGTGATCCATTTTCGCCAAAGAGTGTCGGGTTTCTTAAAGATCAAATGCGTAAAGCTGCGTTACATTACCCTTATGAAAATGTAGCCGGAGCCATCAAAGGTATCAAAAGTAATGTTGAGAAAAAAGTGTTCAGTTGTAGCTGATAAAAATAGATGTATTTTAACTATTTTCTTTACAGATGTTGATGATAGTGTCTCTGGTGCATATAGTAATGCAGAGTCAGCGAAAAAAATGACATCCGCTGAGGAAGAATCAAAGCGTGTGTTACATATAACTAAAGGAAAATATTTCAAAAATGACATTTCACCTAATGACATAGAACCAGATGGACCCAGATCTTCAAGATCTATAAATCAGTGGTTTTGGAAAGATGACGGAGGGAATTGGAATCCATTCCCGAACGAAATTAATAACATAGTAAACAAATATTACAAACGTGACCCAAAGTCAACTGTTGTTGTCACTATCCAGGATCAACAGTAAGTTAAGATGCTTATTTTCTTGTTTTTGACAAATGTGCTCTGAAAATAACACTGGAGAAGAAAGTGTCCTTTATTAAAACTTCTTAAAGGAATACATGTAATTAAAAATTGAAAAAAAAAATATAGATATATAAAAGAATGTTTGTATTATCAAATGACAAAAATGAAAGTCACAATCTAAAGAATGTCAATTTAAAAACTTTCTGTCGACCATCAAATAAAGATAAACAAATGATGAGCGTTTTGGAGATTAAAGATTCATAGTTCCGCTTTCAAAATCCCGAAAAATGATACATTAAATTGATCTCTCCACCTAAATTGAATTGCGATGTGGAAGAAACATAAAGAGTAACAGCCCTTATAATTGTCGTCAAGGGTGCATTTCCGTCTCTCTGTCAGTCATTCCTTTTCAATTTGGGTAATTTTCAGACAAGTTACGATTTTGTTTTCAAATCTACAAATCAAGTTTGAGTTAAGGAATGGTTTATTGTCACGGGATACAGAAATTGATTTTAAACTACTTGTTTTCTTTTTTTTCTAATCATGTTCATTCTTTAAAAATATTAATTTTTGAGACGTGATATACTCAAATAACATGCCTAGATATAGTATTATTATAGTTACACTGTACTACCACTTGAGCAAATAAAAATACAAAGATGGTTTTTGTAAGGTGATATATGGTGATAACGAACAGTGTTCAAACTCAAAAGTCCAAAGGAAAATTACAAAACAGGAGCAGAGCAAACACGGACCTCTTAAAATAAAAAAATAAAAATAGAGGTAGGATCAGGTGCCATAGAGGAGTGAGCATCCTCTGCTGACTGGTCACACACGCCGTGTGCTCTTTGTCGTAATCGGGAAAAAACGGAGAAGTCCGTAGACAATTGGGTGATTAATTATGGTCTAAAAATTAGTATGAAAAACGTCAGTCAGCATGCGACCCAGTGGAATATTGTATTTGCTGACAAGGTCGTTGTATCGACCGTAGAACTTACGAAAAGATGACTTCAAACGAGACTGTTGATAGTCCTGTTTTATCAACTTGTTTATCATAAAATCATAATCATATCATAAAATATCATATCATAAAATGCTAATAAGTTTATTTATATTTATTTATTTTAAATCGTACAGCAATATATTGTACATACAATGCATGTTTTGTGCATATTAAACCAAAACTAAAATTTGTTGTATAATTAAAAATAAAATAGGGAAGCAATTTTAAATTTGGCAATGACGTTATTTATTTCACCATTTTACATGTTGTTCCATTTTTTACTTTGACTTTCATTTCACATAAGACAAATACCTGCTTTATTTATAAAGGAACTGATTATTAACGTGCTGCTGATTATTTGTGTTTTTATGAATAGTGTATCTAAAGTTCTTATCAGTTGTCGTTTAAATTATCCTTAAACACCTAACATAAACATCATTAATTGTAAGTAATTTTATTGGCGTATATCCTACTTGCTTTTCTAAACACATAATGCCTTTCCTATTTTGAAAAAGATCAAGACAAAGGTAGTGTCGCTTTAATGCAATATATTTAATTAAAATAAAGCAGTTCACTTGAGGTTCTTGTCAATGAACATATTACTGATTGAGGTAGTGTAAACAGTAAAGCTAACTGTTAATAATTTCACAAGGAACATGTATACAATTAAACTTTTATCAATATTATACATATGAGGCAGTTTTTTTATAACAATGACAACAATGTATTGAAATCATTAAAGAGATACATATTTGTAATTTTTTTTAAATATCTTAGTTACAGAGTGGTAATGGCAAAACTCGTACAGATAAACCTGAAGACGAGGGAGATATCCGAAGTGAAATTAGTGACAAATGAGTTAAATCCATAGAAAATAAAATAAAGTATTTGTTGATTGTTGACATCTACATTTATAATCATTAACCAACATTGTTTATTATTGGATCCGAGGATGAACGAATCTGCAAATCGAGATGCAGCGAGAACGAAAGAGGGAAAGAGAGTTGGTTTTTAAAAATATTTTTATGAACAGTTTAGCGAAAAAAATTTCATCAGAGAATAATTATTCAAATCTTATGTATCTATGTATATGAAGTTTAACATGGGGAATACCATAAAAAATTGTATGACTTTTAAAATGTAACCACAAAGAATTTATACTTTTCATTTACATTGTAATGTTTTCAGGATTTTTGGAGTGAATAGAATTTTGCCTTGTTAAAACAATATTTTTTTAAAAACTACGATAAATTGAAAAAAATCATGAAACGAAAGACACATTATGTTGATTTGCTAAAATAAAAACCATACGATAATTAAAATTGACAATGAAATACTACAAATGGTTTCAACCGAGCTGACTGATAATTAACAATGCATGAAAAAAAATCAGATATGTATTTTTAGCAATATCATTTGAATGAAACAGTTCAAATTACTTACGTACAATATGTTCATTGACATGTTACGCATTTTAATAGACACTCTTTTAGGGGGCTTTAAACAAGACTGGTTATTTAAAACCTGCATATTTCTGCTCCGACAGAAACATAAAATATAAGAAGAAAACACGGAACGGAAAATTTTCCAAACCCGGGCCATTACAAACAGATACAGTTGTATTTATATTAGTATTTAGCTTAAACTTTCAATTAAAAAAAAATGCATGACCCGCGTAAGCAGAATATATTATTTTTTCTGCAATGCTAGATACCTTCATATCTCGAATGAATCACCAATAAATGTGAGTAAATTTAAATTATTATTATTACAAGTATTTAAAAAAAGAACTATTAGGAAGCTATGGCAGTAGACCGTACATAATTACAAAAACAGGTTGATTAAGAGTTGTCTTTTGTATCCTTGATCGATTCTTGTCTTTGTTTTCATGGCTTCTAAACTGTACGAAATCATGACAATATATCACAAGAAAGTGAAATAAGAAGTATGTTTTAGCAAATAATATTTAAAATTATGAGAATAGAGAATGACTAAACATATAAGATTATCTACATGTTCATATAGGTCAAGGCAAATACATGCATTTAAAGTATACAAACATTTTAACCGATGACCATAATAAAACATATAACATAACATTTGTCTGCATATACATGTAAAACATGTGTTTTAATGAAACAGAATGAAAAAGTTTAGGTTACCCTGTTGTTGGTTAACGTCAACATAAATTTTTTTAAAGGCAGTAAACTGTCAACAACTGCAATTTATCGGGTCGTTCCAACAAAAAATCAGAGGTACGAGAGGATGCCATGGCATGAGACGCGTGGCGCGTTTTAGATTAAGTAGTGCTACGTTCTTGAAAGAAAAAAATCTCTGTTTGTTTGGAATCCACGTCACATGACACGGGACAAAATGATGCCGAAATAAGCGGTGCAAGGTGTGAAGATACGAACTGGCTGGAGCTCGAAGACGCTAGCGATTTAAACTTTACAAAGAAAGCACCACATAGATGTGAAGGTTACAATTATAACTACAGTCTATTTGGAAGTCTGGTCAGTCATAGAAATCCAAGGAATTCATATCCTCAATGTAGCTTTAGTTTTGACTGATCAAGAAATAATCTACTGAAAGTAAGCAACAAAAGTCCAAAGATAACATCAATTAACGATGTTAATATTAATAATTATAACTACTTAAAGTTGACATTTATAAAGCTAGACAAAGCACAGTTTCTTAAATTTAGAAGAAAGTGTTTATTCTTACGCCAACAGCTAGATCATTAGATTTGAATTGCGTAGATTTCTGGTTCATTCTGTATCGATTTCCGTAGGAAATATAGGGAATTTTTCAGTGAATTTAAATATTATAGCTAGTTTAATCAAAGTTGACATTTAAAACGCCAAACAATGCATCTTAAACAGTTTTTATAAGTTTAATGAGAGTCTATTTTCTTAAGCCGACAGCTTAGTCGTACACTGGAATGCATAAATTTCTGTCGTATCATTCATGTATGTATTACAATTATTTTTCTGACTAAAAAGAAGTAATCATACACTGAATCATACATGAAAAAATGACAATAACAAAACGTCAACCATCTCAAAATCCATAAAACGAAATGCAAATTCAAAGCGGAGCAACACGGGCCTCCAAAAAGATAAAGGTAGGATCAGGTGCCTAGGAGGAGTGAGCATCACTTTTTGGCTCACCGAGACGAAGTCGGGGGAAGCTTATGCTATACCCCCGGCGTCGGCGTCGGCGTCCGGACCTGGTTAAAGTTTTTGGTGCAGGTCCTGTATCTAAGTTATTACTTGTCCTATCTTCACCAAACTTTCATGGGTGATGCATCTGGGTTTACTTATGAACCTTAAAGATTTTGATGCTGAATCTAGGCCATGAATTGCAGATGCTGGAGGAGGTTAAGGTTTTTGGAGCTGGTTAAAGTTTCTGAAGCAGGTGCCCTCTGATGATTCTATCTTAGTTATTACTGGTCCTAACTTCACAAAACTTGCATGGATTGGATGGTGCGTCTTATGATACTGATCCACTTGACAGACTTGAATGCTGAATCTGAGCCATACGTTTCGGATGCTGGTGAAGGTTAAGGTTTTGGAGCTGGGTAAAGTTTTTGGAGCAGGTGCCCTCTGATGATTCTGTCTTAGTTATTACTGGTCCTAACTTCACCAAACTACATAGATGACAGCGTTGGGGTCAATTACTTTGAAATGTAATTAATTACTTTCAAATACATTGATTATTTCGCCAATTACTTGCAATTACAATTACATTGATTTTTTTCAAATGTAATTAAAACATTTCAATTACTTTACATTTATTTTGACAGAAATGTTTTCACAGTTATGAGTTCATTTTCATCATCATTAGATTTTCAAATGTTGAATCAGTCAAACGGCATCTTTCTGGTCTGAAATGTTTTCCAGCCAGCCACACTAAAAAGTCTTTCAACAGGTGCTGACGTTGCTGGTACTGCTATATATCTTTGATCCAACATGGACAGGCAAGGAAACCGGTAGTGATTATGACTCCAGTATGTTAGTGGACTGTCAGACATCTCTGTGCAGTCTTCCCCTATGTAGATATCTGTCTCTGTAGCTGGCCCGGGTGGATTTCTTTTCCTCTTTGGTGTTGATGGGGGTAGAAAACTGAAAAAATCAGTTTTTCCCTTCTTTGTAGGTGGACTTTGTGGGGACATTGAATCATCTAGATCTGGAGTATTCAGATTGCTTGATTTCTTATTAATAAGGGCAATAGTCTCTTCCTCTTTCCCTGATTTACACCATCTCATTTTAAATATTGGATCTAAAACAGCTGCAATAATAAATGTCTTATTCTTTTCAAATGGAGATAGCCTGGATTCCACACAGTGAATAAGAGTCTGGATCATTTTGTTGCTATGTATGGCAGAAATCTGGCGCAGCTGGTGCTTTATACCAAATGTGACAGGGATGGTTAAGCTTGCACTAGCATTTACTTCCTGTTGTACAAGCAAAGTGGCATGCTCAAAAGGGTCCAGGATTTGGCTAAGCTCCTGTAGCAGTTTTCTCTCATAAGTTGTGAGTTTACATTTTGTGTCAAGGCTATTCAATTTGCTCTCTTGAACTTTTAGAATGGACTTAAGCATGTGAAGCTTGTTGTTCCATCTGGTGAGATTTGCAGCCTGTAAACTTTGTTCGTCTTCCAACACTTCACTTGCTATCAAAGATTTTCGTACAAAAGACACAATGTTGGAAGCTTTTGCAACTATACTCTTGAGACTTGCGAACAATCACTAAGCCCATCTTTCACAACTAGTTGGAGGGTGTGTGCATAATATGCTTAGGGAAAATTTCATCACATAACTTGGACATGTCATCATCAACATCACAGTTATCCTTACCGTCACTTTCACTCTCATCTTCAATGCATTTTTTGCTCTTCTTCGAAACCTGATCATGCAAAATCAAAGGCTTTCTCCATATTTGCAACATTATCACTGATTATAATGTGATATTTTCGTAAATATCATAAGATGAAATAGTTTTGTCATATTCATGCCGGATAATCTCTGTTCTGTGTTTTCTTTAAAACGTTTACAACAAATCATGACTGATTTCATCTCCCATTCATGTATATAATGACCTGCGATTCCAAGAAATTCTTGCATTTGACGGTTTGGCCAGATGTCAATTGTTAAACACACTGAGATAGCCTTGCCAATTTGCCAATTTATTTTAAAAAACTTACCTTTACATGTGTAAGAAAGTTTGAAGTCGCCTTAGTACTGCCAGAAATGTAATACTCGCAGTGTTTGTATTTTGCTTTAAAATTTCCAGAAACATTTTCTGGTATATGAAATACATCCAACACCCTTGAGTTCATGTTTGGTTCTGAATAAGATTTTGTCAATAGTGAACTTTATTCAGTATTTTTGTTCTTGGGTTGATGAGAGGCGTTCACACCTGAACATATTTAGACCTGTACCTATTGCCCTAGGCAGTGTGTTGTGCTGTACAAACAAATGAAACATATGAGACATTTAATTATTGTACAAACACAACCTCATGCCAAACAGGTACACAAATATGTATCATCGTAAGGCACCTTTTTAAACTTTTAACTTGGAAAAAATAATTGAAATGTAATTGAAAAGTAATTGAAAATACATTACTTTTTTTGGAATGTGTTTAAATACATTCAATTACAAGTAATTGAAAGCAGAGTCAATTACCAACTACTTTCAATTTCTTTGAAAAATGTTATTAATTACACTCAATTACAATAAACTTTTTTTATGATACTGATGCACTTGACAGGTTTGAATGCTGAATCTGAGCCTTAGGTTTCGGAAGCTGAATGAGGTTAAGGTTTCTGAAGCTGGTTAAAGCTTTTGGAGTAGGTGCCCTCTGATGATTATATCTTCGTTATTAGTGGTCCTAACTTCACAAATTTTCAAAGATGGTGCGTCTAATGATACTGATGCACTTGACAGGCTTGAATACTGAATCTGAGCCATAGGTTTCGATGAGGCTAAGATTTTAGAGCTGGTTAAAGTTTTAAGAGCAGGTGCATTTTGATAGACAAATCTTAGTTATTATTGGTTCAATCTTTATCAAATTTGAATAGATGATGCATCTTGTGATTCTGATGCTTTCCACAGGCATGGCTGCTGAATCAGAGCGATAGGTTTCAGATGCTGGAAAAGGTTTAGTTTTTTGGAACAGGTCACATTTTTAATAGATAATTGTACTATTTCAAACTTGAATGGTTGATCAAACTATATAAATGAATTGCAGAGGTAGCTTCAGATACAGAGCCTGATCTCCATTATCAAGGATGCTAAAAAAATCATCCTACCTCACTCAAACCTGCTTCATAGATGTGTTTGATGTTGAATAATAAAATATGAATCCTATGATATAGCATTGTATGATATGATACACTATTGTATTATATGATACAATATTATATCATGTAATATTAAATTGTAGAAAACTATATGATACGATATAATATTGCATCAATTATATTTTGTACATGATGATCTAATATTGTATCATATGATATTGTTATATATTATACATATATTACATGGCTTTGAGGGCGACATACGAAAATATTTGCCCTGAGGTGACTTGGAAGCCCTGGAGTGTTATGTTGCCCGATGCCGAAGGCAGAGGGCGACATAACACTCCAGGGCTCTCTTTTCACCGACGGACAAATATACTGGTATTGTCGTCCGAGAAGACATGTAATATATGTTATATAACATTTTTAAACAAATAAAAGCGGTTTACAACCGTATTTATCATTAACAAGTGCATTTTATTGAAACATTTTTATATTTTACAAATCAATGTAAAATGTTTTGTAAAAAGTCGATTGGTGCTTGTTTCAATAAATTATATAATGATAATTTGCATGAACGCTGTTCTTGTTGAAATGAATCATTGGGGCTGGCTGGACTGAATTTCGGAAAGCTGTTTTCTTTTCCCCGATAATTAAAGATCTAAACTCTGTCCCATTATATACTGGATTCGCATATTGCTTAATTACTCGATATTTATGAATACCTCATGATCAGGGTTCAAACTGTGTTCATTCAAAAGTATGAAAAATTTCCAAGATTTCTCAGTTGAAACGCCCCTTCTAGCTGATCATGTAGCTAAAATATGTAATGTCTACGGGGATTTTGTATTTAAGCAGACCCAGATGATAACGTTGAAAAATTGCGCGAGGTATTCCGAGTGAGTTCCGAATGGAGAAAAGATGTAAACATTCCCCATTATAAATCTCCGTAAGAAATCTGTTTTCGTTCCTGTGAACTTTTATGAGTGAAAAATGATAATGTGTCAATGAAGATATCTTAGAAATTTTCACTTTCATCGATTTCAATGGCACTTCTTTCATAGGTATGTGTCTTTTTATTCAAAATCGGCCAAATGGGCTGCATAAATATCTTGGGACAGACTATAGTTGACCTTTGTTGTTTCAGCACGTTCTCGTTGAATTGATTACTCTATTTGTAATTATCAAAGTTTTCTAATTAATTAAACAAAGTACCTCAGAATTTAAAATGAATCGCAGACGTTGTCGTACTATTTTGATTTTCGGGGAATTGTTTAAGTTTACGTTTGCCTAGAAACTGGGTCGTTGAGTTTCGAACCCGACGTAATTAATATGCAGAATAATTGCACGCGAGTCTGATATTACAGTTTCGGAAGGGCGATATCATAATTTCCTGTGAAATATAACTATTTCCAGAAGGGCAATATAACTGTTTCCGGCGTGATTCAGCAATTTTCGCGGCATAGTAATAAAATTATTTCGTTTGTGACAAAACGCGAAAAGTTATTCAAAAATGTTATTATGATATTGTTATATATAATATTGTATTTTAATATTACAATATTGTATAATATGATATTGCGTTATATAATATATTATTATATCACTTGATATTGTATCATTTTATATTATAATATTGTATAATATGATATGATATTGTATAAAATGAAATTGTATTAGATGACATATTATCGTATCATATAATACAATATTATATAGGACAATACTTTTTGTCATTTTCATTGGCTGAAAGTACATCACGTGACACTCGCTCTTATGATATGATTGATGATATCACCGCGAAAGCGCGTCAGCGTAATATGATATCGCACGACTTGGCATTATCAACAAAAATAGGTATTGTAAAATATTATATTATGTAAAATGTACGATACAATATCATTTGATAAAAAAACAATATCATACTATATCCTACAAAATGATATCATATGATACAATATTGTGATGTATTATGTGATATGATATTGTATGATATGCATCTATATTGTAAGATATATTATGTTATGATATTGTATAATATGATATTGTATTAATTAATATGTTATTGTATTTCATGAAATTGTATCATATGATATTATATGATATGATACAATGTTGTATCAAATTATATCGTATCATATGATACAATAGTATATTATGATACAAAAACACTATCATACTATATCATACAAAATGATATCATTTGTAACAAAATTGTGATGTATTATGTGATATGATATTGTATGATATGAATCTATATTGTATTTTATATTATGTTATGATATTGTATTAGGTGATCAAATACAACAATGTATAACACAATACAATACGGTATCATATGATACAATATCATATCTGGATATGATGTCATATCATACGTTACAATATCATACTGTATCATTATATATTACAGTATTACATTGTATCATATTATATATCATATGACACAATATTGTATAGTATGATAGGATGCAATATCGTATTTTATAGAAGTCTATTGATAAACATTGTATCTTACAATATCGTATGAAATTAACATATGATTATTAAACAATTTCTAAACATATGATATGTGATATTGTGTCAAACCAAACTACAGTATCCATGAATATCCAAGATCATTAACTATGATTTTCATATAATATGAAAAGGGTGGTCTCATAAAGGTGATGCCTCATAAAGGTGATGCCTCGTCTCGTTGAGCTTCGTAATCTGTGATTACCTATGTTTTTGTCTTGCAAAACAAATTTGACTGAAAATTTTAATTTATGAGGTGTTGCATTCTGTAAAAATATTTCTCATTCTTATGCCGATCTACAAAAAAAAGTTTTAAAGGATTGTCACCTGACTGTCCCTGAACATCTGAATCATCATAATGTTGTTTAATATCTATGGATTTAATGCAATTCAATGTTGATGCGACAACTTTAACTTCAAAACTAAACAATGTTTTAGTAAAGAAAATATGAGACACTATTCGTTTTATTGTTTCATTGTTTGGGTTAAACACTTCAGGAATATCAGACACGCTTATTTAATAAAATTTTCTGGATTTATCGAGACATAATATCAAATATATATAGTTGCATCAAACAATAACTATTTTATCAAGATAATATGGTACACGTAATGTCTGCTAAAATGAAAAACCATAAAGTTTGACAACAAAGAAGAAAAAAAATAAAAGAACGCTCAGATCTCCTGAATGACATATGGTGATAACGAACAGTATTAAAATTCAAAAGTCAAGGAAAATTACAAAACAGAAGCAGAGCAAACACGGACCTCTTAAAAAAAAGGTAGGATCGGGTGCCATGTAGGAGTAAGCATCCTCTGCCGACCGGTCACACCCGCCGTGCGCCCAATGTCATATTGTCGTAATTTGGGAAAAGTATCATGATCGGGAAAAACGGAGAAAATTCAGTGGACAATTCGGCATTCAATCAATAGTGCATAGCAGAGCAAACACGGACCTCTGGAAAACCTCAGAGGCAGGATCAGGTGCCATGGAGGAGTGAGCATCCTCTGCTGACCGGTAACACCCGCTTTGTGCTCTTTGTGGTAATCGGGGAAAAAACTTGAAAAGTCCGTAGACAATTAGGTGATTAATTATGGTCCAACAATTAGTATGAAAATCAATTCAATCGCATTTTTAAAAATGTCGACAGGAAAAAACTGTACGACCGGGCAAAAGGAATTAAATCTTTGAGAAAAAATAAGTTTCAGCCGTTAGTATGCCGCTCGAAAAATAAGACCTTTTATTGTTGTAAAATCATGAAATTGAATTTAGTACGTTAATAAAAAGAATATTTAATCTTTCTGTGCTACATGTAATTAATCATATTAGTGCACAATGTTACATGTACATGTACTCATTTTTAAAATTATAATAATGGCAGCTCTGAGCTTAAAGCGTTAGATACCTAACTTAACTTTAATGGGTTTAATATGACACTGTTCTGCATTTTGTTAACATATACTTATTTTGTTAATGGGGGGGGGGGGGGGGGTAGAGACATTACAGTTGTTTGTTTTGCTAATACGGTATACTCATTAAGCTTTGATAATAAAATAGGCATTTATATGGAGCCTGAATAAACATTCAACATATGTATTCTCGTTTACTCTACTGGTGTCACGAGTCATATGCATTGAGGTTTTTTTTCTATGAATTAGTTAACTAATGAAAATCACAAAAAACCTCAACCTGTCTGCTACCAAAACTCGCATAATATTCCGGTATGATAATGTTCTGAAATGGCCAACTGATCATAAGCTATTGATACTCGGAATTGGGTGGCTGTATATTTTCTTCCCACTGGAAAACAAATAGTATTTAGTAACGTTAACCAGATGTGGATCGATTTCACAACACTTAAACAGTTTATCTAGATATGTTTTGTAAAACCCTTTCAAACAATCCATTTGTACATATATAGCTTTCAATAAACATGTTTTCCTTTCTTCATAACTATCTAATCGTTAAATAATTATCGTTTGTATACAGTACATCTCTCTCTCTCTCTCTCTCTCTCTCTCTCTCTCTCTCTCTCTCTCTCTCTCTCTCTCTCTCTCTCTTTTCTTTCAAAAATTGAGAGTGCAATAGCTGAACATATTTTGCTAACCTAGAAAGTTGCAATATCCGTTCAACAAATTTACATTGATCATATGATTTGATTTGTTTTAGCAAAAACATTCACATAAATGTTCGACTTATATCTAAATATGATTGCATTTATAATAATTGCATGATTAAATAAAGGAAATAATTTTAAAATTTTCAAAATATAGCTTAGTTAGATTTGTATAAGTCAATATCCTTCCTTTCCCTCTTTGAATGTCACTATTTTCCGTTTCCTGTTTTGTGTAAAAACATATTTACAAGAACATTTGATCAATTGAAATTATAACAATGATAATAAAGTTATTTGACAATCGACTCAATTTTATACCGTAAAAATGGAATCAAACATTCGAATAGCAGAGGAATTTTGGAAAACAAAATCATCTTTAGCAGCTCAAAAAAGTGAGTATTCGTTTAAATTTTAATCGATATTTTTATTAAAGACTGATATAATTTTCATTTATACTCATTAAACTGTTTTAGACCGTGAAACGCGTCACCAACATGGAAGGGGTCCATGTAATATTTTCATTTTGAATACTTCTTCAAGCCTCCGAGAACAAGGTTTCACACAGATGAAAAAAACATTTACCTCCATCATTGATGGTTAGTACTATTCTAGATCAACTTAGAAAGTGTCTTTGTTGCATGTTGGGTTATATTCATGTCACATGTTCTCATCATTCTCATCTCTGCAAAGAATTCATAATTTTTAAAAACAATGTGCTGCTTTCATATCGTATTTATTGACTTTCAGAGTATGCAAACTATCCAGATATTGACGAGAACGTTGCGATCATTGTGTGTGGGCGAGAAACCAAGTTTCTACGTTACTATTCAAACCATTATGGAGAGTTAAAACGTGCTCTGGGTGAGTGCAATATAAAGAAAAGCCTTTAATGTAATTTATGCTTTAAAAATATTGTATCCTAACTGCTCGTATATTTTAAAATTGTTTACTATCTTTTTAGTTCTAATTTTTTAACAACCATTGTGTACATGTTGCTCTATTGAAGTTGATCATATTTTTCAAAATATTATTTGTTGGGTTTTATTAACCAATGAAAGCTATACGTGTAGTATTCTATTCAATGATATAATATATATATCGCAAATCAAATAAACTTTGACACCTTTCCCGTTTCATAGATATTTGACACTGATATATCTTAACAAATGCCCTTTTTCTGATGCAATTTATTTTAATTTATCGAATAATGTACATGACTTGATCATATTTCCTTGTAGGGCTCTTTAAAATCAGCAGGATTACATATTGCCATTGTCAGGATATATAGAAGAAATAAATACATCATCCTCGTATTGAATGTTGTTAGGGCAGCAAATTGATACTTATTTGCTCTCGATATCGAATCCTTATAAGTATCCATTTCACACATCGAACAATGGCTTTCTGCTGATACCAAATGACTTGGTACACACCAAGTTCAAGCTTCACTGCCCATTGACCATGCAATTATAACCGTAATCATTTGGTCATAATTGGCAATGTTTGGTAAATGACCAATCGTTGCCGCTTCTTGAGTTTAAAGAAAATATTCTGCTGATGCATATTTGAAAAATGAAAAAAACGATTTGAAGGAATATCCAGCTAGTAACTGGACGTTTTAACAGACACCGTTCCTAAAAACAACAATACATATTCTAAAACACATACAGAAAATGATATTTACCTTTAATGCAGACCAAATAAACCCTGCCTTTGAATCTTTACCAAAGACAAATAAACAATGAAATTAATACAAACAAACCTGATCTGTCTCTTTTGAATTCTGACATTTAATAGTAATAAGATGTTAGAGATAATTTTCCTTACATGTGCGAGGTATTTCGTTAAACTTTTCCCTCACCATTCGATTCGATCCTTCGCTTTGCTCGGCACCAATTTTCATGGTACTTGGAAATCAGATATCAGAAACTTATCTACCTACATATAGCTTTTATGATACTTATATTGTGTTGTATGCTAATACCTGAACGAGACGAGGAATGGTTAATATACTCATGCTCAATGAACCTAGTGTCTGCGATTTTGCATTGTTTCGCATTTTTATACCCGCACTTTCTAAAGAAAGTTCGGGTATATTGTTGTTACCCTGTTCCGTCTGCTTGTCCGTCCGTCCGTCCGTTTGTCCCGTTTTACTTTCTCAAACTGCTCTTACATCTTACCAGCAAACTGAACTCTTGGAGTATGATTTGGGGTGTCATGTTGTTTTGTAAACAGGTTTCAAAAATTCTCTGGTAGTCCTGCGGGTCAAATAATTGGTAAAAATGACGTTTTTTGACAAGAAACCTTCTTCCTCGAAATCTTTTTACATTTTCAACAGTAGACAAATCATCTCGTGGAATATGTTTTGGGGTGTCTTATAGATGCGCAATAAGGTTTCGGAAATTTCAATTTTGTCCTGGGGGTGATTAAATGGCTGAAAAATGACGTTCTTTTTTTTTTACAAAAAGTCTGGTTTCAAAAAACGTCAATTTCTTTTTGCAGTAGCCAAACGATCTTCTAGAATATGATTCGGGGTGTCATGTTGATGTGTAATCATGTTTAAGAATTTTGGTTTTCATCACGTGGGTCTGTGGTCATAAAAAAATGACGTTTTTTGCAAAAAAAATATGGTTCCCAGAACTCTTCTTACAATTTATGCATTAGCTATGTCATTTCTCGAGACATGATAGGGGCTGTCCTATAGGTGTGCAATAAGGTTTTAAAAATTTTAATTTCATCCAGGGAGTCAAATAGTAGCAGAAAACTGACATTTATCACTCCTAAAAAAAACCTACTTCCCAGAACTCCTCTCATGATTTAATGAATAGCCATATAATATCTTGGGGTATGATAGGAGCTGTCCTTTAGTCGTGCAATAAGGTTTTAAAAATTTAAATTTCATCCAGGGAGTCTAATAGTAGCTGAAAATTGACGTTTATCACTCCTAATAAAAAAAAACCTACTTCCCAGAACTCCTCTCATGATTTAATGAATAGCCAAATCATCTATAGGGATATAGCAGGGGCTGAGCCATAGACATGCAATAAGATTTTAGAAATATAAATTTGATTCTGAGGGTCAATAATATCTGCATAATGATGTTCCGTCCCATAAAAAACCTTATTCCTGGGCCTCCTCTTATCTCTTGTGATTGAAATAACGTACCATAAGATGCATAAGGAGGAAGAATATATAAAATTATGCGTTAGGGGTGGGGATCACAAGCATTTTTTTCAAGTTATTTGATCATTTCTGATATTGGGAGGGTAGGGTCAGGTTAAGGTGACCCCCAGAGACAATGACCTACTAATACCACAAAAAGATTTGCCTTGACATGGTCATGGTTCAAGAAACAAAAATAGATATGGTTTAGGAGTGGGGATTTCGATGATTTTGAGTATATTTTAAAAATATTCAACTATTCATGTTTTCGGGGGGGGGGGGGGGGGGGAGGAGAGATTCAGAGTGTCTTCTCACATTTATACAGTAGCAAAATCATTTCTTGATTGGTATTTTTCTGTATGATGTCAGATGTACATAAAATGATTTTGGAAATTGCTTTTTAATCTTAAAGATAAACAAAATGTTATATGTAATTGTAGAAATTGTAAAGTCAGTCAACAAAAACCTAGAGCTTGCTGTAAAAAACAGAACAGTGTCAACATTGGGCTAGGGCTAGGAATAACACTACATATGAATAAGATACATTACTTGATTAGTTCAAACTCTGGAAAGTCACTTGGCATCTCAAAGGGGGCATAACCTATATACATGAACCAATTGATGTGCAATGACACAAGGAGGAAGAATAAATATGGTCTAGGGGTGGGGGATCTCAACATTTATTAAAATGTATTATCATTTCCTATTTCAGAGGAGGGGGGATGGTTGTTTAAAACCAACTCCGGGGGGGGGGGGGGGTGGGAATAACCCAAGGGGCAGAGGCCAATTTGTCTTAAATGTACATGTATCTTGACATGATCAGCAGAATTGGACAGAATGATCACTATAGGGCATCTGCAGAGTGGGGCCTTAAATAGTTACAAAATCAATCTATTGATAATATGTTATACATGTATTTAGAAATGTCTTTATTTTCAAAATAATTAATCAGTCAAAATGACTTATGAATAACCGACTGACAATTCTGCAATTGATTGCATGATCTCTAGTATAATATCATATGTATTTTTTAATATATAATTATACATGTATGCTAACAATCAGGATTAAAATGCACAAATTTTCATGAGTCATAAATCTTGACACAACACATATCTCTTG
The DNA here is from genome assembly GCA_033439105.1 of Magallana nippona. Lineage (NCBI taxonomy): Eukaryota > Metazoa > Mollusca > Bivalvia > Ostreida > Ostreidae > Magallana > Magallana nippona. The sequence goes on from CM065923.1 coordinate 17,612,075, forward strand.
ACAGAAAAGAATAAGCAATTTAAAATGAAAGAAAATTAGTCATTAACTCTTTTTCTATTACTTGTGTATGATGATGGGGTAGGGGGTATAATGGAAAAAAAAAGATGGAGCATGCCTTCATTCTCACTAAAAATGTATATCTAATCCACACATCCTGGGGATGGGGAACGGTTAAGGCCCCTTCCCCTTCCTCCCTATTATATCTCATATAAACATGATATTTAATACCCAAATTTAATACAAAATAGGGTCAATATGGAGTCAACTCAATAGTGTAAGTCTGACAAATGAAAAAATAAAATAAATTCTGCAATTAAAATGACAGAAACTGTAGATAAGCTTATTTAAATAAAGATGATGATACAGTATGCTGGCAAAGGGAGATCACATTTTAGAAAGTGAAAGTAAAACTTAACTGTTTTGTATACCGGTGTCTCATAATATTGCGCTTCTACATGTATTACACTTACCTATATTGGTCAACATCATCATGATAATCCAATTAGCACAATACGAATTCCTTTAGCTGATCACCACAAAAGAAATGTTTATTCATGTTAATTAATCTTATTCTGGATATCAAAAAAAACATGCATGTACACCACGTGAAACCCATTTAACCAAAGAGCTGGGTAAAACTAGTACCCGCTAATGCAACCTGTACACCTGTGTTGTGTACGTAACTTCAGACAAAGATCATTTAATTGTAACATATTGCATGTATTTTCATAACTTTATTCTTTAAAACCCCTAGCACAATTTTATTAGGTAATTAACCATGTAAAGCACAATTTTCAGCTTTAAGGTATATTGTGATGTACTCCTTATTGAACGAAACAAATAAAGTATAAAATATAATATTTCCCCCCAAAATAATGTTACCTAACAGCATAGTGCAATGGGTTAGAGCGTTAACAATGTGTCTGTAAGTAGAGAGTTTGAATCCTTACATTAAGTTTCCAAAAATTTTAAAAACTTATTTTTTTGGCCAAATATTCATTTGTAAACAATTTTAATTCTAAAACGGTGAAAGTAATTTAATTAGAATATAACTACATATAATATAAATAACGCAATTTTATCCACATACATATCGACATGTGTTTGATACCACCTTTTAAAATCCTTAAAGCAGTCCTGCAGTGAAAATCATTGCGCAATATGACATTCATTTTGCACTGTTTACAATATTCTTTCTTGCAATTACATGTACAGGCTTTCATTGTTATCAAAATATTCTGATTATTTTTTTATTTATCCATGGGTAGTGGGGGAGGGGGGTCAAAGTAATAATTGTGTTTGCGGGGGGGGTTGTAGTCTGAGGTTTACTTTTGGTAATTTTACTACATAAATGATTTTTTTAGGGGGGGGGGGGGGGGTCTGGATTTCTCACCTCCACCCTTTTTCTAAATACACGCACACTGATGTTGGCACACAAAAGCATATATAAAGCAGGCAACCGGGGGGGGGGGGGGGCATAATTTAATTTTGTTTGTAATAATTATATAGACCATACTTTCTATGACATGAAACGTTTAGATTATTGATTAATTTAAAATTCACATGCAAACAGTTCAACCCCAAATTGTACATAAAGGCAATATGTGTATTATGGGATGTGAACTCAGCATTTATGAAAATTATAATTTTTAAAAAGTACCAGAAATTGCATGTGGCCTTCTTTTTTACTAAAACTGGTACAAGAGAGTGTTATTTAGAGGCAAACACTTGGTGCGGGTATTACTGTCTAATGACAGCATCTAGTTTCTCTTTAGATTTTACAAAAGTTTTTGCATATTTTTATTTTTCAAATATCATTCTCCTTTTGCAAAAACCAACTAATTATATACCTTTGGGTGATTCTCCATCCCTTTCCCCGATGTTTTATTAATGTAAATAAACGTGACTAATTATTTAGGTTTTTTTCTGCGTCCAGAGTTTCTTGAAATTAAAAGTATTACATAGGGCATTTTGATAGTTAACGATATGTTCAGTCTCGTATTTCCGTGAAATCAATGTAATTGAATTCTCTTCACAACGATTTAATAAAAAATAATTTACAAACTAATTCTATTCTGGTCTTATTTTGATTAAGTTTTATTTTCACAATCTTAACCTCTTGTTTAATTTCAAACCTTCGAACCTCAGCCTGGATGGGACATTTCTGCTGCAGAGACAACTCTAACTAATATTGGTGCAACAAAAAACAAACCTTAGTCATTCTTATTTTAAATTGTTGTACAAGTAATAATATTAAACGACAATCGACAGGACACTTTTTTTTAAAGAATATGACATTTTAAAAAAAAAAAACATATTTTTCCTCTTGTAAAATTTTCAGACAATGTTGAATTCGGTGGCCCTTCCCCATTAACAGCTGCGTTATTACTCTCCATTGAAAGTCTGAAACGTGATGTCAGTAAGTTTTTTATATAATGTTGCAGTATATTTTGGTGAGTTTTTGTCCGAATCGTTGCAACACTTGTGTCAATGTCATTTATATTGTTTCAGGTCATTCATACAAACTGGGAGAGTTTCATATTCATCCAAGAATAATTCTGATATCAGATGGCAAACCAACAGATTTCTCAGAATCCATAAATGATGATTGTTTTGATAAAGAACCCCAACAAGTATAATTAATAGATTAATTTAGGGTTTGTTTTATTCCCCCGATGTTTTACAATGTAAAAGCAGTCATTATATTTTTGTCATTTCAAAGAATCCACAAAATTGTAAAAAGTCAATTATATAAAAAACCAACCGTGAAAAAAAATGTGAATAAAAAATAAATTGTATGTAAACGAATGATTGATTTCTAATGTTGTGAACAATTGCATACAAAATACTAAACAAAAAAATATATACACGTTTATATATTTGCTACGATATACATTCTAAATGGACCACAAGTCAAAAAAAATGATATAAATGATAAAAATGTAGCAAATTATATTATAAATATAGTGGATATGTTGATATTTCGGACCGATGAAATATTCGAACAGTAAATAATAATAATAATAATACTTATAACTTACTTTTGTGTTTTCGTTTGTTCTAGATTTTAACTTGCTTTCCTAAAATAGTATATTAAGAATATTTTTATGAAACATGATTTTTGCAGGAGGCAAACCATTTATTAACTTTAACGAGGCACATAGGAAAAATACATCCAATATTTTGTATCCCTGTTGGAACAAATCCTGATCTGGTAATTATCTCATTCGTAGAACTTGTCAATTCAAAAATGAATAGAGTTCATGCAATAATTTTTTCTTTACTTTCAGACACTTTTAGAATTCATCAGTGCCCAAACCCGTGGAGGAAAGATGATTCATCCACAGGAATCTCAACAGTTTGCAAAATACTCCCGGAATATTGTTAGATATTTACTTTATTACAATAAGAAACATGTCGATATTGATTATTTTTATAGTGTTTAGAACACAACTTTTTCAGCTATTTATTGTCATTAAATTATAATCACTAGCACTTATTTATAAATGTTATTTGCTCAATAGTTTAGCTACATCTCTTTATATAATATCAGTCTAAATTTGTTGCTGATTTGTTAAAGGGATTTTATCAGGGTTTCAATTTTTTCAATGTTTCACTGTATGACAATCCTAACATGTAAAGTATAGGGGAAATGCTTTTTAATGAGGTTGGGTCTGATTGGTTTTGCCCTAGATTTTTAAATGTTTTTTTTTTTTACATGAATTTCTACTGATATAATTATTATTTTAAAGCAAAAAAATCAGACATTAACCATATCCTTTGTTTAACGGGTCATCTCAAAGTTTTTAAATTTTAAACATAGGACCCGATGGGAGTTTTCTTGAAATGTATCAATTGTGCACATTATTTTCATTTTTTTAACTTCTGCCCTACGGATGTTTTTTCTGTTCTACATATGAAAGTTATTGCTGAAAGGCATCAAATGATCCAATAAAAAAAACTTTTACCACCTGGTGTGTTCCAGGGGTCTTATCAAAGTTTTTTTTTGTATGCCCAATTTCCCAAATTTGTCGAATAATGGCTATGTTTTATTTGACAAAGACGGGAATTGTTATCTTACTATTATCATTAAAACATTCAGTCATATTTAAGCAGTAAAAATATATAACACATCACTTATTAAGGGTCATAGATATAAAAAAACAACATGGTTAATGTCTTGAAATACATGTATTAAGCTAAAATATTAAGGCGGGGGTAAGAAAACGTGTTAGAGGGCTAGGCTTGATGAATCCTCTTCACATTTTTGACACGAGCCCAAATATTGCTCATACTTCAAGACATTTATGTTTATTCTACAAAATAATAACAATTTTACGCATCGAACGAGCTATTTTCGAAAAAGTTCGCTGAATATCTGCAGTTGAAACCATTACGCCATGACGTCAACGTAGCAAAAAGATGACGTCACAATGCAGATGAAAGGCTGCGCGAAAGGGTGCGTACTCAAACTGTACACGGCCACGTTAAACTACTCAAATCAAGATTCAAGATATGCTTGAAATCGAGCTGAAATTCGCTTTTAGGCGGATCGGTTTTGATGTTAATTAGGTTAGGTGCCACGTGGTCCCGTGACGTCATAGATGACATTCCCTCGATATTTGTTCAATTCAGTAATCGTGGTGATCAACGATTAACAGTCAAAAGGAACGTCTTTGTGCGATTTTTTTCCCATCAAATCATAAGCTCTTATTCGACCACAAATTTTCAATACTAATATATATGTTTTAATGTGGAACGATACTCCAAAATTTTATTTGATGGATTGTTTAAATATTAATTCTGAAACATGATTTCATTGTTCATAGAAGGATATTTACTCTTAATTATTTTTTTTAATCATAATTCATAGTTTTTAAAAATATTAACAAAATATGCTTTTTATTTTTATTAATTATTTTTTCAGGAAAAAAAATAAAACGTCTTATTGACATTATTGGACATGATTTATTTGATATTAATATCATGCATTTATTCACACCAATTTGTCGAAGTCTACAGTTTGTTACTTGCAACCAAACCAGATTTTTCTCTTTCTCATAAAGAATACAAAAAATATTCGTATAAAATAATTAAGAGCATATATCCTTCTTTGACCAATGAAATCATGTTTCAGAAATAATACTTAGAGTGGTATGATAATTTGTATACACGGCCTGGTGTTATATATGACCGACAATATCCAAAAATAAGCATTCAATGGTTATATCTTTTTTAACATATTGCCTTGTCTGCAAATGTGGTTTATACCTCAAAATTACTATATCATCCTTAGGGTAAGTTCAAATTAATGGAAGAGCCACTGTAACAGACACAAGCGTAAACTTTGATTTTCGCTTTCGACGTTAACATCGTTCAACGTTTGTGTCAATAAAACCCAATTTGGACAATAAAACTCATCATTTAACCTATCAATACCCAGTGTGTTACGGTGTTATAACTGCAGTAGCTATCCACACACTTTACATGCAAAAATATATGGAATGTAAATTTACTATTTAAATACACAGATTTTAAGCGATTGTCATCAATGACGTGACCCAATATGGCGCATGCATATTAGGAACTTCAAACTTTGAAGCTCAAAATAGTGGCTAAATCGTTTTAAACCTCACAATTTCAACTGTATCGGTTGTTTATATGATAATATCAAAGAGCATTTTAACGATAAATTTGAAATCTAGATAAAAACCATTTAATCAAATGTCAACAAAAATCCGAATTGAATAAAAATATCTTTGTTATACATCTTCTCTTATGCCAATTGCAGATGATAGCTTCAAAATTGGTGTTTTCTTTGGAGAACGACGGTAATGATCAAGAAAGGGTCTTAACGGCCCTGGTTTGTTCGTTCCCAGATAAAGTATTCACAGATATGGACCAGGTGAAGCATGTGTTTTCATATTGCCTTACTTCTCTCTCTCTCCCTCTCCCTCTCTCTCTCTCTCTTTCTCTCTCTCTCTCTCTGAACTGAACTTAACCTGAAAAATAAAATGAAATATATTGATGTTATCAATAAAATAACAAGAAGGAATATATGAATGTACATTTGTTTAAATTGTGTTTCTTTAATCAGTTCATTGTGCTTACAAATTGTAGACGGACATATTTGACATTTGCTCCAAAAAGACATTATATACGTCGCTAGATGAAATCTCAAGCGAGCAGAATGATTTTTATGAGGAAAGGGATCCTCGAATGCCTTCACTAGGTTCCCGAGTTATACGTGGACGAGACTGGAAATATCCGAATCAGGACAGTTTCGGAACAGGAACGGTAATTGGTCATTCGAAGGAGGGTAAATATATATATACCGAATTTATACATTTGGTTTTTGATCCAATAAAACTCAACTATTTATGGAAAGAGTCAATTAGCACCATCTTAATTTCTCAGAAAAAAGGTGAAAGGCTGCCATATTGCATTGTTGGATTAATCTTTAGAGATTAAATAGCCCTGAATCAATAATTTTAAACATTCGTAAAGAAAAATCATTTGGTTTAAAAACAACTAAATAATATCTCTTAGCAATACATGATATATAAACATGTGCTTGATGCATTTTGTCATTCAATAGAAGGATGGTTAAACGTAGAATGGGACACAGGTTTAATAAAAATGTATAGATATGGGTCAACAGATACCGAAAAGGACAAATTTGATGTACAGGTGTGCGATAATCCACGAATTTTGCAAAATGAACTTATTGCTACAGGCTGTCTTGTCACCAGAGGTATGATTTGTTCTATTGTTATTTCATGGCAATTATGTTTTTAATAAGTGCGATTCTTGGACATCGAGTTAAAATTGAATGCAGTTTTTGGAAAACAGTTTTGTCTCATTTAAGTCTCAATGTTATACTTTTTAATGCGTCATACTAAACAAATAAAGCACCATGTCAAAATGTAAAGTTACACAAATTTAATAGATAAACGTTCGAAGTTTGAAGGACTTCACGTTTCCATTTTCATTACATATTTCATTACATATAAGCAAATGTGATATTTCATAAGGTTTCTTTGTGTATACAATTCAACAGCATGTCAAATCAAAATAGTTAAGTAGCATTGTCGATTTCACAATAAATTTAGGTCGGGATTGGGTTTGGAATGACCAGGACGGTGGAGCTGGAAATATCGGATCAGTTCTTCGTGTTGAGAGCGATGGAACAGTTCTTGTATGGAATTTAATTATTTTTATTTTTACATTTCAAAATTGATTTATGGCCTCTTTTGTAAAACATACTTTAATATGATATATATAAAATGTCAAAGAGAAACACAGTTTTCTTAAATTTTGAAATAATTTAGGAGTTTTAATTCCAATTATTAATAATTGATAAAGGAAAATAATGTTTACCGTTTAACATAGATTTGCTCGATGGTATGTCTATTTCTAAATAGAAAATGTCTCATTTTCTAGCAAGATTATTTTCTTGGTTAATTACCTCAGGTGCAATGGGAATGTGGCAACAGGAGGCCTAAGGGATATAGATTTGGATGTGATGGTAGATTTGAACTACAAATTTGGTATATATCTTAGTTGACGACTTAACAAAACATAAGATATAAATGTATTTAGTATGATATATAATTTACATGTAATCTTTACCTTTTTAATGGCTATGAGGATGATAGCATATTAGAGCAACTTCATCCGAGTTGCTGTAGAGGAGGAATTGTCCGAATAACCAGTTATTAGATATTCATTATACTGAAGAAAACGTTATTTGTCGTAAATGCAGAGTTTGTTGATCGTTAACAAGTTCGAATTATCGAACTTTCAATTTAACGTAGCGACTCGGATAACATCGGAAGTGTTCCGAGATTAAAAATGAGGGAAACCAAATCAATGATTAATTTGATGGGCAGATAGCACGGAAACTATTTCAGGTTAGATAATATATAGCAGGTTTATTCGTCGCAATATTTTAAAATAAAAAATATACACATAGGTATAGTACATTTTATTATACGATGATGCTAATTGTGTAGGTGAAAATTTAAAATTACGTACATTCAGGTTCTATTATTCGTTATTTAAATTATAGTAGGCTTAGCACAATTACGACCAACCTTTGATTCACAGTGACCCATTCTCGGCCGAAACCGTCAAATACTTTAGAAACCAAATGCGGAAAGCTGCGATGAATTCCCCTGATGAAGCTGAGGATTGTGCTAACAGTAAAATGGCCTATTTTAAACATATATATCTTTAAATTGGTTTATATTTTGATGATCTCTAGTTAAACAAGAATAAGAAACATCCATATATATAGTAACTCTTTCGGTTACAAATTTTCAAACTTAAAATACTTCATTATACAGATTGTGATCATATGTCGGATTCATCTATTGGAAAAAATGTTGACACACCAAAGAGACCCATCTTGCATATATCAAAAGGAAAGTACTTTAGAAATGACACAATGAATGAGTCATGTACAGATGTTGACACAGATGGAACAATATTTCATCATGCAATGAATCAGTGGCTTTGGAAAAGTGACGAACAAGGATGGACTCCATATTCGAGAGAAATGAATGACAGGATAAATAAATCTTACGAGCGTGACCACAACTCTACTGTTGTTGTTACTGTAAAGGACCAACTGTAAGTCACAGCCATCATCAATTCTCTGAAATGATAAAACTACAGATTTAATATAATCTGATCGATTCGGAACATCATTAAACACTGTATTGTATTCATCGTAGATAATGTTTAGTTGCAGGGTGTTGATTGCTAAATCTAAGCAAATTAACCTGGCAACAAGAGAGATGTCTGAAGTGAAGCTGGAAAAATACGATTCACCACTGTCAAAAAAATATAATGATCAATAAACATATATAAACTAAATACTTACTTCTCTAAAGAAATTTTCCACGAAAAGTATCAATCACGCACAAAGATATCTAAAGTTTGATATTAAGCTGGTGAAATACGATTCACTGTGTCAAAAAAATATAATGATCAATAAACATATAAACTTAATACTTACTTCTCTAAACTTTTTTTCCACAGAAAGTATCTACTGGCAAAAAGGTATCTAACAGCACAATGGTTGATTTGAACCTATTTTTATTGTATAAAAACATATCATAAAAAAGGTTTGAACGCAAGTTCTTTCAAATTAAGAGGTTCTAACCTTAAGGAGGCTGGGTGGTCAACAAATTAACCATCAGATCTACCTTAACATTATATAGATGTTTTCTTGTTTAGTAATTAAAGAGAGAATCAAAGTATTTTAGCTTTAAAATTTGTGTTTTTTTATACAAAGTTCTTATTCTCGTGAAGTTTAAAATAGTCTAAATGTCATATCATCCAGTCCTTTTAAATAAAACTGTCAATATACTTATAACTATGATAAATATACATACTATTACACAAATACGATATCATTAATCAAATAGATAAATACACATGTATTAAAGGTCCATTATTTAAATAAAGCGTGGTATTGGGTAATAATACATGTGATAGTAACTCTACCAGAATCTCAGCTACCATCATGGCTAAATAAATAATCCTAAATGTTTGTCGAATGTCAAGAATTCTAATGGGCAATGTTGAAATTGAAGTTTGGGGGAAACATAATTTTATCTTGTAAATACATAATGCTTTCGTTGTTTAAGGCTAAATTTGAGCAGCCATTCTGATATACATAAATCGGGATTTAAAATGTACTCAATATTGATTGAAGTATATTGTAAGGAGTTGTTATCTGCAACTAGTCTACATTATAAGATCATATTTTCTGGTACGTCATTTACATAGTCCAAAATAGCTAAGGACTCCTATGATACACCAGCATTTATGAAGCTACAAAGTGATAGGATATCATTATGAATAATAATTTTTTTAGTTTAAAAAATTGAGTATTTATGCAAAATTCTGTCGCTTTAGACTTAGAGTTTGTATGTTTTAAAGAAGTAATAAAGTTAAGTGGGATATTAAAAATTTATCCGTTTTAAAATAATGGATGACAATATTTAAAAGCTTAAACAGTGCCTTGATACTACTCGAGATGAAGTTGGTTTATATTACGTATATTGTAAATTCCATCGTCCATTGCAATTGGTATCAATCGTCCGTAGTCGTCCGTCGTGTGTTAACAATTAAATTAAAGATTTTAAACTTCTTAAGTAAAATTACATGACCAATTCTTATATATATATATATATATATATATATATATATATATATATATATATATATATATAATCGTGTTTTGTTTCATTTAATAATAACATCGTTTACCTCTTTAAGTCCATTTGTAGTATTCGCAATCATTTTCAGTTATCTGTGCTTTTTATTATTCACAAAATGTATTTTAGAATGTGAAAAAAACACCAAACATTGACTCGTTGAAAAGACCGATTCTGAAAGGAAAAAACTTCAAAAATAATGAAGTCCTGAGCTAATCGACTGGTATTGAAATAGATAGCTTAAACAAAATAATGGTGGTGGAAAGACAGTGGAGGAAAATGGCGTGCATGTCAAAAGGAGGAAAATGAAAGGATAAATAAATATTCTGAACGTTATCCCATGTCTACTGCTGTTGTCTCAATCCAAACATAAGTATTAAATACTATTTGGTTTTGGCTATTCAAAAATGAATTAAAACAACTTAATGCTCATATGGCTATGTTTAATGTTATGATTTCGCAAGGTATTTTTTAAGTTTAACATTTAGTTACAGGGTTGTAATGGCAAAAAATTTATCGTTTCGATTTCAAAATGCACTTATCAAACAACAAACCAGAATCAATTGGGTTCAGAACTCTGTATGAATTGGCAATCTGCGTTGTAAGTCGAGGCTGCTGGTTTTCTCGCCTGTCATAAAAGTCCTTTTAGTGTAAAAGGAATGACAATAGTTTTGAATACACACTAGAAAAGTTAGAATTGAGAAGGTTCAAAATAAGCAAAAGACAAACAGAGGTATGCCATTAGAACCGACACGTCCCCAGTTCTGTCCTTGAATTCATATTTCCCTCTTAAACCGACTGAAATGCCTTTTTTCAGCATGAAGATATTTTACGTTACGTTAAAGCATTTCGGATTTTATTGGATTTTATCACCCCTGACAATATTTGATCATCTCATAATATTCAAAGAATGATTTGTTTTTCCTTTAGTAATTTGTTTGCAAATCTGTTTTCTTATGAATCTGGTTTGTCTTATCTCGATATCACGGTAAACATATTTCCATAGAAATACAGATTGCCCGCACGTTTTAAAGAAATATATTTCTCGAGGTATTTTTGATTTGATATATAAGGATTAAGCACATTTTCATGAATTGTTTTACAGCTTTGTGAGTGCTAAGACATCGATCAAATACGTTAAAAAAATCTACAGTAACATGTGTCATTGTCATTTCTGTAATAGGCGATTGTTAAATATGAAATAATAGATTTAAATCTTTATTTAAGCAACACTGTATAATTATTTGCAGAAACCAGTGGAATCGATTCTTTTTTATGTGATTTCTACGTTATAAACAATTTCGAGTTAGTATATTCATTTCTTTTAATATTTTTGAGCAAACAATGCATAGTTAGTGAAAAGGAAGCAAAAACATTTGTGCTCATTATTTTTTAAGTCAACAGATAGAGACATTGATAGAAACAAGTTCTACTGAGAAATGTATTGCATGTCTTATTGTTATACACTTAGAAACCTTTTAAGTATTTACCATTATGGATATATGATTTGAACACCACGAAATAAAATAATATGGATTTTTCAAAATATTATAAAAGAAGTGTCTTCTAAACAATAGAACAGATAAATTAAGACAGTACCTATTAAATTCAATACCCGTGACCAAATCTCAAAAACAAGATATTGGTATTTTGCAAAACGTGCATGTTACATTGATACTCTTTGCAATCGATATCAGTCTTTAGTAACAGTCTTAAATGTAAAACACTTAAAATAGACAGAATGACTATTGTGAAAAGAGCCAGAGCCATTGGAATGTTGATGTCTGGATTTGTCTTACGACTGGATGTGCTTACTTAGAGTTTACTGTTCATTTCAATTTCAAAGATCATCAATAATAAAACATAATGCTAGATATTCTAATTTGCAAATAAGACAATAGAAAAAGGTTATAATGAAAATGTGAAATAAAAATTGAACTTTATGATATCAAAGAAATAAGGGGAAAGCCTCATCAATATAAATAGTACCTCATCATAAAAAATGATAACAAAAATGATGAGACAACAATTTTCTTATTCATAAAACTCACTTAGTGCAAAAACACCAACGTTAACGTGGTTTCAAGTAGACCTTAAACTTTAAAATAAATCATTGCAATTGACTGTGAAGCAGTTCTGCAAATGGCAGATGTTTGTAACAAGTTGTATACATGTAAGTAGCCTATCAAATATCAATCACGATAATTTCATGCGAATTATGACTGTCTGTCTGTCTTTGTCTCTCTCTTGTTTGTGACTCTCTATTTCCTCTTTCTCTATACAACTGTCTCTTTCCTTTCTCGTTATCTCTCACTATCTCTCTGTCTATCTATCTCTCTATCTCTGTCTGTCTATCTATCTATCTATCTATCTATCTATCTATCTATCTATCTATCTATCTATCTATCATTTACTCTATCTATCGCTCACTCTATCTATTCATATATTTGTTATTTATCTATCTATCTATCATCTATCTATCTATCTATCTAGCTATACTCCTCTGAATGTAATAAGCTTGTGCCAATTCAGGAAATTTGTCTGAAACAAGGAAGTTTTTGTTTGCGAAGTTTTTTACATAATAAAACATTGTTTTCAAATACACTTTTGTCTTATATATAACAGCATAATAGAAATAAAGATTCGTGTCAAAGATGGCATTGTTGAAAACAAAATGATTAATCTAATATAACTTTGGTTTCAAAGTTATTAAAAATCTATAATATTTTATAAAAAAAAAAAAAAAAAAAACCCTTACATGATATTTCAATGTACACATTTCCTCTTCCTGTTATCCAAAAAAAATAAGGACAGCTGTTGATTATACGACACAATATAACTTCGTTGAAAATCATCTGATTATTCAATTGTCTGATACATGCAATCAGTATTCTAGATGGAAACAGCTATTGAAAAAGCAGAGAAGATTTGTAGGATTCGGTCGTCTATTGCAGCCAAAGAGAGTGAGTTTTCATCTAAGCTTTATTGTGAGGGATATTTATCAAAGTTATAAAATTAGTTTATGAACTTATTTTCTTTTATGCCTTTTAGACCGTCGATTGCGTCATCAACATGGCAGAGGTCCATGTAATATCTTCATTTTAGATACATCATCTAGTCTCGGGGAGGAAGGTTTCAAACAAATGAAGGAAGCGTTTACGGACATAATTGATGGTACTTATTCCTTATTTTGTTTTTTTGGTTTTTTTTTTGTGTTCAATGTAGTTTATTTTTTTTTACATATACTACCTAAATGTCTCATATTATATATTCTTAGAATATGAAAACCATCAAAATATTGACGAAAACGTAGCAGTTATAACATGCGGACGGCAAACAGAGTTTCAACGTTATTATTCTAACCAATACAAAGATATAAAACAAGCCCTTGGTATGCACTGTTAAGTTTTACTAACACTCGAAGTCAGAACATAAAAAGATACTGAGTATTTGTGCACAAACAATTTCATATCATAAATCATGTGGAGAATCAAATGGGTTTTTTTTCAATGAGCAAGGGTTAAGAAACAATGTGTGTAATTTAACCAAGTTTCACGTAGAATTTGTTGGTAATATGTCAGACTAAAATATTATTAATGTGCAAAAGAATCTAAAGTGAATGTTGAATAAGTTCTACTAGGAATGAAAATTATAAAGAAATGTCAAATATAATATAATGTGTAAATGTTTGATAACAAATATAATTCTATCCATAATGTTCTAATATAATATTAAATATTCCTTTAACAAAAAAGGTAAGCTACAATATTTTTTTTCAGACAATGTTGAATTTGGAGGGCCTTCACCATTGACAGTTGCTATGTACCTGTCCCTTGACAGTTTGAAACGTGATGTCAGTGGGTGTCATTGAATCATTAGTATTTTTTGTCATTATTTTTGTCATAATATAACGTTTGTTAGAGAACTAATATATTTTTAGGTCATTTGCACGTAATGGGAGAGTTTCATATTCCCCCAAGAATAATTCTCATATCAGATGGAAGGCCGACAGATTTCACAGAGACAATTTCTGATGACTGTCCTCAAAATGAAACGGAAAGAGTATATATAATTAATTGATATTGCCAAATTGATTTCCCGACGTTCCAGTCGAAATATGATATCTGCGTATTCTTATTTCATTTACCTTGTATGACAATTTTATTATGAAATGTCATTGAGTTAGATATTTCATCACAGTGGTAACAACGTTATTGTTGACATGTCATTCGTGTTAAATAGTTCGTGTACCGTGGGTGATCGTTCGTGTAACGTGCGGGATCGTGCGTGTATCAGAAAAATTGGTTTGCGTTTTTTACCGTGCGTTTTTAGGAATGCAAGGCTTTATTATAAAATAACGACGAGTAGTTTTTAACAATGTGAATTTAAAACTTTTTTTATTGAAGAACATACAATTGTTTAGTACATACATGTATCATGTCAGCGCTAATCTTTTTAAAATATTCTCCTTTTCGTCGTTAAATAGTTATTCAACAACTCATTTAACCCTTGGATCGGCCGAGTTAGTTTTGCGTGCTTTTGCAATCAGTCTATATCAAGGCGAAGTATCCATCATATCTTGACACATAATTTTAATAATATTAGCGTCAAGCAAGAGAGACACGTTAAATTAAAGCGGTCAATCTTACCCATTCCCCGTTCAAAACTAAACAATTATTCCCTAAGTTTTCTTCAAATGAAAATACGATACGCATTCCTCTCTGTTATATTGTATAAACATTCATAAGAATTAAAATTCATTTAGACTCTAAAATTTAGAATAGAAAGAATTAAATCAAGTACTACATGTACCGTATATTATGGAAATATGGGATGTGTGAAATCGAAATTCTTTGGAACAAGGTAACAAATTTACCTGTATCTCGCACAATTAAATCATACGTAAGGGAATCGGATTACATAAACATTAACTCGTATTTAAATAATTTCGTGTAGTTTATGCATTATCATATTGTAATACAAATTAAAGCAATACCTTTTCTTAATTCTAATCTAAAAAATTAATTTTGATTTTGCGTGATTAATGGTGTAGAATCGTTCGTTTGCGTTTTTTATCGTTATCGTTCGTGTATCGTGAAAATTCATTAAGTTAGTGATCGTCCGTGTACCGTGCGTAATCGTTCGTGTATCGTGCGTGATCGTCCGTGTATCAGAATCGTGCGTGTCGTTTGTCAACAATAACGTTGCTACCACTGTACTTGTGTAATACTGTGGAATCATTTTTATTCATGGGGGTCAATGTTCGTGAGTAGAAAACACTTTCCTGGTTCTTTGGGACGTAATTTCGTTGGTACATGTTGTGTAATAGGGAAAATTTAAATATTAAACATTGGTTTATATAAACGTTCGTGGGGATATACATTCGTGGACAAGGGCTACCTACGAAAGCCATGAACATTGGTCCCCCACGAACAACGATGATTCCACAGTATCCAGTATCCAAAGTGCATACGATGCTATTAAGATTTTTTGCCATTGGACGGGAACATGTATAATGAATACGAATATCACCTTGTACTGAACATAAAAATAGAAATTTATTTTGACAGGATGTGTCACATTTTTTAGACATAACGAGGCACATAGGAAAAAACCATCCAATATTTTGTATTCCTGTTGGAAAGAATCCTGATCTGGTAATCATAATTACTTGTATAAAGTGTAAACTTAGAAAATTACTTTTGAGTCTATACATTTGGGAGATTTATATTTTCAGAGATTGTTAGAATGCATTTCTGTCCAGTCACGTGGAGGAAAAATAATCCATCTACGAGAATCTACGCAATTCGCAAAATACTCTCTGAATACCGTAATATATTTTCTGTTGAATATGTACATGTTTGCTATTTTGAGTAGATAATTAGTTACTATATCAAAATTGATAGGCTGTAGAATCACAGCAATTATAATCAATTTCTTTATATTAAAAATATGTATTTGTATTATCTAATATCATAAAATTATTTCAACAACTACATTGAATTTTTATGACAAAGAATTTAACAATTTCTTCTTATTGTCCATGTCATTACATATTTGTGTTACTTAGATATCGTTAATTCAATGTATGGTTCAATGAAACACAGTATAGTATATTGTTTGATTTATAAATTTTCTTTTTTTAAATAGAGAACAGCTTCAAAATTGTCGTTTACAATGGAGAATGACGGTAATGACAGAGAAAGAATTTTAACGTCACTTGTGTGTACATTTCCGGATAAAGTGTTTACTGAAATGGACCTGGTACTTGAAAATCAATTTATTAACTATCCACAATATATTTCACGGTGGTTTATAAAATATTCTTTATGAATATCTCGTAATCTCGTTGCCCAATGAACTTTTGACCATAAGTAAATGTGCCTTTTTTTAATGCAACGTTATTTACTTTAAAAAATTTGATGGTTAAAAACTAATTGAATTAAAACACGATGAGACTTTAAAGTGCACATAATAAAGAATTAAAGAAGAATGTGTAAGAGAGTGATATGATTAGGTTACAACGTTTCAATTATATCATTTCCTCTTTTGTTTTATAACATTAAATTATTGTAGAATGACATATATGAAATTTGCTCCAAAATGTCCTTGTACCAACCGATCGATGAAAACACTCACGTACAGAACGATGCTTATGAGGAAAGAGACCCTCGAATGCCTTCACTGGGTTCTCGAGTCAAACGTGGACGAGACTGGATGTATAATGATCAAGATGAATACGGTCCTGGAACAGTAATAGGACATTCAAAGAAAGGTACAAGTGGATATTTCATATGTCCATTGAAATTATGTAAATAACTTTAGATATATATTAAATTGATACTGTTAAAACTTTAAACATGGATCTTTCGCATATTACACAATATTACATCTTTACATTTTTAAACATTTAGAGGCTCGTCGAATTATTTTAAAAGTTTATTAATGCATATACATTGTATGTATTTTTTGTACAAGTAGAAAAAAATGCATATTGTTGATGTTACTTTCTTGGCCAATTTTATTTCAATACCTTTTTAAAGTCTTCTTTTTTGTGCGAATGTATTTTTCTTTTTTTATATTCCGCTGATTCAAAAGATGGGTGGTTAAACGTCGAATGGGATGCGGGCTCAATATATAAGTATAGATATGGGTCAGCAGGTTTAAAGCCGGACAAATTTGATGTACAAGTCTGTAATGAACCACGGATTTTGAATGATCAACTGATTGCTACAGGCTGTAACGTTACAAGAGGTAATGTTATTCAAAGATTATAATGAAAATCTAACTACTTTCAAATAGTGCAGATACATGTAGTATCTTTTCTGTTTCATATCTTTAAATAAAAGCACTGTGGTCCTCCGAACAACTTCAATTTTGAAAAAATAAATTCATAATTCTAATAAGAAAATAATGAATAAGAAATAATTGTTTTACTTAACAATCCATTGAGAATATTAAAATACTTAAGACATCCTGGTAACACGTGTTTCTTTAGGTCCGGATTGGGTTTGGAAAGACCAGGACGGTGGTGCTGGAAATATTGGATCAGTTCTTCGTGTTGGGGGTGATGGAATAGTTATTGTAAGAATGTTTACAAAACAACCATGTAACAATATATTAATTCCAAGGTTTCTTACTCAAAACTCCTGCAAGATTTCATTGATTTGACATTTTGCTTAATAAGATTAAAAGATTAAAAACATATTGAAATGAAAAATAAACTTTTATTGATTAAGCAAAAAAATGCATCGAAATTTTATAAAATTTAGAATGTTAATCAATTAATATGACTTAAAATAATCATGACCAAGTTGTGAACAAGCAAACAGTATAAACTACTGAGGTTAATCAAGTCCACGTCCTAGATAAAATATGATGATTACTAAAAGCAGAGCAGTGTGTACTTTTCAGGGGTTTTAAATAAAAGTTTTACATTCAAAATGAATGTGATATTTTAATCTTTTATTAATTATTTATTTAATTCTTTTATTCTCTTTATATACATCACCAAACCTATCTATCAAATGTCTACCTTTTTTCTGTCTAGGTGCAGTGGGAAAATGGAAGACGAAGGAATTATAGATTTGGGAATAATGGCTTCTTTGATCTAAAAATTTGGTAAATATATGTTATAATTTTATTGAAATTATAATTGATAACTATTAAGTATTTTAAAGCAAACATTTTCCGTTCCTGATTCATTTTTTTTAAATGGACTTTTAGTGATCCATTCTCCGCAGAAGTCGCAAGGTATCATCTCAAGAAAGCTGCGCTGAATTCTTCTGTTGAAGCTGAAGCATGTAGGAAAGAGGGTATGAATCTAACATAACATATGAATACGGGTTCGTACGCGATCAGATTTATCATTAAGGATTTGATCAAGTAATGAACCCGTATATGTATCTAAAAGGACTTGTTAATTAATAAGTTTTTTCTTGATAATCCCTATTTGTCTGACACAGAAAGAAAAACAAAGAAAATTTCTGGACGCACACAATAAAAAGTTTTAAGCTCAAAGAAACAAACGGATATTTTTTGTAAAGATTTAGAGTTGCAGTATTCGCAGACTTTAGTTTCTAAAATTCATAAAACGAAAAATTAATTTTAATGATACTCATTAGTCATAGGTAAAAATTTCTACCTTAATTTTAGGAAAAAAATTACTTAACGCTCTATATAAAACACAAGAAGTGACCGAGATACCCCTCCGTTAAATTCCAGTGGGTTTTTTGCCCTGATTTGGGGCCGAAATTCGACCCCAGTCTCAATCAGAAAATTCCTAATATTTTCCCAATTTCTTACCAAAAATTCCCAATTGTTATTTTAAAAAAAAATCTTTGTACAAGTTGTAAAAATTTTAAGAAAGACTGAACATAATAATAAATAATTTCAAGAACTCTAGAAATAGAAGCATTTGTGCTTTAATTAGTATTTGAATAAAGGATAGAAATCATTATATTTCATTATCAATAAAAACGAATTTTCCCAATTTTCCTGTTTTGTCGCTATTTTTCCGAATTGAAAGGGCCCCAGCACCCAGCCCCAAATTGGTGAGAAAAAACACTGAATTCGTGTATTTCATAAAAATGAAATAGACTTCCGTTGTTATAGTCAATATGCTTATTAACGTCTATATTCACTGGTGCTCACGTTTTTAAAAGAACATGTAAAGGTTTTATATCACATCCAATCAATCTTGTTCTACAGATCATGATTTAGTGTCAAAATCATCGGATGGTAAAACTGTTGAAATGACGAAGAAGCCTATACTACATGTAACCAAAGGAAAGTATTTCAAGAATGACATAGTAAGTAACGAACCATCAGATATTGATATGGATGGGCCGGGTTATCCATGTACAATCAATCAGTGGTTCTGGAAAGATGACAAAGGACATTGGAATCAATATTCGAGAGAAATGAATGCAAGAATTAATCAATCTTACAAACGTGATCCAAACTCAACTGTTATTGTTACAATCCAGGATCAAGCGTAAGTTGCAATGATAAGACGCTACGTAAACAAATTGTAATCCATGTATATGCTTGATCAATCTATTTTTTATTGTAGTATATATAAAATACTCATCGTATCCAACGATTAGTTACAGGGTTGTGATGGCTAAAACAAAGCAGATAAACCTTGCGACGAGAGAGATAGCTGAAGTGAAATTTATGAAAAACGATTCATCTCCGTGAAATACATGGACAACAATATTTAAAACATGTGGGTTATTTTGAATAAAGAACGTATGAAATCTTCTAGCGTTATTGAAGTCAAGGTCGTTTTTTTGTTTGTCTTTTTTAATCGGACTTCCATGAATGGTACTTTTTAATCTCTTTAGAAGTTTCAAAAAGCAATAAAAAGATACATAGCTACATTATTACGTTGATTTATTGAAAAAGTTGATGTGTGTTCGGTATTGAAATTGAATATTGAATGAAAGATTATTTTCTTTATTATCACGATCCATATGTTTAAATAAATTGATGTGTCGATATTTACGTACTACGTTCTACGTTCATTTGATAGGCATTACATCTAACTATATATTTGGTATATGATCACATTATGGACGTGACAGCGTGCGTTCATATTTGATTGTTCCTCTTGTAAGCCTAGTCGTTGTTTGCGGATTGCTATTTTAATATTGTAGAATAGGCAAACATACACTCACCAAATTGACGTCAATTTATTCTTTTTTCCATTGATTCCAAAGGTTTTCATGTCATTCTTTTGTCAGATTTTGAAGAAATTTATATTGTAAAATACAGATAAATTTTACATTGAAATAGTTTTTTTGTAAACTCATTTGAAAAATGTTGTTTTTCAAACACAATATTAACTAAAGATATTTTTTTAGATTTCTAATTTATATTAATTTGCAATATGCAAGCTGAAAATCTTATCATGGATTGGTAACACATTTTATCATATTATGCCAAAACATGAGAAAAAATTCTGAATTGATCAATCTAGATCTTTTTAAAATATATCTAGGGGTGACTTTAATTCTTTGAAAAATGTAGGTTTTCAATTAAGAATATAGTGATAAAGAAAAAAAATAATTTTGGCACTTGAGTGTATAGAGTACCCAACCATCAACTTGTTTATGTACCATCGTTAAAAATATGAAGTTTTTTAAAATATTTTTTTTGTTCAGTTATTTGTTAAAGTTTGTACAACGTTTACTTCAATTCGTCACTTGGTAAACCGGAATATATTTGACTTTTGTAATCGCCAAGACCTAAGCTTTCGCTTCTTATATTTTTTTGGCAATGATAGGGATCGATATTTTACGGTTTTAGATACATGTAAGTGTAAAAGTTTTACCAAGGATTTAGCTGATTGTAAATGTATTAAGAGTAAAGCGATTTTTTTTTAGAATAAACGAAGACAAGGAATATAGCTAATACACGCACAGCCTTTGGATTCGCGGGTCGGGAAGAGAAAAGTTAAGAGTCATACATGAAATGAAATATTTTTACATTTAAAACAAATAGTTAATTATGCATTCAAAACATGAAGTCAATCTTTTTTGTCTAAAGCATTATTTGCAGTTTTTTAACCACAAGAAAAGGTAAAAACCCTCCAACCCAGGGGAGGGTCACTATCTTCAATGATTTCCGCCTGTAAAGAATACTGGAAAACATTTTTGAAGAGAAAGGTGGTATAAATGCCATCGTTTCCCCAATACTTTATTTATATCCGTTTATAAATTCTGTTCATCTTACTCGATCAACCCGTGCGTGCAAAAGTTAAAGGTTAATTATCACTAAGAAAACATGCACCCAAAATCCACCATTTTTACAGCCACAATATTGTGTCTGTAAAGTAGTTAATATATATACTTTTGAACTTTGGAAGTTAAAATATATTACATGTATCATACACAACCCGCCGTGTAATATTGGTACTAATCTTATTGATGAACGAGACTCGCTAATATAATTTCTTGAGCAAAATACTATTCATCTACCCAGACCTTTTCTTTTTTTTATTTGTCAAAATATTGTTTATAATGGGTAGAGATTTTGTGGAATATGTTAGTACCCCCATCCCATCCCCACCTAACCCACCAATCCCCCGTTCTTGTTGTTATGTGTTAAAAACCACCCGTTTGCAAAATGCACATAGATCTAAAATTAGAACACTACGTGTCACTGGGTGCATAAAATTGTGGCTTACAATTTAAAACTTCATTAGTACAAGGCCGAGAAGGAAAACAAGCAAGCTAATTGAATGAACTATAAATAAAACAACGTTGTATCAGTTTCCTTCCTTATCCTTGCAATAGACTGCATTGCTAAATATTATCATTTTTTATTTTTTATTTTTCAATAATATGTTTTATACGAGCATTCAGAAACAATTTAAGTCTTTGGTTTTATTCCTATTGCATTGTCAATACTTAAGTATATTTTGCAGTTAAAGTTGCAACACTTTTAATTTAATGTGTCTGTAAAGTTCAAAGGTTAATTTCCTTTACCATTAAGCACCGTAATTGATTTTTCATGAAAACTATACATGTTTATAAGTTTTATGCTTATATGCTCTTGTTTATAATTATATTTGTCAGTTTTCATATAAAATGTATCATATTGTAGGTCATAGCCTTACCGTAATAATAATAAATTCATCTGAAGCGAAACTACTGTGTAACTGCTCGGTTACATTCCACAAAATCCAAATGAAAATTACAAAGCATGAGCAGAGCAAACACGGACCTCTTTAAAAAACAGAGCCGACCGGTCACACCCGCCGTGCGCCCAATGCCATATCGGTAAAAATGTCATTATCTGGGAAATTGTCGTGATTTGGGAAAAGTATAATGATCGGGAAAAACGGAGAAAATCCGTGGACAGTTCGGTATTCAATCAAAGCACAGCAGTCACGGACCTCTGCAAAACCTAAGAGGCAGGATCAGGTGCCATGGGTTAAATATTTAAATGTTTAAATGTTACAATGTTTAAACAAATTAATCAACTCTAATTTTAAATAAAGTATTGTTATTAAACCAGGAAGTTCCATAGTTTGTATATATAGCTAATTGGGAAGTTTTTCATTTACAATCAAACAAGCAATGGAAATTTGGATTAACTGTTTTGGATAATTTGAAGCATTTTAATTTAATTTTTTTTTCTCCATTTTATTTCAAACGTCATATGACGATTAAATTAGCTTTAGAATCAGACAGATTATGAGTGAACCATTAACCTGATTATTGTGGAAAGGCTTAGGTCGAAATTTCAGCTTTTGTTGATTATTTAATGTCACTGGTTATATTCCCAGAGCTTTAAATGGCACAGGATTTAGTTAATGCACAGGAATATTGGAAAACGCAAGCAGCTATTGAGGCTGAAAAAAGTAAATTTCTTAACAGGTTTGTATTCAAAAACATTTTGAGTAACAGAATACCTTTTTACTAGATTTCATATAATTTTAGACTTTGGACAGATTTATCAACATGGGAAAGGTCCGTGTAATGTCTTTATATTGGACACATCTTTAAGTCTAGGGAGAGAAGGCTTCGTACAATTGAAGGAAGCTTTTTCTGCCATAGTTCATGGTGAGTTTTACAAGTGTAATTTCCAATTTTGAAGAAAAGCAAAAGTATATTTCTCTTTAACGCGGCATATATTATTTTTTGAATGTCATCGATTAAGTTTCATCTTCAGAGTATGCAAAACATCCAGAAATCGACGAGAACGTGGCCGTTATTATATGCGGACGACATACTAAGTTTCAACGTTATTATTCTAACCATTATGAAGACATTAACCATTCATTAGGTTGGTTATATTTTGTTTGTACATCCGTTAACAACAACTATAAGTGTTGTTACTTTAATGGTATTATCCTTGAAAGAAAAGTTTAAGAATACCTTTCAACTACATGTATATATAATTTGTAAGGAAAGCTTAACTGACGATAAGTTGCCTTAAAGTGGCATGGTCACGTCTTTGGCCAAAATTTATTTTAATTTTTCTGTTTTTAATGTTACAAATTTATCAGTGAATCATTTCTAAACTTTGAGTGTCAGTCGTCGAGTTAAAAGCGAGATACAGAGCTTACAGTTCTTTGTTATGTAAACAAAGGACAGGTCATGTTTTTTATACCCGCACTTTCTAAAGAAAGTTCGGGTATATTGTTGTTACCCTGTTCCGTCTGCCTGTCCGTCCGTCCGTCTGTCACGTTTTACTTGCTCAAACTGCTCTTACATTTTAAAACCAGCAAACTGAACTCTTGGAGTATGATTTAGGGTCTCATGTTGTTTTATAAAAAGGTTTCAAAAATTCTCTGGTAGTCCTGGAGGTCAAATAATTGGTAAAAAATGACGTTTTTTAACAAAAAACCTTCTTCCTCGAACTCCTTTTACATTTTCAACAGTAGACAAATCATCTCTTGGAATACGTTTTAGGGGGTCTTATAGATGCGCAATAAGGTTTCGGAAATTTCCATTTTGTCCTGGGGATCATTAAATGGCTGACAAATGAGGGTTTTTTTTTTTTACAAAAAGTCTGGTTTCAAAAAACGTCAATTTCTTTTTGCAGTAGCCAAATGATCTTCTAGAATATGATTCGGGGTGTCATGTTGATGTGTAACCATGTTTCAGAATTTTTGTTTTTATCTCGTGGGTCTGTGGTCATAAAAAAATGACGTTTTTTGCAAAAAAAATATGGTTCCCACAACTCTTCTTACAATTTATGCATTAGCTAGGTCATCTTTTGAGATAGGATAGGGGCTGTCCTTTAGTTGTGCATTAAGATTTTAAAAATTTAAATTTCATCCAGGGAGTCAAATAGTAGCTGAAAATTGACGTTTATCATTCCTAAAAAAAACCTACTTCCCAGAACTCCTCTCATGATTTAATGAATAGCCACATCATCTATAGGGATATAACAGGGGCTGAGTCATAGATATACAATAAGGTTTTAGAAATATATCTGCAATCTGCAAAATGATGTTCCGTCCCATAAAAGACCTTATTCCTGGACCTCCTCTTATATCTTGTGATTGAAATAACGTACCATAAGATGCATAAGGAGGAAGAATATATAAATTATGTTTTAGGGGTGGGGATCACAAGCATTTTTTTCAAGTTATTTGATCAGTTCTGATTTTGGGAGGGTGGGGTGAGGTTAAGGTGACCCCCAGAGGCCATGACCTATTAATACCACAAAAAGATTTGCCTTGACATGGTCATGGTTCAAGAAACAAAAATATATATGGTTTAGGAGTGGGGATTTGGATGATTTTGAGGATATTTTAAAAATATCAGAGTCTCTTTTCACATTTTTACAGTAGCAAAATCATTCCATGATTGGTATTTTTCTGTATGATGTCAGATGTACATAAAGAGATTTTGGAAATTGCTTTTTAATCTTAAAGATAAAAAAAATGTTATATGTAGTTGTAAAAATTGTAAAGTCAGTCAACAAAAACCTAGAGCTTGCTGTAAAAAACAAAGCAGGGTCAACATTGGACTAGGGCTAGGAATTACACTACATATGAATAAGATAGATTACTTGATTAGTTCCAACTCTGAAAAGTCACTGGGCATCTCAAAGGGGGCATAACCTATATACATGTACCAATTGATGTGCAATGACACAAGGAGGAAGAATAAATATGGTCTAGGGGTTGGGATCTCAACAGTTATTACAATGTATTATCATTTCCTATTTCAGAGAAAAGGGGGGTTGTTTAAAAGCAACTCTGGGGGGTGGGGGAATAACCCAAGGGGCAGGGGCCAATTTGTCTTAAATGTATCTTGATATGATCAGCAGAATTGGACAGAATGATCACTATAGGGCATCTGCAGAGTGGGGCCTTAAATAGTTACAAAATTAATCTACAAAAAATATTGATAATATGTAATACATGTATTTAGAAATGTCTTTATTTTCAAAATGATTAACAAAGTAATCAGTCAAAATGAGTTATAAATAACCGATTGGCAATTCTGCAATTGTTTGCATGATCCCTAGTATAATATCCACATGTATTTTTTTTATATATAATTATACATGTATGTTAACAATCAGGATTAAAATGCACAAATTTTCATGAGTCATAAATCCTGACATACCACATATCTCTTGACAAAAAAGAATAAGCAATTTAAAATAAAAGAAAATTAGTCATTAACTCTTTTTCTATTACTGGTGTATGATGATGGGGTAGGGGGTATAATGGAAAAAAAGCTGCAGCATGCCTTCATTCTCACTAGAAATGTATATCTAATCCACACATCCTGGGGATAAGGCCCCTTCCCCTTCCTCCCTATTATAACTCATATAAACATGATATTCAATAACCAAATTTAATACAAAATAGGGTCAATATGGAGTCAACTCAATAGTGTAAGTCTGACAAATGAAAAAATAAAAAAACTTCTGCAATTAAAATGACAGAAACTGTAGATAAGCTTATTTAAATACAGATGATGATACAGTATGCTGGCAAAGGGAGATCACATTTTAGAAAGTGAAAGTAAAACTTAACTGTTTTGTATACCGGTGTCTCATAATATTGCGCTTCTACATGTATTACACTTACCTATATTGGTCAACATCATAATGATAATCCAATTAGAGCACAATAAGAATTCCTGTACACCTGTGTTGTGTATGTAACTTAAGACAAAGATCATTTAATTGTAACATATTGCATGTATTTTCATAACTTTATTCTTTAAAACCCCTTGCACAATTGTATTAGGTAATTAACCATGTAAAGCACAATTTTCAGCTTTAAGGTGGTATGGGACACCCACATAATGTGATGTACTCCTTATTGAACAAAACAAAGTATAAAATATAATATTTCCCCCCCCCCCCAAAATAATGTTACCTAACAGCATAGTGCAATGAGTTAGAGCGTTAACAATGTGTTTGTAAGTGGAGAGTTTGAATCCTGAAAATTTTAAAAACTTATTTTTTTGGCCAAATTTTCATTTGTAAAAATTTTTAATTCTAAAACGGTGAAAGTAATTTAATTAGAATATAACTACATATTATATAAATAACGCACTTTTATCCACATAAATATCGACATGTGTTTGATACCACCTTTTAAAATCGTTAAAGCAGTCCTGCAGTGAAAATCATTGCGCAATATGACATTTATTTTGCACTGTTTACAATATTCTTTATTGCAATTACATGTACAGGCTTTCATTGTTATCAAAATATTCTGATTATTTTTTTTATTTATCCATGGGTAGGTGGGGGGGGGGTCAGAGTAATAATTGTGTTTGCAGGGCGGGAGTTGTAGTCTGAGGTTTACGTTTGGTAATTTTACTACATAAATGATGATGGGGGGGGGGGGGTCTGGATTTCTCACCCTCACCCTTTCTCTAAATCCACGCACACAATGATGTTGGCACACAAAAGCATATATCAAGCAGGCAACCGCCAGATGGTTAATTTAAAACTCACATGCAAACAGTTCAACCCCAAATTGTACATAAAGGCAATATGTGTATTATGGGATGTGAACTCAGAATTTATGAAAATTATAATTTTTAAATAGTACCGGAAATTGCATGTGGCCTTCTTTTTGACTAAAACTGGTACAAGAGAGTTTTATTTAGAGGCAAACATTGGTGCGGGTATTACTGTCTAGTTTTGTTTACATTTTGAAAGTTAAAAAGTAAATTCCAAGTCTAGACAAAAAGTGAATGTGACAAACGCTAGGAGCTATTTATTTATGTTCAAACTGAATTAGTAGATAGAAAAATCAGCTTAAAAAGAACTTTTATCGGTATATCGAACTAATTGGCATCAGCCTTGTTTATATAACAAAGCATTATAAGCGCTATATCTTGCGTATAACTCTACACTTGAATTTAGGTTGATCATTAGAGATGCATTATTAAAGTATTGTAAAATATAGAAATAGAAAAAAAAAATGAACAAAATCGTAACCATACCCCTTTAACTGATTATTCGATCAGTTCGTCCGTCCGACAACATTTGTCCAGAGCTCATTTCTTTTCCCCTTCCTCCAATCTGGCTATAACTTTACCCACAAAGTTTCATGGGAAACAATTGTTCAGTGACTTTCAACTTCATTTCTAGGTCAAAGGTTAAGGTCATAGAAAACCTATGTTTAATATCGTTTCCTGAACATAGCGGGGGCCTTAACCTTCTAGATGGTCCTATTCTATGTGATATGATGTTTAGTTTCAATATTTATAATTTAATGGCCACGATTTGAGCTAAAATTTTCAATACTTTTTTTCATTATCAATGTTTAGAATGTTTTACTTTAGTATTTCTTATGTTTAACTAAAATATCGAGTTGTAAGCGAGATACAGAACTCACAATCACATTGTAAAAAATACCGGTGAAAGTTATGTTTCAAGCAGATTAGTTCTTTTTTTAAGTTTGTTATGGTCACATGTGACCAGGTTTTAGTGTTTGTCACATTAATTTTGTTTCAAATCTCGTATTTTCTATGCATAACTTATTTTGTATACAAAAGTGACCTGGAGTGTGACCTGGAGTGTGTTTACATAACAAAGAATTGTGAGCTCTTTTATCTCAAATTTAACTCGATGACTGACTTTCTTTGATTGATCATTGAAATACTTTAACGAATAATTGTAAACATCAAAATGGAAAAAAGATATTTAAAAATGTCTATGACCCTTTGAATGGAATTTTTTTTAACAAATTTCAGATGACGTTGAGTTAGGAGGACCGTCCCCTTTAACAGCAGCATTTTTACTGTCCCTTGCATGTTTGGGGTACAATGCAGGTTGGTTTTATAATTATATAAATTTGATATTAAAGTTTGTATTATGCAGTATAGTGTTGTGAGTGTTATATCAAAATATCTTAAATCTTTTCTAACCAACGATTCATTCAATAGTATTTCATTCCATATTTTTTTATTACAGTACAAATTTTTGCTTTATCAAAATAAACGCACTAATGTTCTATATGGACAGTTAAATTCACGTTATGCAATTACTACTTCCATACTAAAGCAGAATTTAGAGTTGGTTCCAAATGGAGCCAAAATATGTGTGAATGATAGTTTAATATCTGTTTTAAAACAACCAAAGATTTGTTAGCACAATGGTTACAATTAAGATTTCTTCACAGATTATCTTTGCAGAAATGTTTTGAAGTTGCTAACATTTTGTCATATTTTGGGTTTTTTTCCATAATTCACATTATCAGTTATTTGCCTACATGCATATATCTTTAAAAATTTTCTTATATTTTTCTCGCTTTGTTTTTTATTTTATTTTTGCGTTTTGTTTTGTTCTGTTTTTTAAATTATTTTTTTTTTTTAATTTGGAAGAAAACTTTAAAATATGCAGCCAATTTCAATATATAAATGGAATCTGATGAGAAAGTGTGAACGAAAGACTATTAGAAATTGCGTTTCATTTATTTTATGTTTTCCTTTGCAAAAATTTAAAAGTCTTTATAATTACAGATTCCATGTTTGAGAATACTAGCCAACGTTTACACATACACCCTTTTGAGCATTCAATTTTGTCGGTGATAAAAATAAAATCGTTTGCTTAACAAGTTTTCAAAAGCTGTTGATTATCCCTTTGACGTTTAATTTCGAGACATATTTCTAGTATTTTGATTTGATCACAGCAAGAATGAATATTTGTCTTATTGGCACGTTCTTGATATGTTTGATTTGGTTTCAATTGTTCAATAGCATTTTATGATAAAAGTGATTAATATTTTTCCATTAGTTAGAACCAACTTCAAAAACTCTTAGTTTTGCTAATTTATCATGATACAGCTCATCAATATTTATTTCTTTTGATCTAGTTAAAAACTAATTTAAACGAAGTTTATTCTATATAAACACCATGATCTTTAAAGGGGCATGTTCACAGTTTTGATCAAATTTTATTTTTCTATATTTTTTATTGTTTGCAATGCTTTAGAAATGCATTTCTAATGATTAACCAAAATTTGAGTATCAGTCGTAGAGTTTTAAGTAAGCAACAGAGCTCACAATTCTTTGTCGTGTAAACAAGGACCGTGTCCTGTTTTTGTTTACATTGGTTCAATATGCAGGTTAAAGTTGTTTTTCAAGCTGATTTCTCTATCTTTTATTTCGTTTTAAGCATAAAGAAATACTTCCTAGCATTAATCACAGTCATTTTAGGTCTAAAACTAAATTCTAGAATTCAACATTCAAAACGTAAACAAAAACATGACGTAAGCTTTGTTTGCATGACAAAGAATTGCGAGCTCTGTATCTCGTTTATAACACGACGACTGACACTTAAATTTTGGTTGACTATTAAAAATGCCTTACTGAAGCATTGTAAACAATAAAAAACGGAAACATAGTTTTTGAGTAAAATCGTTACTATGCTCCTTTAAAGTTAAATGTGCAAAGATATTACAACAATAAGTAAGATTTCCTTTTCGAAAATGTGAATCAGCATATTGGAAAGGGCAACGGGTTGTTCCAGAGAACAAAATTTACTCATGAAATACACCAGCGTCTGTATTCGAGACTGGCATTTGGTTTCCGATCATTAGTTCCTACATGTCATAAAAATGTTAGGGACTATGATTTTTCGAAGGGTATATATACATGCGTTTAACATTGTTTTATTTTTATTATAGATCAGTCGCACAGATTCAGAGATTTTCATGTTCACCCAAGAATAATTTTTATTTCTGATGGGAGGCCAACGGATTTTACAGATTTTACAGGATCATATGCAGAGGACCGTCCTCAATATGAAAAAGAAATAGTATAAACATTTATCTTCTCTTTCCCGACAGAAATTTTAGTCTTGACTTTTTTCACATGCTTCGCCGCGCGGTATTATTTGACGAATTCTAGAACCACGATGTGCTACTCCGTGTTTCACAGTCAGTCTACAAAAAGTTTGGTTCCAAAACTTTAAAACTCTTAATCTTGCGCCGAACCTCGTTTTCTTAAATTCACTTTGAGCTCACAATATTATTACTTGAAGTAAGTGTCGTTTCTGACCATAAATGATAGCACAGCCTCAAATTTAATCTTACAAAACATCAACAAATATACACAATACGCATTATATTCATGTCTTTTACAATATTTTCACTGGCTAAGAATTGATTAAATAGTTACTGAATCAGTTGAAATTTGAATTAAATTACAATATTATTGTGCAAGTCATACTCGGTTTGAGACCTGCCCAAGTTCGAAATAAACATTCGAAAGTCTTTGTTATGCCCATATACATGTACATGTATATACATGTATAATGTGTTATGCAAGTGTTATAAATGTGTTGAAAATGTTTACGCCAAAGAGAGGCTTATGCAAAATTATTACCTAATTCCCTGTTTGCTAACACGTTTGTGCCTGCCACATGGGTTGATATTATTATAATTGGTAAAAATGACGCTAGAATTCTAACTTTTTATATTTAGACTAAAACAGGCTATTAGAGTCTTCTTATGTATGCTGTTCAACCTATAAGCATGTGTTTTACTAGCATATTAAGGATAAATCAATTGCATATTATGCTAACAGGTTTTTAGCTCACCTGAACCGAAGGTTCAAGTGAGCTTTTCTGATCATATGTTGTCCAACTTTTGATATTTTTGACTTCTTCTCTAGAATCTCTGGGCCAAATTTAACCAAACTCTATACAAAGCATCATTTTGGGAAGGCGATTATAAATTGTTGAAGTAAAGGGTGAACCCCTTTTTCATAAGGGAAATACTGTGATCACGAAAAAATGAAAATAAGATGTATTTCTTTAAAAATCTTCTTCTCAAGAACCACTGCACCAGAAATGCCAATATTTACACCAAATCTTGTATATATAGTGAAGATTCTAAATTGTTAAAACCGTGACACCTGGAAAAATACTGGGGCCCCAAGTGGGGTTCAAATCTTAACATAGAATTATGTAGGGAAAATATATTTAAAATCAATTTCTGAGATTACTCTGCAAGCATCCTCAGATAGTGTAGATTCTAAATTGTTAAAACCGTATCCCCGGACTCATACTGGGGCCCCAGGCGGGGTTCAAAGTTTAATATAATATACAAGGATTTTTTTTATAGTCAACTTCTCAAGAACTACAATACTACAATTTGTGAGATTACTATGCATACATCCAAAGATAGTGTATGTTCTAAATTGTTAAATCGTGACTCCCGGGCCAAAACTGGGGCCCCAGGAGGGGTTTAAAGTTTAACCTAGAAATATATAAGGGGGCCCTTTTGAAATCTTCCTCTCAAGTACTACAATGCTACAATTTGTGAGATTACTATGCAAGCATACTAAGATAGTATTGAATCTTAAAACTTGAATGTTAAAACCGTAACCCTTCATCAATACTGTTGCCCCAATAGGGGTTCAAAATCCAAAGTTCTAATAAATAGGGAAAATGTTTAAATTTGTGAGATCATGATGCGAGAATTCTAAGATAATGTACTAGTAGATTCTAATTTGTTAAAACCGTGACCCCAGACCAATTATGGGTCCCCAAGATGGGTTCAAAGTTCAACATAGAAGTATATGGGGAAATATTTAAAAATCTCTTCTCAGGAAAACAATGCTACATTTAGTTACAGTATTTTACTATGTATAATCCTCCTCTTTTTTGATATCCTCATATCAAGGTCACAGTGTCCTTCTATACCTTTTATAATTATGTATAGTTCGATTTACAATTTTTTCATCTTTAATACGTTGAGGCTTAGGATAATAAGATTGGCCCACTGACGCATATTAGATCAAAGGATATGTTCTCCAGAAATTAGCTAGGCTTCTTTTTATATGTTGTTTAATGTATTGTCAAGTCTTGGAATATAAGAGAGTTTTTAATACTTTTTAAACGTTTCATATTTGAAGATTTCGCAATAGAAAGACACAAGAACTATTGTTCCCCATGGGCCTTTTGTTTTTTTTTTAATATCTAAGTGGTTTAAGAAAAATAACCATCCATGCAAATCAGAACTATTTTTAATCATTTTCAAACATTAAGCACTCATTGGCAGGACACAGATTATTTACTGCAAGTGACGAGATCAATCGGTAAAAAGAATCCAATTTTCTGCATTCCTGTAGGAAAGAACCCTAATATGGTATGGCATCTACATTTCTTAAGATGTCTTTTTATGTTAGGGGTGTAAGGAATTCTATATGCGTTGGTTTTTTTAATAAATGAACATTTTATGTTGTAGATATCATTAGAATTTATAAGTGCCCAGTCACGAGGTGGAAAGATCGTTTGTGTCAGTGAAGCAAGACAATTGGCAAGATACTCGCTCAATATCGTAAGATTTTACTTAAACCAGTTTTAAAACGTTCTGGAGGGAGTGAGTCTTCTTTTCAATAATAAAACTATATGTTTTATCATTTGAAGTCATTTTCGTAACAAAAACTGTTTGCCATTGTGTTTAATCTTTATAGCAAAGCATTTTTTATTTATAAAAAGAAATTGCCTATATTTTTGAATTATTTGCCATAGGAAATAGCTTCAATGTTGACGTTTACTGTAACAAATCAAAGCAATGACAGAGAGAAAATTCTTACATCACTTGCGTGTACATATCCTGACAGGGTGTTCACAGAAATGGATCTTGTAGGTATCAAATAATATAAGTTCTTTTGATACCTTCCTTTTCTTTTTTCAAGTTATAGATATTATATCATAAAAGCGTTAGTATTTTAAAGACAAAGTAAAAGTTTTCGTTTTAATTACAGAATGACATAATAGAAATTTGCTCTAGAAAATCGTTATACCAGCCAGTTTCTGATCAGGAAGATGAGAAGGAGAATGATAGGGAACAGCTTTTTGTGGAGAGATATCCTCAACTGCCTCGTTTAGGATCAAGGGTCAGGCGAGGACGGGACTGGATTTATGATAACCGTGACAATTATGGTCCTGGTACTGCTGTGGGACATCTAAGAGAGGGTACCGACATTGTCTGCATGTAATCCCAGGATAGTGATTATTTTCCATCATATTTGATTTCAATTCATGGATTAAATATAGGAACTTTTGAATTATTAAGATGATTTGAATTAAATAATTATGGGTAACGAAATTATAGTACTATTGAAAGTAAATTCCTTGCCTCCACAAGATCATGCATGCACATGTACAAATCTAGCTTGAGCTAATGACTTGTTGTTTTTTACCATTATCTTTTATTAAATGGTTGTTATATCATTATATCCTTGATTACAATGACTAATTTATCCTTAAATCTATTTCTTCCTTGATAATGCAATTAATTTATTGTTCATTACATTTGGCACTTTTTGCACGACTGCGTTAGTATAATAGAACTAAACTGTGATAGCCATCAAATGGAACAGGTCCGTCCGGTAACGTATTTTAATCAAGTGAATAACATTGGTCAAAGTCAATTTGCATAAAAATGTACGTCCAAGAAGGCCACACTACAAATACTGCAGGTTCAAATACAAAATTGTGTTTTGAACCATTGACCCTGAGATCATTTTGCATTACGAGTCTGAATTTGCTTGATATTTTTAACGTTTAACCTATTCAATTAAATATTTTTAAATTTTCCAGTTTGGAAGATTCAGGAAAGTGATTTAATGATTCTGAAGTGCCCCATTTTTAAAATGAAGGGAGTAAACTATCTCTCTAAGAAAACTGCTCATACATAGCACCAATGTCTACAACGCTAAAATAAATTGCCTTCTTTAGATGAAACATTACTCAATACAGATGCAAGAATATGTCAGTGACACTGATTTGTGATTGACCTTTACATAGGCAATTGACAATCATGGTTCAGAGTCAGCCACAAAACATGGACAAATACTATGTTAAATATAACATAATATGTTTTATAAAAAGTTTATAATCTTTCTTCTACTTGATCAAACAGAAGGATGGGTGATCGTAGAATGGGACACAGGATTTAAAGCACACTACAGATTTGGAAGTACAGGAAAATTTTCTAATAAATATGACATACAGCTTTGCAATGAACCTCGCATCTTGGGAAACGAATTAATCGCTACTGGTTGTCTTGTCACGAGAGGTTAATCCTTTTAATTGTTTTTTAAGGATATTTACTTTGCCAGCTTCATTTTGTGCTAAGTAAATAAAAAGTATTCAAATGTAAAGAGAAGCATCTTTTTGATAATTCGAAGTCGAACACTGTCTGTGATTTTAAGGTAGGCCATCCATAACTAAGGCAAATTTAACAATTTTGATTGATCTATACTACATAAAATACGTGTTTTAAAGTAATTATGAGGCTGACATAAACCAAACTCGGGAGTATGTATGTAGTCAATTAAATGAACTATTTGCACTTAAAACTTTTTTAGAAGAGTTGTCTGCCCTTTAGGAAAATTTTTTAAAAATCCTTTTCTGAAAATATGTATGGTAAATTATGAATTATTTTAGCATATTCGAAGAAAGGGAATGCTTTTGCAACTTTTTACCACAAGAAATGTGAGAAAATTACTTGTACTTAAAAATATATTTAAAATTGCATTTTTCCCATAGACTTCAATGTGTTAAATTTGTTAATATTCATTTTTTTTTTAAATTTCAAAGGTGAATCTTTTTTATTTAATAAACCCCTTAAAATCACACTAAGATTTTGTGATCAAACTTGCAATCTATTACATATGAAATATGATAGTTATGGATGGAAAACCTTAAGGAAATATTTTTTTATTAAATATTAATAGAGAATGAATTGTGACAGAATGTAAATATTCGCTAGGAAAAGATTGGGTCTGGGGTAACCAAGATGGTGGAGCTGGAAATATTGGTACAGTTCTTTCAGTAGAAGGCTCTGGTCAAGTTCTTGTATGTTTTTCTTAATGTTTTTCCTAATTTTTGACATCTTTTGTATTTTCATTGCGTCTTTGTTATGCGAATTAAATGTTTATTCAAAACTATTATTATAGAAATGTTTAAACTAATAATTATATCGCTAATATTGAAACTAACATTTTAAAATATCATTTGTATATCTCGTTATGTATCTCAATTTATAATGTAAAATGTTGCAGTAAATGTTGTATTGAATCATGATTTTAGACGCTTTTATCAAATTCATCGTATTTTACTGTGCGAGTTCCTGTATCTAAATTCTAACCCGACCTCATGTATGCTGTTTGTCAAAAATTTGAATGTACATTTAGTTATTTATTGTAGGTGCGATGGCAACATGGTTTAATAAAGTATTATTCTTATGGAACGGATGGGCGTTTTGAACTTGAAATAAGGTAATGCACTGGATAAAAGCCCACTGAATTGAAAATGGTAAAGATAGATAGATAGAAAAATAGATAGATACGTAGATAGACAGGTGTGTATATATATATATATATATATATATATATATATATATATATATATATATATATATATATATAAACTATTTTTAAACGTTCGAAGATTAATGAAAGCGCTAACGTTTTACTTTGGTGTTGTCTTTCATTTTTGAAACATATATATGACATAAATTACAACTTTTACTACTCTTTGGATATATTTATTCTTTTTTTTTTGTATTAACCAATGTCAATGTTCACGATTCGTTTCTTTTTGATGTGATGTATCAGGATTATATTTTTTTCGAATATCCGTTAGATGCTCGATCTATTGTTTGTTGGCATTGTAATTAATAATATTTACTTACATGTAACACAGTGATCCATTCTCACCAAAAGCTGCTAAGTTTCTTGAAGATCAAATGCAAAACTGTCCTTTAGATTCTTCAGGTTATGTACAAGCGAACAACAATGACGGTATTATTTTTAATTGAGATAGAGACTATAAATCGATATAAATGTCTGCTTTTTCTCGATCAACATCACCATTTCAAGTTTTGTCAGTTGAACAGAGAAATGAAAAGAACATTTTTTTTTACTGCTGCATAATACAAATTCCTTATTAAACTAAAAAGGTATGAAGTTTTGAATGAAGTAGAACTATAACCTTGAAATACCACACATTTCTGGTGATTTTTCAATAAGCAGATTTCAAGAATACCTGGGATGGTATATCCACTGAAAGAGACATGGAATTCGAGAAACCGGCGTCCATTGGTTCAGTGAACACACCAATTTTGCATGTTACAAAAGGAAAGTATTTCAAAAATAACAGTTTAGTTGAAAAAGCAACACCAGATATTGAAACAGATGGACCTACGTTTACATGTGCAATGAACCAATGGTGGTGGAAAGATTGTGAAGGAAAATGGAATCCATATTCGAAGGAAGTTAACGAAAGAATAAATAAATGTTATAAACGTGATCCTAAGTCAACTGTTAGCGTTAATATCCAGGACCAATCGTAAGTTATGATTGTTTTATGCGCGTAAAAATTCATCGAACACAAATACAGAAAAAATAACTATTGCAGGAAATATAACAATGTATTAATTAATATTAATGTTCAGTTACAGAGTTGTGATGGCCAAAAACCGACAGATCAACCAGACCACCAGAGATATTTGTGAGATAAAACTAGTGACAAACTGGTCAAGTCCATAGATAGAATTTTAAACACTATCAACGTTATATTGTTTTAAATGTATCTTGTAGAACATAAATGATAATTTATAAGTGTTTAAACATTATGTCTAGTATACATACTAATACATAGTTATCTTTTTTATGAAATATATATCAAATCATATCATTTAACTCTTGCTCAGCAGTTGTACCAAATAACTAATCGTGTTTCCATTATTGTGAATCTTTAGATGAGACATGTTTGAGTTCATCACTTCATAATGATGCTAATGAACTCATTTAAACAATTTTAACGTTTTATTTCAGGTTTTTAAGTTTTATAATTTGAAGCGTTAGATAATTTTTTTTAATTATTTGGCTAAACTTTATCATAGTTTATTGATTTATGTTTAAACAACATTATTATTAAATGAGAACAAATTATAAAAATAAATTTGGAACACTTGGAAACATCGTATTACTTATAAGTGTATAGGGCAAGTTGTATTAAGTGACCTACATATTTGGTTATGTTATATAAAAAGAATACACAAGAGCTGCTTTTATTTCAAATAGTCTACGTTTAAAGCTGAAATGCTACAAACAATAATTGGGAATTATCAAACTAAGTGGGGCGACATTTCGTAGACTGGCAGTTTTTAGGAGGTCCGTAGGGATGTAAAATGGTCATTGCATCCATATGCTTCTTTGAGATGAAGTTTGTATTCAAGTTTCACAAACTGACTCACAAGTAAAAGAACAGCAGCTGATGTGTTATCCAGTCCATTTAATAACTTCTATTTGGAAGCCCTGCAGACGTTTTGGATCATTCCGAATTACCTTCGACATTTTCACCTTTCCATTGCATGAAAGCTTAAGCACTGTTTGACCAAATCCCTCAATACCTGACTATACTTGATTTAGTATGAAGTCAATAAAATGTGCAGATTTAAATTAAGTTAGTTTTTTGTGCATTGATAATATTTTGTGGTCCAGTAACCATGGCATGTTTTCTGGTAGCATCTATCTTTGCAACAAAAAATGCCAAAAAACTCTGGAACTCTTTATTGGAATTCTTTCTCATAAATTACCCCGTTCCATTGTAAATCAGTCCACGTTATTTTACCAAAATTTACAACATGTATAATAAAAGTAGTCAAAATATATCATTAAGAAATCCGTTTAAGCGTTGACCTTCTTTTTCATAGAGTTTTACAAACAAATTGCAATTGGTTTGCAGTTTACGTATACAGTGATTTATATTTAAAATTAATCATTGATCATTGATTAATTTTTCAAGCCATTTCTTTAAAAAAGTGAGGACTGTTGTATTAAAGTTTTTAATTAGTATTTTAGAACTGTCCTAAATTGTCAAAGTTGTGGACGCAAAGGAGAAATAAGAACAACTAAACTCAATTTTGATAAACGCACAAGTTTTTTTTTAGATACATCAAAATTATTTGATGAATATCAAATAGTGCAAAATTAATTTAGTTTGATGATATGTTGTGTTACGACACTACAGTAGTACAAGTTTACCCTCAACGTTCAAGTAAACTTGGTACGAGCTAATCATTTTGGAAAACCGGAACCACACCAGATATATCTCCCCAGAGCGAAATACATCTTTCTACGATGAAATATATATCAGAGAGGTAAATCGATCCCCATCCAGCCAATTTCTACAGCCATCATTCATCGGGTAGAAACAAACGTCACCAGACGACTATTAGCCGCCGACGATTGCCAGGAACCCCCGCTCGCGATCGAGGGATACGAAAACAAAACCAGCCGGAGACACAACCTGCGTAGGTTCAGGTCCCCAATATCCCAAAGCGGAGATGGCCCTAGTTGTTTCAGGAACAAACACCACTCGATTTCAGTACTCAAAATGTTAACCCCCGTACTAGCCCAGCTTTGAAAATACTATGGGGGCCCACGTTCCCAAAAAAATTGAAATATAGATATAAGAATGTCAGTTTATTGACCTATCTCTTCTGCTTAAATCTGCTGCTGAGTTAGATTACTTCGACTCGCATGGTAATCTGTAGATAAGGAACGGTAGTTTGTGCATCACTAACTCAAAAGCCAACTCCTTTTACCTATTAAGATATGGATCTATGCATTCTTTAATTTTTACTAGCATCATGCTAGAGAAATATCAGTTTAAAGCTCAAGAGTTGTTAAAATATATCACATGCAGACATTAGGCTCGCAGCTAGTAGGTCCATTACATGGCATAAATATGACGAACAGTTTCGTCTTCGTAAAGTTTCCAAAAACCTGGCTCCTCCCGGGGGCAAGTAAATACAGAATACTGGTTAATATATGTGTCTTCTAGCAACACACAGTCACAGATCAACCA
The DNA here is from genome assembly GCA_033439105.1 of Magallana nippona. NCBI lineage: Eukaryota > Metazoa > Mollusca > Bivalvia > Ostreida > Ostreidae > Magallana > Magallana nippona. The sequence continues at coordinate 17,651,638 of CM065923.1, forward strand.
CAACCAGCATGTTGCAACCACGCAAGATTCAGTTCCCTATACATATACATGCAAACAAAATTCAGCATACTGTTACGCCTAAAATTAAGATAAATCATGTCCTTTCTTTCCCAGATGCAGATTCACATGGACACAACAATATTCAGAAATTCTCACATAATTCATTATTTAAACGACTTTCTTTTTTGTGGCCCAAAATTATCTACCAATTGTGCCAACACATTGTACAATTTTAGAACTTTGTGTTTAGAAGTGGAGGACTAAGGACTGTAAAACTGTAGAATCTACTACTGACATATTTTTCCTTGGCATCACAAAGAATCTATACTTATAAATTAAGGCTTTTTGCAAATAAACTGAAAAATGCCTGCACCAGAGTAACTTACAACTTCGGTATTTCAACAAATTTTATATGAAGTCCGTAAGCTATAGTTGAATTTTACCTGATAAGTAATTATTGTATAATAAATTAAAAACCTACTTTCATTTTCGATAAACAAGCTCGAAATAGCAAAAATGAGAGTAAGGTGGTGGACATGCTTTGGCGGATCCAAGTCAGTGGCAGTTAGCATCAAAATATATACTTGCAGTGAAATAATATTGAAAGATTACGTAAACAATGAATAAAGTTATAAGGAACTTACTTGGATTATACATAGAAGTTAAGATTTGACAAATGTTGAATAAATGAAATAAGGCAATTCGTTTCTTGAATGTGCGATTTTAGTTATGATAGATAGAAGCTAGCGAAGCACGACCTCTCGCGAGAGAATGGAATAGAACTTTCCAGAATGGGGTAACCAAGAACGCGGTTTGACTAATTAACGTCATGGCGAAAAGTGTAGGACTGTTCATCATGCATTGCGGGCAGATAGTCATACCTTGGATGGGACTCTTTGGTTAATATAAAAAAGTTAATAAACAAAATGGAACAATTTGATGCGATTTTCGTTATAATGGAATGAATTTTTTTTTTATCCAGAACGGGGTGCTCAGGAACGCAGTTTAACTAATTTACATCATGGCGGAAAGTGTAGGGCGAGTGAACCATCGGGCAGATACTTGGGATCTGACAACTTTGGTTTGAAATGTACAAATAAATAAGCATGTCTATATGAATAAATGATGTATGCAGTAAACAGGAAAATAATTAAACTGGGGGGGGGGGCTGACCATCTTCCCTAAGTTGCTTTTTTCAAAACTGTTTTTATCTGAAATTCTCATTTGAGACAGTTGTAATAAAAATTATCGTGAAATTTGATCTAAAGAACAAAATTTAGAGACGTCCTAAATACCCACTCAATTATTTAAAAAATATTCATTGCTATCATTTTCCACTCGGCTGCAACAAAAGAACTAGATGCTGTCATTAGACAGTAATACCCGCACCAAGTGTTTGACTCTAAATAACACTCTCTTGTACTAGTTTTAGTCAAAAAGAAGGCCACATGCAATATGTTACAATTAAATGATATTTGTCTGAAGTTACGTACACAACACAGGTGTACAGGTTGCATCGGGTACTAGTTTTACCCAGCTCTTTGGTTAGATGGGTTTCACGTGGTGTACATGCATATGTTTTCTTGATATGCAGAATAGGATTAATTAACATGAATAAACGTTTCTTTTGTGGTGATCAGCTAAAAGAATTCGTATTGTGCTAATTGGATTATCATTATGATGTTGACCAATATAGGTAAGTATAGTACATGTAGTAGCGCAATATTATGAGACACGGGTATACAGAACAGTTAAGTTTTACTTTCACTTTCTAAAATGTGATCTCCCTTTGCCAGCATACTGTATCATCATCTGTATTTAAATAAGCTTATCTACAGTTTCTGTCATTTTAATTGCAGAATTTTTTTATTTTTTCATTTGTCAGACTTACACTATTGAGTTGACTCCATATTGACCCTATTTTGTATTAAATTTAGGTATTAAATATCATGTTTATATGAGTTATAATAGGGAGGAAGGGGAAGGGACCTTAACCGTTCCCCATCCCCAGGATGTGTGGATTAGATATACATTTTTAGTGAGACTGAAGGCATGCTGCAGCTTTTTTTCCCATTATACCCCCTGCCCCATCATCATACACCAGTAATAGAAAAAGAGTTAATGAATAATTTTCTTTTATTTTAAATTGCTTATTCTTTTTTGTCAAGAGATATGTGGTTTTTTTCAGAAGTGATAAACGTCAATTTTCAGCTTCTATTTGACTCCCTGGATGAAATTTAAATTTTTAAAACCTTATTGCATGACTGTATGACAGCCCCTATCATACCCCAAGATATGATGTGGCTATTCATTAAATCATGAGAGGAGTTCTGAGAAGTAGGTTTTTTTAGGAGTGATAAACGTCAATTTTCAGCTACTATTTGACTCCCTGGATGACTTCTAAATTTTTAAAACCTTATTGCACATCTATAGGACAGTCCTTATCATATCTCAAGAGATGACATAGCTACTGCATAAATTGTAAGAGGAGTTCTGGGAACCATACTTTTTTGGCAAAAAAACGTCATTTTTTGATGACCAGAGACCCCCGTGATAAAAACAAAAATTCTGAAACATGATTACACGTCAACATGACACCCCGAAGTATATCGTATTAGATCATTAGGCTACTGCAAAAAGAAATTCACGTTTTTTGAAACCAGACTTTTTGTAAAAAAAACAAAACGTCATTTTTCAGCCATTTAATGACCCCCAGGACAAAATGGAAATTTCCGAAACCTTATTGCGCATCTGTAGGACACCCCAAAACATATTCCAAGAGATGATTTGTCTACTGTTGAAAATGTAAAAGGAGTTCGAGGAAGAACGTTTTTTGTCAAAAAACGTCATTTTTTACCAATTATTTGACCCCCAGGACTACCAGAGAATTTTTGAAACCTTTTTACAAAACAACATGACACCCCAAATCATACTCCAAGAGTTCAGTTTGCTGGTTTATAAGATGTAAGAGCAGTTTGAGAAAGTAAAACGTGACAGACGGACGGACGGACGGACGGACGGACAGACGGAACAGGGTAACAACAATATACCCGAACTTTCTTTAGAAAGTGCGGGTATAATAAATCGGACACAGTGTATACGAAAATAAAAACAAAATATGGTTCAACAGTTTTGCATTGTGCCATTAATGTGTAAAGTGTTAATTCCCGCGCTTGCGCGGGATATCATCTAGTGATAAATAAAACATTACATATATTATTCATTACAACATATGTTCCCACTCCAAGTGACACCATACACAAACTTGAGACAGTACATTCTGTACAAACTAATGGATATAATTTGAATAGGTCACTACGGCGGCGGGGAAGGGCCAGAAGATATAAAAAAAAATATCTTATTTGTTCAGACGAATTAGCTACATGTTCAGACGAATAAGTTATTTGTTCGGGGTATTTACGATTAGTTCGGACGAATTACGATTTGTTCGGACGAATAAAGTATTTGTTCGGACAAATTTGGATTTGTTTGGACGAATTAGGATTTGTTGGGACGAATTAGCTATTTGTTCGGACGAATTACATTTGTTCGGACGAATAAGCTATTTGTTCGGACGAATAAGTTATTTGTTCGAACGAATTACGATTTGATCGGACGAATTAGGATTTGTTCGGACGAATTAGAATTTGTTCGGACGAATTAGGATTTGTTCGGACGAGTAAGTTATATTTGTATATAGAAACAGCATAAACCATAACCCCCAAAAAATGTAGGAAAGGTAACCCCAACTCCAACCCCCTGGTTCCTCCGACGCATATGTATGAAGTAACTTATCTCAACTTGCTACTGTTGACTTTATCAATTGAGTACACCCATTCCATGCAATATTGCAATAAAGTAATTGTATACTCATTTACTCATTCTCTACCACACTGAATAAAAAGATATGTTTATCACGTCTTGATGACAAACGTTTGTTTATTGTTTTAAAATGTTATGATCGCAACGTTTTAAATTGCAAATCAACTTATGAACTTAAATGATCATTTATAACTAATATCCATCTTTCTTATCAATGATGATATTTCTTTCATACTTAAATATAATGGGTAAAACAATATACAGGGTTATAATCCGTTTCTAAAGAGATCAAAACTATTTTTATTAAAAATTAAGTGCAATGATCAATTCTGCTGGGAGAAGACGGGAAAACATGTAGCTTAAACTTGATTTAAGTTATTGATATTTAGTATAGAACATTTACCACCGAAAAGTAAAATGACAGACGACTGAAATAGGGACAAACATAAAATACTCTTTATGCTCTAAACATTCCATGGTAGGACACAACTAAATGAGGCCGAAAAATGGTAAAGTAGAAAATGATAATCTGTTGAAATGTTATGTAATACAATCTAATGTTTTCGTGTAATAAAATGTTTCAAAGCATTTTAATTAGAACACTGGGTCAAAAATGTAGGTAATTGAGCAGGTGTATAAATATAATTTCAGAATCTAGGTAGTAGATTTACTCCTCTTTCAAACCATTACTCGGTTTGCTTCTAGGTACTTCATAGAGAGGAAAGACTATTTTTAAGAACAAAAGCATTCACTGTTATGACTTATAGAGTTACTTCCGATCACAGAACTCCTAACACACGGTAACGAAATTAACATTTTTTGTTGAAGATTCTTTTTATCTTAACTTTTTTTACTGCCGAATTGTCAGAAGAAGAAAATTATAATTTAAATGTCTTCAACACTTCGTTTAAATATGTAATACAAACACCTTTAAGGGTGTGGGTCCAAAATTTAAAAATTGAGATTTCCTTTCAATAAAAATGAGATTCACCAAATGAATATTGTTCTGATAATCCCCATTGTTTCTGAAAGGATGAAAATATGTAATCGTTATACATGTGTGTGTGTGTGTGTGTATATATATATATATATATATATATATACTGTGATTACCTATATATATACCTATATATATATATATATATATATATATATATATATATATATATATATATATATATATAGGTAAATCCAGGAAAAGTCACAGTGGTCGGATAAAATATAGAAATGAATAAAAACACAAAGTCAGAGTAAAACATAAGCGCTTTCATTTTCATCTTCAGATGTTTTACAACTGTTGTAAAACATCTGAAGATGAAAATGAAAGCGCTTATGTTTTACTCTGACTTTGTGTTTTTATTCATTTAAGTTTTCTATATATATATATATATATATATATATATATATATATATATATATATATATATATATATATATAGCAAGACAAACGACGAACGACGATGGACAAAAATATATAGCAATAGATCACATGAGTGACTCAATTTCATTAAACTCATCCCCCTTGAAAATATCGAAACCTTTGGAGTTCGCACCTGCCGATTCGTCGATTATTGTTTTTCTGCTAACTTCTGCAGCCTTAGTTAAAGAGGAACTTAACATAATTTATTTCTACATTGAGTTATTTGTAATTTTGTTTTGAAAAAAAAGTTTGCCTTCATGCAATGCCAATTGTAAAATGAAACAATGAAGATAATTAAGGCCCTTAATAACTACTTTTTTACGGATGGCTGTAAGGATGGTATACACACAAAAGCAATGAATGGATTCTTAAATCATAAATGAACGGACTGGCAAACGACTGGATCGATTGAACATTCGGTTCAGGTTAGCTAAAATCCTTGTGCATTTAAGGATTACGTTTACTCAAAATGAAAAAATTCCACTGATGATAATGAAAAACCATCAATTATGTCTCATAGACCTTTGATTGTAGTGTTATTTTTCACTTTCCAAAATGTAGGTCAATGACCTACTTTTGAGCTAATGGCCATTGAATATTTTTTTGAAAAATTAAGAAAAATCCCTTAAAATTTTACACTTTGATTGAAATTTTCTTAATTGTGAACATGTTACAAATAATTAAACTCTTTTTAAAATGAAATATACTTTATGCATGGCTGTAGCACTAAATGATAACAAAGCATTAAGTTTTCGTGCACAATTTTTAAAAACATTCCAGTCCGAATTTCCTCTATCAGATTTTAAATCCCTTAGTATTTTTATTTAATCTAACAAAAACTGAATGATGATAATACTGAAACATTTATAAAATTAAACTAATTATATTGAGCTTATTCTGCTGGCATAAAATTAATATGAGGTCAATAATCAAAATTTTGAAATATGGTGTTTTTTATCGTTTTTAGCATGTTTCAATATTTTTGTATTGAGTGCCATGCGATTATCTTAATTAAAAAGTAAGATAAACCAACAGAAAATATGCAAAATTATGTTGACAAACAAACGAAACCTTAACCTTTAATATTATAGTACTGCCAAAAATATTTGAGCGAAAAACAAAATCTAAAATAATTAGTCCGAATTTCCTCTGTTTTGTTAAAAGTCCATTTTTGTTTGAGCCTTGTTCCATAATATAGTTAAAATATCGAATGTTATGTCAATAATAATTCATTTCATAAATACTTTTTGTGTATAGAACAAATTTTAATCATGACATTGAACCTATAACAATCCCAAACCCTGAGTAAACAACTTCCTTAAATGTTTAAACAAGGAAATAGTCTCATTTTTATATAGTTGTCGACGGTGTCTTTTTATAGATTTCCTCAAATAAGCCATGCTTATATATTTTGGGGTTTTAAACACTGGATTTAGATCTTAATCCTTTGGTTCTATTTGTCGGTAATTTGATATCTATAAGTTATTCAATCCCCCATAATTTTGATGCTTTATATAGTCAAATTAAATGTTTTTCTGTTCACTTCCGTTCTTGATCATACAATTACAGTAACATCTCCAATCTAATGGATTTCAGTCAGGAATACTGGAACGCGGAAGCCGCTCGTGAAGCAATAAAGAGTAAGTAAGAATTTTGATAAATTCGGTGAAATTTGTTAATTAAACAAAGTGTTTAAAAGTTTCCAAATGCTTTTAGACTGTGGAGTTGGTTATCAAAATGTAAAGAGCCCGTGTAATGTCTTTATATTGGATACATCGTCAAGTGTGGGGAAAGATGGCTTCGCACAAATGAAGGAAGCACTCTGTATTATAATTGACGGTATGTTGATTGCGATTTTCACAATACAAATACTATTACATTTTGACTTTTCTCGTGTCTTAAAGTAAACATTTTAGAGTATGCCAAACAAGACATAAAGGAGAACGTTGCTGTTGTTGTGTGTGGACGACATACAAAGTTTTTACGCTACTATTCCAACCACTATGAAGATATCAAACAGTCATTAGGTCGGTAATATCGGTTTTTTTTAGATATCTATATACTTCTATATGCCAAACGTTTACTGGTTTTAGCACTTCATTTGATTCAATGTAATGAATCATATACTAATAAGATATGTTTGATAAATAAGTATATATTTCAGATGAAGTTGAGCTTGGAGGACCATCTCCTTTAACAGCAGCATTTTTTCTGTCTCTTGCATGTGTAAAATACGGAGGAGGTTTGTAGCAATCTTCAAACTGAAGTGTCAGGAAATCAAATTTGAAAACGTATTCATTATAAAAATGAATCTGTATCAAAATCAACCGTTTTCATCGATTGTACTGATTTTTTTCGAGTGAAATTAAATCGCTCATTCTACACGACACTATGTATCTACCGATTGAAATAATCTTATAATATTTGATGGATATTCCCCTGTATTTGGCTTATAATTGAACACAAGTCGTATTACAATTTATCTCGTTTACTACTAATATATGTTTAAATTATTCATTGATCTTGCATTCCACATATAATAATTCCTTTCTAATAAATAGCTGGCATTTGTTTTACATTCAACTGAAGTATATGCAACGGGCATAAACTGTGTTAAATTATTTTTAATGGAATTAGAAAAGGGTTTTAAATTAATTTCTTGAAAACCATATCGCATGTATTTCAGTAATTGATGATGTATCCGGATTCATCAATATCAACATTTACAGTTTTCTATACAATATTCTATAATAGATCGAATCCATAGAATTGGAGCTTTTTGTTTGAATCCAAGAATAATTCTCATTTCGGACGGAAGACCAACGAGTTTTACAGATCCTGCAGGCTCATTTGTTGAAGACAGTCCTCAATATGAAACTGCAAACGTATATAATCTTCTCTTTTTCAAATTTTCTATCAATATAGGTTTTTCATGTATTGTTTTGTTCTTTCTGAATATGTTACATTACATTTTGAAAACCAACAAATACTACAAACACAATGAGTTGAGGCAATTAGCATTTCTTCTTTAATTTCTCTGACGAAATCACTTTTAAACTTTCAGCTTGATACTTTGTCAGGATTTTTGTGAGTTTTTTTTTTTTGGAGGTGGGGTCTTAATTGGGTTTGTATTGTTTTGTTTTTTGGTTTGTTGGGAGGGAGGGGGGTATTTAATTTAATTTTTATCCAACGCGAATGTGAAATAATGGGTCATATAATGTTTTGCAGGATTCTTGAAAAACTTAGACTTTATTTTAATTGCATTGAAAACGTTCTTTTAATCATTAGGAAGTGTTTAATTTACTTTAATAAAAACACTACGTCTGGAATTGTATGATTTTTATATAGTGATTTATCAACAGAATACAATAAAAGTTTTATGTAAAGCTCATTGGATATTACAGTTTTATGTTTAAGCTATCTTTGATAGGATAAAGATCATTTGCTGCAGTTGACGAGAACAATCGGGAAAATATCTCCAATTTTCTGTATTCCTGTTGGAAGAAATCCTGATACGGTATTATATATTTTTTTATTTTCATACTAAGAAAGGTGTTCTGATTTCCTTCTTTTAGCATTTTTTGCTCAATCAGTTTTTTTCGATCCAATTTGGTTGAGCGTTTTCCCGGTCCAAGTTTTGTTTTACTTTTGCAGTTGTCTTTGTTTTAAACAACCAAAGTTTGCACAACTAACCTTTGAAAGGTAGTTTTTGGGGGGTTTTCCGTGCTGAAACCTGTCGGAAACTTAAAATAACCTTAAGTTTCCGAAGGGTTTCCATAGCGCGGAAACCAGATATTCCATCCAGTGAACAAATTATTATTTTCTTTTTTAGAAAAGGAGTCCCTAACTGCTGAAATCAATTTTACAGCAAGCTAATACATGTATATATATTTCAAGTTTGTTTATACCTTGACCATTGGGTGTTGGAGACTGGCTAACAAACTGGAAATCCTATTTAGATAATTATTAGAAATGAGCTCAATGAAATTATTCTTTTGAAGAAGAATCTGTGATTAAATTGAATGGATGCAAACTTTACGATTACTTATCACATTGTAATCCATTACATCGTTTTGAGGCTTGTGGACTTCTTGTACTGTAAAAACTAATTCATTTGCTTTTTTTCACCGGAACTGGAAGCTCAAGTGAGCTTTTCTGATCACATTTTGTTATGTCGTCCGTCTGTCTTCTGTTCGTCTGTAAAATTCTCACATGATCGATTTCTTCTCAGAACCACTGTGCCAATTCAACCATACTTGGCACAAAGCATACTTGGGTGAAGGGATTTAAGTTTGTGATATGAAGGGCTACGCCCCCTTTCAAGGTAAGATAATTAAGAATTAATGAAAAATTGTCGGTATTTTTCAAAAATCTTCTCAAACACAAATTGGTCAAAAAATCTAAAACTTGTATGGTTGCATCCCCAGGTAGGGACGTTTGTTCAAATTATGATTCCCGGGGGCAGAATTGGACCACCATGGAGGGTCAAGTTTTCTTTAAAATCTTCGTTTCTCAAAACGTAATTGGCCAGAAAAGCTGTAAATATGTGGAGGCAACCTCAGATAGTGTAGATTCAAGTTTGTTTAAATCATGATCCCTTGGGGTAGGGTGGGGCCACAGTGGGGCGAGGAGGGGTAATTTTTGGTAAAGGAAATGAATTATTCTTTAAAAACTCAAATGTAATAATTATGCAAGCATCTTGACATTTGTTAATTCTCAATTGTTCAGACTGTGACCCCTGGACCATTCTTTCGCCACACAATGGTTGCAAAGTTCGATATAAGTTTATATTTATTTATACAGCTGCTAAATATTTGGTATGACTATGAAATCATCCAGTTTACAAAGGTGTTCAATGTTTAACATAAAAGTGTCTGGGGAAAATTTTGAAAATCTTTTTATACAGGATATATTTTACTACATTGTCCTGATATTTATCATATGACTCCTTAAACTGATTTTATTATGGCTTTTGTTGTTCATGTGAGCGATGTGGCCCGTGGGCCTCTTGTTTGTTTTGTTTAGTGAACGATGTGACTCATGAAATTCTTGTTAAATCTTTTCATTGTTGTAGACAACATTAGAATTCATAAGTGGTCAATCACGTGGTGGAAAGATTGTGTGCGTACCAGAAGCAAGGCAATTTGCCAAATACTCGCTCAATATAGTAAGATTTTATGTATTCGTGTCCTTAATTCTTTTTTCGTCATCCTTTTCAATCACAGTTTGTCCGAATAAAATTTTCAATGCAAGATAATTTAAACCTGTTGCAACCTATAAATGAAAAAATATACATGTATATACTGAGTATACAGCGTGCAGTTTCGTGTGATTTGCTGCTTGGAATTTCTACTACATCCTGTATTTAACCTATCTGAAATTTTGTTTTAAATTCGATGGGCGTAATAATCTGAAATCTTCGCCCGATTTCCCGAAAAAAATCAGGTCAATTTTTAGCATGAGAAAGCAAACAATATACAATCAAACAAAGAAATATAGGGGATTTGAATTAGAACCTTAAAGGTTTATATCTGGGGCATATTGCATATATTTTCAATAATGTCATGGTGTGGTTTTTTATTCTTTAGGGAAAGAAATACATAACTTTTTATGTATATATGTATGGATTGAATATTGAAAAAAAACACACAAAAGACCAAGGTCCCTGTAGATATCCCATATATATTCAAAACAGACCCTTCTGTTAGAAAGGGGGTGGTCAATTCCACATTTTTTTGTACTAATTCACAAAAACCGTTTAAAATTTACGCAGACACTGCTACATTTTCTACTCTTAGGGACACCAAGTAGCATTGTTTTACAGAAACAAATCTGTAGAACACATTTTCACTTATATGTGTACGTAGTTGTTATCTTAATCCCTAGGAAATTCAAGATTTAAAAGGGCTGGATGGTCGTGGCCATATGTACATGTACCTCCTTGTGAGGAAGAGCTCTGTATAAAGATATAATAAAATGCTCAAATTTTAAAGCTAGTTGTTAGTTTATGGCAAAAAATGTCTTATGCCAAAGTTTTCGGCAGATCTGATGGTTAATTTGTTGACCACCCAGCCTCCTTAATTTTCTTTCTTTCAAACATAAGATATTCAATGCCAGCGTCAAAATGTATGCAAATATTATAACAATGTACAAGTATAATTATCATAAAACGTGAAACGTCAAATGATATATTTGAAATAAAAAAATGAATAAAGGAAGGATTAATGATCATGTTCAAAATCATTGTTTAATTATTTATTATATACTTGGTTACACGCCCAAGGTCATTTTTCAGGCAAAATTAAGGCTTCCAACGTTATTTCTCTGGAGTTGACGTAATCAGATTTTATCGAAAAATACATTGTGCATCTATCTTACTAAAATTGCTGTCTTTGATAAGAAATTTTAATTTAAAGGTAGATTAAGAACTTATTCGAATGTTACATCTGAAAAAGAAATTTTTAAATGAACATTTTTCTCTGTAGTCTGTTGTTAAACATGCATTCACTTTTAACAAAATGTATGCATTATGAAGATTTCCAGAACTTTTCACGTTGAATGCACTAATTACATGTATATATAATATAAGTCGTTTCCAGGAAGTATAATTTTTGTAAGGGCACTCTTGAATTTATAAACGAGGAAGTTAATTTTTAAGTTATTTTTAACATAAGTATTTTCTATCATGGATTGTATAGTTTATGTTGAATATATGTTTTACACTATTCTTAACTTTGAAATTTTGAGGGTTTTGAAAACTTCTATTTTAATCCAAAAAACTAACGGGACTTTGGATTTGGATCTTTGTTTTAGTAATTATTATCAATTAATTTACCATTGTATCTATTCCACTGCATTAGTTGGCAATGTCAGATATTAATGGTTATACTTTAAAAATTTCATTTATTTTTGAGTTTTACCTTTTTATGTAATGGACTTATAATAGCTGGATAAAAGGGTGCGCAGAAAATAATAAATAAATAATATAATAAGTTTTTTGTTTCTAATTCCTTATCTAATTGCAATAATAATAATCATAGTTTATTTACCTACGTTTTCTTTTCGTTTAATCTTCGTATTTTCATTGTTTTCTGATATATTCTCATTAAATTCTCATTAAATTTATAACTTGCCTTGCTATATACTTAAATTATTTGTTTTGATGACATTTTTATGAAAACATCTGTACATTACTCAATTTTTACATTAAAATTTAACAACAACTTTGTGTGTAAGAAATATACGACGGCGTCATTTTTGTTATTAATGAGAATACACATAAGGATTGGTTTAAACTTCTAAAACATATATGCATCCTTGCTTGTAAACCAATCAAAACCAGTAGCATCTGCACAATAATCATGGATTCTATCCGTGGGTTTTTTTTTGCCGTTTTTATCACTGGAAATATTTCGTCTTAAATAGACATAGTCATTGTACAAATAGACTTTTTTCCAAGTAACCTTAATTTATCTGAAGACCGGAACTGAGACAATGTTCTTGCTCCAATGTCGCTATATAAGAATAAATTTGTTATTACAAGATTTTGGTTTTGAAAATTGTTTTACTATATAAATTTTCAAAAACATTTATTCAGTTTTATTATTAATTAAACAAATCATTGTTTACCAGTAAAGGCTTGCAGATGACATAGGATATTAATGTGCGAAAGAATCTTTGTACACTTCGTAGTGATACTAAAATTGTTAATGAATTTCATTTTTTTGAATTAATCTTATATACTAGAATGACAGGGTTTAATTTATGTAAGAAAACATATGTGGGCGGTTATTATTCAAAAAGACCATATTAAATTTTCTGACCTAAATGTCTACGCATAGTGAAAGTTGCTAAGAAAATCTTTAACGCTGTCTGTCCTCCTTGAATTGAAAGAAAAGTTGTCATACGTGCATTTCTACATTTCCATGCTACAATTGCTTACTTCGGTATTTCTAACATTATTTGTCAAACAAAACTCAAGTTTAAGACAATAGAGATAAATTATAAATTATATTTGTTTACGTAAAATACATTTTACAGTTAATTTAAGGTTTGATTTAACTTCTCCCTGCGAGTATGACATATTTTTTATAAAACGCGAAGCGATCAAAAAAAGAGCGAAAACCGCCGAACGCTGTTATACGATAGAATTATTTTTTCGTTACCATGTTCATATAATACGACGCATTATATTAAACAGTATATTTAAACAGTAAATAGCTTAGCAAATATTGACAGCAACGCTTATAGGTGTTTTGAATTCTTTTTAATCTTTGATGTAGAGAACAGCTTCAATGTTGTCGTTTACAATGGAAAATGACGGCAATGACAAGGAACGAATTCTGACATCATTAGCCTGTAAGTTTCCTGACAAGGTGTTCACTGAATTGGACCAGGTAGGTACGCAAGCATATACTAGTAAGTTACTAATTGTTCTCGCTCAAATAAAGAAACCGCACATTAAACTTTTCATTAATGCTGGAGTAGTAATCAATGTAGGGAAGCCTAGCCTTGTTCAAAATAAAATACAGGTATTTTCAATAATATTTATATTTTTACACTCTTTTTCGAAATATATCTGCTTATCTATTCACGAGGGATAACTCTATTAAGGTTGCACATTAAAATAAACCTGAATATATTGGTTAGAACATTGTGACAATAACAGCATGTAATACTATCCGTTTATTTAAATAAGGTGGGTCAATTAAATTCCCATGTGTAGGAATCATAAACAATACAAATATCTAGTCAAGCAGACACTTTTGGCCTGTCCAATGAACAGAATTACAAACGGTGCAAAATATTTTGCTACATATTTTACATATTTTCTAAACATATCGCACAGCTTTTGTATTAGAGCAAATAGTCTGTTTAATGTATTTGCCTGTAACCACTTTTTTAGTCTGCTACAATTGAAAAGTTTTAGATCCACGTACATGTTCATATTCTTGAAATAATGCATAAATGCATTAGCAAATGATTTTTACGAGTGAACGTAAAACTATCATTTTTGCATACAGAAAGACATATTTGAAATTTGTTCGAGGAAATATTTATACCAGTCTGTTTCTGGTATGGAAGATGAGATTGATGATAAGGAGTCGCCTTTTGTGGAGAAATACCCTCAAATGCCTCGTTTGGGCTCGAGGGTTAAAAGAGGACGGGACTGGATGTATGATGATCACGACAACTATGGTCCTGGTACAGTTGTTGGGCATCTTGCGGAAGGTAAACATAAAATCCGTAATGCCGAAAGTTACATGGTGACGAATGTTACCGCTTCCTTTACAGGATAAGTGTTTGACAAGATTTCTTCATTTTATTTCTAAAGTCATAATTATATTCGTTGATAATTGTTTAATTATTCTATTGTTACAGGTGATAATGAATGTTTAAAAAATTTAAAAATCATTAAAATATGATCCTCTGATAAATTTCGATTACAAGTTAATAGATTAATAGAATTATATATGAAATAATGACGTTGGGGATATTGACTTACATATGCTTCTTTAAGTTGGCCATGCAATCGAACCTGAGCAATTACGGCTTTTCAATGCATACTTCAATTTGATTTGCATCGTTATTATGTTTTGTCTTTTGAAGTATATTTATTACTTCTCATATTTACTACAATGATTCAATTAACGAAAATTTATATTTTATCATTGTTTCAACCCAGTCATTAGTATTTCTGCGCGTCTTTTGGAATCATATGATATGATTTTACTTCCGGATTACAATGTATCATGTGTTTAGCCAATCAGGTGTCTTCGTTTCTGACCACTCAGCGATTAGCATATACCCAATATATATGTTGTATAAATAGACCAATCCGTGGGAACTTATTTGGTTTATATATCTATCATTATTAGTCAGTCTTCAATCTGTGAACAACACGATCGGTATTTTGGTGAAACTCTTCAGTTAGAATTCTACAGAACAGGTGTTTAAACTGTCGGAAAGCAACGTTATTGTTCGCTAAAACACTCTGTTCTTAAACCTGATGCTGTACCTTGTGTCTTGATGACTTGATAGTGTGTTTGTGACTTCGATAGTGTCTTTGTGACTATCGAATGACCGCGTATTGGTGAGTTGATAGTTGGCTGTTGTAGCGCAGTGGTAGCAAACAGTATTGTTTGTTTAAACCAATAGTCTACAATTAGTTGAGTAGAGGTTGTTTATATCTTGATTCTTTGTTAGTTGTTCTATAATCATAAAGCCAAGATAGGCCCGAGGAAAATATTATACAAGTTATACAATCCGGATCGTTTTAAGGCAACCGGATTAGGTTTTCTTATCTAGAATATATTGTTTATGTTCCGTAGCGTCCTCTGCAGTGAAGCGTAAGTGTGCATTTAATTTTTACTTGATTCTTGGGAAGGAAAAATAAGCGAACTCACGAATTATTAGATGAGTATTTTATTTGTAACTTGAAAAACCGTTACACATACAACAACAAAAATTAAAGTCAAACATGACCAATATTTGATATTTTCATTCATAATGAACTGTATAGATGATTTTGTTTTATAGAACTGGATACGGTAAAAATTCTTTTTTGTCACCATGTCATGTTTACGAATTGGGCTATAAAATTCAATATTAAGCTTTCCTTTTTTTTAATGAGTTACGGGTTTAAGGTCATAATAGATAAGGTCAAAATTTATTTTATGAAAGAACCTACATATTTCTGAAATTTTAGATATGAATTCTTTTAATGATGCTTTATAACAATAGCTTGGTCGTTTGGTTTTTTTTCAAGTTGTACCAGGACTTAATTTTAAGATATACACGAGGAAAGTCGTGTTTTAAACTGTCATTTCAATGAAATAAGAAGAAAACCAGCCACAAATCTTAGAGTTTTATCCGTTTTTGACGAATGAAATATATCTAAAATGCTTACAATGTTTCTAAAAATGGCCTATAGAATGCTCTTGACCTCTTCTTTATAATGATGATAAATTGAACATAGATATTGGGATTACCTCTTGTAGGATTTTAATTTACATGGAATGTCAAGAAAAGTTTCTATTTTTTACATAATTCCTTTTAGTCTGCAAGTACAGAAAAAAAAATTAATGTCAAATCAATTATGACACCATAATGGATCGAGCACCAAAAAGACACTTTAAAATCATATAGTAGATCTTAAGATCAAGATCTAGTAAATATTTTTATAATATTTAAAAACTTTACTTTTATCTAATTTAATGTACAAAAATTGTTAATCTTGTATTAAAGTTTAGTAAAATATTTCATTACATTTTACTTAATTTTGACATTCAAAGATAATTATTCAAGGGATTGTTTAAAAGAAAGGTTCTTCACGCTCTGTTAAAAACAAAGATCTTTTATATGAGTTAATCACATCGCAAATAGAAGGTCTTTTGTTTCTTTCAAACCAGGAACGTTGCTCGTGGAATGGGACACAGGCTTTAAGTCAGATTACAGATTTGGGGCTAAAAGTAAATTAAATGATAAATATGATGTACAACTCTGCAATGAACCACGCATTCTGGTTAACGAATTGATAGCCACTGGATGTCTTGTAACTAGAGGTAAAGCTTTTTATACGCATCTTTTTAGTATTTTTTGTTTAATCGGGATTGTTAATTTTATAAAACTTATATTACGTATGATACATTATTTTAAAACTAACAAGTACTTGTCTGTAGCAATTATAAGTGCCCCAAACGAGTATAGTTTTGCTTATATGACATCACATTTTAGTATCTCGAGTGCACACGTATTTGATTTAGTGAATACTTGTAATAAAATTAGAACATTTCATTTTCAGCGTTGAATAATGATCAGAGTTCCGAAAAGCTACTTAATTACCTTGTGACAGAATGTTATTTTTGTAGGCAAAGATTGGATCTGGGGTAACCAAGATGGCGGTGCTGGAAATATTGGATCGGTTATTTCAGTACAAAGCTCTGGATTAGTGTTTGTATGTATGCTATCAAATGCATTTCTATACAGTAATTACTACTACCAAAATACAACCTGTATGTTAGGGGATTAGCCAATTTTATACGGGCCATTTAATTTTAGGTGCGATGGCAACACGGTTTTATAGGTAATTATAAGTTTGGAGCTGATGGATGTTTTGAACTCAAAATAAGGTAATGTATATCGAAATAATAAATCAAAATATTTAAAAACATAAATAATAGAAGATAAAAAAAAAATGTATTACGTGCATTGTTCCCAAATTCTAATTTTCTAATTCTAATTCTCAATTTGGTATTGAGCTCTTTGCTTTAACGAGTTGCAAGAAAATGGGGAAACAAGTTTAGTTATTGCAAAACACATTCTAAATTTTGATATTGTTTTCTAAGAATCTTAATTGACACAGTGATCCATTCTTGCCGAAAGCTATCCAGTTTCTGCAGGACCAAGTGAAAAACACCCCCTTTGACTCCTCTAGTGGACCACGAGTAGACATCGATGGCAGTAATATATTCTCTCTCTCTCTCTCTCTCTCTCTCTCTCTCTCTCTCTCTCTCTGTGTGTGTGTGTGTGTGTGTGTGTGTGTGTGTGTGTGTGTGTGTTTAGTATAGTTTCATCCAGTAATATATGTTTGTCATACGGATATAAACATGATTTTTTCTCTATCCTTGTAACTTTTATAAAACATTCGACAAAGCTTCAAATAAGTCTGGCGTCAAACATATTATCTATATAATAAATATATTACCTTCTGAACAGATCATGAACGTTCAAATACAACAAATGCATCATCTGAGAAGATTTCGGAATCCGTAAAAACGACGTCCCTTGATTTAGTGAACAGACCAATTTTGCATGTCACCAAACGAAAGTATTTTAAAAACAACAGTGTAGTTGAAAAAGCAACACCAGATGTTGAAACAGATGGACCTACGTTTACATGTGCAATGAACCAATGGTGGTGGAAAGATTGTGAAGGAAAGTGGAATCCCTATTCGAGGGAAGTTAATGAAAGAATAAATAAATGTTATAATCGTGATCCCAAGTCAACTGTTATCGTTAATATCCAGGATCAGTCGTAAGTAATGATTGTTTTATGCACGTGAAAACTCATAATAGATTACAGAAAATGAATTGTTTATTGTTAACCATTCTATGACATTTAGCAAGGTATTAATTAATATTAATGTTCAGTTACAGAGTTGTGATGTCCAAAAATCGACAGATCAACCAGACGACCAGAGATATTAGTGAGATAAAACTAGTGACAAACTGGTCAAGTCCATAAATAGACTCTAAATAACATTGAAAGTTGGCTCGTTTTAATTGTAGCATCTGTATGTAAAACAAATATAATACATTATGTGTTAAATTACTAAGTATCATGCATTGTATACATACAGCTGTATAGTTAAACTTATAATGAAAAAAAAATTGGATACCATCATTTGCTGTCATTGGACTTTTTTTTTGGGGGGGGGGGGTATTTTATGTAATGAAGTACCATTAGTTATTTCTTAATATATTTTATATGACGATTGTTTATGAAAAAAAATTATAAGATAAACCAAATGAATTTCATATGAAAATATCTTGTGCTTTATCAAGTAATTTGAAATAAGTTTTCCATACATAGCTAAACGTATGCGTTCATTATTTCCATACATAAGGCCATAAAACATATGAAAATTACAATAATTTTGAATTGTTTTAATCTTTTGATTAAAAAAAATCGTTGCGCTTTTCATGAAAATGATTGGTTTCCAGAGACTTACGTGTATTAACGTAAAAAAACAGTAAAGGTAGTTTTATAAATGACTTCTGCTTGTTGTTAATTGTTTTTAATAACTATCACACGTTTGAATGGGTTATGGTCAAAAGATTGGTATACCAAATATAACTAGATTTTTCATGTCAGGTGCATAAAAACCTGATGATTATTGCCAGGTTGAGCCAATGACCAGAAGGTAATTTTACAAACTTCAACAACAAGTGTAGGAAAGTTCCATAATGAGAGAAGGTCTGCTTTAGACAGGTCACTGTCTGGTTTGTAAGACTGGGTCATGTTACGACTTCACTCTAACGAGGTTAATGAAGGGAATTATAAAAAGTTAAAAGTAGAGAGAAAAAAGTCACAAAAAATATGAGCAAATGAAAAGTTGCGGTTTACTTTCAGGTGAAAACTACTATATTTTCTTGTATAAATTATCAAAACGCACTTATTAGCATGACTCTTGAAAACTTGTGATCACAGAAAAACAAAACGGTCATGTACCGATAAGACGGGTATGGTATCCATGAAAGAAAGAAATATAATTTAAATCTAAATATAATTTAAGCCCCAAAATATATTATGGGCTCTTAACATATTAACACAAACTGGCACATACCGAAATCTTATATCACTCTCCGAAAATAATATTGAAAAATTTTAGGCAACCTCCTTTTGATTTATTAAGAGCTTTAATTTAACGAAGTGCTGCGGATTCCACTTATCTGAACTCTAACAAAAAAGAGAATGACAACTTACTTAGTCTACTACAGGAAGAGGAATGTCGTTAAAATGACATCGATCAGCACCTGACGACATTTACAGCGTCTTTATTATCTTCATCGGACCAAAATATTGTACACAGAAAATTTAGACCCGACCAGAAAAATAAAACGGCATGGTTAAACATGAAGAGATCGTCCTCTTAACTTCCTAATACATTAGTATAATATTAAACGTCCGCGAACATCCCAGAGGTGTGCGACTTGTAGAAAGATAACTACTTGAATCTTGCAGTGGAATATTAAGAATCAACAAAGTTCGATGATTTGTCAAACAGCATATCACGAACTTGTTCTTAACATTGATGATAAATTTAAAACGACTGCAATTCCCAACATATTAATATAACCTTAAGAAATGGCGCGACACACTAATTTACTTTCTATCCGATGGAAAAGCTACAGGGTTCATTTTTTAGGAACGATAAATTACCTTAGGGTAGACCCAGCTTTTTTGAAATTTGTGTCAAACCAAACTTTTTTTTTGATTAGAACAGACAGTTAAAACAACTTACAAACTTACTAAAAATGCCTAAATATTTATACCTTGGCTGGTTTATTTTCCTACAGTAAGCTTCAGCTCAGATGGTCTAAAAATTTAACAGCCAAATGTTAACACAATGAAGCATGTTTATTAAATTATGCACCAATACACATCATGTTACCTTATAATTTAAGAAAATGTATTGATAGTCATTAAATTAAAAAGGTCTTATTGATTTTCTATAGAAAATATGAAAATAAAAACTATTCACACAACCTTCCCAAAAATTCAAAAAATGCATATTTTTGTAAATTTCTTAAAAACTAACTATTTTTATTGAAGATGTATCAAGATTTATTTATTTTGTTAGCAGAAAAGCATAGTTTATCGAAATTAACCTAGTTTTAACCTAACTAGTTTTGCCTCATAGTCTCTTGAACATATATATTCCCATATTGTTGATATAATTTTAAAAATTGATTTTAAAACATCATAAATAAATTGAAATGTACCAAGTAGACCCAATCTAACATCCACTGAAAATTATATACTTAATCAAACTGTATTATACATATTAAAATTTTGGTCTAAGCTGGCAACACCTAGAAACAAGTGTAGTAGTACCCCCTCCCCTTTCCTTCAAGTAATTTTCCCCAAGGTTTTTGACATATTCATGGTTTTTCTCTCCTTTTGAAAAATATGAGCTATATATTTGTAGTGAGGTCACTGAATCACACTTGTACAATACTTTAAATTGATTACATGTCATCTTAAATGATCATTAATTTGAGTATACTATAACCGGAAATTTATCATCCCGTGTAAAAAAAAAAAAAAAAAAAAAAGAACCGGACACGAAAGACACTGGACTTACTTTAAGTTGTGATCAAATTGTGGAGTACCTGTGTATTTTGTTTAATATCGTCCTTAGATATTAACTTGTTCCCCAATTTTTCAAAGTTGGTATAGTTATATCACTTTTTAAAGGTAAAATCAAAACTAATAGCTATACTATCAGCTATAGATAACACCTATATGACACCTTCATCTGCACCGAATAAATTGTTGCAAAAGGTAACTTTGTCTCATATTGAAAATAATTTGCTTAATAGACAAATCTGTTTTCCACATATCTTACAATTTGGTTTTTAGAACTGATCATGGTGTTTCTCCTGCTTGTTATATCTTAAAAGAAACCATTGGCTTTTATAATAGTAGAGGTTCTCCAGTCTGTTGTACCTTCCTTGATACCAAAAAAAAGCGTTCGATAGGATATGGCATATTGGTTCTTTGTATTAATTACATGACCTCTCAATTTAAAATACACTTTGGTGACCTCTTTAAAATTTCTCAAGATTTGATCATCGTCTTCTGTTACTTGTATATACTACTGACTTATTGCTTAACGTATGCAAGTATAGTAATGAAGTATTGATAAGTAACACAAACACACACACACACACACACACATACACACACACACACACACACACACACACACACACACACACACACACACACACATATATATATATATATATATATATATATATATATATATATATATATATATATATATATATATATATATATATATAAATCTACAGAATATCAAAATGATGAATCAAAATCTACAAAATTAATTGCCATAAAATTATGAAATCACCATGTAGAAAACCCAATGTTTGATTTATTTTAAAAGGTATTTCTATTACAGTTATTGAATAAATTTGCAAATAAATTTCATAAAATTAATTTATTATTTCATAAAACTCAAATTGATCTAAAATATCATAATGCCAGAAAATTGGGGTAATTTATATAAAAGATATATCCCTTGCAAGGCAAAATTTTATATGTTGTAGAGGAATTCTTAATGTTGATGCATTGAAATACAGCAGAAATATTCATTAACTAATAATTTTACTCTGTACCATCCCGATCCCCGTTAATCCAAAGCACAGAATATACCTGCAAGAACATTATCATCATTGACATGAAATGAAACGTTTGTCAAAATAATTGTTTGGTTTTTTATCATGGTTGACGGTTCATGGTTGACGGTTTGTTATTGTCATTTGTTCATGCATCTGAAACGTGACAATTAAAAAGACTTAATTAATTAATAAATAACCATAATTGGAAACGTTTGAGTTAGATAAGGAAGTGATTTTATGCACATTTTTCCTTCCTTACTCTAAAATGAGAGAGTGGTTATGGTCAATATGGCATATTTTTTAGATTTTCATAATAACTACGTAAATTAAACATTATATAGACAAGGAAGACCCTGGTGCAAAATTTTGATTCAGTTACAACTCTCAAAAATGGGTTATTAACCGTTCACGTTTCGTTCATTATAGCTTATGATTAAATCAAGTTTGCTTGTTCAAGTCCAACAGTAGAGAAAAAAGTTGTGCAGCTGTAATAGAGAAAGCATTCCACTTTAACGTAAGCACATACCGTAGATGTTTAGAGATAATGATAGATCTGAAAATGATTACAACATTCTTATGTGTCTGTTTCAGGTTCCAGCAAATATGACAGAGCGATTTAAAATGTCGCACGATCTATGGCACAATCAGGCAGTTTTTGAAGCCCGAAAAAGTGAGTTTAAAAAATCAAATTTTTTTAAAACCTGATATTCAAGCATAATTATCTGCATACATATTATTAACCTCTCGATTGAAAAAAAAACTGCTAAAATCATTGTTATTGTTTTTAAATTCTTCTCTCCTTTGAACATTAATTTATGAATGATTTGCCTCATGATCGGGATTTAACTATCTACAGCATTTAATTGTCCACCTCATATTTCTTCTGCTTCAAATTTTTCTCGAAAGACATCTGAATTTAAACGAGACCTTCATCTTATAAACACTGTAAAAGTTATTAAATGAGAGATAATGTTAATATTTTCAATTTTATACCTTAAATTGCAAAATTTGTGATTTTTTGAATAAGTAAGCAAACAACGCAAAAGACACCATGGCATTACTTTGTATATCTCTGTAACTCTCTCTCTTTTCTCTCTCTCTCTCTCTCTCTCTTTCTCTCTCTCTCTCTCTCTCTCTCTCTCTCTCTCTCTCTCTCTCTCTCTCTCTCTCGTTTGACAATTAAGAAGAGATTAATCCCGAATAGCTTGTTAAATTACATTCGTTATAGTTTCAAACAAAGAATCTTCTACTTTTTTATTATAGACCGCCGTTTACGTTATCAACATGGAAGGGGACCATCTAATATCTTTATTCTGGATACATCTTCTAGCCTTGGTAATGAAGGTGTTAAGCAAATGAAGGGAGCGTTTACTGCTATCATTGATGGTAGATATTACATTTTTATCATATACTAGATTTAATTGCATGATCGCCATAAAAATTGAATTCAAATGTAAAATCACATTGGTGTTATTTTTTTTCTTCAAAATATTCAGAGTATTCAAAACATCCGGACATTGACGAGAACGTTGCTGTTATTTTGTGTGGAAGAGAAACCAAATTCCTCCGTTACTTTTCCAACCATTATGAAGATATCAAACGTTGTCTAGGTTGTTATTCCTCCTTAGTAATCTGATTTTCATTTTGATTATTTTAAAGAAAAACACATAATTTGAACTTAAACATGTTTGATAACGATTACGAATGGTATTATAATGTATAGTCGGCATGATTGTAAAAGAAAAAAAGGTTTCTTTTTATTCAAAAAGTATTATAACAACATTGATAATTTAAAACTTATAGATGATGTTCAGTTTGGGGGACCATCGCCTCTCACATCAGCATTCATTTTATCTATTGGGGGTGTGGTTGATGGTGCAAGTAGGTGATATCTTACATTCAAAATGTCCATGAATTAATTTCTGCGTCATATTTCTCCCATGATCAATATGCACTTATCAAATCAGACGCAAAATAATCTTAAAGATTCAGCATCAAATTAATATTTTTCACTGTTTTACAGAATTTTGAAATGTACACTTTTATATGTTACTTTAAACTGCCCTATTCTTTCTTTTCTGTGTAAGAAAAGTACTCAAAAACGAAAAGAGAAAAATAAAAGGATTTCTTCATTTCGTCATTTTGCATCTTTTAACCGTAAGATTAAACATAAATGCAAATATTTTTAGCGGCGATGTATAATTGGAAAATCGTTAATTGATGCAAAATTGTACAACATTATCTTTGCATGTCGTTTGTACTGCAAGATTCTTGAAAACAATTTTTGTATTTTTAGCAATTTTCATTTTAGTGAGTCGATAAATTTGGGCATGCGCAAAGAGATATTCATGAATATCGAATTATATTTTTAAAAAACGGAAAAGGATTATGCAAAGGACAGAATTTATGGATAAAACCAGAAATAAGTAAAATGTTTTTTAAGTCTTCCTTCATATAGATAAAACGATTGCGACCAATTCAGAAAAATGTACTGCCTGCTTAAACCGTTTATGTGTTTTTCGCAAAGTCAGCAACGTTATTAATATATAAGTGAACCATATTAGGAATTTACAATGTCATAATTTTTTCCCAAAATATTGTTAAAGTATTATTGTTTGAATTCTAACATTTTATCAACTTATCCATGTAATTTATTTAGGTAACATTTGCATGATGGGAAATTTACACTTTCACCAAAGATTAATTCTCATTTCTGATGGAAGACCAACAGATTTTACCATTAGTTCTTCTGACGACAGTATTGGATTGGAAACGGATGAGGTTTCGTTTTGAATTATTTTCTTTAGCTATTCACTGCAATGATTTCATCACTATCAGTGTGTATCAGTTTTTGTAGAATACATTTAATTTGCAGTCTCAGGGATGTATTAATTCATTGTAAATTGTATCTTCCAAAAAATATAACAAAAACATTCATTCAAATTCAGTAAACATTCTATTTCGTGAATCAACACAAGAACAGAACCATGAAAAGTATCGTATAAGAAATGTTAAAAAAAAACGTTAGTATTATTTTGCCAATAATCAAAATTTATTTAAAATGTTATTCAAATGTTTACATATTCACCATGCATGATCTATTGACAATACAATTAGATAACTACTGACTAAATAACTTTCCACTCGTATCCTATTTTCTATCTGTATGTTTGTGTGATGTTATAATCTTTTTAACACGATAAGAATTGTTGGCAGGCTAAAGATCATTTGCTACAGATGACGGTAAATCTGGGAAGAATTCATCCAATATTCTGTATTCCTGTGGGAAGAAACCCTGACATGGTACTTTTTTATTCAAGAGTATGGTTTCTTTTTAAAGCCATTGTTAAATAAAATGTCAATTATTGCTTGTTTGTTATTCTTGTATATTTCTTTTTTTTTTAATTTCACTACTTTTATTTATAATAAAAAATAATTTAAGTCTAATATAACATGTATAACATTCTTTGTTTTAGACAATATTAGAATTTATCAGTGGGCAGTCAAAAGGAGGGAAAATTATTCGTTTCCATGAAGCAAGGCAATTAGGAAAATGTTCTAATAATCTAGTAAGAGAGTTTATTGTAAACAATAATTTTTTCTTTAAAGTATGGAATTTGTTATTGATTTGTAAAGGCGTCGTTCACTCATCTAATTCAACAAGTAATGTTGTGTATGTCAATAAGGTTGTATTTAATGATCATTATCATGATAATCTAATATAAAGTTTGTTTGTTCAATCCTACAGTGTGTTTGAAAACCAATTGATTATTGGAATAAAGGGAATGTTTAGTTTAATAACTGAACTTTCTGTTGTTTATGTAGTCATGCAGCATCGATTACAACCTTTTTACCAAAATGATTGAAGATGTCGTCTTGAAATTTAACTAAGATTTGAAGAGAACAAGCATTATTGATATTATTGATACACAATAATTATATAAACAAAATACTTACGTTCAGTGTATTTTTCCCTTATATTTGCACTGGAATGAATTCTGTATTGTTCAATGTTCAATAACACGATATTATCCAAAATAAGCATTCATTGAGTAATCAGTCCATGAAGAAGTTGGGTTCTTACATTTCTTACATACTCTTATTATGATTTTATTCATACTGAGATTTGAGTATTTTATCGGTGTTTCAAATAACAAGTACGGTGCTACATGTTACTAGAGGCCTGGGGGTCACATCGCTCACATAAACAACATGACATATAGATTTCTCTTATAAATTTCTAAAATTAAAAAAATAGCCCCAAATAGGATGCTTATGTGACAATACCATAAGTTGTAGCATTGAAGGTCTTTGGCAAAAAACTCTTCTCTAGCTTAACAAACAACGTTGAGCCTTACACACATCCTTTAAGGTGACAAAATCTTGTCAGGAAAGCTTAAACCTTGTTTCTGTTATGTTTTAACAGAGAGCTGCTTCCGTGATGTTGCAAACGATGAAAAACGATTGCCACGAGAAAGAACGTGTTGTGACGTCTCTTGTCCTTCTTTTTCCTTACACTGAATTTACTGAAAAAGACAAGGTGCAAAATTATGCCACTTCACAATCATGTGATAGGTGTTAAGTATACATAAGAGTCGTTTAAGTTTTAATCCTGCTTTTTGTTCTATTACAAATAAATCTGTAGATGTTTATCAACTTTTCTTTTTGTCTCTCGTAAGTTACTTTAAGTAATTTCACTGATCATTCTAATAGTTCTTACGAGTATTAGTTGTAAAAAAATGATATATTTTCATGCATTTAGGATGACATTTTTGAAATCTGCTCGAGAAATACTTCATTTTGTTCAAACCATGAGGAAAATATTGAGATCATGGTTGAAATGAAAATGTTCAAAGAAAGAAATCCTCGAATGCCTACTTTAGGATCGAGAGTACGGCGTGGGCGAGACTGGCAATGGGATAACCAGGACACTATGGGTCCTGGAACAGTAATTGGGCATTATAAAGAAGGTAAAGTGGAAGACTAAGTTAAGTGCAATACGATAATGCTTAAAATTCTTTTTGGGTTTTTTCACATGTAAATTCATATGATGGCTATCTAAATTACAGATGGGTGGTTACACGTGGAGTGGGATACGGGTGCCATCAGTAACTACAGGTATGGATCTTCCCGGTCTGAGTGGAATAAATATGATGTCAGGGTGTGCAATGAACCACGAATTTTGGGAAATGAAATGATTGCCACAGGATGTCTTGTCACGAGAGGTAACTAGAAAAAAAGAGAATAAAAAGGAATTGATTGTAAAAACATATGCATGTGTTATAATATGGGTCTTTAATGTCATGCCAATGTTATGTAGTTTTGAGAGGTGTATTGTTATCTCTAAAGATAGTTAACCATCTTGTTTTAATGCTGCACAGACGGTACAAAGGTCACGTTTTTGACCTCTTTCATTATCTGTTTTGCTTTCTTTTTCCAGCTGATGTCATTCATAAATTTTCTCTTTATATCATTTTCCTCCTATCTTGTCAAATAAGACAAATATCCTATACATAGAATAATATTAACGTCTCTCTATATATACTTAACAATTCTGTTATTTCTTCCCAGGTTACTCTTATCTATTTCTGAGACGTCATCTCACGAAATTGTTTTGCAGCATATAAAAAAAATTGTTTGAATGTCGCTTTTGATTCTTTGAATGCTGCTG
Source organism: Magallana nippona (assembly GCA_033439105.1). Taxonomy (NCBI): domain Eukaryota; kingdom Metazoa; phylum Mollusca; class Bivalvia; order Ostreida; family Ostreidae; genus Magallana; species Magallana nippona. The sequence goes on from CM065923.1 coordinate 17,679,483, forward strand.
ATTACATGTGCGTGTAAGATGATACTTAAGAATGTCTTAGATTTAGATTAGATTTTCTAATCATAAGAAAGTTATCGCTATTAATTCAAATCCTTGTCTTATTCTCAAATTTTGCCGAGGATCTTTTTTCCTGTATCAGTCTCTACGATGTTGTAGAACTTCCTGATATGTAGTTTTTCACACCAAAAGATTATCAGAATAATCAATATTTTTTCTTAACAAAACAAATAAAAATGAATACACACAAAGGGTTGTTTAGATATTCTGGATAGATTCTGGATAGATAATGCCAAATAAAAAGATAAGGATGATAACGTATATCAAAGTTCTTCGCATGCTTTTTTAGGAACAGATTGGGAATGGGATGACCAAGATGGTGGTGCTGGAAATATTGGATCAGTGATTTCAATCCAAGGAACCGGATTTGTCATCGTAAGTTTTTTGACACTGATGGCTCTTCTATATATCGTCTATACTTATAAATTAAGACATTTTGCAAATAAACTTAAAAAATGCATGCACCATAGAAACTGCTTACACCTTGGTATTTCAACGCGTGTGATATGATGTCCGTAAACTATAATTGAATTTTACCTGATAAGTAGTTACCGGTATTGTAAAATAAATTAAAAACCTACTTTCATTTTCGATAAACCAGCCCGAAGTAGCAAAATGAGAGTACGCTTTGGCAGATCCAAGTCAGTGGGAATAAGTATCAAAATGTATACATGTACTTGCAATTAAATATTATTGAATGATTACGTAAAGAGTGAATAAATTTACTGTAAAATTACTTAAAGTATACATAGAAGTTAAGATCTGACAAATGTTGAATAAATAGAATAAGGCGATTCGTTTCTTGAATGACGATTTTAGTTTTGATGGATAGAACTCATTCGCTTGCGGAATGCGACCTCTGGTAAAAGAATGGAATAGAATTTTCGAGAACGGGGTAACCAGGGTTGACTAATTAACATCAAAGTGTAGTGTGTATGTGTGAAAGTGTAGTATGTGCGAGTTACCTATCGGGCAGAAACTTTTGATCTGACATTTTTGGTTTAAAATATGCAAATATATATACATACACTAAGGGTTTTTGAATTTCATACATTTTTATACCGCGACATTGGTAGTAAACCGTATACATTATGTAAACAATGAACGGATTGTGATCTGCGTCTACATGTATGTGAATAAATGATGTATACATAAAACGGGGAAGTTGAATGGGGTGATCCCCTCTCCAATTGTTTTTTTTTTAAATAGTCTTTTATCTGATATTCTTATTTGGGACAGTGATAACAATTATAGAGAATTTTGACCTCAAGAACAAAATTTTGAGATACGATGAAATAAATACCCACTCACTGGTTTGAAAAAAAAAAGTTTATCATTACATGTATTTTCCAGTCAGCTGCAACAGAATTAAGGCCATGCACATGTATATATGGTTTTTCATTTCAATTTTAAATAGGAAAGCAATTAAGAAAAATTGCAGACACAGTATATTCGAATATGAACAAAAAAATATGGTTCTACATATTAAGCATTGTATCTTATCAATGTGTAAAGTGTTAATTTCCGCGCTTGTGCGAGATATCATCTGGTAATATGTTAATTAATAGATCGGTATACTATTATTTTATTCTTTGTTCAAATATGAAAATACACTATTTCATTAAATTTTTTAAGTTTGCTGTCTTCAAAATTTTTGGCTTTTTTTTTTACCTTTATATATTTAGGTACGTTGGCGACAGGGTTTGATAAGCCAATATAGATTTGGGTGGCATGATAAATTTGACCTTCAGATTTGGTACGTATTTGATTTTATTTGTTTTCCAATACTAATTTTTAAATTATTGAGTCAATTTTAAGAAACAAATTATAGGATGAGTCTTAATTTTTGTATTTTCACATTAGCTTAGAAATTAGAATAACAAATTATCAGAAATCCAATCAAATACAAGTGGCTGTTCTGACTGATTCTCAAGGTTTTTATCATGAGACACATTGACATTCAATAAACTGAAATACTGTCACTCTAGACACTACCTTATTTAGTATTGGCAATGTGCATGTACCTGATATATATTTATAAGCAGTTAGATATTTTGGGTGTTTAGTAAGCAAACTTCCGGGAGTATTTTGCATTATGCTTAAATTGTTCTTAAATCTACCCAGTGATCCATTCTCAGAAGAGGCCATCGAGTATCTCACCGACCAAGTACGCAACGCTGCCCTTAATTACCCAAACGAAGATCAAGCAAGTTTTAATGAGGGTATAAACATTATAAGATATTATAAAATAATCTTATTCAAAAGCAAAGGATAGCAAAACATGTGTCAAGTGGCCATGGTCTTTTAAAGATTATAATAATATCCTTTAGAAAAATAGCTTTGTATAAATATATTAGATATAATTCAAATTTTAAACCTGGAGGGTTTTTTATTTTCTTTACCAGATATATTAAATGGCGAAAACAATAATATATAAAATTTTATATTAGACATGATGTATAGTGTTGACCACCAAGCCTCCTTAATATTCATATACCGGCTTAAGAAACCGTTGAGGTTTTTATATCACGAAATATATTTTTATCTACCTTGTTATGCAGGTTATGCATTTGGTTCATCCAGTGACAGACCAGCAATATCAGAAAAGGCAAACAGTGTTGATACGTTGGCTAAACCAATATTACACGTTGTCAAAGGAAAGTACTTTAAGAACAGCGAGGTAGCTGACAAATTAACACCAGATAATCTAAATGGTAGACCAAAGTTTACTTTTGCAATGAATCAATGGTTTTGGAAAGATGACAAAGGAAAATGGAATCCATATTCGATACAAATGAATGACAGAATAAACGAATGTTACAAACGTGATCCCAAGTCAACTGTTGTTGTCACGATCCAGGATCAGTCGTAAGTAAAAGCAATTGCAAATTGGTGCATGTATATACCAAACAAAAAAAGTTCAGTCTCAAAGTATAACCATTAGTAGATGTTCGATTTTTATTTACTCTTAAAAAATCAATTGCAATGCATAAGAGTATATTTAATTATCACAAGGCGAAGATCAAACGCATTACACAATTCATCGAAATTATATAAGCAGAGACACGAATTCGAACTTTCAAAAAAATATTAAACTACTTTCTATTGTAATTTATTTAAAAAGTTAAAGGTCGCTACTTTATGACCGTATTTTAATGATGTGGGTGATATAGTTACAGGGTTGTGATGTCCAAGAGCTTGCATATTAATCTGAGAACTAAAGCGGTGTCAGAGGTGAAATTAGTGAACAACGGAGCTAGTCTATGAATTGACAGAGTTGTGACAGTGAATGTTGAATGACCGTCAAGGAAACTGTAAACGTCAAGCCTGTTTTATCGTATTGTCAATTTTGCTTCATAACTTCTCTACAGTTGTTGTAATATTGTGTCCTTACATGTAATGAAACTTATAGGTTGATTCTGGTCGGTTGCGTTTTCAAATTCTATTTTGAATTTGTAAAGATTATTATTTAGAATATAATTTTTGTGTTACAGTTATTTGGTGTATTTCGAATCAACCCGCGTTTGGCGTTTTTCGGAATTTGAAGGATCGCTATGCAATGTACGAAACATCAACAAATGAAAGTACCAAACAGTCATCATCAACAATATATGTTATATATGTACAAAATGAAAACAGGAAATATACATTAGGAAATTAATTTGTGATTTATTTAATGTACACGCTATACTTTATAGGGAAATTTTGCATGTTAAAAAGTTGTTTAATATTTCTAATTTATATTGAATCCGTAATAATCGAGAAACTTGACAAACTCTATATTGCCTGATAAATCGGCAACTTAATAAGCTTTCAAGCACTTCAAATGTCTATACAACATCTATAAGATGTGGACCCTGTGGCTGCATTTTCAAATCCCTCCAGTTTAGGATATTACGAATCACATGACTGTGTACACAATGACCACAGTCGTATAAATATGTAACTACATACGTGTGTTGAATAATTTTTGTTTTTGTTTATGCAATGCTATGATTTTACAATGTTAGGGCTTTTAAATTCGAACTTTGTATTTGTTGGTGGATTTTTACTGGTTACTGCAGGTATACTAAAATGTTTCTACGGGTAGCTTGTGCAAGAAATGAATGTGGATGTAATTATAATTAAAACGATCGGAAACATGGACTAAGAAAACGATATCTTTACCTTTTTTGAATTGTTGAAAATCATATCATCTAAGTTGCAAATGATATTGGGTTTTTTTGTCGGACTGTTTTTTGTTGTTTTTTTTTTTGGGGGGGGGGGGGGGGGGGGGGGCTAAGTTTGTCAATTTAGCTGATCATTCGAAATACACAGAAATCCAAAAGTGACCCGCAATACACTAAAGTGGTTGTGTCATAAGAATTCCTGTCAAAGTCGCTATTTCAAAGATATTTTATGACACAGATTTGTTTCCTTACATGATGATTTTCTTTCTGTTAATACCAAACAACAAATTTTAAATGTGTTATTTATATAATTTTTAACCAAGTTATAAAAAGTGATATGACTGTATATTTGATATCGAAAAGCTAAATGCTTTTTACAGACCCATCTTCACAAGTCTTTGGTTCTAAGATAAAGTTTACCTCTAGTATAATTATTATACTGTGAAAATAATACAAACCTGCACGCACACGCGCGGGCCGGGAAATTATTCCAAAATTATATTTCAATTCTGAAGTTAACTCGGTATATACATGCACATTGTGTAATATAACCTTAAAAATCTGAACTGGAGAATTTTCAAGCTTAGTTATTGATATAGTGATACATAGGTTCAGACAACTATTGTCCTGATATAGTTATCAAATGTACATAGAAGTCCATAAGGTAAAAGTCTAATTAGCGCATTTTGTGAAAAAGCTTTTTGACAAGATTTCTAAATTCCCATTATTGTATACATTGTCATGTGCATTTGAATATGGATATTGCTATCAGGTTCAAATCCGTTTATTCACTCAAACCAAATAATTAGGTACAAGAGGAACATATATACAGAATAAGCATGTCGGTAAATACAAATAGTCAGATGTACATAGATAGTCATGCGGGAAAAAGAGAGTAAAAATAGACGTATAACAGAAATCATTTTTATATAAGATTTGGTATACAGGATCGAGTCAGGAAAACAGCTAAGATGAACTGACAGCACCGAAAATACTTGAAATAAACACATAATTTTTCATAGACATTGAAAATTAGGATTTGACATGAGTTCAGAAAACTTTAAAACATTTGGTCTTTTACAATATTTTGTGTTTAGGTAATTTTTCCTCATTTCTTATAATGCCGAACATTCTAAATATTAAAACTCATAACCGATAAGTTTGTCACCCAATAAACATTGTCTCTCATATAGAGGGGTACTATACCGTCTGCCTGTCTCTACAAAAAGATGGTTTGATTTACTTACTTTTATGTTGTACACCTTATGTCAGTATCAGGGTGAGAATAACAACTTGTTAGTACATAACCCTCATTAATTAGTAAAGAAATTATTTTGATACAAGTAGGGATACTCTGTGGAATTCGGGTATTCTGGTCATCTTCAAAGGGAATGGTTTGTGTTAGTAAAATCATTCCCCGAGCCATGAAGGTGCAAAGAACCAGTGCTTACTACCAGTTGCCATAGTGTTAAGTGGATGAGAGTCATGCACATTGACTCCTTTGGATCGGACACCAGTTTAGCATGTTAACCTCCAGCGTATAGATAAATTGCCTTGTCTAAGGACACAACACGTACTGGTATCAAGTGACCACAGCAAAGCTTAAACCAGTGACCAATGGGCAACTGTCCTAACACGTATAATCAAATAGGGTAGAGGGTACTTTGAAGGATTCAAGTTGTTCCAACTGGTTCTCCAATGATTAGAGATTTAAAAAATGTTTCTTTGTTTTATTTTCCAGTATTATTTGTTTTGTACAGCCTTTGAGAGGACCATAAGAAATAGTTGACTTAAAGGATACAGTATACACCAAGATAACGTGGAAGCTGTGTGATTATGTATTGAAATCAAGTAATGTAAATACAAGCAAAAAGTGTACAGGAGACGTAAATATAATCGGATATTTTGTTTTGTAAACTCGCTTACTTTTCCGATTGAGTACTCGCTTACTTGAATGACTTTTCGTTACAGTTTTTTACTATCTGTCATTTATCTCATCCCTTTTACTCATTTAGGTACTGTTTATGATTACTATTAGATATTTTAACAGCTTCGTAGTTCCAGTTCCAATTCACATAATTTATTGACCCATTGAATCCACTGCTCTTTTAAAACATTTTCACGCTTTTGACTTTGCGTCGATATCTTGCTAAAATTGTTCCTCTGCGTAGCACAGGTCAAAATAGGGAAATTATAACGCAGGTGTTGAATACTTGTAAACCGCTATCAATTACATAAACTTTGAAAACTAATTGAAACAAAGTGATCCTATTTGTAAACCACTAGACCAAGTTTATCGGTAATTAAAATAAGGAAATGTGTTTGTATACATTCTGTGCCATTTACAAATATTTTCTACAAATTTAATATGTAAAAATGTATTTTTTTTATCAGAGTAACCAAACACCAGTTTTACCTTTCGATACTCGCATCGTTTGGCGGTTCACTGGTTCACCGAGTACTCGTTTACAACACTAGTAGACCTAACAAAAACAAAAAGTACATTCCGGCCTCTTCTGTACACATTTCGTTATATTTAACCCATCTCCTTAACATCGGATGTTCATCTTGAGTTCTTTCTGACGCAACACATGCCATTAAGTTGGCTTATTTTGTTTTTGGGCTATTCGGATCCTAAGATTTATTCGATCATCACGAATCTGCACGAGAGTTCCAAGCGTCACGCGAACCTAAAGTTCTAAAAAAGGAAACAGTTTTCGCTAACGATTTCATAGTTATGTTTAATTTTTGTTTAAAAAAAAGTAGCTGTCGTAAAGAGTACATAAAATTTTGTTTATTTGTGCATGTTTTGAAGACTGTATCTAATTTCACCATCCTGTATTGACTTCTACTTATGAATAAAAATGTAGGAGTTTTCAAACGGAAAAGTAAAACTGACCGGTACAGGTAAGTGAATAAAATTGTTATAATTTGGCTTCAAGTCGACCCCCAGACACCTTGCCTACAAATGTCATATTTTGTTTTATTCATAATTCAGTTATTTTGCCTATTTTCTTCCAACTTTAAATCCATGTTTCACTAAATAACAATTATATGAAACGTTAAAAAAAATAAGGAAGTAATTTGAAGCTTATCTTTCCTTCCTTTTTTTTTTTTAGATAAGGGAATGCTATTGGTCAATATATGCAGAGTATTTTTGTCACAATTTGTTCATAACTACGTAAATCATCGTTTAGACAAGGAAGACTTTGGTCCAAAATGTTTGATTCTAACATAGCTCTCAAAACTTGATTTATAAACGTTTAAAATTCTTTAATAGTGGATCGTGCTAGTAACTATGTTGCTTGTTGAATTGTAAAAGCTGAGACAAATGTTGTAAATTTTGATATAATGTTATTTAGACTCAGAAGTAAGCCGATGTCGTGAAGTTTTAAGATATAATGGTGGATCCAGTTTAATGGAAGCATCCTTACATCTCTCTTTTAGGTTCCAATAACTATGGCAGTGCGACTTAAAACGTCAACTGATATCTGGCAGGAAAAGGCAGTATTTGAAGCCCGAAAAAGTGAGTCATTATACATTATTATAGATATTCAAGCTTTTTATACATGCACTTTTTTCAACCTGTGACTTGTAAAAAGACAAATTTGAAAAAAATGATAATTATTGTTTTTTCAATCCGTCCATTCTTTCTTCATTAACCTATTTTCTACAGCATCTCATTGCCCAACTTTTTTCTTTTATACGATATCTTGAATTAATCAATATCTTGTCACGTTTACATGTAAAGCCTCCTTCAAGATAGTAACTTTTAAATAATGGCAAGGGTAACAATTTTTGCCCTTTCACTGCATATAGTTAGTGATATTTATTAGAATGAGAAATCGAGCAACGCACAGGACTCTGATTAATCTCTCTCTCTCTCTCTCTCTCTCTCTCTCTCTCTCTCTCTCTCTCTCTCTCTGATGATAATAGATTAGTCATAAATGCTTTTAACAACTTTTATGATCTTTTTAAACATGTTTATTTAATTTTCACTTTTTCAGATCGCGATTTGCGTTATCAACATGGCAGTGGCCCATCTAATATCTTCATTTTAGATATATCTTCTAGTATTGGGGATGAAGGTGTTCGTCAAATGAAGGAGGCCTTTACTACTATCATTGATGGTGGGTCTTACGTTTCAATAATAAAATAATTCAAATGAAACAAATGACAGTTGTGTAATTTCTTATTTTCTACATATTCAGAGTATTCAAAACATCCAGACATTGACGAGAACGTAGCAGTCATAATGTGTGGACGAGACACCAAGTTTCTACGTTACTTTTCAAACCAATATGAAGATATTAAAAGTTGCCTAGGTAGTTATTCCTCTTCAGCTATCTTATTTTCATTTAAGAAAACATAAAATTTGAACTCATACATGCTGTTTGGTTACTAACAAGAATATTACAATTCATATGTGTTAAGGAAGATGGGTTGTGAACAAATTACTCATCAGATCTACCTAAGATTTTTCAAAATCAATTCTTACATCTTCTTAGAGAGCTTTCTATCGTAAAAAGATTTATATAATCTGAAAATAAATACGACCATACAGTTCTCTTAATAAACGAGAGTTTATTTTAAATTACTATAAGAACATTGATATAAAAACATCTTAATTATTTGAACCTTATACTGTAGGTAATATTGAGTTCGGAGGACCGTCACCTCTTACTGCAGCATTCCTGCTATCTTTAGGAGGTCTGCAAGATGACGCTAGTAGGTGAATTCCACTATCCAAATGTCCTTAAAGATATATTTTTTCTCGCAATCATTACATACAAATCAAACAAAATTCAAACTAAAGTTAAAGATCTATCATTCAATTGACAATTTTCTCTATGTTAGTGATACATTTTTCTTTTTCCAATGCAATTAGAATAATATATGTCCTTTACTAAATTTCAATCTAAAGTAAAAAATTATTTGTCATATAATAATTTTTAACTTAAGATTGAAAATTGGTAAAGGATATATATACAGTAAAACTCGGTTATAGCGAAGTCCTAGGGACCAATGGATTTACTTCGTTACATCCGTAATTCGTTATATCCGGTGTGACCGGTCAGCAGAGGATGCTCACTCCTCCTAGGCTCCTGATCCTACCTCTATCTTTTTGGAGGTCCGTGTTGCTCTGCTATGAATTTGTATTTCGTTTTATGGATTTTTGAGATGGTTGATGGTTTGTTATTGTAACATTTTAATCCGTATAACGAAATCGTAATAAAAAATATAGCGAATTCACTTTATACATGTTTTCTTGCTACATACTCCAATTTTTGCTATGAAGGAAAATACATTCTTTTGATACCTTTAATAATCGGATTGTGAATTGAAAAATCTATGTCAAAATAAATTCATTCAAACTATTATTAAATGGTAGTGCAACTTGAATGTAAATATATTAAGCGGCAAATTATGCTTCATTTAGACTTTTTTACAAAATTCTTCAACAATAGTCACTGCAGAATTGTGTTATTATAATTTTAGCAAATTTTCATTTCGCTTAACTGATGATTATAGTTTTTTTTTTTTTTTTTTTTTTTGCCTTTTGCAGTGGAAAAGACCCCCTTTTATTAATTTTCGAATTTTTATATTTTCCGCAAAAGGTATTGATGAATAATATTTTTGTTAATAACAGAAAAGAAACAAGAGGTCCATGGGCCACATTGCTCACCAGAACAATATATATTTCGAAATGTTTTAATATGAAACTTTTTAAAAGTATTAAAAACTCCCTTATATTCCAAGATTTGGCAATACATTAAGCAATATATAAAAAGAAGCCTTCTTTTTTGGAAAGCATATCCTAAGATGCATCAACTGGCCAGTTTTATTATCCTTTGCCTCAACGTATTAAAGATAACAACATTGTAAAATGAACTATACATTATAATAAAAAATGAAAGAATGTCACTGTGACTTTGATATGGGGATATGAAGATTAAGGATGCTAATACATAGTGATCCCACAAATTGTAGCATAGTAGTTCTTGAGAGGAAGATTTCAAAAAGTAATCCTTGAATATTTCTATGTTAAACTTTGAACCCCTCGTTGGGCTCCAGTATTGGTCCTGTGGGTCACGGTTATATCAATTTAGAATCTACACTACTACGGACGGACGGATGGACGGACGGACAACAGGTGATCAAAAAAGCTCAATTGAACATTCAGTTCAGGTGAGCTAAATAGGACAGAGTTTTGAAAGACCAAACCTAAGACTTGTAAAATCCTTTCTTAAAGCGTTGATTTATATGGATAAAACGGTTGTGGTCAGTTTAGAAAAAATGCACTGCCTACAAATACTTTATGAATTTTTCTACAATGTCAGGAACCTAATATTTTTCAAATAAATTAGCCATATTAAGAATTTCCAATGTCATACTTTTTCCCAAAATATTGTGTGTTGTTTGAAATCCAGACTTGAATCTTATCCTTGAACTTTATTCAGGTAACATTTTCTTAATCGGAAACTTTCACTTTCACCAAAGATTAATTCTCATTTCTGATGGAAGACCAACAGATTTTACCAATATTTCTGCTGACGACACTGCTGGAATGGAAACGGATGAGGTTTTGATTTAAAATATAATTTCTACTTTCACCTAAATGGTTACTTTAATATTCAGTTATTGTGGGTTAGGCAAATTCGGTAGAGTTAAGATTAATATGTTAATGTTATAATAAATAAAATATTATTGAGTTAAAAAATTAAAGTATGTTTCTCTTTTGGCAAATAACAGATTTTATTCAGTGTATCATTTGAATGTTAGATATTCACCAAAACATGATTTATTGGCTAAACAATTATAGATAAGTACTGTGATAAGCACTGACTAAAACTCCTTAAACAGTAATCTTTCATGAACGAATAAATCCATTGTTGGACCCCGCATGCTTTTTAGCTCACCTGTAACCTTTTCTCATTTTTCAAATTCTTCTCCAGAAAACCATCTTCAACCAAACTTATCACAAAACATCCTTAAGTAATGGGGATTCAAAAGAATTATTGAAATCTTGTTGACTTTTTTAAATCTTCTATAAAACTGGAACAACAAAAGGGGGTCAACGTTTAACATAAAAATATATGGAGAAAATAAACAAGATCGTCTCAACTAATTTCTTCAAATAATTTATATTAGTTTTGATTTGAGTTGTGTCTATTGTTTCTAGGTGAGCGATGGTGCTTTGTATCTGAATGGTTGAGTGATACGATTTACTGTATAATACTATATACTAATACTATAATAGCTATAATAGCTTTTTGATCATGATATTTCGTTGGCAGGCTAAAGATCATTTGCTACAAATTACGGAAAAAATAGGTAGCGTTAATCCAATATTCTGTATTCCTGTGGGAAGAAATCCTAATTGGGTACTTATTTTTTTATGCTATGATATTTTTTGGGGCATTTTAAGTTATTGTTAAGCAATTGCTTGTTTGGATTTTTTAAAAATAGACATATTTGTATATAATGTGTTTTATTTCTTTTGTTAGACAATGTTGGAATTTATCAGTGGGCAGTCAAAAGGAGGAAAAATTATTCTTCCCCATGATGCAATGCAATTGGGAAAATGTTCCTATAATCTGGTAAGCAAATTTTAAAATAACTAGTATTTATTTAAAAACGTGGAATTCCTTGTTGTTTTTCAAAAAATCTGATTCAACAAAATATTGTTTTTATATCAATTAGTTTGTATTTAATGATAACCCAAAATAAATTATGGTTGACCTACCTTACAGCCTGTTAAATGATTGTTTAAGAAGGCTGAATGGTTTAAAAATCATAAATAAGGTCTACCTTTCAATTTTAGACCTAATTTTTGGCATAAAGCATATGTATTATTTAGTAGGAAATACCTTGTATTTTGACTTTAAATTTGAACAATTTATTGTATCTTTATTCAATGCTCTCCTTCTAAAGGAGATTATTATGGTGTTAAAATGGCTACGACCATCTTCTTGACGAAATGATTTTTTCACGTTTTAGAACATTCTTTTCTTATAATACATTTTTATCATGCAGCATCGAGAATAACCTTTTTAACAAAATGACCGAAGACGTCATATCTTATAGCATAAAAAATCATTGATTTGAAGGGAGAAATTATTATTGATAGAGGTACACGTTAAAGAAAATTAGCCTGTGAAGAAGTCTGGTTCATACATTTCTCATATAATCTTATGATATTATTCATGCTCCTGATATCAGGAATTATGTTCTTTGAAAAAAACATTAAAAACAAGAAGTAACAAGAGGTCCGTGGACCACATTGTTTAAACGAATGATATAACTTCAGTTAATTGGTTAACTCTTTCTAAAATTAATAGAATTTACTCTCTCTCTCTCTCTCTCTCTCTCTCTCTCTCTCTCTCTATATATATATATATATATATATATATATATATATATATATATATATATATATATTAGAAAGCTTACGTGGTCATACCACAAATTGTAGCGTTATAGAACTTTGACAAAATAATATTACCTTATTATCACTATGTTAAACTTTACACACATCCTTCAATGTGACAAAATGTGATCAGGAAAGCTGAAACCTTTTTTTCTTTAATGTTTTAACAGAGAGCTGCTTCCGTGATGCTGCAAACGATGAAAAATGATTGCCACGACAAAGAACGTGTTGTGACGTCGCTTGCCCTTCATTTTCCTTACACTGCATTTACTGAAAAAGACAAGGTGCAAATTTATGCAAGTTAACATTCATGTGTTGCGTGTTCAGTATACACAATGGTCGTTTGATTTTTAATCCTGATTTTTTGTTCTATAACAAGTAAATCTGTACATTTTTATCAGTCCTCCTTTTCGCCTCTCGTAACTTTATTTTAGTAATTTCACTGATTATTTTAATAGTTGTAACGAATGAAATTTTGTTAAAAAGATTTATTCTCATACATTCAGGATGACATCTTTGAAATGTGCTCGAAAAAGACTTTATTTTGTTCACTTGTTGAGCAAAATGTAGAGGTCGGCGATGATACAGACATGTTTAAAGAAAGAAATCCTTTAATGCCTTGTTTAGGATCAAGGGTTAGGCGTGCGCGGGACTGGAAATGGGATAATCAGGATAATATGGGTCCTGGTACAGTAATAGGGCATCATGTAGAAGGTAAAGTAATATCATGAGTAAAATGCAATAATACTTTTAATTATTCTTCGCTTTGGTGACAGTATTATTTTCTTATGTATTTGATGATTATCTGAATAACAGATTGGTTGTTATACGTGGAGTGGGATACGGGTGCGATCAGTAACTACAGGTATGGATCTTCCCGGTCTGAGTGGAATAAATATGATGTCAAAGTGTGCAATGAACCAAGAATTTTGGGGAATGAAATGATTGCCACAGGCTGTCTTGTCACCAGAGGTAACTAGAAAAAAGTGGATGAAAAACAATAATTATGATTGTTTCTTCATTGACTTCTGTCGCTAGCAATAAAGTTGATACAATTTCACTACTACCCTGCATTTTTCGTTTCTGCTTCAATTGTCTTTCTCTGTTTTGCTTTCTTTTTCCAGATGGTGTTCATGGCTTTTCTCTCTTTATTATTTTCTTCCTATCTTTTCAAATACCCCGGCTGTTATAGTCGTCTCTATTAATATATCTAATGTTCCTTTTATTTCTGCCACTTCACCTTACGTTGCACTATTTAATTTTCTGAGACATTACATCACGAAACTGCAAATCTTACTTCCCGTCGCCCAATTATTTCATAATGTTTGTTGCAGTATATAGAAAATAATTTGAATGACACTTAAGCATGGTATCAGTTTATTCTTGAAATGCTGCTGATCACATGTTCGTGATTTGTAGTTTGGTCTTTCCAATCAAGGAAGTTATCGCTTTTTATATCGAGTCAATAATTCTTATATTTTGCAGAGATTTTTTTTCATTATGTACCTCAACCAGCCTCAATCAGTATTGTAAAAAATTAATTTATTGGACATCAGGTTTTTGTATTAAGTTGAGTACTTATGACCTTGATAGGAAGTGTTATTTTGATGCATATATAGATAAAGGAAAAATTTCAGGTTTATGAGTTTTGGTATGATCTTGATTTTACCGTCTATAACGTTTGTCATACCCTGTTTTGTAAATTGTTGTACTGTTTCTATTAGGAACTCCCAAATGATGTTATTATGACATAATGACATAATATATAACGGATATATGCAGTACTATGAAATAGTATCCGGTGGCATTTGACTAATGTAATTTGCACTTACTGTTTTTTTTTTCCAGTTATTGTGCAAGCTATGGTTTACTAGTATTGTATCGCTTTTGTCTAATTTTATAAGTTCTGTTTTCATCGGCTCGGTTTTGAAGTCAGAACATTTTTAATCGGAATGTCATTTTATTTAAGGTTTTGTGCAATAAAAGATTTTCAGAATATGGTTTGGGTTTTTTTTTTAATCAACAAATCCATACACACAAAGAGTTGACTAGATATGGTGTAAAAAATACATGGGAAGTTTCAGTGCAAAATAAAAGGTGGGGTACTGACGTACATTAAAGTTATTGTATGCTTCTTTAGGAACAGACTGGGAATGGGACGACCAAGATGGTGGTGCTGGAAATATTGGATCAGTGATTTCAGTTCAAAGCACCGGAGTTGTCCTCGTATGTTTGTTGACAAACTGATGGTTCCTCTGTTTATCATAATGTGTATATGAAGAAATCGTTATTCGTTTAAGTTATCCCTTGTTCAAAGGTGAAAATTTTACTCTATGTAGTCAAAATCATAAGTTTGTCTTTAAAATTTAATTGTTCTTTTTTCTTTTAAGGTTCGTTGGCGACATGGCTTTATAAGCCAATATAGATTTGGATGTAATGGAAAATTTGACCTTAAGATTTGGTTTGTATTTGGCTTCTTATGTTATTACTTTTATAAATTACTGGGTCGGTTGAAAACAAATTATATATATTTATATGTCTCAAATTCTGTGTTTCCCATGCACCTAAAAATTACATCGTGACAAACAAATGATAACAAATAGTGGTGGTTTCTTTGTTACTTCACTATTTCAGACACTTTTCACACAAGACCCTTTATATATGTATACATCAACTTAAATTTTACCACTTTATATATACACTACTACCTTTTCTTTTTTTGACAATTTACCTTGTATATTTAAGCACAATCAGATATTATGTCTGTTAGTAAGCAGAATTCCGGGATGCCTTTTTTTTTTTATTACACTGAAATTGTTCATAAATCTATACAGTGATCCTTTCTCAGAAGAGTCCATCGAGTATCTCACCGACCAAGTACGCAACGCTGCCCTTAATTACCCAAACGGAGATCAAGCAAGTTTCCATGAGGGTATATACTTCCGTGATAATTTAATCTCTTTTTTCCAAATGCGAAGATAGCAATACATGTATCAAGTGGCCGTGGTTATTTTAAAGACTGTAGTAATATCCTCTAGAAAGAGAACTTTGTATGAAAATATTGGATATAATTCAAGACAATTTGAAACTGGCGTTTTGTAATTTTTCTTTACCAGATATATTTAAGAGGGCTCGATGGTCGAGGCCATTTTATAATATATTTATCTCCTTGAGAAGAAAAGCTCTTTATAAAGAAAAAGGAAAATGTTCAAATTTTAAAACTAAATTGTATGGAATTTTTCTTTGACATATTTGATAGTTTTTAGTCGAAAGATTATTTCTAAAAGTTTAAGGTAGATCTGATGGTTAATTTGTTGACCACTCAGTCTCCTCAATGGCTAAACAATCAGATCTAAAAATTCTGACGGGTAATGTTGACCACCAAGCCTTCATAATAGTCATATACCGGTTTGAGATTTCGTTGAGGTTTTTATATCACGAAATATATTTTTATCTACCTTGTTATGCAGGTTATGCATTTGGTTCATCCAGTGACAGACCAGCAATATCAGAAGAGGCAAACAGTGTTGATACGTTAGCTAAACCAATATTACACGTTGTCAAAGGAAAGTACTTTAAGAACAGCGAGGCAGCTGACAAATTAACACCAGATAATGAGAAAGGTAGAACAAAGTTTTCCTTAGCAATGAATCAATGGTTTTGGAAAGATGACAAAGGAAAATGGAATCCATATTCGATAGAAATGAATGACAGAATAAACGAATGTTACAAACGCGATCCCAAGTCAACTGTTGTTGTCACGATCCAGGATCACTCGTAAGTAAAAGTAATCGTAAATTCTGACGGATATATACAAAGTAGAATAAAAGTGTCAATTCATAGTAGATCCATTGTTGGATATTTTGGGTTTGGGTTGTTTTTTTATTATTATTTATTCTTTAAAAAAAAACCAACCAACTGTTGCAATGTACAAGAATAGAGGTAATCATCGCATGGTGCAAATGCAACGCATCAAACGATTCATCGATATTATATATAACCAGATACACAAATTCGAACTTTCTTTTTTTTTTTTTAAAAATGATTCAACTGCTTTGTAGTGTAAATTATTCAAAAAAATTAAAGGTCTCTACTTTTTGCAAGTATTTTTATGATGTGGATTATCTAGTTACAGGGTTGTGATGTCCAAGAGCTTGCATATTAATCTGACAACTAAAGTGGTGTCTGAGGTAAAATTAGTGAACAACGGAGCAAGTCTGTGAATTGACAGTTCGGTGACATTGAATATTGTACGACCGTCAAGGAAACTGTAAACGTCAAGCCTATATTTTATATCAAATATCAAAACTCCACTGCATTACTCCTCTACTCCTCTACTAGTTGTTCTAATAGTGTGTTCCTAACACGTGTTGTAGACTTATATAGGACGACTCTCTGAACGGGTGCGTTGTCAAAGATTAGTTTTGTAATTCAATGTAAGATCATTATTTAGAATAAAGCGTTGTTGTTGATTGGTCTTTTTGTATTTTGTTTTTGTTTTAGGGGGGGGGGGGTTGGTGTGTTTTGTTTTTTTTTTGTTTTTTTTGTTGTTTTTTTTTTTTTTTTTTTGGGGGGGGGGGGTATTTAGTACATGTAATTATTATTATTTTTTGGGGGGGGGGTATATTTGCTAGTTGGTTTTCACATATCCTTCCCCACATGCCCTTGGTTCAAAGATGAAGCACCTGATCTGGAAGTTTTTCAAAAATGATATTTCAGTTCTAAATTAAACTTGGTATAACCATGCAATTTGTGTAATTAAACCTTAAAAATTTGAAGCGGAAAATTTTCAAGCTTAGTTATACATACAGTAATACAAGTCACATATAGGCCTAATTGTAGGAACAATGGGAAGGGGCGGTACATTTCGTTTATTTATGTATAGAGAACAATATCATTTTGGAGAAAAAAGAGGCCTTCACGAGTAAAATTGAAGTTTACTTATTAATAAATATTTTTTATAAAGTATTTCGGAAAATAGAGGTTTCAATGTGAAAGAATACTGATAAATGCAATGAATGAAAGTATAGAAAGGAATTTTGGAGCAATCATAGTGTTATATACCGTACATTAATTACATGTATATATATAGAGCTAATAAAGACCATTCCTTTCATTCGATCTATCGCTGTGACTTCGTCGTTTGTATAGTTATTGTCTAAATCAAAAATATATGTGTTATGCCATTTCAAACTTGCTAATAGTTTGGTGGCCGCTTTCAAATTCATTTCAAGAATTTTTCCGGAAATGTACAAAGTATTGGAAAGGCTTTAAATTTTAGTCTACACAATAGCATATCCTACATGATATTTGTAGATCCACTGGACTCCCTACACATGACATGTTTTTGTTTGATTTTGACATTTAATTGAAAAACTGTGCTGCGTTTTAATGATCTTTTATATTTTATAAACTAATTTTGAATTGACATACGTGTTAAAATGACTCGATTTGCGCGTGCGTCTGATGGAAACAAGAAAAGACCACTGGATGCGTCTGAGTGGAATGAGCTGAAGAAAGACGACAAAAAACGCAAGAAAGAAAAGAAAACAACAAAAAAGTTAGAGAAAAGTCCAAAGAAACACAGCGGTGACAAAGTTAATAAACAGAAAGTTAAGCAGACTGAGGATGCAGCACATCATAGTGAGGCTTCTGATGAACCAAGTGATAAACAAACAAGTTTGGAGTCGCGTCTGAGAAATCTTTCTCAAAAGAAAACGACAGAGTTACAGCTACAAGAGGCTTACAAGAAAGTCAAGAGAAGCGAAGATAGGAGGTTAAAAAGAATTCAGAAGAAACAAGATGAATTGGTATATAATGTCTCAATGAATTTGAACACAGTGAATATATTTTCTGGATCAAGAATTGATATTAAATAATAAAATGAGACTTGTATTTTTTTAATCACTCTAAATTGTACATATTGAGAAATGAGAATCATTGTAGGTCTGCTACAATTGTCGAGGATCAGGTCACTTAATGTCTGATTGTCCAGAGGCGAAAAGGGACATTGAGCAAGGAACTGGTATATGTTTCAAGTGTGGATCAACAGAACACTCAGCAGCCAGATGTTCTGTGAAGTTACCACCTGGTTTGAACATTTTTTATTCAACAAATAAAGAATATTTAAAATGAAATTAAAGTGAATGTAAAGTTATTAGTTGTATGGTTAGTGTAGATTCCTTATTAAATGAAGAATTATTATTTGTGTGAAATCGCAAGAAGCAATGCTAGCATATTTAAGAATCTTGCTTTCACCTTTGAAACAGTTGTGAATTATATGAAATTATAACAAAAAAATAGTGCTCGCGATTCTATATTCTCAAAATTTGTTACTAAACAGCAGAATTAAGTACTCACATAAAAGAAGGAATTTACAGTTATTTTAAACTTAATATATAACATTTTTAAAAGATTTTTAATTTAAGCCATATTGAGTGGTGTTAAGAGTTTAACCATAATCTATGCAAAAATCCAAAACTGTACATGTGTAAGATGATAGATATATATAAGTGGGAGAAGGGGAATATTAGGTCACCATTGATACCATGGTGGCTTGCTTCAAACTCACGAAACTTTGATATCGATTAGAATAATCCATAAATAAGTTTTCCTTGGTCGAAGGGTAAAATAATGTTTTGTTTTCAATGAATGACTCATTTACCTGACTTCACAGAAACTTTGATAAAATATTCTACTAAAAAATGTATACATATATTCTGAGGAATATGTCACTATCATTTACTGTACACCTTTTTATTCATTTATTTTTATGATCAATCATCCACTGCAATTTCATGTTAGTGTAACATTTAAAATGCTTCTGGCCACCCTCATAATACTGTGGAATCGTTAATTCATGGTGGCTCAATTTTCATGGTATTTGTGTATAGCCCTCCCACATGAATAAACATCCTTGACAAAAACAAATTTAGAGTTATCTTTCTTATGAAATTTAAAACCGACACATCCATGAAATTACATCCCCACAAATAAGCAAAAAATCCAAAATCCACGAAAATTGGTCCCCATGAATTTAAATGATTCCACAGTAGTTGCAACCCTATGCTGCAAAACATGCATATTTTGGTAGTTCTAATCTATCAGATTTAAATTGTTCTTTGAACATGTATAATGTGGTTTTCAGGTAAATTCCCTTATGCCAAATGTTTTATATGTGGAGAAACTGGTCATCTTTCAAAGCAATGTCCTGATAATCCAAAAGGACTTTATCCTATGGGTAAGAAGTTAAAATTATTTACACATACATACCTTAATATTTAAAAAAAGTCAATTGATGAAATTTTTTAAAGCTAAATTAAAATTGTTGATAATTGAAGGGGCATAATGATAATATGAGCTGAAAATTTTCATATTTTAATATATTTCCAATATAACAATGCTTATCAATATTAAAGAGATTTATGTAATGATCAACCAGAATGTGAGCTGTTGAGTTACAAGGAGTATATATATACAAAGCTCACAACTCAAGATTGTGCTTTGTTTTTGTTTATGTATAGATTATTGAATAGAGAAATCCACGGTAATAAAATATATACACTGTGCAAGCATCTGTTATTTAAGGTAAGGTTTGCAGTTACAGGGAGATAACTCACATATTTTAATTGTGACATAATACCAACTACCCTTTATTTCAGCTATGACTTCAAAATTTATATTACGTCATAATTGATTTCAGGTTTTTCCATTTCGCGGGGTTTTGTAGTTTCATTGAAAAAATAACAGGTCAAAAGCATTTTATTAATTTCTACAAAAACGAGGTCCGCATCATATGGTTTTGAAAAGTGTTTTAGAAACATCAGAGTACACATATACTAAGACACATTTTTCCTGAAATCGGTGGACTTGGAAAGGTTTCAAATAGGATGTTTTCGTTTACATAATAGTAGTCCAAAATTAAGACTTTTGTTGCATTTTATTTTATTTTTAAATAGTTCATTAGAAATTTAAAAAAATGAATCATGATATAAATAGTGACATTATTTTCGAACATTTTAAGCATAAATAACCCCCATAATAGTCACATATAAAATGTACATATTTTCATGAAATTATTTACATTTCATTAGCATGAAAATTTGATATCATTTGAATTTCATGAGAAAAAAGACTTTAGTATAGTGAACAAAATGGAATGTAACTCTGGTACAATTCCTAAACAAGAGGCCCATGGGCCACATCGCTCACCTGAGCAACAACAGACATAATAAAATCAGCTTTATAGAGTCATATACAAAATATCTGAACAATGTCGTATAATAGATCCTGTATAAAAAAAAAATTCCCCTGCATATTCTTATGTTTATCATTGACCCCCTTTGTAACAGGATGATTTTACAGTCATATCACATATTGAGCATTGCAGTTCTCGAGAAGATGATCAGACCTAAACAACTGTTTATATATGGACTATAAACCTACATCAAACTTTGAACCCCTTTTGAGGTCCAAGAATTGTCCAGGGGCCAGAGTCTAAACAATTTTAAAGAATCAACAATATGTCAAAATGCTTGCATATAAGTAAAACCATATATAAAAACCATTTGAATTTTTGTGAACAATTTAAATGTTTTCCTTTGAAAAATTGGAAACGGGGATCATGATTTGAATAAACTTGAATCTACACTACCTGAGGATGCTTCCACACAAGTATCAGCTTTCTGGCTGATCAGTTTCAGAGAAGAAGATTTTTAAAGATTTACTCTATATATTCCTATGTAAAAAATTCGACCCCCCATTGTGGCCCCACCCTATCTCCAGGGATCATGATTTGAACAAACTTGAATCTACACTACCTGAGGATGCTTCCACACAAGTTTCAGCTTTCCTGGCTGATCAGTTTCAGAGAAAATTTTTTTTAAAGATTTAGACCCTCCCCCATTGTGGCCCCACCCTAGCCCCAGGGATCATGATTTGAACAAACTTGAATCTACACTACCTGAGGATGCTTCCACACAAGTTACAGCTTTTCTGGCCGAATGGTTTTTGAGAAGAACATTTTTAAAGATTTACTCTATATATTCCTATGTAAAAATGCAACCCCCATTGTGGCCACACCCTACCCACGGGGATCATGATTTGAACAAACTTGAATCTACACTACCTGAGGATGCTTCCACACAAGTTTCAGCTTTCCTGGCTGATCAGTTTCAGAGAAGAAGATTTTTAAAGATTTACTCTATATATTCCTATGTAAAAAATTCGACCCCCCCCCCCATTGTGGCCCCACCCTACCACCAGGGATCATGATTTGAACAAACTTGAATCTACACTACCTGAGGATGCGTCCACACAAGTTTCAGCTTTTCTGGTCAAATGGCTTATAAGAAGAAGATTTTCAAAGATTTACTCTATATATTCCTATGTAAAAATACAACCCCCCATTGTGGCCCCACCCTACCCCCAGGGATCATGATTTGAACAAACTTGAATCTACACTACCTGAGGATGCTTCCACACAAGTTTCAGCTTTCCTTGTCAAATGGTTTTTGAGAAGAAGATTTTTAAAGATTTACTCTATATATTCCTATGCAAAAATTCAACCCCCCATTGTGGCCCCATCCTACCCACGGGGATCATGATTTGAACAAACTTGAATCTACACTATCTGGGGATGCTTCCACACAAGTTTCAGCTTTCCTGGCTGATAAGTTTCAGAGAAGAAAATTTTTAAAGATTTACTCTGATATATTCCGATGTAAAACATTTTACCCCCCCATTGTGGCCCCACCATACCCACGGGGATCATGATTTGAACAAACTTAAATCTACACTACCTGAGGATGCTTCCACACAAGTTTCAGCTTTTCTGGCCGAATGGTTTTTGAGAAGAACATTTTTAAAGATTTACTCTATATATTCCTATGTAAAAATTCAACTCCCCATTGTGGCCCCACCCTACCCACAGGTATCATGATTTGAACAAACTTGAATCTACACTACCTGAAGATGCTTCCACACTAGTTTCAGCTTTTCTGGTCAAATGGCTTATAAGAAGAAGATTTTCAAAGATTTACTCTATATATTCCTATGTAAAAATTCAACCCCCCCATTGTGGCCACACCCTACCCCCGGGGATCGTGATTTGAACAAACTTGAATCTACACTACCTGAGGATGCTTCCACACAAGTTTCAGCTTTTCTGGTCAAATGGCTTATAAGAAGAAGATTTTCAAAGATTTGCTCTATATATTCCTATGTAAAAATTCAACCCCCCATTGTGGCCCCACCCTACCCCCAGGGATCATGATTTGAACAAACTTGAATCTACACTACCTGAGGATGCTTCCACACAAGTTTCAGCTTTTCTGGCCAAATGGTTTTTGAGAAGAAGATTTTTGAAAAATACCAACAAATTTTCAATGATTTTTAATTATCTCCCCTTGAATGAGGTGTGGCCCTTCATTTTAACAAACTTGAATCCCCTTTACCTAAGGATGATTTGTGCCAAGTTTGGTTGAAATCGGCCCAGTGGTTCTGGAGAAGAAGTTGAAAATGTAAAAAGTTTACGGACAGACAGACGGACACCGGACAAAAAGTGATCAGAAAAGCTCACTTGAGCTTTCAACCAAATGCAAGCCGCAAACCTTACCTTAAAAATGGTAGAGAACTTATATATTTAGTGGTTATTATAATTTTTCAGGTAGATGAATTTTAACCTAAGATTTTTTTTCTTTTAGGGGGGTGTTGCAAGATCTGTGAATCTGTCGAACATTATCAAAGAGACTGTCCAGAGCTCCAGAGTCAACAAGGTTTGAATACAAATTTCTTTAGTGCATGCATTTCATTGCATCCATTTGTCAGTCTGTTTAAACAAAGAAGACTAACACTTTATAATTATGTATGATAAATCATAAACTATCCACATAAATATATTTCCAAATCATACCTATAGATAAAATACAAAAAAATTAATTTTGCTTTATCAGTAAAAAGTTTGGATTTGAAGGGAATTTCATTCCCATGAATTATCCCCAAGTGCACATGTAAGCTAAATCATAGTCTAAACCACTAGTTGACTAAAGGTTGCACAATATATAGCACAACTTGTGCACACAACAATTCAAACATATTCAAAATTTTACATATTGTAAGAACATCTTGAACTGGTAGCAATAAAAAATGAATTTCGTCATAGGGTTAAAGTAGAATTAAATGTGAAACATATACATGTTCAAAAACACTGGAAAGACCTGAATGAAATGGAGAAAATTGCTAAAGACCGTGGTCACTGGATGTCCCTGGTTACAGCCTTATGCACCACCAGATGCGAAGAGGATAAGATATACATGTACTGTATGCTTAAAATCAACTGGTAATAGTAAACTATAATGTGTGTATATTTTTAGATGTCATTAATAAGTATATTCATTCATTTTAACAGGAGTGAAAAGCTATTGCTTACCAACTATAACTGCCCACTCTAGTGTAGATGCTGAGGTTGATTTTGAGGAAGCGAACCTAAAACCTGTTCTTAAAAAGAAAAAAGGACCCAAAACTGTTGTATTCTAATAAACTGTGCAACAAAGGATGTGTTCATTATGCTTCGGCTAAGTTGTTGTGAGCAGAAGCCACAATCAAATACCTGTCAAGTTAAAATTCATTTCAAATTTTATTTTATTGAAAAAAAACGGGGGTGGGGGAAATTTGCAGTAAGTATAAAAGCAAGCTCCTATTAAACAATTGCAATTGCTTAAAGACATGGGCCCCAAGTGCCATATGACCCACATAAGGAACATCACCCCGCTGCAGCTAGAGAGTTATAAAAGTTATCAGTGTGATGATGATTATCTCAAATGACTATGCTTTTAGCAAAGATCATTACATAGAGATTTCTACATTGACTTTTGATCTATAAAATTGATTCAAGGTCACTGCACATACCTCTGCCAACAGAAACTCTACACATGAAGTTTGAGCCCAACATGGTCAAAACGATATATGCTCTAAATAAATACATGTAATGTGTTACAAATGTATAATGTAAGACAGATGGACAAAATTGGTTCACGGTTATCAACCATGGGTAATCTAAAACTAAAAATAAAGCCTGAATGTGCCAAAGGGAAAGAAAATATGCTCTGATCAAGGACTTTGCGAAGAGGTTTTTGACCTTGACCTTTCATCCAGAAAATTAGTTCAAAGTTACTCTACAGCCTCCACCAATTGACATTGTAGGTGTAAAGTTTTAACCCAAAAAGGTCATTGGGATAGGAAATATGCTCCATACTAATGAAATCAATTGGAGGGAGATTTAACACTATAAGGCATGCACATAGAGGAGTCCTCATAAATTGCTTCATACCCGAGTGCATATTGGTGCGTTTCAACAGCAAATTTAATTAAAAATGTATGATTTATGTAAATCAAGAACAATACTTGTTTGGGTTTTTTTACAAATCATTTTTTATCACATACTTGCACATAAAAAAGTAAACATAGATTCATAATGAAATTAATATTTGTTGGGTTTTTTGCCCTAAAATGAGTCTTAACAAAATGAAGAGTAACATTAAATTTCACTCATACCAGTTTCACTTGCACAGTATTAGTTTAATTACAAGTACAATGCAATATAAATATTGATACAAATCCTTCTGTTAATAAAAACAATATGCTTTAACTGAACAAAAATCTTACAACATTTCTATCCTTAGTTAAAGTTCCTCATCTATGTGTGCTTTATAACACACACAAATACAGTGACGTATGATAATAATAAAGAACCAACACCCCATGAAAGCACAAACAAAATGATTGACACTCCATCACTTAAACTGGATTTAATTCTAGAATTCATTTGTACATAAAAATGATTTGTGTACAGTAAAAAAAGAACTCTTAAGAGTTCAGTGATTAATCTAGCATACAAAAATTCATGCCAGTACTTGATTGTAAAGGATTTCACATCACAGCCTAATTAATCCTCATTTAGAAGTATGCCATGTTTTGTAGGCAAGAAAAGTTTTGGAAGACGTGACACAATAGCTGTTCATTGCACTAGTACTATCATCAGAAGCCTTTACAAATTGAGAATTGTAGGTTCTGTGAATATTCTTTTTCACTTAGATGTGGCAAGAACTAATTGAAAGGAAGTATATCAGTTGATGCTAAAAATTTAAATCACAACCAAATGAAAGAGATTTAATGATACTAAAACATTCACACACATGCACATTGTTTCATCATATTCATAAATATTTTGTGAGTTTTAAGAATTATAACTACATGTACATGTATTATGTAGGTAAAAAAAAAAAGAAGTGAATTTTTCATAGTTTGGTAAAGCTTTTTTTCATCTAGGAACTGAACAAGTAATTTAATTATGCTTGCTTTTCAAAATTTAAAGTCAAACTTTACATGTATGAGTAACATACTTCTGGTCCCTTTGAACATGCTAGAATCCCATACTCTATAATAATTATACTTTTCAATAAACAAAGTAACTTAACATATTTCTGTCTATCTTGGACATTAATCAGAAAAATATTTCTAAAAAAAATTCTGTAAGAATTAAAGTTAAAATGAGTCAAAAACATTAAAAGCACTGAGGGCAAACCAAAAACTCCACACATATAACAGGTAACACATTTAAAAAAGAAAAAAAAACAATTTATATAGCAAATTGTGATGAAAAAAAATAGCAAATCTTCTACAACACTGCTACAAAATTGAATAACAAAACTGTTATGTAGAAACAATGAATATGGTACATTTCAAGAGCAGTCAAGTGTAGCTGTCCACTAATCAACTTGGGTTGAAATTCTAAACACATTTCTGTCATTTTGGAAATATATTAAGTTTTTAAAAAGAATATACAGTACCCCCCTGTGTCGCAGTCACATACATGTATTTGTTTTAAATTAGGAAGGATATTGTAAGTTATTTGATTCTGTAATCCTTCTGTAAATAAACTTAAGTAATCAATACATGTACAATATGTTCAAATCTTGACAATGAACTCGGGTACTTATGAGGCTGTGATACATAAATAAAGGATACATAACTCATGACTAATCATAGATTTTTTTTCGTATGGCAATAGGTACCAGCCCTTGAATAAAAACAAAGAATGCTTTCTTGGAGATATATAAATAAATCTAGTGCTTACACAAAATCTATTTGACACTATATACATAAACATTGCATTACATGCCTCTCTTCAAAATTCTGAACTAGAGTAAAAACTACATAACTCATTTTTATACAAAATTACTAAAACTTGCATCGAAAAAAAAACATGCAGAAATTTCTGCTTTATTTATTCCAAAACACTATTATCTGTGAAAAAAAATCCAAGTACTGTATGGTATTTTGAAGACTTAATTGGCTCTAAGATAATACCAGTTTTTAAGATTCCATACACCATGTACAAAGTCATGAAAAATAACATGCATTTGAACTGCTCTGCAGTTTTTTTATACCATCCTGAATGTAAACCAGACTACTGTTGATCTTGTATTACTGAAATCAGTATTAAAAGACAAAATACATAAAAGAGGATGTTTTCAATCACTGGTACATGTAGATCAATTACCTGGTATTCAGACATGTACATGTACATATTATACAGGGATAAATAAAGAAAGACATGTATTTCTATGAGTAAGTTGGGGAAAAATAATGCACAAACTTGCAGCAATATACGAATTGAAATTCTTATACTGGTACATTCTTATACTGGCTATGACATGTACTCATAAGTTACTTTTGTAGTCTTATGATCTCATATCCAGTAAGTAAAAAGCTCTTCAGTTTTTTGGACATACATGTACACATTATTTCCCCATTTCATTAAAAAATTCATAGCATGACAATCAGTGAATAATGTTGGTTACAATACTATTCAGTATGTGCAATTCGCAGTATAAATTTAAGTAAAGAAAATGAATCAACTGGCATAGAATAACGAGCAGTTTATAAAATGAGTTAATACATGCATGTACATTTAAAATTGCTGCCCTCTTTTGATCTCTGTGGTAGCGCTTACTACTTAAAGCAATTACATTGTGCATGCACTCTTAGACTAATAATCTATTTAAAATTGTTTCAGTTTTGGTCAAGATTTAAGCACACTGTGTATATAATCTATTTTGGGGTGTTTTTTTTTTTTTAATTTACATGTGTAAAGCATCGTTGTGATAAAGACATCTGTCTATTATGCATCTTATCTTTGTCAGTACTTTGACATGAATGATAAATCATATTAATATGGGTTCAGAAAATTGATTAAGGCAACCTAGCAGGCAATTAGGTTCAATTGATCACATGTCCTTCTGTTTTGTCGATCTCCACAGTTTTAACTGGTCAGCAGTTTGTGTAGTTGTTGCTGATTGGTCGAACTAAATATAGAACACTTTCCTGTGAGATGATTGGAAAGTTCTTACTTCTGTGATAAGTTATAAGATGAGGCACACTGTCAAATGTGTGATCTTTGGTTCTAACCTGTCAACAGAATTAAATACTGTAGAACAGTGTAGAATTAGAATACAAATGTACTATGCAAAATCATTTACCACAAAAAAAACCCACTAAAAAACAAACAAGTATAAATGGCACAACACAATCGATTTGATGAAATCATTTCTCAAGACAAATTAGGCCATCAAAAATTAATTCCTTGGTTCTCAGGCCCATTAACATTGCACATTGCCTATTTTTATCATTAAATGAATAAAATAAAATTTCGATAGTGCGCTTGCTCATTCAGGAAAAAAAATTCCGGATTTAGGACCGCATTTTAGATGCTCGTCAGTAAAACGTTTGACTTAATGAACATAATTGCAAACATCGCGATGATTCAGATTTAATTATAACAATTGCAAATGGCCGCCGAATCTAGTTAAGAGATGCTGTGTTTAAGTTATGATCGCGACAGCAATGATTTTAGTTTGGTATATGAAGAAGAACATCGTTTCACCTCAGATGCATATAAAAAAAAGGGGAGTTCCTGCAGCTTGTACAATACTAAATATCCTATTATGCTTAAACAAATGGCTTTTTCAAGCCTCGTAGTTGTGCAGGTGTTTGTTGAAGAACATGATGACTATTTATTTCATTTAGTTTGAGCTAATAAATCCGTTGCAAGGTATCTATTTATTTGCTTTAAAACATCACTTTTTCTGGATTTGAATAAGATTTGTACATTGTTAAAATAAAAGAAAAATACTGCATCCTTTTTTTATATTATATTTTATAAAAAGAAAAAATTATCACTGCCCGACTGCATCAGTTTTTGAAATTGTTGGCCTGAGA
The DNA here is from genome assembly GCA_033439105.1 of Magallana nippona. NCBI lineage: Eukaryota > Metazoa > Mollusca > Bivalvia > Ostreida > Ostreidae > Magallana > Magallana nippona. The sequence goes on from CM065923.1 coordinate 17,708,418, forward strand.
ACCAAGAGATTAATTTTTTATGGCCTCATGGAATTAGCATGTACTATATCATGATTTCTGCATTATAAATTTCAGAATTATATCAGTAGTTGAAATAAATATCAAAACATATTTCAAAACATGGATTTAAAATATGTGTAGTAAAGTGCTCGATTTGTTTCCTTACCACTCCATCAGGGTCCACCAAAAGTAAATGTTTGATCATGCCATTTTGCCTTCCACTCAGAACGAACTGATTAGGATCACTTGAACTCTTTCTCACCAGAAAGTCCCCATCTTTTTGTAGAAGTTTTTCTGCATGTTTTCTGGGTAAAGCACCATGATACCACTCCTCAAACATGGGGGCAATGCTCTTCAGGTTACCGGTGGGGTTCGGACTATCTGGGATAGGGGTTCCTTTTATTTGTGGTAGGGTATCACACACTGCTTTGGCTATGATGGGCATTTCCTGTACACCATTTTGTTTGGACTTGTGTCTTGGGGGAGGTAATTCAGCACTAAAGGGCTCTAAAAAGTTGAAAATAATCTGTTGTTTAGTGCACAATAATTTTTACATCTCTTTTCAAAAATTAAAATCTTAACACCTTTTTAAGGACTTCATTTTATAATTGGTTTTCAAAATAAAAATATTGATTTTCTCAGAAGATTTAAGGTTTGAAAGTTTGAACAGTGTAAGATTACAACCAGATAAATAATTTTCTGAAGCTAACCATACATAGGAATACAATTGTAATTTTTTATATCAAAAGAAGAAGTTTATTGTCATTCACACAGTTACCTAGGTCAAACGGATCTTCTACAGACTTGGCTGGTTCCTTGTACCTGGGGGGTGGGGCATCGGGCAGATTGTCAATCTCTGGAGGAGATGGGGAGGGGGGATGTCTGGGTGGGAGCTCTATGTCAAAGTTCTCTTTGTTGTCATAAACAGCTGGTTTAAAATCAGGAGATGTGGAATTTTCTACAAAGAAGAAAAATTCAAATATGGACTTTTTGCACTCATGATATGAAATGGCTATTAAAGACTGAATTCAAAATATGGTATGCATAATGCTAGTTCATATCATGTGTACATGTAATCAACAACTGAAAACTTTACCCATAAAGCCACAACAAAAATGATTCCTGAAGAGCAGACCTACCCTTGTTATCATACATATTGGCATCTTTGTCTGACAAATCGATCAGAGGCTGTTCTTTTGGAGTGTCATACATTGACATCTTGTCTTTGACTGAGGAGTAAACTCCATCACTGACCTACAGAGTACAACATCAATTCTCATAGCTGTAATGCATGCATCAAATGCAAATAAACAAATAAGACATGTCCATTGTACATCAGATAAAACATCAAAATGAAAATAACTCAACATTATTATCTTAAGTACTAATTTCTTTACATGCACCTTCATTGATTCTTTTATGTGATGCATATAAGTGTATTAAGTGACAGGTAACTTACAGGGAGGTTGGAAGGAGGCGTGGCATACTCAGCAAGCGGTGCTTTGGAGGTGGGGGGTGAGGGTGGGCGTGCATCAGGGCGGTCATTATAATACTCGTTCTCATCATCTCCCCAGGCATCGGCCTCGGCCAAAGGACCCTCAGACCTGGTGTGAACATTATAGATTATCTCCTTTGTGAAAATTTTAACATGTACTTGCAATGGCATGCATACTGTGCAACAGTGTATGCTGACATCTATTACTTGGCATTCTGTAATGGCTTACCATATATGTATTACCGGTACAAGACATCTACCGGTAATATTAGTAAGACATCCTGTAGCTTTTTATTTTTATATAAATGTTATATCAAAAAATTATGTGAAAATTTTCCTCCTCATTGATAATACCATAAAAATCAAAATATCAATTTTTAATTGTGTTAAATTTGGCCATGGATCATAATGTCTTCTGTCCAAGACAGAAGGGTAGACCCCATAGCTGAAGTTGACATATGTAGTGAATACCATAATTCTCATACTGTAGATTCCTAATTAAACGCATTGATTTAATATCCGTTCATGATTTTTTTATATTCTCGCAATTTGATGCAAAACAATTGAATTGCAGAATTACCGTTAAGTACTCACGTAAAATGAGGAATCTACAGTGTGCTGCGTCCTGTGCATTGATAAGCATGAAAGCTTATTGTTGCATATTTCATGTAAAGCTTACATTTGGTTTCTCCGAAATGACAGAATATAGACCACTCTCATGAAATAATGCACCTTCACTAAAAGGATCGGTACTGTGAGAAACAAAACATATGAAGAGTATATGCCTACATCATGGCAGACTCTTACATCTAACAAAAGTTTGTTTAATCTCTGAAAACTATAAAAAAAAAAAAAGTGGTAGCCAATGACATTTAAGGTATTTCTCTTTTTTGCTTACCTATCAGGAATTTCCATGGCCTTGGGTTGGTTTTTCAGATACTCCTTAAATCGCAGTTCAAATGCTTGCCCAATGGTTGTAATGACGTCCTCGGACAGCCCCCCTCCACATTCCAACACATGGCAGGCCCGCCCATTAACCAGATCCTTGGCTACATAGGACACAAAATCCAGAGTCTCCTGAAATACCAATTACCGCAATATCATCAAAGTATAGTTAAAACATGAAACTCATAAAAACTTATAAAAAAAAAACAAAGTAGAAAGTGTTTATCCTTAAATTCAACTCACTGCATCTCCTCCGGATGCAAAAGAGATCCCTGGCATCTGATGTGAGGCAATTATCTGTAACAAGCATGAAATATTTTAAAATCTTTAATAGTTAGTAAATGTAAAATACTCAGTATTAACAAACATGAGTTAACAAACACATGTATATTACAGTATCTAACTACAGTAAAACTCGTTTAAAGCGAAGTTCTAGGGATCAATGGATTTACTTCATTATATCTGATATTCGTTGTATCCGTATAACGAATTCGAAATAATAACTATAGCGAATTCACTATAAATATGTTTTTTTTCACCAGACTACAAATTTTGCAAACTGACGTTTAGAATAAAAATACATTCTTTTGATACCTTTGATTATCGGATTGTAAATTGAAGAATTTATGAAAAAATAAATTCATTCAAACTATTATGTTAAATGGTAGTGCAAACTACTTAAGCTGTAAAGAAATTCAAAATAAAAGTGTTAAATTTCGTCATTTTTTACCTCTACAGAACCCAAAATCAGTTCGCTATATCCGTTAATTTGTTATATCCGAATTCGTTATAACCTTAAAATTTTGAAAAGATTTGTTAAGAATTTTACCATGGACTCAAAAAAACTTCTCTATATCCAAGATTTCGCTATATCCGTGTTCGTACTAAACGAGTTTTACTGTAAATGTAAGTCTCCCTCTTCAGTGCTCTGGATGTTTAGATTTCGCAAAAAGATATCATTTTATTAAAAAAAAACATAATTACATCATTTTTTCATTAATATTCCGCACCTGAAATAGTCTTTGTTACAAAGTTTTAAAAGAGGGCGATTTTAAACAATAAGGTAGCAGCACCAAATTGGACCGACTACAATAATGTATTTTTATCAAAAATAACCAACATGACCATTAATCAGTTTAAAATGTTTATCAAGAAAGTAATTAGATTTCTTACACTGGCAAAATAATGGGGTTTTATTGCATCAATATGTGCAACAATTTTATAAAGTTTATTAATATGTACAAAGTGCATCTACATGTACAATTGTATTACATGACAATGTACAAAGAGTACAGTTGTATTACATGACAAATTTCAAGAGCCAGTCATAACTCTTTATTTAATTTGTGTGGCTGAATTACCTCCCCTGATTCCATGATCATCAGGTTGAGACATTCTGTAGATATTGTAAGGTTGACATTGGAACCGGCATATTGTAAAATTGGCTTCTCTCCTAACATTTTTGTCAACTTCTTATCAATCTAAAACAAAAATAATGAAAAAATAAATTAAAGGAATTTTCGTCTAATTTATCTAGGGTTTATTTATTTTATTTTTTTTGGCCTTTTGATAGATACATAAACTTGTACATAAACTTCCTCATGCAATTTTAAAAAACATTTCTATAAAAGTAATCCGTACAGGGAAGATTTTCATTCAAAGAAACAATTGCCACAATGATCTAAATATACATGCAGTGTGCCATGCGTTGTAGGATTGGGACATCAAAATACATTTTTCACTTTGTGATCTTGCAGAGAAACCTCAGTAAAAAATCCTTGTCATAGACACAACAAAAGCCAAAGGTTTGCTTGGAGGGAAATGTATTTATACTCATCCAGGTCTTAAATTAATAGATTTCATAAAAAATCTACAGGGAAGATTTTCATTCAAAGAAACAATTGCCACAATGATCTAAATATACATGCAGTGTGCCATGCGTTGTAGGATTGGGACATCAAAATACATTTTTCACTTTGTGATCTTGCAGAGAAACCTCAGTAAAAAATCCTTGTCATAGACACAACAAAAGCCAAAGGTTTGCTTGGAGGGAAATGTATTTATACTCATCCAGGTCTTAAATTAATAGATTTCATAATACAATGTACCTCGGAGTCCATGATATTTCCGAGACAGAAATAATGACAAAATATAAGGTACCTTTCTTTTCTTTGCTGTTTTGAGACCAGCAGCCTCACAAACTCTGTTGATTGCTTCCCTGTTAAAAAAAAAGATGTTTGGTGAATCAAAATGCACTTAAAATAACATGAAAAGCTGCACATGTCATAGTGACATTTCAAATTAGATTACCCATCCATCCCTTTTGAATTGAAATAAAAATGAGAAAACATTACAAATGAATATATCATGCATTATATGATTGTAAAATAATGTTTGATCAAACCTGGCAAGTGCAGTTCTTGTCTCAAAATCCAGAGACCTCATAGATTCTTTGACCTCTATACAACCAATATACTGAAATGAAAAAAAATCAAAGAATACATTTTTTTTTCTTATAGCTGAAGAAATGTTTACTACTATGATGAGTTACTCAATTAGATATTGATTACTGATGAATGCATAAGCACAGATTTACTTAGATAAAAAAAAACCCACAGCAGTATACTTATACAAATGGGAATTAATCGAACAAAGACATAAAACAAAGAAAAAAATACTAACAACCAAGTCAGTCAGGCTAAAAGATCAGCTAAAAGAAACATACTCAATTCAAGACAAAGAAGTAAAGTAATGTGCACGGAAGGACAAGAGACACCTAGTTGACAGGCTAGTGCAAGATGCAGAAGAGGCACCCTCAAAACAAGACATGGGGACCTTATACCGCATCACAAAAACTTTGAGTGGAGGATTCAGAAAAACAGATACACCAGTGCGAAAACAAGATGGGAAATTGGCCTCCAGTATAGAAGAAGAGCTTACCTGTTGGAAAAATCACTTTGAAAGAGTCCTTAACCAGGAATGTCCAACAACAGTACCTGAAATAGGTGACGGTGTAGACATCCTCTACATTGATACTGAAGTACTGACAGTCAAAGAAGTAAAACAAGCCATCAAACTTCTTAGGAATGGGAAAGCCCCAGGAATTGACCAAGTTCATGCAGAAATGCTGAAAGCTGAGGAAGTACTAACACCTAGACTTCTTACTGATATCCTGCAAACCATTTGGCAGACAGAAACAGCACCGAATGACTGGAAGGTTTGTCTCATTGTGAAACTACCAAGAAAGGAGACCTAGCTGACACAAATAACTGGAGAGGAATTATGCTGCTGTCAGTTACCAGCAAAGTTTTCAGCAGAATCATCCTAGACAGAATGGCTTCAGTGATAGACCAATATCTCCGCAAAGAACAAGCTAGATTTAGAAAAGGAAAATCATGTGCAGATCAAATTTTTTCCTTGAGGCAAATTTTAGAACAAAGCAATGAATGGAACACCACTCTATATGCCAACTTCATTGACTTTGCCAAAGCATTTGACAGTGTACACCGTCCCACATTATGGAAGATCCTCATGCATTATGGCATCCCCAACAAGATCATCTCCATCATACAAATGCTTTATAAGGACTTTCACGCAAAGGTGATCTGCGACACAGAACTGTCAGACAGCTTCCCAATCCAAACAGGGGTGCGACAAGGATGCCTGCTCTCACCACTGCTCTTTAATCTTTGCATAGATTGGCTTATGAAAACCACCACGAGACAGGCCAAAAGAGGAATATCCTGGACATTCCAACAGTCACTTGAAGATCTTGACTTTGCAGATGACATCGCTTTACTAGCACAGTGACATAAGGATATTCAAAGTAAAACTGATGATGTCAAATACAGCAGACAGATCGGACTTCATATAAATGTTAAGAAAACAAAATTAATGAAGATTAACTCAAAGAAAGATATCGAAGTTAGGCAATCCCTAAAAAAATTTTCGTTTGGAATTGCCACCTGGGGGGTTTTAGACCCAGGAGGGAGGGAGGTAATTTTTTTTTTTTCAAATTGGAAATTGATTTTAAAATTGATACGAATAAAAATCTCAATAGAAAACAGTGAAAATGTTTATTTCTTTTCTTTGTTCATATTAAACGAGAAAAACACATACAAAAGGGTGCTAAAAAATAACACATTCAGTGAAAAAAATCTTAACCAAATAAAAATATATTCAATGGTATTAAAGATACGGGTGATTATGTCAGAATGACTGCACAATTACGGCATTCTTTTTTAACAAAAAAAATTTCATTCCGGCAAAGTTTTTGTATATATCAAATCAAAACGTGGGTTCACTTTTTACATATTTCAAAGGTATGGTCGTAATGATAAAAAAAATCGTGTCTGAATGAAAAAATGTTAAATGCTTTTTGAGATATTAAGTGTTTTATGAAGATGACTACCTCATTCCGGCACCTGATTTTTACGACTATAGCTCATCCCGGCAAAGGTTTTGCATACTAAACATTGAATTATCAAAAATGATTTTATATATTTCGATAACCCTATATCGATAGATGAAAAACCCGAAAAATGAATGGCGATAGCTTATACATAACACAATTTATCGACTTTTTATACATGTCACTACATCTATTATATCGCCATTCCAGCGAATAGACCTGCCCATATTATAAATATACTTTAAAGAAAACGTTTTATTGATCCAGCGTGTTGTTGAATTTTATGAGGAGGTCAAACCCGATTTTTAAAAAAAAATTGACGAACGAACTATTTATTAAACTGTAAACATGGTACAACGAAACAAAACAATAAAATAAAAGTTCTTTATATTTTACCAATATAATTTTTTCATCAGGGGGTATTTAGATGAGGCGGGCGGCAATTCCAAACAAACAGTAATTTTATTATGGCCTTACAGCTAACAACAACAGAACAGAAGAGGTCAATGATTTTGTATACCTTGGCAGCAAGATCACAGCCAATGGAGACTCTACCACATATGTCCAATACAGGATAACAAAAGCCCGTGCCAACTTAGCAAACCTACGGAACATCTGGAAGTCATCCAACATCAAGACCCAAACCAAAATCAGGATATTCAAAACAAACATAATTGGAGTCCTCCTATATGGTTCTGAGTCCTGGAAGGTGACAAATACCATCATGCAAAAAATAGACACCTTCCAAACAAGATGCCTCCGTAGGATCCTCAAGATATTCTGGCCAAACAAGATCAGCAATGAAGAGCTGTACAGGACTACTCAAACAGCTTCCATATCTGGCCAGATAAAAGAAAAACAATTGAAGTGGATTGGCCATGTCCTAAGAAAGGAAACATCAGAAATACCAAGGGTAGCCTTAAGATGGACTCCACCTGGAAAAAGAAGCAGAGGGCGGCCAAAGGAGACATGGCCTGGCAGAGGTCAGGGGAGAAGGAGATGAAAGACCTGGGATGGACTTGGGGCATGGTACAGCAGATGTCAGCAGGCAGGCAGAAATGGAGATCCTCGGTGAAGGCCTTATGTGCTCTAGGCACGAAGAGGACTAAGTAAGTAAGTGTACTTATACAAATACAGCCACTAAAATGTTCTACATTCCCACTTGAATGGGAAACAAACATTGAGAGAACAGGTGAATGAAGAGCAGATAGTAAGCACGGACTGCAACAGACTGACACATGCCTTTCAACTTTAATTACATAAATTAAACAATGTACTTGCATCAATAAAAAAAATGAAATAACAAAAATTATTATTTTGATTACATGGCAAACAATTCAATTTTGCAATGCAAGTTGAAATATGGTAAGATGAGATGAGTACATAAATAATCAGGTTTTTTCCCACGGCTTACCGTTAATTATTTTAATTATCACAATGACAGACGTGTATTTCTGTCACCATGCAATGTTTGGTTCACAGGAAGGACATGAAGCAATACCCATACTGTATGCAAGAGCTTGATTGTAAAACTGATTCAACATTAAGGCTTTTAAAGTACCTCTTTAAAATAAGTTACTTGAATATCATTTGCCATCCTAACAATGAATAAATATTTATCATACTTTTTCCTGATTTGTATGACCAGCTTTATATTTCAATAAGAGTCATGTAGTTTTATTGGAAACATCTCTAATCAATGGCAATTGTGTAACATTATAGACAAGGTTCAACAAATATGTCCAATTAATGAAATCATGTTAACATATACTGATAAATTGTCTAATTACATATCCTACATTTCTCCATTTTAAAATCATACTTTGTACATGTATTAATAAAATTAATAATGTTGTCACGGTATTCTATTTCTCTACTTTAAAATCATACTTTGTACATGTATTAATAAAATTAATAATGTTGTCACGGTATTCTATTAATGCACACATCATACACACATCATACAAAGGTGTGGTATTGTGACACTTATCAAACATGCCCAAGATATTTTGTGTTTATGAAATAAGCCACAAACAACCCCTATCCTTGATAAAACATCACGAAAAAAAATTGTATAAGTAACAATGCAGACCTTGTGATCATGCATTTATAGCTGAGTATACACACATTATTAAGTGTAAAATTCACTTCCTGGAACTATTCATCATGAATTCTGATATAAATAGCAATGTCTATTTACTTATCACATTACGTGCCTTTTACATAATATATATCCAGTTGACGACAGTGATTATATGATCTGAAAATCTATATTATGTCAATCTTGTCTTAAGCAAACAGCTTTATCTTCCAAAACTGAGCTAAATAAGACACTAGGTATATCATGTTTGTTAAATATATCAGCTTTCAATAAAATAGTTTCAAATTTTTTATGATAAAATATAATTTTTTTCTATAAAGAAATTGTAAATGATCCTGTAAATGGCCCATGCCTTAGTTAAACTTTTAAATCAATAAGTGTAACAGGTTGGGCACTGCAGCTAGTCACTCGTACCTAATGATTCATTCAAGTACGAGGTGACCTAGTTTAGAGTTGATATTTGACATGAATGTAAAACTTGTGACCACCACAGTTTTGTGTATCAAACTGAACTTTTAATTTCCAACAGATTTTGTTTTCATTTACTTACACTTATCATTCTTACATATCGGTATGTTTCTTTATAATATAAATAACAAATGTGAAATGTGACTTTTAGTTAAGATTTCAAACTTTATGTCAAATGTGAATGTGAATGACAAAATATGCCTTCAGTAGCTCAATCCTTATATATATATTTCCCATAATGACAAGTAATATAAATGAAATCATAATCAGTTACTTGATCTATTGTATACTTACTCGGACTCCATAACAAATGCCGGCCTCCTTGTCCAACTGGAAGTCTGGGTGGATCCATCCTCTATCAGGTTTGTTCATAAAACTGCCCGACTTGGACCATTCTGAGGATTTCCCCTTCTTCCTGTGTTTATCTGCCTTGGATGCCATTCTGTGTTTCATAAAAAAGATTTTCATCAAGTATCTGTACAGTAATTTCTTCATTGTATAAGTATCTAATGTTGTAGGTTGTTCTAATGCTTCTCATAATCCTGTATCCTATATATGAAATACTACAAGGAATTAGACCTCAAGTATTTATAGGTACTGTTAATGATGTTCACACAATATCTTTAAAAATAAGTGAAATATGGAACACATGTCACATATGTAACAATGAAATACTAGAATATAGCATTTCATAATACTGTAGTCATCAATATACCTGGTATGTATTTCAATACATAATAATAAAACATAATACCGGTATCTATCAGTACATGATGTAAAGACAGAATATATATATATATAGAGAGAGAGAGAGAGAGAGAGAGAGAGAGAGAGAGAGAGAGCATTCTATATATACATGATATATTTTGTTTACCTAAATCTGACTTTAATTAATTCCAGCCACATGTTACATGAACAGTAAATACCCCTTCACATCAACACAATAGACATCTACATATACCAATGGGGATTAACTAATAAACTGTCGACTTCAGTATGCACAAACATGTGCATGGCTTCTGTCCATTCTTGTGCATTTCTGTGGCATAATAAATTGCATAATGAAGTCATGATGCATAAAAATGCACATAGTATGATACATCTTAGATTTTAAGTACCAATCCACTTTAAAGTGAAAATCTGTAGAAGGCAAACCTCAGTATATTACTTCCTTTTCCACTCAGTGAAGTAGTGCTATCAATACTATCTACTGTCAATACTGTGGCTGAATATTTCTGGATATTGATCCTAAACACCGATAAATCATAAATTACATGTACTATAAAACACTATAGAACTATCTTTAGAAATATGAATAATACATTTAATAAATACAAATGTAATATGTGTTTTACATATTTACTAGTGCTATATCTTCAAGCATAGAAGTACTAAAGGTGTTATACATGTACTATTAAATGGTTAAAACCATCCAGCAAATATAACAAAAATGTATTGACCACGTGTATGCACATACTAAATACTCTTTGACAGTCTTTGTACATGTACCACCAAAGAAAGAAATATTGTTGTAGGGACATTTTACTGAGGTTATATACCGTTATATACTGGTAATATCTGGTATATACTGGTAATATCTCGTTCATATACTTGTATATGTACATACAATTTACTAAATACTCTTTGTATATGTACCATTAAAGAAAGAAACATTGTTGTAGAGAGATTTTACTGAGGTTATATATATATATTTGTATATCTAGTTCATGTGATACTTGTATTTTTCAAATGTCACCTCTCTGGGTCCATCCTTGAGCAAAAATAATTCTGATAATGCAGCTGTTAGTTATCCACTAGGACTAGGAGTGATCTCAGTTTGGCTTGTACTACAATACATGTTTATCAAAACACAAGCAAATGAACTGCACATTATCAAGTATTACCAGTATGTCAACCATTTAATGGACCTACTCCCCCCCCCCCCCCCCCCCCCCCCCCCTCATTTCATGAATCCCCAGTCCTAAAACTGAATATTATCATGATTAATGTGTTAGTGATAAATTTCCCATCCCTCCCTATCCCATTATCTCCAGTTTGTTCAATAAAACCTGCCCATAAAACTACTTGACCATGACAAGTTCAGTGATGTGGAAACTAAAAATCAAACATCTACCTAATTAAAAGCTTTTCCTTATTTCCAAGGCAAATAAGGAATTCCCAAGCCATATATGTCTAATAAAGCATCAATGAATGATATAGAGATTTCTATTAGCAAGTACTTGTAGTTTTTATTGAGTATTTCTCTACATAAGAAGATTCTTTACATTGAAACAACAAAATAACATGCATTATTTACAGGAAAAAATCCATAGGGTGACAGTTTAGGTATTAGTATTTAAGAATTACTAATCATATGGAACAAAAGGACTTGTTGACTAAAACATATGTGCATAACCCATTTAGTCACAGTTGGGAATTTTCATCAGTCCCAAGACCTTCCATGTTTTCATTGCAGGAGCTAGAGCACACTGACCAACACAAATTTCATACTATGTAACATGTAGGTAAAAACTGTATGTTGGTTCTTCAGTTTTATGGACAAAATGCAGACAACCTGTCATATTGTCACTTTGCTTCAGTCCAGGCAGCTCATCCATACTTTCGGATCATCTCCAACCCCACCCCATTCCAAAGTCACCCAATACACTTCAACACAAACTAGGTAACAATTAAAACTTAGTTTCATGTGAAAACAATTTATCTGAAACTTAATTTTGTAACAACTTCATAATAGAGTGTGTTTGTTGTGTGGTACCCCTGATTACCAACCTGAAATTATTTGGATTGGATAATTACTTCCATTTCCCCAATACGGGTACTTGGAGACAATTCATGGATTTACAAGGAATCAATTACTGTGACTGTAAGAGAATTGTTGAAGTGCAACTGCTAAGAGTGAAATAAATTTGTACCATGTATAAAGTGGAATTATTCAAATATCATCATCACAGTCATTCACGGGATAAGTTTCCATTGGTAGAATGAACAGGTACAAGTTCTTCAGGATACGAGTTCTCTAGAATTCCATTGTTTCAGTTGTGGTATAAGATATTCTTATCAATTGAGAATATATCATTTACACTTCAATTATTCTTTTTATTATTTTCATCATTTTTGATGGTTCAAGTGAAATCTTATATTGACATAGGAGAAAATTGATCATTGGGTGAGATGAAGCATGTATTGGGGTTGGGCAAGTTGGCAAAATGTGGGAGGTGAGTATCCCAAGCAGGGTATTGGAGGAGAGTTGACAATGAGGAATTTTAACTGTATTGCAGCCATATGAAACTCCTTAACAGATCTTAAAAAACTCTGCTTAAACAATGAAATATTAAAATGAAATTGAAAAACTTGTAAAAAAAAAAAAAAACTTTTATATATCTTGGCTAGCGAAGATGGTGAGAATGAGACAAACTATATTAGCTTGTCAAACACAACATTTAACACAATGACCAACTTATCATAATCACTTCTGAATTCATACACATATATATGGGAGATAATACACAAAGGACAAAAGCAAAACTCAAAACATGAATAATGTCTGTAAAACAGAATGCCAGGGGCTGTGTGAGCATGGTCAAAAGATTTGTCAGACAGCTGACAACAGGTTTTTAAGATTGATAAGAAATATACACAACATATAATGAAGTGACTCGAGAATACACACTCTGTGTTTATCTCTTTACTAAATAGTACATCGTCAACAGTACAAAGAAGCTCAAATCTGTTACACCGAAAGTACTTTTTCTGAACAGCATTGTCACTGATTGTTATGGAACACCAAATACAGCACATATACAACATAATGACAACAGTTAGACAGTTTAAAGTAAGTATGTCGGTAGATTGTTTTCATTCTTCACTTTGGTATCTTTTAAATATATAATTTACATAATTACTGAATAAAATGAACATTAACGAACAGCAGTTTTTTTTTCTTCTTTCTTTTCTGTGCACAACGGGTATTTTACCCGAGGAATTTATTTTAAAATAAAATAAATTAATGTCAAATATTGTAACACTTTACCTTTACTTTATCTGACTCATGTTGACATCAATTACATCCACAAAGTAAATAAAAACACAGCAGTACTCTGTACTGTCTGTAGATATTTTTAATACGGAAGTGTCTTACTCATTGACACATGCGCGGTAGCGAGGGTGTAAATCATTACCATCAACTTTTATTTTTCCGGAATGCAATATACTTACTTCAATAGTTATAACAATTTAATATCATTTTGGCGTTCTCTAGAGGCTTAATAAAGCTGAAGTGTTGAAAGACATCCAAAAGATAAATATTTTATAAAAATGAATAAAGGGGGGGGGGGGTCAATTACTCAAGATTGCCTGCTATGCTATGCACATGCTATGCATGGTCAGTTGATGGTCATGATCAGTTCCCGACCTTCGAAAAGAGAGTAAACGCTCTTTTATCGTGTTTAAAATGAAAAAATAAAATTGGAGAATATGCATATAGACCATTTCCGCATATTTATAAACCATTTCCTAATTTGAATGCCATCATTTTTAGACGGTGGCTATAAATAGCCACGGTCTATTGCTACGGTCCTGACCGGAAGAGTATTTCTCACGGGGACCCTAGCGGATAACGAATGATAACTCTGTTAGGCATGCAGTGTTACACGCAATGTTTATCTATGTGTCGATTTCAGTAATTTTAATCTTTTCAGATATTTTAAGCATTATAGCTGCTAATCATTTTGTACATATATTTAAATAATTATGAAATTGTGTTCTATTTTAAATGAGCCGTTACCATGTCTGCTTACGCGGTATCGATAATTTATGCACCAACTGCCAGTTGTGACGTTAAACTGTGTATCAGGACTGCATAAACTATATCACTGCGATAATTGGCTAAGACATCTCACAATAATCGCTTCTTGTTTTTTTTATGATGTAAACAATTGTCAGAAACACACACAATTTAAAAAAGTTTGCCATTTCATATTTCAGCAAGTATGCTTCATCGATAAATTAATTCATTTTCAACGCATTAATTTTAGTTGAGGAAAAATATTTATTTTTTTGTAACTTATTCTAAAGAATTCACAACAGATACTGATAATGAATATTAGATTAATTACATTTTATTGAACTTCAACCGATCAATGGCACACTTTCTTCTACAAGTGTTCATGTGTTCTTTTAACACACAAAAAACATGAAATTTACGATACAAATGTGTTTAATTTTGGACTATCCTGTGATTTACTTAATTTTGTAACCCACTCAGTCTGTAGGAACATTAATATTATTACAGGCACCTCAATATTCATCAGACAATATTTACTACTGATGTTGACGCTTTACTTGCTGCTGACTTTCTCTCAAACACGCTAATCGATAGACCTCGGATTGTAAAATTCACGTGCAAATCAAGTCGCCATTTTACATGTACATGTATAAACAAACAACATTTTACGATGTTTTAAAGATTTTCAGTTCAGATTTTTTGTAAGCAAATAAGGGATTAAAGACATGCTGTAAAACGTCTTATGGATTGCACGGCGTATCAGCTCGTGTATCTCTAATTTGCAGTAAACGCTAGCTTTTTTTGAGAAAAAACAATCGGTTCAACTCATGCAATAGTCCATATACATTTATGGTACATTTTGAACGGTAATGTAAGATATAATAATTTTGTTCACTTAACAGTTTCTGACGAATTTTTCACATTTAACTGAAATAACGCAATTTGATGAGCGAAGTACAATCTGTGACTTTAATCCATATGCACCCGTCTCTGCTACTAGAGAACCTTTTCTTTGGTTTTGGGGGATTTTTTCGCAAACAGATAACATTATTTACACATGTACGTAAATATCACCCCTTTTGTTCTCAAATAATTTTTAACTCGCGAGTATGAGCTTTCTCCGACATTTGTTTCCATTTACAAATAGGCGGGCCTATATAAATGCGCCAGTTTGTTGCGACTCGCAATTGAAATAAGTGTCATCACTCAACGAAATGCTACATCGACCGTAGCGTATACATCCATGCTATATTTGCGATAAATAATGAAACATGAAGGTAAAAAATGTGCTTCATAGATAACTAGTATTCTGCTGAGCTACAGAACTTTAGCTTTCCGGAAATATTGCCGGGATTTGCGGACCGTAGATCTAATGTATAGACTATAGTACATGCAAAGAATAAAATGAAATTTATATACACAGCTGTACGGTCAGAAAACACATGCGTTTAACTTGGATTTTGTTTGTTTGGTGTTTTTAAAAACTAATTTTGAATAATTAATCTATATTTCTTGTAAGTTTACTAGAAAAGTTTAATGTTGCAAGTAAATTATGCGTGTTAAAGTGTACTGAGAAGCGATAAAATATACATGTGACTTTCCCAAATTCATTCAAATGATTTGAATAAATCTATAGCTAAATACAATTAGACAAATGTACTTTAAAACGTTGATTAATGAAACTGCCGCGACTGAATATTGTATGATATTTTTTTTCTCAAATTTTTATTCACTTTCGTTGTGAGCAAATGGAAATAATCCACTACAGTCGAAGATGAAATATTGATTGACTCTTCTGTTTCATGATGACGTGCATTCCAAAAGCAATATCAGTTTTATCAAACAGGTTCTTGCAAACCATTCCGTTTTCTGTACACCTAAATGTATAACTGACTATGAGGACAAAAGCAAGTGTGATGGTCCACAAGCAAGTGTGATGATGCAACTTTTTCCCCGTGAAGAAATTGAGGGAAAATGCTGTCGAGAGGGAGAATAAACATACTACATGTATGCCCAAATAGTTAGTAAAAACCTGATAAGTATTTTATCATACTAAAGCTTTATTTGTTCTTGTTACTTTGAGAAATCTACAATATCTTTAAAGCACAAAAGTCCAATCCACACTTTTCAAAAGTTGTTCCCCATTTGCAGGGTCACCCCAAAGGTCAAAAGGGAAAAAACCAAAATTCCCCTTCTTTATTCAATCAAATACATGTAGTTTGGCGTACTGTGATGAAATCGCTTTGGATTTGATTTATTCATTCAATATGTGGTGACAACCTACATATTTAATGAGTCATTCTGGAGCAATCAAAATACATTTGTGTAGTACATGTATTACCAAAAACGGAGTTTTAATATCAACTGATATAGATACAAAACATATAGATACAAACTTCTATACTACAAAGGCTACTGTGATAAATCTATGGATTTTCCCAAAAAGATGACGATAAAGAGACACAACATTTGTAAAGTGTGGATTGTGAACACAACTACGATTTCCACAGAATTATCCATGTAAGTAACTCACGACCAGTTGTGCGAGTAAGCGTTAGGTATTAGTACATGTATGAGACGCTGGCTGTGGATTTTCGACAACAATAATTTACATACATGTAATATGCCACTTTCAAATGGCGCCACCGTCTAACAGTACTTTCAGTACTTTGATTTTTAAAGACACGCAGTGGCCAGGCCGGAAATGTTTAAGCGATAATACCGCATGTCCTCATTTTTTTTAAAAGGTGAGATGGTGATAAATATAAATAAAAGTACATGTACGTACCCAGGTACAAGGAGAATGTGAATTCATCTCCGATAAAAAGATTCACAAAAGAAACAGTTAAGAGGGCATGGATTTACTTCCATATGTAAAGTGTTGACCACTTTCAGGCATTGGAAAAGTATCTGATGACGGACAAGTAGCATCGTTTTAAAAGGGGGGGGGGGGGCTTACTCAAAGTTCTTGACATGCAAAACACTACACAATTCTTCAAAATCATAATCGGGAGGGGGTGGTAGTTATGTATCGATCGTAGAAATTACCTTTTTTTACTTTTTTTTTTTTTAAACTTTCGTCATGCTATTCCAAAAAAGAGAGAGGTGGATGGGGTGCAGTTTCGTTTACAATTTTTGATATGTAAGAAAATGTCTGCTCTAAAAAGAGGGGAGTGATGCTACGCGCCAGGATGGTAAATGTATCGAATTCATAAATTAAATATCCATATATTACGTGCATTACATGAAGGTTCACAGCTGTTATAGTAAAAAATTACCTCTATTCAGATCTTTTTACTAAGTACTGCTGTGAAAGCCAATTGAGCTAAAGATTGTGTTCGGGTTATTACGAGTAACTTTCTCAAATACACGCGTAGCTTTCGCGGACAAACGTCTTTAACTTTCATAAACGCGCATGGACTTAATTGAGTGCGTTTTATTGCTTAAAATTTCCGTTAAAATGCGTAACTGTCTGGAAAAAGCAAATTTTTGCGCTATTGCGCTTTTTAGAGAAACCAGTTATCATAACAAACTATTATCTATGTTACTTTTTTCGGGATAAATAATTAAGAAGGTTGGGTGGTCAACAAATTCCATCATTTCTACTTCAAAGGATCACTTGTATATAACAAAAGAATTGACCTATATGGCCGGTATTGGTTTCTGTCTTTACCAAAAGCAATTATATCGATTTTCGTTCCATTTCTTGATTTTAGGCCGTACACAATACTTAAACTCTTAGGTTCTATTTCTCATAATGTACAGTGAATGAAAAAAGTTTCACAGTCCTTGTCTGAGCTGTATGAGTTATAAACGCCTTTTTATTTTATTATCTTTAAATTTTATTTTCAGTTTACTTTCTATGAAAATTGACAAAAAGCAGAGCAATACGGACCTCTAAAAAGATAGAGATAGGATCAGGTGCCATGGAGGAGTGAGCATCCTCTGCTGACCGGTCACATCCGCCGTGTGCTCTTTGTCGTAATCGAAAAAAAAAACCCGGAAAAGTCTGTAGACAATTAGGTGATTAATTATGGTCTAACAATCTAATACGATACATGTACTTTTATGCGGCGTTTATTTACAACCAGGGACATATTAGCAACTATCGAAAGTCTCGCGTGACGCGATTTCAAAGGTCGTTTTATGCATCAATTTTCTTTTATTCTATTGAAAACATTAACAAAATATCCTGTAAAAAAAAAAATAAGGAATGTGTTATTTTACTTCATTCCCGTATAGGGTCATAATTACGACGATCAAATTCTCATATATGCTGTTTCCACAACGACGTTAAAATCGGGTATTTATTTTCCTTCTATCTCATTCAGTTTTGAACATGATAATTCAAAAAAAAAATTCTCAAATAATTCAAAAGTCTTTCTAAAATCAAGTTTTTTTTAGAAAAACCTTGAAATATCCTTTTCCTCATATCACTAAGTAAATATGTGATTTCATTTTGATTGATGAAAAATTGATTGAGGAAACTTTTCTAAGTTTAGACGTGTCAATGTCATGCCCCACGCACAAGTGGTTGTCTCTCAATTAAGGAACACAACACTTGACCCAATCTGGAACTAACACACCTTGCTGTATGAAAATGTCTGCGCGTGCTAAATGTGGAATGCTACCCTTTGACTCTTTGTGACAAATAGAAACATTTTAACAAGAGCTTGGACTTTGGGTAGTTGTGTCAAACAGCATTGTGACGTAGGCCTGTTTATTTCATTGTTGGCCACTCAGCCATGGCTCTTTGAAATCAACAAGATTTGCCTGGCTTTTGAGCTAAGACTACGCAATCGGTGTATATTTCGCTTGAAACCAGCGTCATTTTGAACTTGTTTTGACGCAAGAAATAGATAGTTACGTCCTACTGAAAGTCCAAGGCCTTGTTAAAATGGTTCTAATGCAGGTCGTCTTAGTGATGTTTGTAGATGTAGACGGATTTTTACCAGGCGTTCGAACACTATCATCATTCACTGTACATTCAACTCTTTTCCGTATTAACAGCTGTACCTTTGTATATGGGGACGTACCTGATGCCGGGATGGCAAGGGGACGGAAAACCTAACTGACCCATCCCCATTTTTTCTAATCTATAAACCTTCCTCCTGCATTTTTAGCATAAAATGTCACCAATGCACACGTTCTTTGCAAAGAACGAACATCTAATTTGCAGTACTTCTCCCACAATTGTACCATTTCCTATAGATGTTCTGGAAAGGCAAACGCAACAGTTTATTTTGCTCGGCGTGATTTTTTTTACGTGGCACCTGTCCAGAGTGAATGATTCTTGTCCTCAAACAAATCGTGCTTACACTAAGGTATAGTTACGGTTGATTGTTTTCGGTTCAGTACATACTTTTTCATAAATGTCTCCAGTTTGAAGAGCAAAGGAGCATTAAAGGAAGAAAATCGGAGTAAATACAAAATGCACGATCCTGTAAAAAAAAATAAAAAGGTGTTTATACAAACCGATAATAAAAAAAAAAAAGCATGCCAACAGGTGGAATCGAACCAGGATACAAAAAACCTTAAGATTTGTGGTAAGTGACAGCGGTGGTACCAACTGAGCTATTCCAACAGGTGTAACATGTATATATACACCACTATAATACAAATAAGTTTTTAAAAATTTTTGTAGATATGTTTTGCAAATTTCGACCTCAGGGAAGGGGTGCCCTAAAAGTCTTAATTTATTCCTATGATCAAAACCTATCAAAATCTTTTAGTTTTTTAGGGGCAGGCCTGCCCTGGTGGATTTCATGGATTCATGCAGAAAAAGACCGTTTTACTGCACAAATGATGTTTTAGCCAACTTTGAATGTTAATTTTAGAATTACAAGCGCAATATGCTAGGTTCTAAATGAAAATGCGAAAAATGTAGAAATATGTACAGTAAAAATATCAAATGAACTTTGATTTTTAAAAGTGATTTTTTTTCCGGGAAATCGATCTCCCCTATATATACAAGTGATCCTTTTTAGATGATTATTCAAGCAATTTACTTTTATTTAGCAAAGTAAAAAATATCATTTATTATAGCTTAAAAATGTGATTTTCTTTATCTATATACGTGCTCTTCCTCTCAATGACATCAATACACTCTATAATTGGCCACAACCATCCAGCTCTCTGAAAAGAAAAAAAATTATGGAAAAAGTTCCCTTCTTTTTGATTGACGAGTGCGACGTCATTTATACAGTCATTTTTTTTGGGGGGGGGGGGGGGGGGGGTGAGGAAGAATTATATTAAAAATATATCAAAAATATCCTTGTTAATTATTACCCTAAATATTATGTCAAAATATTAAACACGTAATGACAGAAAATTACTAAGGAACTGCATGGAGAAAATTTTGTGAAATCAAAGAAAAAGTTGGGTTTATAATTTTTCAGATCATTATTACTATCGTGTTCTATACATCAACATTATTATGCAAAATCAACGGTAATATTTGTAAAAGCTAAATAAAAAGATTCACGTTTGTAAAATTCTTTGCTATTTGACGTCTGCAACAGTATATAAAAGAAGTGTACGTCCGCGTAAATTTTGAACGACCCTCGTACATGCATAGAACCAATGAATTGAAATCTTCCACTTCATAGTTGGGTTATCGAATCAGGTATATTTTGATCATTCCTATACCGGTATATTTTAAGGGCATATCATTAACCAGTCCTGCGCCTAAATTTTTTTCCTAAATTTGACTGGGGGAGGGTGTGTTTAATTATTTCATTATGTAAATTTTAGAAATTTGAATTTTCCAGGGCCCCAATGCCAACTAATATTTTATGCATAATAGAATAGCGAAGTGCAAGTGTGTGGGTTTAGCCATCGGTTGTATCAATACTTCACAGATTCCGTTTGTTAAAAAGCACTCAATGAAAACATATTTGCTATGTGACAAATTTGAAAATATCAGTTCAGGCATTGAGTCTGTCTAAACATCCTGTACTGTTGAACAACTTTCTGCTACACTTAAAAGTGAAACAACAAATTGGCCTTCACCTTAATTAATACCCTGTAATCCTTGCCCTTCGAAGGTGACAGTTTTAGCCTTAACATACAGAATCTGTCTAGATATGGTTGCAGGTTACATCACATTTTCCTCTGTTGTCCTCCCAGTTTGTTATAGTTATATCAATACCTTGGTTACTAAAGTGATTAAATAAACAACTATATGCAGAATATGCTTTATTACACACAGTACCTAAATATTTATAATTCAAAACCAAATCATTTCAGAGCAACCCAAAAGAAACCATTTCATCAATCAACAAAGGCCAAAACAATTAATTTAGACAATCAAATAGGTTTTATGTAGCCATTAAAAATACCCAAGTCTTAATTATGATTAAAAAAAAAAGTCTAGACGTGGTCTATTTTCTTAGTTTTTGTAGAGAACAGATGACACAAAGCTTGTTTACATAAATAAGCTACACATGTAAAGCACCTACACATAAATGTGGAAACTGAAAGGGGATGCAGAATAAACTTCATCTTATCTGGCTCCTCAATACTTTCATAGAGCAAAATGGCATAAAGACTTGTATTCTATCATTCTTCTGAGTAAATAAGCAATAATTCTGTTCAGAATTGATTTAAAAAGAAGTGTGCTTGTTTGAAGATGGCAATCACAAAACATGCTACTTAAAATGCTACAGGTTGAGAATCAAGGAATGGCAGGTATTGTTATAATCCATACCTACTCCACCAAAGACAAATAAAAAAGCAGATTTACTAGTAGATGTAAAAAAAAAACAAACAAACACAGAAACTGAATCAAGATACAAGTGGCAAAAAGAGATGGCAATTACAAGAATTAGCAAAAAGTCGACAATTGTTTGGTGAAATGGCTGTCTGAAGTGGAAACATGGCTGCAACAGACAGATTGCCGAATCATCTCATTCTATAGATATTGTTACATGCCAACTCTAACATATCATCATTGTAAACACAATCTAGCCGGCAGTGTCTTGGTAAGATGGATCTCCTGGCCTAGCCTCATACTGCTAGGTCACCCTTGTTTGAGTACACTTGTCTGAGTGGGTCTGATCTGCTTCAGACTGGAGTGTGTGCACACCCTTGAGGACTGTTGGTGTTTGGAGCACCTGTTGTGAGTGAGGGTCCAGCACCAGACAGAGATTGAGGGTGCTGTTGGTGACTCAGGGTGGGTAGACGTTTTGCAGTAAGGCAGGCAGTTCCTCATAATCTTAGACACTGCTACATGTCAGTTTCAAGTTCTCAATACAATTTGCATCATTGTTATTTTCAGTTAAGAACAAACTCCGCCATTAAAGAGTATGGCTATGCCTGTGTCCTAATTAAATGGACCCTGTGACAACTGTGATGCATAAAACATGCGGTCTCCCTGGTAGGTGGAGTCCTGGGACAGCATGCCATCTGCTTGAGATTTGAAGTCATCCGCCAAAAAACTGTCCTGCAATCAAAAGAATACCATTCCAATGTTCAATTAAGTATGAATAGTAAACCACTTTGCTAAGCATAACAGTTCATTTAACCAAATCCTAAAAAGGAGGACAGAGTAAACAAAACATAATGTATGGAATGATGAGTTATCAAACTGAGATAAACCTGAGAGAGTTCTGGCTGGGAGAGACCAGACAAGCCTGGCTGACTCATCTGGAAGGGCTGGCTCATAGACATAGGCCCCTGTGTCAGTGGTCCCTGGGAGAATGGCTGGGATACATCCTACAAGGCAGAGAAAACTATCAAATCACAATCTACATAAAAAGGCTGTTCATTCTGACTTCAAAGAATGAATTACTGAAAGGCAATGGTAAGTACATGTTTCCCTCTGTTTAGTATTTACAAAAGATAAATCATTACAATTCCCTTTAATGACATGCAAGAGTTGGTTCCATTTCCACATAATAACCCACATGCCGCTATTTGATATGTTTTTCTATTCTGCCTTGATCCACATACAGTGTATTATATATGTTTATAGTTTAAATCAATTCTCCGAGTCTCCTTAAGATTTTCGGACTATGTGCTGTACATTGTTTTCTTTCCTATCGACAGAGTTATCTTACCTGACTGGCCAGGCTCTGACTGTTTCCCTGACTGTACTGGGAACTGTTCTGCTGTGACTGGGTGTTACTGTAGCGTGGAGGCTTCTGTCCACGACGACGTCCTGTACCCCTGTTGGTGGGGGCATTTCTGTTACCTGTAAAAACATAACCATGTACAGTCTGACTACCAATCACTACTTTGTGTTCCAGTTTGATAGAACATGTGCATGTCAATATGCCATTAGATTGAGAAATTGACTGACATACCCATTGGCATTGGTTGTCCATTGAATGGCTGTGGCATGGGGGGCATGAACATATTGACAGGCACTGGGATGTTCAGGGCAGGGCCTGTGTACTGTCTCTCTGGGCCAATGTAACTCAGCTGATCGTGGGTTCGAACAACTGGCTCATTGTATCCACGGCCTACAGATTTTACAAAATATTAAGTAAGAAGACTTCCATATATAGTGATCCCCCACCAAACAGTCAACATTCGTATGGAGAATAGTGATAGACTGAGATTTTACATATTTAAGAAATTGGGACTCTGATTTTTTTATGCAGAAGTTTATATAGTATGTGCATTTATTTAAGACATTTCAATGTTATATTTCAAGTGACATTCAACTCTTACTTCTGTCATACACACTTCCTGGGATCAGAACTTCTCTGGCATCAAACATTATGTTGCTCATGAATCGTCCTCCCTTAATAAAAAAAATGTCAGCAAAATATTTGAAATGTACCAGAGACTACTGTGAATTCATCCAAGTTTCTTGGATTTCTTGCTCATGCAAGTAATGAAATGCAAGTTGAGGTAAAATATGTTGACAGATGTTATTAGTAGAACCAAGGTCCACGAATCTAATGAACTTTGAAAAATTCTTATAAATGTATATACATGTATACAGTCTTCAGCTATTGCAGGTATTAGTCATTTATAAATCTTAAAGGATGTGCTTAAGTCTCCAGGTGTACGTACAGGGTTGGATGTATTGACAAGTTTGCGGGGCTTGCTGAACTGAATCATGCTCTCCTTCAGATTATTCAGTGGGCCCTCCACCAGACACTTCTGCTCCTTGTAGTAAGTTAAAAGGTGGTTCCAAAGTGGTTGCTGAAATAAGAATATGTGCCAATAGCACTTTAAGTATGGTATGTACAACAACATGTACACAGAAAAATAAGTTTTAGGCTGTTGAATATACATGTACATTTACATGTATATCTAGGAGAGAAATTGATCAGAAATTTCATACCTTTGATAAAACCTTGGGATTTCCAACAATAATTATTCCATATCTAACAAAAGAAAATTAATCAATAAGCAAAATCAATTTAATAACTTTGAAGCCATTATAATACATATACACTCTACATGTGCAATGTAAAATATTCAGACATATTGAGTCCTTACTTTGCTCGAGTTAAAGCCACATTTAGACGTCTTGGGTCGTTCAGAAAACCGATTCCTTGATGTTCGTTAGAACGAACACAAGAGAGAATGATGAAATCTTTTTCTCTCCCTTGAAAAGCATCAACACTAGCAACTTCTATCTCCTACAAAAGCAAATTCAAAATTCAAATAATCTACATCATAGTCTAGGCAGTAAAGCATACACATGCAGAAGTAATTCATCAACATGGGCAGACACCAATGGAGATTACCTGATACAGTTTCTTGTTCAGAGATCCACTGTACTGCATGTACTGTACAATGTAGGCTCTCTGTCCTTCATAAGGCGTGATGATACCTATCTGCTCAGGCTTGACGTTGGATCGCAAAAATCTTGTGGCAATCTTCTCTACATTAGCTGCTTCAGTCCTGGATAATAACACACTGAGTTATGAGAAGCTGGCCAGAAAAACTCACGTTATTTGCTACAATCATGTATACATGTACATCTACTGCCACTAGAAAGATTGGAAAAACACGAACCTATTTAAATAAGAAGTTCCAGAACTTGATATTTCCTCTTGTCCAGATGTTGTATAGAAAAACATGGGCTTGTCTCCTTGAGGCCAAGGAATATCAAGTCCTTTTCTTGTGCGGTCACCTGCAAATGTAAAAGTTTCAGTTCTCAAGTCTCAGTTAAAAGCATTCAATAGATTATTGTAAAATATAACGTACAGTATGTTCTAAACACTTCAAAATGAAACGTAAGTGAATAGATTACCCGGTGCAACTCCATTTTGTAGAGATCCTTCGTAGAAGATGTTGGATGGGAAAGCACTGAGAGCAGGGTGCATTCTGTACTGGACCTGAAGACGTATGGGTCTGATCCCCAGCACCACCAGGCGCTCAAACAGTGACTGTGACAGACCAGCTCGAGCTGCCTTCTTACACATCACTACAGGGCCAAGCTGACAGTGATCACCTACCAGGATCAACTAGGAACAAAATAAATAGTTTAACACTAATGCTACAATTGAAATTTGGTATCTAGACCAAGAATATCTCTTATACAATACATATGTCGAAGTGAGTTTGAAGTTCAATCCAGTTTCTTAATGTACATCTACATGTATTTTAGCATTGATATCATGAATTATCAAATAAATTTTTTCCAGACATTATTAAGTACTGTAGATTCCTTATTTTACGGAGTACTTAATTCCACGATTCAACCATTTTGCATCAAATCGTGAGAATATAAAATCGCGAACGCCAAATTGTTAGCACAGATTCATTGTCACATATGTCCGAAATATAAGCTAGATTTTAAAATCCGCAAGATGAGCTTCTCGTGATTTTAAGCGGATATTAATTCCTCACGTTTAATTAGGAATCTACAGTAATCATTTCAAACTGACACTAGATTGTACAAGTACCTGTCTACATCCCAGCACCACAGGGATCATACACTCTGGTTCAGTGGCTTGTGTGCTCTCATCAATCAGGACAGACCTAAACTGCATCTTGGCCAACCTAGGATCACCAGTTCCCACACAGGTACAACAGATAACGTCTGCATGCTAAACAAGGATAGGAAACTCTTGATTATGACATAGTCTCCACATGATTTATCTAACCACAAATCATCAGTATTGATCAGCTCTTTAAACTCAGAGACACAGAATGGTGTAATGATTACCTGCAACAGCTCCTTCTCACACTGCTTCTTCAGAGACCTGTATCTTTTCTCGTCTGTAGACGAGAGCTCACCTGTCTCATCCTTCAGCTGCTGCAATTTCTGTAACTCTGGCACACTTTGCAAAGTAAAGATTTGAGAATCAGTAAATGCAGTCATGAACAGTACATGTACATTTCAGTTTTTCTAATGAAAAGTACATTAAAATAGCAGCAAACATTATCTACCTCTCCATGTTTCTGATCTGATTGTGAAGAGCCAAGAAAGACACTGGTGAATCAATGGCTTCTCTGCTCTTTGCACACAGACGTACAACCTAATGAAAAAAGAGTGAAACAAGATGTAACAAAGAATACAGAATTATTGAAACTCAACCACCTGAATGTGAACAAATTTGTACCATCAAAACAAATACCAGACGTTGAATATACATGTACCTTCAGTCCTGTTTTATGAATCTTCTCAGTAAGTTGGTCCACAGCAATGTTAGAGGGAGCACAGACCAACACCTGTCCATTGTTCTGTTTGACCAGGTGGTACACGATGGTAGCAGATGTCACAGTCTTACCAGTTCCAGGAGGACCCTTAAAGAGTAAAATAATTCAATTAAGATCCACAGTACAATTGGACACTTCCTACAGAGACACTGTGAACTTATGACGGTGTGACAGTGGTACCTGAATGAGACTGAGTGGTCGCTGGAGGACCGTCTTGACCGCGTACACCTGGGAGTGGTTCAGCTCTGGGAGGTTAGGAACACTGAATCTCTTGGGGAGCTGACACTTGATGACAACATCCTCCACTTCGTGTCCCAGAAGTTTGTGGTAGATGTATCCCCATACAGATGTTTCATCCACAGCAAAGGTCTTCAAGGCTGCCTGCATCCTGTAAAATGATTCACGATCGATACTTTCAAAACTGAAACAGAATATCAGGCACATACAAGTATATGAGATATGAAAGTAGAATGTTAAGTTACCTGTCAAATGAGGTTGACTTCCAAACAAAATCCACCACAAAGTTATGAGTGCACTCACTGGGTACTCCTGCATTACTTTTCAGTTCTATGGCCACTTCATCGCTATGGTCTAACACAGGTCAGGAGAAATATAATCTCAGATACATTGATAAAATAGAAAATGCTGTGTATATTTTGTAGCTGTGTTTCAATGGTTTTAAAACAAATAAAATTACAAATGATTATTTCTACATGTAGGTATTTTTTCAAGGATACTGTCTGGAATCTTGATAACATGTCCAACACCAGACCATGGTTTGTGCAGCTCGCCTTGATAACGAAGCCTCAACTCATCTCCATGCATTAACTTCATCTCTGTAAGGAGTAAAATTTTAAACATTTAATATCGACATAAAAAACTTACCAAGTACATATAACTAATTTCTTAAGTGTGAGAAAATACTTTACCATCATTGGCTTTTGGGAGGTGGAAGAAAGCTATCCGTTTTTTATTGAGTCCAACATCCCAACGCACCACGATGTTGTCCTGGGTTTGGGATTCCTTCAACTTCTTGTCATAATCTGCCTCCAACTTTACCAGAGGTCCAAAAATGTTCTGGTATTGGTAAGCATCGTCATATCTACAATAAAGGTAAAACAAATATCTTAATATTCCTCTTCAATCTATCTCATGTATTCGAGTTTGAAAATATTATGTTCTTAAATATATAAGCATGTATAATGCTATAAAAATAATGTACATGTATTTATTTATTGAATTTAAAAGTGTATTTCACATTGATCAGACTTATAAGTGTGGTCAATCATTAAGCTTCTTACCTGAGTAACACCTGGGTAGGCTCCTCATCCACCCCTGGTTTTTCTAGATCCTCCAGCGTGGCATCAGGGTTGTCTTTCCACAGCTCCTCCAGTTTGTTGATCTGCTGAGCTGAGATCTGGCGGCTCCTCATCTGCTCCTGATCAGAGGGCACTTTGACCAGCCATGACAGAAACTGTCGGTCCTGTATCAATGGCTGCCACTGACTTGGGTCCCTATTGAAAAGAATGCAATATTGTCTGCAAGATCTGTTTTGTTTTATTTGTAACCACCAACATCTTACATTAGAGATTTAGAAATGGCATTGAACATATTGAAAGAGACTGTAAATTTAAAATGTAAAATATAATAATACAGAAAACTTTGAAAAAATCTACTTATTGTATAGATCATAAACTGTAATCAACTTCCCCACACATATTTCATAAAAAGAGAATGAATTCTAACCAGTTCATGTCCTTCAAGTTGGTGAGAGTTGCGCATGGCTGGCGGCACAGGAGTACAACCACTGAGTCTGCCTTGGCAGGGATGAATCCCAGCAAGAAAACATTTCTACAGCCACAGTTATAGCACTCCAAAACGGTCTCTCCCAGTGGACCATCTTTGTGCAGGGTCACTTCTTTTGCCTTGGCTCGTACAAGATGGTTGATGATATGACTGATCAGAGAGAAAAATGCATTTACATGTAAAGTTAATCTTGATTACCTAAAACCTGAAGAATATTTGAAACTGATTAGTTAATTATTTCTGATGTGTTTATAAAAATTCTAAGGTACTTAATCAGTATGATGTATACTGTAAAAAAATTTCTACCTTCCTGAAGTGTTTCCTCTTCCATTGCAGAACCATTTCTTGGTGCTATTGCAATACACCACAGATGCGGGGTCATGAATTCCACAATATCTGAAATAATACAAAATGTTTCTTGTTATCCTAATAGACTTCTCTTCAAGTTTAATAAGAATACATAACTTAATTGCCATTAGAGTCTAATATTTTCATTTTAATCCAAAGACAGTCATTAGGTAAGTATTGTAAAATCTAAATTACTGTGTCTTTCATTTTCATTTATTCATTTACAAGTCACTGACAAGCACTTTCGAAAACTAAAACATAAGGAAGGAAGCAGCTCATATTAACTTTTTGCTTTTTAATTTTTTTTCTGTTGTCAGAGGATTTACAGCATGATAGATTAAAACAATCTTTTCATCATAAAAACTAATATCTTTTGTCAATTTTGATCTTAATATTTTCCTTAGTACATGTAAATGTAGTTTTTATTTAAATGATGCTCATTTAGTTTTAACATATGATAGTTATAATAAAAGGATCAGGCACCAGGTTCTGAATTCTCCCTTGATTTTTTTTATTTCTCAGAGAAAACTTTTGGTTGTGATGCTTAAAGGGGCATGGTTAAAATTCATTTTTTCTGTTTTTAATGTTAGCAATGCTTCAGTAAAGCATTTCTAATAGTCAACCAAAATTTGAGGGTCAGTTGTTGAGTTATAAGCAAGAAACAGAGTTTACAATTCTTTGCTATGTAAACATACATGTAGCTCAGGTCAATTTCTTTTTACATTTTGAATATTGAAAAGACAATTCCAGGTTTATAGACCTAAAATGAATGTGACAAATGCTAGGAACTGTAAATTTATGTTAAAAATGAATAAGCAGATAGTAAAATCATCTTGAAAAAGAACTTGTAGTGGTATATTGATCAAAAGTAAACAAAAAAGGCAGGAGCCTTAATTAAGCATTGTCAACAATAAAAATAGAAAAATAAAATTTAACTAAAATTGTGACCATGCCCCTTTAATTAACAAAATATTGATTCAAATCACTTATGTCATCCTTTCTCATAAAGTCAATTTAATGAGTTAACAACAAATTTCCAAGATACTTGGGTGTTTATACTCCACAAAATGAAGTCTAATATTGCAAATATTAGTAATTGCAGTGACTTCTTGTACAACTATCATCAAGAATTTCTTCACATTCCAATTAAGAAATATATGATTTTTTTAAAGTCCTTCTTTAAATGAATCTTTTCTGTGGAGTTTATTGTCCAACGTACACCTTGCTCATCACATCTGCATGTGTCATTATAAAGAATCACCAATATCAGACTGCATACAAAAGTTATATTCTTTGCTCAATGAATCAATTTGTAATATTTCTTCAGTTTTGGGGGCATACGTTTGCACTGCTATACACTTTGACAAAGTGCTGTATTTATATTTAATTTTCACAAAATTTAAATATAGAAACACCTCATTCAACTTTTGTTTTCTTATCAATATAGAGTACTTTCTTTTTCAACAAAGTTGACAAACTTTATCTAAGATTTATTCCTGTTATGTAATATATAAATCTTACGAGCAGGCATGCTTCGGTAGATCTTTCATCATAAACTGCTCTTCTTCTTCCTCTTCAAAAGTAAGCTCCCCAACCCCCTGGGCAATGCCCGCAACACCTTTGT
Source organism: Magallana nippona (assembly GCA_033439105.1). Classification (NCBI taxonomy): domain Eukaryota; kingdom Metazoa; phylum Mollusca; class Bivalvia; order Ostreida; family Ostreidae; genus Magallana; species Magallana nippona. The sequence continues at coordinate 17,739,047 of CM065923.1, forward strand.
CCAGCCCATTCTGGATAGGGGCTTCAGGACCATTCACCTGAAATTAAATATCAAACATTGATCTTGAACTTGATCATTTTCCATTACTTTCATCCATCTTCCACACTACTGTATTATTATTTTGTTATAGTGTTTCTCTTATTACAGTTATTTCACAATTTAGAAAAAACGTACGCAATTGAAGCACTGCCTTTGCTTAAAATTAAGCAATAAATTGAATAAAGAAACCAGAAATGCACTCTAAAACTAAAATTATATCATCAGCATGCACTAATGCATGTGGCCACATGTCACATGGCGACTCCATTACTGAACGACCATCTGGCAAAATTTCTTCCGTAACCACATACCTGGCTTTGGCTTTGTCCGTGTTCAAGTTGGGATGCCTGGGTCTGTGACTGGGTCTGGGATGGTAGGGTGAAATCTGTGTAGTCATAATCGGTCCCTTGAGTATCGGCCCCAATGAGGTCCTCTTCAGGTTCGAGGAAAGTCAAGGATTGGGAATTTGGGGCATATGCGTCAACGCTCATAGTGACATTTCGATACCTTGACACTCTTACTAAATAAACCCAAACTTACTGTTTTAAAAAATTTTACCAACGCAACGGCCGAATTGAAAATGTTTACAACTGAAAGTAGAATTTCTTCGTACACCGTTCACGCCATTTCGTTCTCTCGTCGCCTACGTCACATAGAACACAATATCCTCTGACGCATGTGCACTTGGTACACAACATTTTACCACGTTTTTCTCAATCATGACCTGAGAAGTGATCACTGAGCGATTAACAAGTTTAATTTTTTTACGGGTTATGGCTGCTAGCGAGTGAACAAGGTTGTTTATTGCTTTTTGGAAATTTTACACAAGATTTGTATTGCTAATGAACTAAATGACATCGACTACAAATTAATTTAACGAGGTTCAAACTCAATAGATTGACCACCACTAGGCCAACTTGACTGGTTGAAATATATCGCCACCGATTATGATAGCTGTTAAGAGAATGATATATATTCAACTTGAATAGATCAACCATTTTTCCCTTTAAGTCTTTTAATATTTATTTCTTGTTTGTATTCTTATTTCTATGCCCTGTTCATTTTTTTTTTTTTTTTTTTTTTGCAGGTTGGCCCTAAGATGTTGATGAGATCATGTCCACTTAGTCTAACTTGATCCTAGCATAAAATTGTGAGTGATGAATAATCGGAGACTTTATTATCAAGGACAACATGGGTATTATAACTCACATGTGCCATGTAATCCAACAGTCCGCTTCTCGCAAATGGTACAACAGCAGTATGCCTTTGTCCCTGCCCAACACCACTATCATCAGCCAAATTTTCTAAGCTTTGATAATGGCTGGCAGAGTTTTCATGGCGATTCTGGATATCCACAAGACCACAGGGAAACAATCAGACAAGATATTCTGACTCAGTTGCATCACAAACAGCCAAGTGCGAGCATAGGTCATCAAAGCCGCAAGTAAAAAAAAAATTAAGCTTGAAACTTTTATTCAATCTTTGTATTTGTAGTATTTTGTATGATATAAATAATTAGTTTGTTAAATTTTAATTTTCTCAAATGTGGTTTGTAAAATCCTGTGTTAATTTTGATTGTATTGACAGAGGTTAAATATCAATTACAGTATATATTAAGGTAAAAGAAAGTTGTAGATAATAGTTTTGTGGTTGTACACTACAAGGACTTTTTAAACAGTGAATATAGATAGTTTTTGATTTTCATGTACCATATTACATGATTTTGTAGAAGGCATGCAGATTCCCTTCCAAGCTCTTCTAGTAGTAAGAAATCCAAAAGTGGCCACTCAGTGGAGTCCTCAAGTGTTGTGATAAAAGATGTACCACGACCTCCGCCAGGCTACAATCCAATGCACAGTGTAAGTTCTGAAAAATCTCAATATACAGACTACAGAGGATGTTCTGGTATATCCCAATATGATAGGGAAGTTCTAAATAAATACAGAGCTATATGCATAGTGTATTGTCTTGAAAAATCTCAATACATAGAAGAAGTTCTGGTTTATCCCAATACAACAGGGAAGTTCTAATACAGAACTGATACAGCTGTAAACAGAGCTATACAAAAACTGTAAGTTCTGAAATATCATATAAATGACAATAAACAATGTAAGTACTGCTAGATTCCAATACGCAGTGGGAGTTCTATTGCACCCATATATACACAACTGTAAATTCATATATATACCAACACACAATGTAATTTGTTCTGTTGATTTATCCTGATACACAGTCAAAGTGTGAAATCCTAATATATTAACGTGAAATAAATGTGTATCATCAAGGGGTAACAGTGGGTATTCAGAAATATACAGAGTTGTAATACACATACCCTCAGGCAAATTTTATAGAAATTTTTGTTTTGTACTAGCTCACTCAGGCTCAGTATATTATGAGCTAGATATTATTACATATACTTGTACAGCATCGTGCCAAAAGTATTTGTAGAAAAAAGGCGAACATTGCGAAATGTTTTCAATTTGTACTTTGTAAATGCACAATCAAAACGGTACAGAAATATGTGAAAAATAGCAATATCAAAATAAACATTGTGACTTAGTAAGAATAGAATTTATGTTTGTAGATCACAGAAGCAATCATCCGATACTTTTTGGAGAATCATCAGACTGATAAAGCATACAAACAGAAACTCCAACTCAGAGATGTCTTGTTCAAGATATTCCAGTCTTGTATGCCAAGTAAGTACATGTAGTACATGGGATGTTTGTCTGTGTAAAGTGTGTGTAAAAGTTATCCAATTTATTCTGGCATTGTCTTCTTTTTGATTTGTAGTAGCGTACATTGTAAAAACCTTTCAATATTAACATACTATAAATAGATTTTTACTTGAAAGCTGAAGTTCAATGGAAAAAGAATGTATATACCAGTAGTAACAGTCTTAGATTTAAAGCCATTTTGATGAATTGAAAATCAAAGTACCTATATGTGTATGAGCAGCTGTATATTTGTATATGTACTGGTATCTTGTTAAGTTGTTTTCTAATGGTAATTCCATTGTTTTGTAGACTGTGGACTGTACATAGTAGGATCTACAATGAGTGGCTTTGGAACAATGAAGAGTGACATGGACATGTGTCTGATGATCACAGAAGATGGGGTATGTATCTGTATACTGGAAACATGTTATATTAAATAGTGTGTACAATAATTGATAGATATTTATAATGCAAGTTAGTGTAGATCTGATTTAACGAATTTCTGAATCGGTATATTCATTCAAATATATGCATGACATTTGGCAATCTTCTTTTTGCCAAAAATGCTGAATAATGAATACAATCAACAGCCAAATGTAATACATGTACATTTATTTATTTACTTGAGTATCTCTATAGTAGTTAATAAGGATAAGAATATTAAAAACCCTCTTTACATTGCATACTGAAGAGTTCAATTTCATGGTAATTTTGTGCAGTTAGAGTGATCTGCCTTTGATGTAAATAGAATTAGAACATGCATTTTTTTTTTTTACATTCTGTAGTATGTTCAACAGTGTTGAATAACTGATAATGCAAAATTTTACATTTATCAATATCAAAACTAGAAAATAAAAATACTTTGAATTGTAGGTTGATCAGAAGAGAGAAGCACCAGAAATCCTGTACCTCATCCAAAAAGCCCTGTATAAATGCAGTAAGTTATAGATACTGTATACAGGGAAATATTTGCCCCTGTTTTATTTTCGCCCCTTTTGCCCTCGTTGTCAGAGGGCGAATTTAATACCGGAGACGAATTCTTAAGTCTCAATTAATTTTCTTTAAACACAAATTTGTTTGGGCAAATTCAAGATGGGGCAAAACCGTTTGCAAGTTTTGATGGACGAAAAAACACGAGGTGAAAATAACCACATATACAGTAAGTTCGTAGTGTTGAATGGGTATATTTAATGAATTTAATTGAATAGTTCACAAGTAAATTAAGCATCAGATTTGAAATGGCAATGATTCCTGAAAACTTTTTTTGAAGCAACACGAGTCATATTTTTAAGAATAATGGTTTGCTGAGAAAAACATACTTTTACAATGATTCTGCAAATTGATTAATATGTATACCGGTATATGAAAAAAAAATCAGAGTTTACCAGGTATACCAATTGAATTTTTATACAGGATGACAACAAAGTAATTTTGCTTCTACAAAGATAAGAATCTTGTCATTTAAGTTCAGAAGTAAATGTATTACAGTGTGTATTACAATAAACTTTATAAAAAAAAAAAAATAACGTGTGTGTATCTGTATACTGTACATGTATTTAAAACATATTACAAATGTATATTAATAGCATGTACAACATTTGATACAATAATTGATAGATATTTATGCAAGTTAGTGTAGATCTGGTTTAACAGATTTCTGAATTTGTATATTCATTTAAATATATGCATGACATGAAGTCCCCAACTTGAAAATTGCAGCTTTCATTGCTCTTGTGTTTATATTCAGAATACCTTTTGATTGTGTTCACCTCAGATAAAATACCTTGGTATTGAAAACAATTTTAATTTTGCCTCATATTCAAACTGATGATTTCTACTTGTTTGTTACATCTAAATCTTCCTGTATTGTATACACTGTACAAATGACTACACCCTTCTTTGTAGTTGCACCATTGAACCAGAGGTTACTAGTTTGAGATTAATGATAATGCCTTACTTTTGATACAGGTTTTGTCAGGGAGTCCATGGTGATCAGGGCCAAAGTCCCCATTCTACGATTCAATGATCTCATTAGGTGAGTTAACATGCCTATGTACAGTATGCAATATACAACCTTAATATTCAGTTAAATTATCGAGGTTGGTTCGATTTAAATTTGATCAATTACATGTACATGTACATGTGTATTAACAGCAATTTTTTTTCTCTGTTTCCAGCAAAGCTCAGGTGGATCTGAATGTCAACAATGGTGTTGGAATCAGAAATACTCATCTGCTCAAGTATTACTGCATGAGTGAGTCATTCCTTCTTTTTTTGTATTACTGATATACATGTAAGTGTACCAGTAGGTTCCCATATATGCTAAAATACATGTATCTTGGGCATTGTTAGGATATAATGTAATTTATATTTAATATATATTTCATTTACATAAATATTAAAATACAGTGTACCAAATATTTCAACAATTAATAATTCATCAAAACAGTAATCATGTCCAATTTCCATTGCCTCTTATTTTTTTTTTTGGTTTGTTTGAAAAAATACAACAACAAAAAATCAAGCTGCAAGTAGTGTTCATTTGAACCAGATGTGAAAATTGATTTTATATTTTTAGCTGACTGGAGAGTGAGGCCATTAGTTTTGTACATTAAGAAGTGGGCCCGTTTCCATGACATCAACGATGCTAGCAAAGCCACAATCTCCAGTTACTCTCTGTGTCTCATGCTCATTCACTACCTACAGTGTAAGTCCTCTTTCTCTCCTTCTATACCTCCCTCTATTGATGTGGAAAATTGAGCCATGTAGTTTTCTTTTTACCAATGTAAATGTCAGTAGTAATGATGTACATCTGCAAGTTCTAAGCTGATTAAATTATTTGTTCTGCTAGTTATCTGGTGCTATTTTGTTGTAATCATTGTACATTTATTTCCTTTCATTTGCAGATGCTTGCTCCCCACCGGTACTTCCCTCCTTGCAGGAGCTCTACCCTGTGAGTCAATTAATGTCTATAGTTAATGTTATACATGTACAGTATCATTAACTGTTTAAACATTTCAAAATACAGAATGAAAATATTAATGTATTATGTCTCCCCTTTCAAAGGGGAGACATATTGTTTTTGTCGACTTTCTTATTAAGGTCTTCCGTCTTCAGCGGAAGACCTTACTGTTATTCTACTGTTTCTCATTCTTCTATATTATTTAAATATTCTTCTTGGTAGACACCCTTAATTTCTCAGCCATTTCTCCATCGATTTTAATGATTTTTACAGGGATGATGTCTTAGGTGAACCTCTCATTGCATACAACTTTTTGTCTGAAAATTCAACTCCGCTTCTGAATTATCTCCCTTTTTCATGTATTTTGGGACATGATATTGTCCACGCATCTCCTCAAAAACCGTTATAGTTAAAGACTTGAAATTTATGTGCAAGATAGAGTGGTTATGGTAGATTTGCATGCTTGTTTTAGATTTGACTAGAAGTCATTGTCCTGGAAGCTCGCCTGAACCTGAAAATGTTGATGTTAACTTTTTTGACAGTTTTTTGGGAAATTTGAGATTTGATCACGAATATCTTTCTTGTCATAAATATTTTGTTAACATATGTAGAACATTAAAAGTTTATATAAACAAGACCTTTCAACTGACACCAAGCAAAAGGGGCTGACCTCTCATATTAGGGGCCCAGAAGGGTCTAAAGTCTTTCATCTATATCTCTTTAATAAGAAACATTTTGTAATGTGATATAGAAGCAAAAATGTTAATCTTCTAGCTCTTTATCTACGCATGTTAAAAGTTTTCGGATATGTTACATAATTAGGGGTTTTGAGGGGCTAGAAGTCCAATATTTTGATCATTTATATCTTAAAAAGGAGAAATATTTTGAAAAGCATTATATAAGAGAAGATGCTAAGAATAGTGTTCGTAATAAAATTTAACCATCAAAGTTTCGTCAAATGGACCCTACAGGGAGATAAAGGGTCGGCCCCTAAAGCAATCTTTCCCAAATATCTCAAGAACGGTAACACATTTCTGAACACTTAATGAACAAAATGTGTTTAAAATAATAAGATCTTTCAGTTGATATCAAGAAAAAGGGGCTGAAAAAAAAAAAAAAAAAAAAAAAAAAAAAAAAAAAAAGGAAAAAAGATAAAGAAATAGAAGAAAATTGTCTGTTCAGAATCAAGAGATCTTTTTTTTTTCTTTTTACAAATCATTTAGCTGGTAAATAGCAAAATAAAGGTCATACATGTATCTCAACTTCTAAAATTGGAAGGAAGACCTCCTCGTTGCTCGCAACGAGATCGTGTTTTTTTGGTTGATGACGTCATTTCCGTTTTTGAGATATTGGCATTTTAAGGATTTTTAGGTGGTTGGTTTGTCCAAGAGTGTTCTCATAAACTACAAACGATATCGATTTTAAACTTTCAGGGATGAAAGACAAAAGATTGTTAATCTGAACAAAAGCATTCTTATTTGCCTAGCACAAGAAACCCTGGAGCTCGGTGGGGCTCGAAAAATGGGATTGAAAAAGCGTCGTTTTTTTGCGTGGTTTTCTTTGTTTATCTCTTTTCTCAGAAATATTTTGTGAAAACATGTAGAGCAAATAAAGTTTATAATTCCAAGAGCTTTCGTTTGACATCAAGAAAAAGGGGCTGGCCCCTCAAATTAGGGGCCAAAGTTTTTTGAAAGTCTTCGCAGGATAACTAAAAAACGGTTGGGATTTCAAGATGGCTGTCGCTGAAAAAGTTGTTCATTTTGATCTTATCAAAGTCGTTACAATAAAATTTTGTTCGGGTATTGCGTAATACGAGAGTAAAAAGCTTGACCTAATTGTTAACACGTACCTGTTTTCATGTGAAAAGTGCATGTTTTTGTCTGCATAACTGACACAAGTTACAACAGAAAGTGTAATAGCTTACCTATATGTTGCTTAAATTAATTATAAAAAGTGAGTATCGATGTTTTTCTTACAAGTGATACGTGAGGATCATTAGTCACTTTTGTTTAGTTTTTGTAATGGACAATCATTCAAAGCCGAGAAAGGGAAAGTACATAGTCGCGGACATACATTCTTATTCTATTCTCAAGTGAAACACAGAACAACTCCTACAAAAAATGTTTAAAATTTGTTTTAAAATCATTTTTAGAAGCCTGTGTTGTATGTGAAATCACGTACCAATTCCTCACCCGCGACCGAAGAGATTATTGATCGGCTGCTAGCTAGCAGCCACCGGTTATCTAATACACAACATTCGCGTCTTGCATACATAAGTTTATTTATATAGCGGCTTACACAAAGAACTATGGTATAAGATATATTAAATGTAAATTAAGGAGAAAAGAGTAACCTCTTAACCCATAAATTTAATGTTACCTCTGTTATTTGTAAAACGGGGTCTTTATGCGTATAACTGACATAAAGCTACCGTAGACAGTATACCAGCTTACATACGGAAAGTGTATATACATTCTCATTCTCTTCTAGTGAAACACATTATGGATAAAAGAACTTATACTATGCAATACATTTGAGACGCATTTAAAATCTAGCTGGATTCCGAGCTGTGTATGTAAACAATTACGCATCCGATTCCTTGGCCGCGGCCAAAGAAATAGGTCGCGGCTGGACTAGCGAGCGGTCTGCTGTTATCCAATACACAAGATTTGCGTTTTGCTGTGATGCACACATTGGTTTATTTATTTAGCTGCAAACACAAGGAATTCCGATGTTAACGATATTAAAGAGTAAACAAAAAAAATTATACCTTAACCTACGAGGTTATAATGTTTTAGTTTTGTAATTTAAAAACGATATATAGTATGACTGTCATTGAAAAAAGGTGTTCTATGTGATCTTGTCTATGTCATAAAATAAGTTTTATTGTTGGGAAAATATTCCGTCATTTAAAACCCACCACGTTGGGTGTACATTTACGTAACACATCAATCGCACATGGCCGAAGAGATACCGCGCTAGTGGACAAGCGATTCGCTGTGGTCTAAGACACAGGCTTCTCGTGTTTCTACGTTATCACACGTACAGTTCATTGAATTGTTTTTATTTTCAATTATATTGGTTTAAGATGCATCAAACTTTTGATTTAGCATTGATTTAAATCACAGTGCGTAAAATTAAAAGAAACTGCCATCAAATGAATATAATACAACGTTTTACAGTCGTACGAGTTGAAAAATAAATTAGTCTATTTCTGACATTTTTGCTGCTGAGAATTTAATGCATTACACTTCCCACATCTATATAGGCGATATTAACAACATGATTATTCCAACACAAACATCTTATGTATCTGTAATCTGTGATAATTCATTTGGCTAACAAAATATTAGGAGTCTTTATATATGAGTTCTGAGAGAGAGAGAGAGAGAGAGAGAGAGAGAGAGAGAGAGAGAGAGAGAGAGAGCATGCATGAATTTAGCAGGGTATAGTAAGTAAAGTGAGTTGAAAACGCGTTCGAGATAAGGCAGTTTAAGTGTTACAATGTTACATGCTTGCGGTAGGTGCAGGCACGATAAAACTTACCGATGCCCGCTAATACGGAAGGAATTGAAGGAATCAGTGATTATTTCTTTAATATACCAATGCATATTTTTAGCAAGTTTGATTTACATTCAGGCCGTAAAAGAATAATGGTCACACGAACACTATTGGTTTAACCTCTTCTGAATGGTAGTCCGAATCATTAAAAAGCATACCCATTGCTGATTTTATTCTTTCATTTAATTAAATTACATTTTTTTGTTATTGATTATCAAAGAATATGTGAGTTTTAAAAACAGTTTATTAACATTCGGTAAGTAAAAGTTTTGTTTAGATTCGGACAGTCGAAGAGCGAGTAGAGGACACATGATTATAAATACTACTTAGTAGATTACGGAGATTTTCAAATCGACCGGACTTCTGCATATGCGTTGCACGTACACTCGAATACTTGATACATATATATTTTAATAAAACGTCTGTATGCTGTATTATTATTTGCTGTCTGATCAGGACTGTTCTTCCCAAAAAGAAGCGCACGGCGATCGCGTAATGAATGTTCTGTATATACATGCTTGTATATATTTTTAAAAAATTTTTAACGTTTAACTCAGCAAAATTGTAGAGGTCATGGAGTCAAAAAGCAAAACAAAATAATTTGCCAATTAGGCAATAGTAGTTATTCAATGCCTATGATTAATAACTTGAATAAATATGAATTTACAAGCCCCCCCCCCCCCCCCCCCCTTGTTAAGAGCTTCCGTGTCTTGTATTCTTTTTGTTCTTTTATTAACGATTTTTGTGCACGCGATTTCTCGGAAATGACTCAAATTTTGTTAAACGGCCCTGATAAGAAGATAAAAGGATGGCCCCTAAAATTTCTTTCTCAAATATATCAAGAACGGTCTCAAATTTCAAACACTGGTTGAATAACATACAACTCATTTTGTGCAAACTCTATACGTATGAAATAGCAAAATTTTCTTGTAATTTAAATGATTTTTTTCAAAGTAATAACAGTATAATTTTTTCACAAATTACGCTTTGTGAAATCTAAAAAAAATTCTTAATCTATCACTAAAATTAATAATTTTTGACGGCCCATGCAGTAAGTATTGCTAACCGAGCCTTTCGTTCAACAGCACATTGATTGTGAAGATTCCAGCGTTGTTTACAACAAAAGGATAAAAAGACCACGAATTGTAACATATTTGGCTGTAAAGGGTTTAAAAGAGATGGATACAAAACACAAGTGCGAATATATCTAGTAAAGATAAAAATGATTAATCTACATTTGTCATAAATACATCATTTTATCATAAGAATATTTTAACATTTAGATCCGCCGAAAATTTTCATTTCCTTTCATTGTTTGATGCCTGATTTGAAATAACGTTTCGATGTCGTACCAAGTGGAGAAATTTCTTAAAGCTGAATGTTCCGATTTTTCGGCCATTACAGTATCAAATGTTACCATGCAAACCAAATGAATTATCTTAGAAAGTTATAGACTTTCGCCTATTTACACAGAATTGATTTTCTTTTAACGTTAGAAATATTCAAAGTAAATAAAAATAATTCTTGGGGGCGCACAAAAATTCCCCAAAAATACATCATGGGAATGTTTAAAAAAGATAACCGTTTGATTTCCTCCCCCGAATGATTGGGTTTATTCAACCTGCAAATTATGCATCGATTGTAAACAACGTAAACTTTAGAATTATTAGTGAACAAATGTACACTGCTTTATTTTTTCAAATAGCCATGCTGTTTATTTTATTTGTTAAAATAGATCATATAAAAAAGGACAGATGTCAAAGTCGTAATACAATCATACTCGCTTCGACGTATGGGGCGAGTATAAATACGAAGCGAAATATCGCGAAACCCTTTTATGTCGTTTATTTTGTAAATAAATTTTGTACATTGTAAAACTTGTCTTATCTGGAGGAGTTTGGTTCTGAAAAATAAGGGTAGATTAGACAACATCCGGTTTGGAGGACATTGTTGCAAATTAATTTCAGTATTTAATGCAGTAGGTCTTGATCGTCTATTCTTGCAAAATTTTCAATTCTTCTGAAATATATTAGACCTAATCGATCGTGATTACGGTACCAATTTTCATTTTTTTTTCTTGGAAAACAATTAGTCCATAAAGGAGTACATACAATGGTAATACTTTTTCAAAGTCATCGTAATTGATATTTTCAAGCATTCGATTAACCTGAAAAGTCCGACACAAGATAAGTACATGACATTGGCCAACAGGTGGCTGATTACGTAATGGCGAGGTTGAATATTTATATAGATGAGAATTTAATAAAGAATGGAGCATTTTGACAGAATAAAATGTAACTCTGTAAGTGTAGCCATACAACGGGGATAGCATACGATATCGGCAGTCTTACTACCGCGGTATCCTAAATCACGGCCTGAAAAAAAATGGGATGAACTATAATCTCATTATCTAATTTTGGCAAAAAAAAGAATGCGTATTTATTTATAACAAGACTTAACGGAATATACTGAAATGAATTACTAGTTTGGATCTACTATAGTATATTCACAGTTGTTTAAATCAATAGAAACGACAGGAAAATTGCCGATCGATCGATAAGTGGCCGGATTACGGGAGATAACTCTCACTAATCATTAGCAGTCAATTCTTTACATCGCGGCCGGTTTACAGAATAGACAAGGTCCGGATTGCACAACATTTTTTAAAAATAAAATGCTAGGAAAATGCCAAGGGACTGAATAATGTCGCCGGATTGGACAACATGCCGGAATGCACAGCATCCGGATTCAACAAGTTTTAATATGTACATCATTTTTTCATTGAAACAGAGACAATTTTAAATTTTAAATTTGAGTCGATATGATAAAACATTTTGAATTGCGGACCATCTTTAACACGCAATTTGCGAGCTTATTTTTTTTGGCAGTAAAAAGATTCAAACTTTCAGTTTTTATGCACATGTTCAATTTTTTTATTGAACTGTTTTTAAAATAAGAGCCCAGAATGGTCTAAAGTCTTTACTCCGTACGTATACAATATACATGTAATAATTTTAATATACTATGTTGTTAAGGATTTAAAGGACTAGAAGTCCAGAATTTTGATCATTCTTTTTTAAAAAAGAGAAATATTTGTGAAATTGTTGTACGAGTAAAGATGCTTAGAACTATGTACATTTATATATACTATGTGTATAACAATAGACAACCCTCAAAATTTCGCTAAAAGGAGAAAATCGACCCCAACGTTCTTTCCCAGATACATGTATCTCAATAATGGTAACTGATTTCTAAACACTTTTTGAACCAAATGCATTTAAAACAAAAATAAATTTCCTTTTACATAACCAAGGTCTAGTCCTTTAAATTATGAGCCAATTGATTTGAAGACAATCATGGCTTTTAATTTCTGAATATTTTGTAACATGAATGATATATTTAACAATGTACAGTCATCAAAATTGTTAGATGGCCCGATAAAAAGTCGGCCCCAAACAAGTTCTTTCTCAGATATCTCAAAAACGGTCACTTTCTCAATGCTTGTTGAATAAAATTTCCATCAAATAAAAAAAGTCCTTTAATTTGATATCAAGAAAAATTGACAAGCCCCTAAATTAAAGGGCCAAAAGGGATCTAAAGCTATTCATCAATAGCTCTTACACTTCATACAGAAACGTCTCAGATCCTTTAAATGTAGCTCCACCCACATTTCCATGTTTTGTTTTCGAATAGCAAAAGTAAAGGTCTTATCACATCTGATGAGAATCGGACGGAAGACCTCCTCGTTGCTCGCAACGAGATCGTGTCTAGTTCTTCTTATTCTTCTTCATCCAAATTTGTCCAGGCTGTAACTTAAATACCATTTGACATTAAGACTTCAAACTTGGAACATAGGTAGATGGTATTGAGAAGGAGTGCACGCCACCAAAAGTTTTGACCTTGACCTATTTTGTTCTTCAAGGTCAAGCTTTTCATAAAAAATATTGTCCGGACCATAACACAAGACTCTTTTAACATACAGACTTTTAACTTGTATCATAGATAGATGGTATATAACCTAGTTGAACCTTACCAAAATTTTTGACCTTGACCTAGAATTTTTATTTCAAGGTCATATTAGAAAAAACTTCATTGTTCAACTTCTGAATATACTTTGACAGAAGGACTTCAAACTTTAAACAAAGAACAATAATAATACACTTAGGTGTACTATTGAATAATATTTGACCTTGACCTTCTTTTACTCAAGGTCAAATTAAGAAAAAAATATTAAAATTCTGTCTGGGTCATAACTTTAATACCCTTTGACATTAAGACTTCAAACTTGGAACATAGGTAGATGGTATTGAGAAGGAGTGCACGCCACCAAAAGTTTTGACCTTGACCTATTTTTTTCTTCAAGGTCAAGCTTTTCATAAAAAATATTGTCCGGACCATAACACAAGACTCTTTTAACATACAGACTTTTAACTTGTATCATAGATAGATGGTATATAACCTAGTTGAACCTTACCAAAATTTTGACCTTGACCTAGAATTTTTATTTCGAGGTCATATGAGAAAAAACTTCATTGTTCAACTTCTGAATATACTTTGACAGAAGGACTTCAAACTTTAAACAAAGAACAATAATAATACACTTAGGTGTACTATTGAATAATATTTGACCTTGACCTTCTTTTACTCATGGTCAAATTAAGAAAAAAATATTAAAATTCTGTCTGGGTCATAACTTTAATACCCTTTGACATTAAGACTTCAAACTTGGAACATAGGTAGATGGTATTGAGAAGGAGTGCACGCCACCAAAAGTTTTGACCTTGACCTATTTTGTTCTTCAAGGTCAAGCTTTTCATAAAAAATATTGTCCGGACCATAACACAAGACTCTTTTAACATACAGACTTTTAACTTGTATCATAGATAGATGGTATATAACCTAGTTGAACCTTACCAAAGTTTTGACCTTGACCTAGAATTTTTATTTCGAGGTCATATGAGAAAAAACTTCATTGTTCAACTTCTGTATATACTTTGACAGAAGGACTTCAAACTTTAAACAAAGAACAATAATAATACACTTAGGTGTACTATTGAATAATATTTGACCTTGACCTTCTTTTACTCAAGGTCAAATTAAGAAAAAAAATAATAAAATTTTGTCTGGGTCATAACCTTAATACCCTTTGACATTAAGACTTCAAACTTGGAACATAGGTAGATGGTATTGAGAAGGAGTGCACGCCACCAAAAGTTTTGACCTTGACCTATAATTTTTATTTTAAGGTCAAGCATTTCATCATTCATTCATTGTATCATAGATAGATTGTATATAACCTACTAAATAGAAATAAAACTTAATTTTATTTTACATCACATATGACACATATATCACATATGACATATATCACATATCCTCAAGTCTCTGGCCATGAAGAGCAAGAAAGAGGCGGGTCAGCTCAATATACCATCTACCGGTACATGTAACAAGATGTTTTGTTTTAGAATTTCCCTCCTATCTTTTAAAACTGAAGGTCCATTTCAAGTTCTTTCCATTTTGTTACAAATACATAACAAAGGGGAGACATGTGTTTTTTGTTAAAAAACAATACCCACTAGTTTATGTTTGTATCAGATCACATGCCATTGTATACATGTAATTGTTGTACATGACAGGAACGCTTTGACACTGCACTAGACATCAGGGAGCTGAAGTTTGATGACACGGTCACCTACAAGAGTGACAATGGACAGAGTGTGGGTGAACTCTTCCTGGGCTTCCTCTCCTACTACAGCAACAAATACAGGTCAATACTTCTGCCCTTAATTGTGTGATAAATTTGTACATGTGAAATAACTGGGATTTAAATTCAAAAGGAGAAATCAAGGGAGAGAACATATCTGAGTGTTCTTATCCTTTGTCTCTGCCTACATTTGTATCTGCCCAAATCCTATGTTTTAACATGTACAGAATGTGCACCTAGCCACCATGTATGTGTTTTATGGCATGTTGCAAGACAACTAGTTTGCCCATTTGTTTATGATATGCTAGATGTTTCCCTTGATACATACAAAATCTGCAGCCAAATTCAACAAACTAGGTCTCTACTAATGATGATTTTTGGTAGTTTAAATTTTAACTATCAAATGCAAATGTTGAGCAGTTCATTAAACAACAGAAAAAGTTAATCAACATGAAGATTCCTTGCTTCAGATTTAGAATTTTCCCTTCCCTTATATTCTAGGTTTGAAGAGGATTGCATAAGTATCCGAGAAGGAAGAAGATACAGTTTGGATGACTACATGCGGTTTAAGAATGAAAATTTTCAGCTGCAGCCTCTTTGCATAGAAGGTAGGAATTGTGATATTTTTAATGATTTAAAGGCAGTATACATGTACAAGGAAGTTTATAGTTTCCTTTCAGAAGCTGGATAGTCGTGGCCATTTTTAGACTATATTTATCTCCTTTACAGAAGAAGAGCTTTATATAAAGATGTAGGGAAACACTCAAATTTTAGAGCTAAAAATTAAAATTTTTCTTGACTAAATTATATTTTTTGGCTAAAATAATCATATCTTAAAATGACGTTAATTTGTTGACCACCTTAACATTAGATTACATGAAGTGTACCAGTGTCTTAATATCAGATATGATGCCTTTTCAGAACCGTTTGATTTATCAAACACTGCTCGCTCCTGCCATGATAAAAACATTTTCAATAGAGTCAAACGTGTGTTCAAAAAGAGCTACCAAGAGCTTCAGAAAAAGAAGGATGTTCGCTGCCTCTTCAACCAGCCATTTTGAAATCATTTGGCAGCATGCAAAATTTAGGAGGGCAAATTAAGGACTACAGCCTATTTGCAGGGAGGAAGGGTGACTAGAGGTCAGACTCTGACCTTGAACTTATGTTGGTGGAAGCTTCATGTACTGACCAGTCTCTCACTGCCCAAGCTTGTTCCATTTTTGTGAGCAGCATGGTAAAACATTTAAATGAAGATAAAGAGCAGAGACAGGGTTAGAACTCATGTGATGTACACTGCACCAGTGTGGAAAAAAAAAAGGCGGAAATTGTGTTCTGTTGGAGCAAAGTCTAAAAGCCATGGATGTTTAATATTGGGATTTGTGCAGAAGATACACATTTTTGGAAGTGCTTACCAATCCAAACATTTTTTTTCCTTGTGATCGTAAATGTGGTCTGTGAAACTGCTGATCATGTGAAGATAAATTTGAGTAATTCAGTATTTAAATTATGGATAATGAAGTGATCATCAGGGGTTCAAACTTTTGTTATCCTCAACAGTAAGGCAGCTTTTTGATGTATTCTGATAGAAATATTCAAACAACATGTTGGTGCTTGATTTTGCTTGTTTGAGTTCTGTTCATATGTACATGTATACAATATTGATAATTGAGTGCTTTCATTGTAAATTGAATTTACATCTTTTCAAATGTTTATTGTAAATAAATAAGATACTGTTTATTCATGTTATTGGTTGTTTTATATCAATTTGAAAGGACATTTAATGAAAGCAAAAAGATGCAACTTATTTTCTTCATAAATTTATCTTGCATCTGAAGTAAAGAAAACAGTAGAGAATGTTGTAAGTACATGTACATGTACATGCTAGTCCACAGGTACCTTGGACTTCTTGCTGTTCATTTGTACAGGCATTGGCAAACAAACACTTTCTGTTAAAACCTATTCAGCAGATATCCAGGTACATTTACAGGTGTAATTTTGAAGATTCATATTGGGGGGAAAAATACATATCAATCATTTTAACTCTTTGAAAGATTGGACATACTAAAAAAATTCCATTTTATATGAACTATCCAACAGTATACTGGTAATTTTATGCCCACAGAGATCAAATAAATATTGGGAGCTTCCTGTGCTTCTGTTAGACAACTTCAAAGTATGGCATATTTAGTTATCAAAGTTACACTGATCAGATACCCTGTGTTTGTCCATCCACCATCAATACTGTAGATTCCTTCTTTTACGTGAGTACTTAATTGCGTGCATCAAATCTAGAGAATATGAAATCAAAAACGCCATATTTTTATCTAGTTTTGCTTACTTTACACCTGTCTGAAAAATAAAAGCGAGATTTTAAAATCCACAGGATGAGCACCTCGCGATTTTATGCGGATATTAACTCCTTGCATTTAAATTAGGAATTTGCAGTATACTGGAGTTTAATCAATTTTTGTTGAGCACCAATTTTGATGGATTTCATTTTTGAGCTGAATCTCCCAATCAAATGCCCATTGAAGTAAGAAACATAACAAAAATCTGTGTTAGTCAAATTTATGAACATGTACATGTATCCTCAAACTTGAACCCAACAAAATCCATAAAAATTAGTGCCCGCAAATATTAATGAAACTAAAGTATCTGCAAGATGCATGCCATAAATATTAGTATACAGGTACTAATCCAGATCACAAAACAGACTCCATTAGGATCAGCAGCGGTGGAGATCTTTGACAGCACAATAATTTCAACATAGACACGACATCCATTTTATTGCTTTCATCAACATTCTTCTGTTCATTAAAATTTTATACAATCATGTACATGTACTGTATACATTGTATAAACATGTAGGTCATTTAAAAGATGTCACTCTTTAATTAAATACAAGAAAAAGCTGAGAACTCTATTGAATTTTAATCACTTTTTAGAAAAAGACATCTTTGGCAAATAGCATCAAACAGCAACAGATAGAAAGTTGAAACATGAATGTTGTTTACATGTACTTTAAAATCAATAGAAGTAAAAAATGATGACATGATAGAAATTACATGTACTACGTAATGATATGGTCTAGAACAAGATGAGTATGTATTAAACAAGTTGCCTATTATTCACATTGCCTTTCAAAGAAGAGAGATTAATCTTGTTGGACGGTTAAAATAATCATTATAACAGTATATATAGGCTACCAATCACTCATTTTTTCTTGTATACAATTCACTGTATGCAATTAAAAATACAAAACAATCAAAATATTTTTTAAAATACCAAATACAAAAAACCCAGGATGCATATGTAATTTAACATACTAAAAATACAAACCTAATTTCTTATTATGTGGTATTGAATCCATCCAAACCTGAACAGCTTTTAAAAAATTTTGTAAAATGCTATTTTGTTCAATTAAAATAACAAAAATTTTATTAACACAGACAATGAGTTTTAGACATGCATTTAAAAATTAATCAACTCTATAATCTGTCACTGTATAAAATTATTTAAAACTTTAAAAAACAAAATACATGCATATGAATAAAGGAAAATGAACTATCGGTACGTATACAGTTTTTTCTCATTTCTACACATCCAACATACATGCATATGCTCCGATACATGTAGGACTTGTATAATGCATCTTTACAAAGAGTTCAATGCAAATTCTCAAAGAACTATTTATCGCACACATAACTTCTCATCTTATCTCTAAGTATGACAAAGGTGCCTTATAACAGCTGGAAACTGAATAAACATTTTATATGTACATGTATACATGTACCTGTATATGTTCTAACACTTCTGGTTGCATCAGGAGTGAAAGTCGTAATTGTATCGTGGGTGCCCCTTATAACTGAGTCTTCTTCCATTAATTAAACACTGCATGACCCACTCCGAGGCCACCAGGGGAATTCCAGAATTCCTGCTGCGACGCAACACGGTTTTGGGACAGGTGAGATCAGTGATTATCACATCGGGTGGAGTATCTAAAACATGGACAAAACGGAGTTTTATTTATATATATATATATATATATATATATATATATATATATATATATATATATATATATATATATATATATATAGATCGGTACAAAAACGTTACTATCTGGTTAATATAACAGGTACTGGTAAATATATCTGAGAAAATAAACATGTAACTACAGGTGACGCTTAATGGTTCAAACTTTGATCACTCAGACATGTCAAAGTTATTGATCTCTTGAAGTAAAAGCCATGGTCCCTATCTTTTTCTCTATATAACTATACAAATTTATTCTTGATCTCTTTGTAAACTGTACATTACATTGTATCTGAGAAAATGAGCATGTGACTAAAATCTCTAGTGGTATTTTTAGCTATTAATCCATTCTAAAGGTCTCTCACCAGAATTGACAGCTGGGAGTTTTGGTAGAACTCGACACCCTGCTAACTTAAGGATGAAGGACCACTCCTCTTGGAATTTTTTGTGAGATGAAGACACAAACACACAGAGGCCTAGTAGATCTCCTTTTCTGTTGGACCTACAGCACAAGAATGACAATGAAACATCATAACAAACTCTACATTACAAAGAATATCAGTCTGATCAATAATTGGTGTACATGTATTAAAATTCAATTAAAACTAACTAGATTGTGATTCAACCCCTGAATTTCTAGTCAAGAGATTAAACCAATCCGACTCCAACTGGAACACATGGTGCATATACATGTACATGTTCATTACCACTGTATATCACATTATCTTTTCGCTTATTTTATAGAGCAGATAACTATCTTGAGAGCATAGTTTTGTTTTTTGTTTAATATGAATGATTAAGGTTTAAAAGAAAGATACAGTAATTATTTTCCAGTCTACTCTTGATACCCACCATTCCATTATCTTTCTCTTTTCAATGCTGACTCCAGCTTGTAATTTGTATGCTTTATAATCCAGCAACATTCCCTGCAAAAGTAGACAATGAAGCAGGTAAGCAAATTACACATCCTTGTATTGAATTGTACATGTATTTCTCTATACACCTAACACTACCCCTTGTATAGCTTGATGAATTAACATTCAAATTGTCCATGTATTTTTTTTTTTTTACTTCCCATTGTATTGCTTGATAAAAATTGATCTCTTTTAACATTCTTGATTTGCTAGATAAGATAACATTCCAACTACAGACCTCATTGGAGGAGTCCCTTATCCAGAGATGCGAAACAGATGGTATCGCCGCTGCCAAACACTGGAAGTATTTGATGGTTCTCTGGTAGGCATTGGATATCAAAAAGCACTGCTTGGCATTTGCAATCTGTCAAAGAGATTTACATGTAAGTTGCTGAGCACAGTACTTTATATAATTATATTGAAGTAATAACAATAATAAAACCTACAGAAACATAACTATTAAATGTATAATTCAATTCAATTCAATTTCTTTATTGACCAATTAAGGGCCCTCAAGGGGCAACTTGTACATGTACAAAGATTTATTTATTATTAGACACCCTCCCCCCCCCCCCCCCCCCCCCCCCCCCCCCCCAAAAAAAAAAAACTCTTGAAAGGGAGACAATTCTTTGAAATATTTGTTAATAGGGCAGGATATAGCCACTTTTCCCACAAAAGACTTTTAAAGAACTTGACATTTCACACCAATAGATGTACATACAGCAGCCTCGTCAAACTTGTCCAGGACAACACCCCCTCCAACTTGGATCCTTCTTATAATGTCTTGTTTGTCGAAAGGAACTTCTTCTTCATCAGCTTCTGATAAATATAACAAAATTCAGAATTAGCTGTCAGTTACATAAAATTATGAAGTCTTTGTGTTCATTACAAGATTATCTAAATAGCATAGGCAAAATAGGGAGCAAAAAAATTATGGAAGGAGATTATCTTTACTCATGTGAAATATTCACTGACAATGGTAAACATGTACAGTACATATAATTTGACAAAATACAATGTATATCAAATAAAAATTCCTACGTTCAACAGAGCTGTCATCAGATGTCAGATCTGGGTTCTTCAAGAGGGTCTTTTCCTCCTCTTTCAGGTCTTTAGACTTCTCTACATAGGTCAGTAGGAAGACTAGGCCAGAAAATGGTGTGGCATTGAATGGCTGCTTCTCCTTACCAAACAAACCTAGCAAACAAGTCAAAATAAAGTCAGTTGTTTTATATAATAAAAAGTTATGACCTTTATTCTGAAAAATTTTGTAAACCAACAACACTTCCAATAATAAACAAAAGGTTCATTATTCTTTTTTTCCAATGTACTATACTGTACTATACCATGCCGTGCTTTCCTTGGGGATCTCCTTGGCTCAATTGGAGATACGGCTACATCAGGATAAATAGGGGTGGAGTCAGTGTCTGAAAGGTATGTAAAAGTCAAAATATAGCTTCCGTAAGGTTAATATGTATTTCATCCAAAAATGACAGAAGGGTGGAAAGGGACACTACTATATGTCAAAGCCTTTCTTTGACATGACATAAAACATTAATGTCATACAAATCCTTGGGAAGTATAATATTATTTAATCATTTGAATACATATCCTGTGTTGGACTTTCAAAAGTTTTAACCAATTCAAATATATTCATATTTTCATTCCAGTATGCAAGTACCGTATTTTTCGGACGATAAGACGATATTTTTTTTCTCTGAAGCAGAGCACCCGACTTATCGTTCAGATCGACTTGTCTAAGGCTCGAGATCGGAAAATTAAAAAAAAAATAGCATTAAAAATTTTGGTTTTAATCGGTTGTGTGATTGGATATTACCTTGTTGAAATCTTTGTTCATCTTTATTAATTGTCGTTTTCACTCATTTGTTAACACTAGTATACATAATAATACCGGTAATTAAAAAATGGTACATGTCTTTCAAAGTTTTACCATTCAGTATTTTTAAACACGTCGTCACATGGTATATATCCTATATTACTAGTGGGAAGATAACATTGCACAGTAAAATTGAAACCAAATTCGAATGGAACAAATCATTGCGGTAAGTCCCGGGAATGTTTATAACAAATATTAAAGTACATATTACTTAATGTGTGTAAGTTGTATTAGTATTCTTCTTTTAATTGATAATCATCCTAGGGATTTTTGCATTTATGTAAAATTCAATCTTAAGATACGTAAGCGGCAATTATCAACACTATTGTTTATATGGTAGGCTGACACCGATTATGCTAATAATCACGCCCTAAGACTGAGATCTATACGTGTTCACTCCCTGTGTATATATTATCGTTATAAGGCTGTTCATATTTCACTGATAAATTATAGTCCAATTCTTTGATTGTGTTAAATCAACATTGTAAAGTAGCGTATATTTGTCGTATATCGTCATTATCAAGTCCTACAAATGATCGATCTATTTTAAACAGTGTCTATGTAAAGCAGTAACGTTTAACTGCATAACAGGACACAAAGTAAACAAGTAAAATCAAATCATAATAATTGCTAATCTTCCTGCACTTGAGATCCCCCTTTGAAGTCAGACACGAGACAGGTGCATGCTTCTGACACTGGAAATTGTTAAACAAACATTGACCACGCGCCGAGTCAACAGGTGGCTGGTAACGTAATGGCGAATACACTGGTGATTTGATGCAAGGAATAGTGGTGTCAGAGTGGATAAATATTTCAATACATGGAATAGAATATTTTTGACAATGTAAGTTTAGTTTACACTCATGCAACTTGTATAACACACGATGTCGGGAATTGCATGCAAGCAATTTTATAGATGTAACCGGTATTTGAAAATACCATGCATAAGTATAAAGAGTAATTGTTTAAATGTTAATCATTTATAATAATTGGTAGCAATATTGGGGATGTCCTTTGCATCATACACTGCTTCTTTTACCTACAGTTTAATACGCCATTTGGAAGTGATAAGATCGACGTATCATCTGAATCGACATATCTAAGGATTTCTTTTAATTTTGGGCTAAAAATGAGCAATTCGACTAATAGTTCACATCGACGTAACGTCCGAAAAATAAACTACTACTAAACAAGTAAATCATTTTTTCAATTATCTATAAAGATTTTAGAAGTTTACACCAAGGCCTCTTACCAGCGACTCTACTAGCCCCCCTCCCTTTCTCTTTTCGGCTAGGAGTACTGGTGGCCTGTTGGGGTAGAGGATGGATCCTTCTCTTCCCTCTTATAGAAGACTGTGGGGCCTCCTCTCCCTCCCCCTCCACACAGCCTGCTCCCTTGGATGTGGAGGGTTTCTCAGATGCCATTACATCTGTAGTCTTAATGCCTGCCCTTCTTTTACCCTCCACAAGATTATCTGTTGAATAAATAATCATCATAACATATTTAAGCAAGAATACAATTGAACTTAAGTATAATCTGAAAAGCACGTTTATTATTGTGACAAATCTTGAGACTAGGACATGTAAAGGCAATTATTACTCAAAACTAAATGAAGAAGTTTTTAATTATGTTGTCTTGTCCTTATTTACTTGCACACAATACATGATATGTACAGTATAACAAAGTATTTTAAAGTCATGATTAAAAATACATGTATTTGTCAAATATCATTCATGTATTATGTAATAGATCTGTTATACACACTTAAATCCTGAAAATAAATGGTCTTGGTAACAATCCTACCTAGACTGACATTGGCTGGGTTGGGCTCTATCAGGGGGACAATCTTCTGGGGGGAGGTCGGGAGGTCAGTCAGCAACAGGTTGGCCTGCTCCTCACTCAAAATCACATCACTGTTGCTGAACCTACAGGTACATATACGTGTACATACTATCAGTAAATGTGTTGGACAAGTAATACTACAGGCACCTGACGTTATATTTTTTTCTCATAATAAAGAAAATTACCATCTATCTAATAATACACAAGGTACACATTGCTGCCATCTTGGATTTATTAAAAACTGTCACATCAGGTGGAAATTTCACTTGAAAATCATTGGTAGAATTATTTTATATAGATACATATAGCACATGTATTTATATAATTTCTTGAAGTATGTAAATAACTTCCTTGTAATATTTTCAATAAAATCAATCGCTTGTAGAATCAAAAATAGATATCTTAATAAATTAGGAATTGAGATTGATAAGTTTGCAATGAGAAAAAATCTCAAGTAAATCACACATAACCTAGAACATGTACAATGCATCATTTAGCTGTGATACAAAAAGAATTAGAGAGTATGGATGATAGAAGTGCAATCAAGCCCCTACAAAATGGCGAGTTATTTCACTGGGTCTAAAATTTGTATATTTTAAGAGATTATGTAAAATAACAACCAATTTCTACTTTGCAATTTTGTATTGACCAAAAAAATAAGTATCTTCATTTGTTAAAATAACCATACTGTATGATAACATGGACTCCTAGCAAGAACAGTACATTGGTAGTAAAGGTTGGATAATGTTTTGTAGAAGTACATGTAAATGCAAACATTCAAAACATCTTAATATCTATAAAAATTCATGCATGTATAGCAAATATCTAATTTGAAAAATTACACCAATGCATGTACATAGAGAATAATACATGGCAAACTCTGTATCACATCCCATATCAATGATAAACATACATAGAGCAGAAGACTCACATTTGTGTTTCACCAGAATCTTTCTCCACAGAATACTGGAAAACCCCTCCTTTTTTGACTTGGCCAACGATGAGCCCAGCATCAAAGTATCCGTCCTGGGACTGGACCATTACCGGCTGTCCCAGGGGCAGGCGCTCTATCAGCAGGGCCTCAGAGTGTCGGATATAGCGGGAATCTCCATCGTCAAACTTCACCTGGTACCTGGTCAGTTAATATAAGGTCAGAGTACAGTCTACAGGTATATATACAATGCAAATACATTATTTACACCATAGGTTACTTCCTATTCCATACATACCATACAATTATTCAGGTGTGTAAAAAATATACAAAATAACAATAGATTTTTAAGCATAATTTCAACAATGAAAGTAAGGTTTCCTTACTTCATAAACTTATTTCTATTTTTAAATCAATGATAAACTAAATGTAAAGGTCTTTCATTTGAGATCTACAAGTACCTGGATCCCTCCACTTTTTGAATAATTCCTGGATAGTAGTAACCATCTTTCCATTTTGCCATCACACGAGAATCTGTAAATCATTTTGTATGTTGGTAATGTAAAATGCTGTTTACTAACTTCCCAATATGATTAAATGTACTTTTATTGATAGTAAGAAAGAAGCACATGTATGTACATGCACTTCTATCTTTCTATCAAATCTTTAGCAATACCAAAATTTGGTTGACAGGCATAGCCATCTAATATTCCCTCACAATTCATAGTTTGGTGCACTTTGATAGACAAAGAAGCAAGACACACTTTAAAACACTCTTGCTGTGTGGCCCTGTTGCGAGGGTCAAAGAGGCTCAAGATTGGAAAATGGCAAAGCTATAATTTTGGTTTTTACATAGAATTGACATTAAACGCTATTTCAAATCTGCTTACAAATATCCAAAACTAGATTGAAAATCTGAAAAAAAAGCATCACCCAATTCGAAAGTAACTACTGGTAACCTTATATTTTGAATCCTAAAAAAACACAATGAATTTACCTTTCTCTGGTTCTGATCTTAACAATCCAACACCAATGCTCTCTGTTGTTGCTGTGATGTTTACCTCATCTTGGTAAGGAACTTCAGAACTACATATAATTCATATGAAAACTTAATTACTAGCATGCCAAAAAGCATGCAAAATTCTTTATGTGTGTACATGTACAATGTATGTTGAGGCGCATTCTGCTCATACGCCAAACTGAAGAATGATTGATGTTGAAACCTTTGACATCTGACCTCTGATGGAAACAGGTAAACTCTTTTATACACATAACTTGACCAATCTTTGGTCCACGTCACGATTTAAAAGTCATAATCCAATGAAATGATTTTAAGAAACAAGAAACCAGGCCATATCACAAGTATGTCATATTTTCAGCAGTAGAGGAGTTCAAATTTGCATTTTATGTGAACGGACATTTTTTTGACTGTTTATATTGTATGTAGAGCAATTTTAGTAAATAAATATTATTACAAACCTGACTTCCTCACTGGACACTTGCTTTGCCCTGCTTTGAAGGCTACATTCATGTCTAACTCCTACAAAGTGCATATAAATGAAGTAAAAATGTAGTAACAGAACTTTACAGATAATGTAAACATATAGATACTGCAAACGTATCATATTAGGCATGTATGATATTTGGCGGAAATTGATTTGTCAACAGGGTAGCTTTGATTTAATCTAGCGCCTCTCAGATCTGTACCTATTTACATAGATATGTATATACATGACATCTAGAGATGTACTTAAGGGAAAGCAGCTTTCCGCCAAAAAACATTACGGTAAATAGAATACAAGGCCAAATGTAATATGTTAACATTATACGTACATTTATTGCATGATGGCGAGGGAAATATTTTGAATGATTTATTCCCCCTGGTAGAATCATTTTTCCTGAGGGCAACGCCAGAGGAAAATATGATTTTTCTGGGGGAATAAATCTACATATTTCCCTCATCATCATGCAATAAATTGTTTATTATAACGAATGACAGGTGATACCTTAGAATACACCAGGTTCTAATCGTTTTTCAATTCTAGTAAAGCAATAACGTAGTGAATGTTTAGCGGTTTCTTTCTATGTCAGTTTTTAAAAATATATATAGAGAGAGAGAGAGAGAGAGAGAGAGAGAGAGAGAGAGAGAGGATATCTATATTGTGTGATTTTATATTTGCTTTATCCAACGAGTTGAAATGGTGTATATATTCGCGAGGCTTGCCGAGTTGGATAAAGCAAATATAAAACCACACAATTATAGATGTTCTATTTATCTCATACAATTTGATTTATATTATGAAGCTTTTGTGACAGCCCCTAATATGACCCGAATTGATTTTTTTCAAATATTAAACGATGATGCAACGTTGTGTTATGCGGTTATTGTGACCTTGCGCAATACAATTTAGTACGTCATTTCAGAGATAAATATAACTGTCTTAATCTAAAGTTTCACTGAAATAAACCTTGAAATAATTTTTCATCTCTAAATAATTTTACTTAGAGTTTTATCACTTAATTAAATGGAAATACTGATCAAAAGACTTGAATAATCAAGTTTGTTGACATACCACAAAGTTGCGAATGCTCGTTAGTTTGAATTGACTCGAGGAACAGTTGTTGATGTTTTATAAAACGAACACTAGCCTAATGATTCAAATTGAAAATATTGAATAAGGATGCTTACTGCTGGTGAAATAAAAGTCTTGGGAGACATTATTTCGGTAAGTTCTTGTATAGAAACACAACCAAAGCATTCTGTTTTCATTGCGTTGTCAGAATGAACTCCTTGAGAACTAACGTGATTTGCAGTTTTATAAACTTCACAGTTATGTGTTTTCCTTTATATTTGTAATTTAAATCTTCGACAAAATCCATTTTAAATCAATTTTTGGAAGTAGATATAGCTATATGGAAAATACTAGAAAGTCTTCAAAAATAGGTCACTGAAACGTTCAGGCGAGGGGCTGTGTCAAAAATAGTTCGGACCGGAAGTATTTGATGAAGCATCACCCATTTGATAAAGCAAAGGTTTATCAAACGGGTAGTATACTCCACACTTATGAGATAAATATATTTATTATATATGATATTAAAAGGATTTAAAACAATTTTTTATATAGAATTAATCATTTAATTACATCGTATGCTCATCCTTGGGATTTTTCATAAGCATGGAATGAAAATTTGAAGGGGTGGGAAATGAATGAAAAATATGACGATGAGAGGGAAATATGAAGTTTTATTGCCCTGACACATGATTGTCTAGAACCAAATAGATGCCACGTTATATAGAATAATCATATTGAGGAATAATAATATACAATACACATGAACATGTATCTTATCAAAAAAAACCAGCTTATAATTCAACCAAAAATATATCAAAATACAAATCAAAATGAAACAATAGAAAGCTTTACACAATACAATGTATGTTTTATTGTTCCAGAATTTCATGATGTAAAGCCCCTTATACCTGCACTAGTGGAAGGAATATCAGTCAGAGGGGCCGAGGATGGAATCACCACAAAACCTGTGGACACGTTAGGTGTAAGAGACTCTGATCTTATGGAGGCCGACACTGAAACAGGAGCTGGTGTTACACTACTACAGCCCTGCACTGAAGCTCCCTCTACCACTTCCACTACAGGGGAGAGAACTTCTGACACCTCTACAGAGCTAGAAAAAAACAACATTGTTTCTGTACAACTTAGAAAACTCATGTATCCTTAAGTGTCAGAATACCTTCGGTTGAAATTTTTCAACTAAAATATAGACAATCCAGTCTCTGTGCACAAACCTGACTTCCAGACTTATTGAGCTAGGCTGGGTTAATGGTATCTCATGTTCACTCAAGGAAGGAACTACAAACAGAGTTTCAACAATGCTAAATTCTAATACCATTTTTCACAAAGCTTTCTTCCATTCAAATTACTCACACACATTTGTTGCTTACCATTGGAAGAACCAGAGCGAGACAAACCGGAGCTAATGTCACCAAGGTAACCAGACGCCAGTGAACTTCCTGTGCTGGAAGAGGAAAACGTGCACGGTGACAGGGCTTCCATTTCCTGATAGGTCTTGACCTTCACTGTCACAGGGTTCTTAGAAACCTACGAGTATAACACAGATTTCATGAAGCAGAATAAGACCTAAACAATTTTCAAATATAGCAGATCATCAAAGGACAAAGGACTTTGCTAATTAATATATCAAAATACCTCTTTCTCTGATCTGGAAACAACCTTTCCTTGCCGTATTATCTCAGTGATTTCAGTTCGGACTTCAAACTGCTTGACCTTGATTATAACTGTCTTCCTTTCTATATCCTCTGTAGTACTCAGCTGCTGATTCAATAATGTTGAATTTTAAAATCACCTCTATCATTCACATAATTGTGAGTCATTTGGCAAAATTATTATCTAATTATTATTAAAGCATACTCTGGTTGTCAGATTACATTGATTTTCACAAAAAAAATTTAATGAATCATACATGGAATTAAGTATGTAACAATATTCAAAAAGAAGAAAATATGTGTGTGTTTGAGGGGTACCAAGAAGTCAATCAATTTGGATTTACCATATATGATGTCTACCGGTATATCAAATCACCATTGCCTTTCTTGTCACATAAACATGAACAACATACAAAGAAATTCAACATTACCTGTTCTAGATTTGGTGACCTGTCTAGTTCAGTCACTGGAACCTTAAACCCTGGCTCCGTTTTACTGGCCCTGACCTTTGAAGGTCGGTTAGTGGGCGTCTCTGAAGTTGACATCCGTGGCTGGCGGGATAACACTGACTCCAGGGAGGAGGCCCGAGCAAGGGGTGGGGACAGGATAATGGTGGACCTCTGTGCTCGGAGTCCATGTCCTAACACATTGATATGAGCGCTCTCTTCGCTGCTGGTTGATGAGGTGGTGGTGACAATAACTGTTGCGGCTGTGGTAAGAGAGGGGGTCCTTGGTTGGGTGTCTCTTGGGGGGGCACATTTCTTAATGGGACCCCCTTTCCGCAGTTTTGTTAGACATTTCCTTTTCTTTCCTGATACAGGAGTCTGAACAATGGGAGTTCTTCCTTTACCCTGTTTCCTTGGTACATCTGCGACCTATTAATAAAATGTAGCACAATTTCAGAGGAGTCTTCTGAAAAATTTAGAAAATGATTATTCCATGAGCAACAGGTGCAGAAATAAACGAAAGCAAATTACCACAGAAGTCTCAGGTTGTAAGTCAGGAATAGGAATCACAGTTGTTTGCTCTCGACTACACACTGGAATGGCAATTAACTGTCCAGTTATTGCTGTTTCCTGTTCATTGATGTTGGATACACTCTGTTCATCCTCTATGCTAGCTTGATAACCCCCTTCAGTGGATATCGATGTCTTTTTCTGTAATGACACTTTGGACTGACTCCCCTCACTAGAGATGGATGGAATCTTCCTTATGGGAGTTCCTCTTGATGAGCCCTTCTCAGAATGCTGTAAAGACTGTTCCACTGTTGTAGTCTCAGGGGTGCCAGGATGTCTGGATGGAGAATAAACTTTTTGGCTACCATCTTCTTCTGCGCTTAATAGTTCACTTGATCGTGATTTCTTGTGCTTGATATGTATTGTAACCTCTTCATCACTGGAACAAAAACATGCATACAGCAAATAGAGTACAAACAAAAAAGCTTAAAAATCTATTTTTTCTTTTATCTTAAAAATATTATACCAGTATACCATACCAATCTTTTAAAAAGCCAAAAATAAATTTAAACATAACAGTTTCATTTTGACTCACCTGTCCTCTTGTATTATCCTTTTTCTTGGGGAGGCGGTTCCAGACATGGTCCTTTTAAATACATTCTGTTGCGTATCCTCCATCTCTTTCATTGCAATGTTTTCCATGTAAGGCCGCTGTAGCACAAGGGGCGGTGTATTTTCTAGACCTTGACTGCATACAAGTATTCCACTCATGAGTGAGATGATTATATTTAATGAAAATATAGTTGGTAAAATTTCGAATCATATATCAAGATATGTAAAAACTTAACAAGAAATTAATAAATATTCTAAAATACATGTACATGAAAACTAACAAGAAATAAATGGACACTCATACTTGTCTTTTGCAGCTTGGTGACTTTTTCCCATTTCACTCAGCACTCTGTTCCCTCCTTCCTGACTACTGTTTCCCTTCTGTCTCCTACACCTAGTTGGGGTTCCAGAGACTTGGACACTACCTGAGTTCTTTCCTGGGGTACCCTGACTGTCTTTTACAACACTGGACTGGCTGTCCACTTCAGGTTTTGAGGATTTGCCTGAAGAAACTTTTGGGTGCAACAATTCACCATCTTTGGGCAATGACAAAGCGAACATTTCTGGAAAATAGGAACAATCCTATACAATCTACACTTAAGACAAAAAGAAGAAATCAAGATGCACCTACATGTACATGCATGTCCTAAAAGGCTACTCCATACCACACAGAGTTTATATTTTACCTGATTCAGAAGCCATCACTAATCCTGGTTCCTTGCCTTTAGCCTCAACTGCCTCATCCCTCAGTCTACCCACATCGACCTCCTGATTTCTATTCGGTCTAGCTGGCTGAGACATGATCTTGTCTGTCTCTTTGTCATGTCTAGGCACCTGTCTCTCTGAATAAATAAAACACATACATATTCAATGAACTCCAGTATCTTTTTTCGTCATTAGGAACAAGTTAATGAAGTTTCTGTTATCACACAATATGTAAATTGCCTGTACCTGTGACCAGGTCCTGACTCCTGACCATAGGTAGCCTCCTCCTGATTGGCTGGTTGACTACAGTCTCTGTGTCTGTGCCCTTGCTGGATTTATCACTCTGTGATGGTGTCAGTCTCAGGGACAGCTCCTGGGACTCAGGCACTGGATCGATCTCTATACAGTCAATAAATTGTGTGGTATAATATGTATGTATAATTAAGAGAAGTACTGTAGAACACAAACAACAAAAAATCCATGAACCTACTGCTCAGCTGAACAACAATATACATCTTTGGCTCAGGTTTCAAACATATCAAAAATACAATATAAAGTCTAAATGCTTATTTATCAATGTAATTTTATTCATTTTAATCCCATTGTATTAAAGCCACAGCCAGTCTGACATTGACTTTATACTGACCATAGACCTTCTCATACAGTTTTGGCTCCATTATACTTTTATGAAAGAAATATCATCACAATTGATGCAATACCTATGCATTATAAGCAACAGCAACATACATGTATATTCATAATATAGTTTTAGTAGTTATACTTGTACCTCTATGACAAAAAAATTCAGTTTCTAATTGGTGGAAAATCTGTGATAAACATTTCCATAACAAATCCAAAGATACATGATTGTGAACATCAAGGATTGTTTTTCCTCTACAGCAAACATAAGTGTTCCAGACCTATACAATTCCTAATGAAGAAAACATTTGTGGAATTTATGCCCATTTCCTTGAAATTTTTTAAAAAGCTATTGTTAATAGAATGTAGTTTATATATTTACCTGTGCCATCTGAGCTTTTGATAGAAATGACATCCATAAAACTTGTCCCTACAACCTCCACCGAGTCTGCTGTATCCTCCTAAAAATAAAAGCCATCTTCAGACAGAGGCATCATTTCAAGAATTTCTGTCTAGCAAAAATTTTTTATATTAATTTTGATGAACTAAAGCTACCTATATTCTCATATTGGACATATCTTTTTATGTTTAACTTTCAAACAGTATGTTTTAGATCACTCATTATGAACAATCTCTGATCTCATCTCATTAGCAAAAGAAATAACAGGAAGTTTACAGTCTCTATCTAAATCAGAATTTCTACATCAAAAAGAAAAATATCATAATTAAAGTCAGCTCAACTTCAGAAAGTTTTTCCCCTCACAAAAGTGATCAATGGAACTTAGATTAACATAAGCTTTATGTCTGCTTAGTGGGTCACTTTAAAGATGTACCTGGCGCCGTGAGAGTGAGGATTTTTGGGTTTCTGAGTAATGTAGGTGTAAGGATTGCTGGTCATCTGAGCTTTCAGCCAAAGTTCTCTCTTTCTGAGGATTATACTGTATAGACTAGGATAACAAAATAACAGATATTATGAAGAATATTGATCACATTTCAATGGAATCAATCAAATACCCACAAACTGTTAAAACATTTCTTTCTTCAACACACTGTATATCAAAAAATTAAAGATAATCACGAAAGTCTTTACAGGACTGTACCTCAGACTGAGTCTGTACAGGACTGTACCTCAGACTGAGTCGGTACAGGACTGTGCCTCAGACTGAGTCGGTACAGGACTGAACCTCATATTGAGTCTGTACAGGACTGTACCTCAGACTGAGTCTGTACAGGACTGTACCTCAGACTGAGTCTGTGTAGGACTGTACCTCAGATTGAGTCTGTACAGGACTGTACCTCAGACTGAGTCTGTACAAGACTGTACCTCAGACTGATTTTTAAAGGACTGTACCTCAGACTGAGTCTGTACAGGATTGTGCATCAGACTGAGTCTGTACAGGACTGTACCTTAGACTGAGTCTGTACAGGACTGTACCTTAGACTGAGTCTGTACAGGACTGTACCTCAGACTGAGTCTGTGTAGGACTGTACCTCAGATTGATTCTGTACAGGACTGTACCTCAGACTGAGTCTGTACAAGACTGTACCTCAGACTGATTTTTACAGGACTATACCGCAGATTGAGTCTGTACAGGACTGTGCATCAGACTAAGTCTGTGCAGGACTGTGCCTCAGACTGAGTCTGTACAAGACTGTGCCTCAGACTGAGTCGGTACAGGAAAGTACCTCAGACAGAGTCTGTATAGGACTGTACCCTCAGATTGAGTCTGTACAATACTGTACCTCAGACTGAGTCTGTACAAGACTGTACCTTAGACTGAGTCCTGTTTTTTCCCAGGTCCTCATTGTCTCTAGCAGAACTCAGACTCTTGCTCTGGGATGACTCAGACTCATCTGACTTCCTTGATTTCTACAAATTCAAAGCAATTGATGGAGTCATTAATCATGTAATTAATGCATACAAGCAAGAGTTTTGATGGAGGCCTAACAACACTTTTTCCCTTGGCAATGAAAAAGAAATTTCATTTTGGTAGGTGTGTACCAGCATATGTACCTTACATGCAGTATCACTGCAGAATGCTGATAAATATAAGAGTTTATACCTCGATTACTGTTGCTTCATCTGCAAGTGTGGAGTCATCTTTTGGATCATAATGAGGGGGGTCATCAGTTTTTCCATCTTCTAGAATAAATTTTACAACTTATTCCATGAAACATGCATTTGTCACCAATAATCAATTAATATGAATTTATATCAAATTTGACTCCTGGTAATTAAAAATAACACAACCCATATCCAATGATAATATTTGTCTTATGAAGTATTTATTTGTGCTCTGCATTTTTTGAATCAACCTTGGAATGATCCGTCTGTTGGAGAGCTTGGTATGATTTTAGGGAGTCCCTCAAATTCTTCTGGAGTGGAGGGCAGGGGGTCTTCTGACTCTGTAGTTTCTGGGACCAGCATGGCCTGATTAGACAAATGTAGGGATCCAACAAACCCTGCCGGTGTACACACCTCTACTTCTTCATCTGTGAACATAATCAACTTGTTTAATGTCAGAACAGAAAGTGAGGTGGATCAACACATTCAGGAATTCAACTGTTGAATAACAAAGTGAATAAAAGAGATGAAAATGCAATCAATTTTCTTGAGAATTTTACCCTCATTTTCAAACATATCCTGAGGAGATAAGGATCTAAAATCGGCTGTCAATGGAGACCTAGAACAAAAGAAGCATCAATCTAGTAGAATTATATACAGTACTTGACATTTAACATCGATCAGTTAAAACTTGATTCGTTTTTTCCTTTTAAAGTGACAATTCTTACATATTCGTATCACAAAAATATCACATCGGTACTGTTATTTATTGCTTCAATTTAGATGAACAGATTATAAAAATTCCATAAAACTTTTCATCAATATTTGTCAACATTTTCACCATTTACTGAAATACATTGTACTTACTTTCCAGCAGTTTTTGGTGTTTGTTTTTCCTCTAGTTCTGGTGTACTGTGGTCACTTTTTCCTGGTTTTTCAATCACAGTGACCTCAGTTTCCATCTCTGACTCACTTAACTCTGTTTCAGTGGCTAGGACCTGTGCAGCTTCTAATACAATTTTGTATATTAAAATTGATCATTTTGAAAAAAAAAACAAATGTGTTGAACATGCTTGATTACTTTCTTATTACCTGGAACTAATAGAACAAAGAGGGTTAATACAATATCATTAGTATAATCAAATTCAATATCCAATCATTCAGTTCTATCATAGAAAAAAGATTGAGTATACATTCTTATATGTTGTGCAATCCCAATGTCTTAATTATATATTTAAAATCTTCAAAGGCATAATGAACTATCAATATATGTTATGCTTATGATGACAATACAGGCTGTAAATCTCAGTTTTAAAACAACTATACAACATACATGGTAGAAGAGAGTCCACTGATTGTTTTATCTGTTTTATGCATCTAAACAGGTAAAATCATCAACAATTTAGTTGAATAGAAAAAAAAAACTTACAGGAGACTTATCACAAATCTAGCATGTTATACACTTCGGCCGATATAGCGATGCACTGAGTGATGACACTATTTGATGTAACATTTAAACAGGTCGAATCATGGGTTGCAGTTTATAAAAGAAGCATTTTAAATGATTTGGTACCCGCCCACTATTAGGAGGTATTGATATTTTATTCACCAACTGCCAGTTGTGACCTTTAATTTGTATCAGGACTGCAAAAAATAAAATAAAATCAAAATTTTACATAAATTGCATTTTATTGAACTTCAATTGATCAGTAGCACACTTACTTATTACAAGTGTGCATGTGTCTTCAAAAACACACATAAAACTTGCAAAACTTTTTTCCATGTGATAGATTCATGTTCCCAACATGCATTTGATAAATGGGCGGGTCTACAAAAATGCACCAATCAGAATCTTTGTTGCGAATCGCAATTGAAATACACACCATTTCAAAAGTGTCATCACTCAACGCATCGCT
The DNA here is from genome assembly GCA_033439105.1 of Magallana nippona. NCBI lineage: Eukaryota > Metazoa > Mollusca > Bivalvia > Ostreida > Ostreidae > Magallana > Magallana nippona. The sequence goes on from CM065923.1 coordinate 17,774,785, forward strand.
ATATCGGCCGAAGTGTATACATACATGCTACATTTGCGATAAAATCTTATTTGCGATTCCATTCCCAAAATCTACTCAACAAATGTACCCTAATCCTTCATGCTTAGCTTGTTTCTTAATCTGATTTCTGTTCAACAGTAATTCTTTACCTGCTGGTTTCTGCTCGTCTCCAGAAGTGTCCATAACAGATGCCAGGCAATTCACCAAAGATTTCTTTTCTTTCTCCTAAAATATTAATTCAACTCTAATTTTATGCAACATTTAATTAAATATAACTCTAAATTTTAATCAACGGTTAGATTTCTTTCTTGATAGCCAAAACTCTTTTGAAATCTAATCTGTTATTGCCAGCAAATGCCAAAGTCCTAGAATAAATGTATCCCTTTCAATGGTACATATCTTTAGCAGACAGGACAAAATCAACTGCTTCTCTTTTTACTATTCATAAATTTACACTCAGGAATATTTTTTTGTAAACACACATTTTACATCGAACACTCCTTAGGCATTAAGAACTACAGACTTATTTTTCAAATAAATGCACAGCTGAAATGCTACAATCCAAAAATTCTTAACTTGATGTTATAATCATAAAAACTGCATTAATAAATGCTTATGCAGTTGTTATGAGCAATATATAAAGCATGCTGGGTCAATGCACCCCCATTCATTTGCTGCATGTATGTTTTAATTTTACATGTTACAGACTTTATACATCACTTTCAAAGAAATATTGCTTAAATAATCAGGAAAACTACTGTTGCCTTTGACATGTTTGACTGCAATCTAATTGAAAATAGACTTGTAAAACCACTTCTCTTTGATACACTGTACAAGATCTAACAACATCCCACTCGGGGTCACCTTTGAACAACCTTTCAATTAGCCAATGAAATCATTGCTGCCAAAGTATTGGCTGTTAGTTTGGATATATGCATTTCTTTTTCGCAAAAATCTCAATCCCTGAGGAGTCTCTTGTAGTAAACAAAGTCATTACGAATTGCATGTGTCTATGCTAAGTTAAAAGTCTGTGTTTTTGTTGTTAGCTTGACTCATAAAAGGATAGCTGATCAGACAAATGATATAGGCTACACATTGTCCATTACTTAACTTACTTAACTTGGTATAAATAAGAGGACTAAGCATCAGATAATCTGATTTGTAAGAGATAAAGCTATCAAACTATTTTAAGAGCTTGAATCAGCTAACATTCTGATGTTAATTCATTCTTGAAAAGTTACTCTGAGGTGACCTCAAATGAGGTGTGAGCTCACTTGCGCTCATGCCGGCAAGCAAAGCTAGTTCCAAGAACCAGTGCGCAGGAAAAAGAACGAGCTTAACTACAGATTCATCAAAGCTATAAGCTCTAAACCAAGTCGACCCTGGTGAAATTTTCGGTAAAAATCATGTTTTGTTGTAGTTTTCTGCTTATACATGGAGGTCTTTCAACAATGTTGGAATTTTTTAAAACATTAGTTAATAAAAGATTGATTAAATACCAAATAGCTTCTGTCTCTAGAATATAACTGGTTTTAGTAAAAGAAAAAAGGGAAAAGGGGTGGGGGGGGGGGGGGGGGCACTAACATGTCAATCAAAACAAAGACGATGTAATCATAGGCCTGATCATAACTCAGCTTGGTAAATTCAGTATTGGGAATCAGCGTGTCTCTGGCAAATTACAAGAATCCAATCTTTTTTACATTTTGGGTGAATTGACTCTGTGAAAAAGTTGGTATATATAAATGCAGTTGAACTTCAATATCTCGAACACAGATATCTCGAATACAATGGATATGTCGAAGTGAATTGTAAGTCCCAACCACTTATTCTTTAAGTATTTAAATCTCGTTATCTCAAATATTCAGATATCTCAAAGTTTTTTAACAGTCTCATCTAGTTCGAGATAACGAAGTTTGACTGTAGCTTATGGCGGGACAATTTGGAATAAAGATTTAAGTTGCTAACATCGGGTTCTGGGTGTAGGAGTAAAAGTATTTGAGAGAAAGCGATGTTGTTTCAGTGTGGGGTGTAGTTGACAATGATGCGAGATGTGTGTAGTTCCTGCTGTGCTCGCCCCAACAATTGCACCGTAAAACATATTACAAGTGTATTATAATTAGACTCTGCCTTATACAGGTACAGGTATACTATAATCACTATGGATACCTTTATGTACATAGTTGCTTACCCAACAGGTCCAGCACAATCTCTTGATTTAGCTATATAGCTTGAAAAAGCTATATAGCTTAATAAAGCAATTCAAAATAGCTTAATTTATGCATGTAAAGATTACTTATCAATTTGTGTCTCTTTCAGAGACTTTGTACTTAAAGTTCTAAAAGTTTTGGGGCAAATGATTCATGACCACACAGTTACTTCTTGAATGAAATAAAAAGAAGGTCAGTTATGGTAAACAAGATAGTTGATTGGTAATAATTCACCACAATGTAAAGAAATCATACTTATCCATGCCTCAATGCACACAAGGTGGTGGACAGTTACCCAAACAATGGAAATACTTTTTTTGCTTAAAAGTGCTCAAAAGCAGCAGTGTTGAAACTAATTTTAATTAGGGTTGCTTTTTGAATGGTCCAAGGTATAAACATGAGTGGTGATTAACTTGCGATTTTTTTTATATATCTGATAATTAACATTTTTGTGAAAATCTGCATATAAATAGCTTTATCAAGCTATTTTGAATAGCTTTATTAAGCTATATAGCTTTTTCAAGCTATATAGCTAAATCAAGAGATTGTGCTGGACCTGCCCAATTAAAAACAAAACCTGAATATAATTTAGAAAATGTTTTAAATATTCATCATAAAACCTATTGTAATACTTTTGGTTCTCCTCCTTGCTGCAGAGCAGGCCATATCTGCATGATGTCAGCATCTTCAGTGTTTCTTGGTTGTGACTCTGACTGAGAGGTTAGCACCATAAACCCAACACTGTCTGGCTGTGTCTCGAAGTTATACTCCACACTTGCTGAATCCGAGTCTTCTGCCTCCATTCTTCATCACAGCGTCTTACTTTATAAACACATCACAGGAAACATTTACGTTTATCACACACCGTCTCCAAAAATAGACGAATCGTCAGTCTTACTTTCAGTCCTGATGAATACGATTTTCCATGCTTTCAGATCTCATGACCGTGTTAATCGTGTGTGAACTGCAAATTACATTATGCCTAAGCGAATGATCGGTAGAACATTTCTACCCTACATAACAATGAAAACAATTGATTTTGCAACAGAATATCACGTGCAATGGATAGGGGTGGTGTTGCATTTGGTTTCGCTCTTCAGATGGTATCAAAATGAAAGTACCTTGTGTATCTAGTCAGGATAATAAAAAATGTGGATCACAGCATTGTTAACCTTGATTTATGTAGTAAATTCACGGCAATTTTTGGTCAATTTAGAGGAATTTCAGGCTGTTTGTGTTGACAGTTGTTCCCGCGCATTATCACAGCCTCAAAACAACACTAATTTTTATTCTCGTTGTATATTTTACGCACTTATTCTTTTTTTATCATGAATATAGCATTATTAAATATTATTAAAGAGTTAATCTTATTTTGACACTTAAATTATTTGTTTGCATTTCTTAAAGAGTTTAATCAGGAAAACCAAGGCCGACAACTTCCTTTTCTTCCGGTTGAGGCGACCTGATCGCAAAGATCAGCAATGAAGGTAGAATAAAATCCAAAATAAAGCGTTATCTGCTTTCAAATCGTCGCATTACTTATAGTTTGAAGTCTTCCAATGAATATTCTCTGATTTCATCGTGTGTGGTTTGGGTTGGAAGCTTTAATAAAACTGATGTTGACAGATTCCATCATTACTATCCCACATGTTTACCATTAATTGAATGTGGAAAAAAAGATGTCCACACGAATACATGTTTATGATTCACCAGTATTCCAAAGAAGTTGGTCAAGATATGTTTTACGAAGTTCCTAGACCCTTGTCTTGACAGATTTTTGGAAATTATCTCTGTAAATTGAAGAATCGTTCGCCGTGTTCGAATTAAATGATAAGTTTTGATGATGTGTAAGGTGTAACCGGTGCCTGTTGCATATACCAAACATCTGCATGACTGACACCCCTTCTATAAATTATAGTGGTGTTACGTAGACGATTTGAATTCATTTTTGATATATTGTATTTGTTATTTCAAATGGATATCTTGATATGAAAAAATACATGTATTTTATTTTAATTATTTACTTATTCTGTAAGTATTTACAGCTAGGAACAAAAACTTTTGCATTAGAAATAAAAAAAAAATGTATTTATCACTTATAGCTCAACATCTCATATCCAGCCACTGGCTGTCAAAAACTGATTGAAGTTGATGATGAAAAGAAATTGCGTCCCTTCTATGAAAAGAGGATGGCATCAGAGGTGTCAGCTGACAGTCTCGGAGATGAATGGAAGGTATGATACTTTAACAAGCAAAGTTTGAGACATGGTTTCAGAAACTAATGATTAAGTACATGCCAGGTATATATCAAGTCAACATACTAGACTAGACTATCACAAAATATATCATCTTAATAAGATATCTTATTTCATACAGTATAATAATTTTCCATGTTCTTCCAACATTTAACCTTGTGAAAAGAGTGTTTGGTACAAAATAAATATATATTATCAGCTTGATCCAAAGGGTCAGATCACGTCGAGTAGCCAAGTGTGGATCATCCAATAAAACTTGATGCTTAGTGTCTTGTTTGATCTGATGATTTCTATTTTTTGTAGGGGTATGTTCTTAGAATTGCAGGAGGCAATGACAAACAGGGATTTCCCATGAAACAGGGAATTCTTACCAACGTCCGTGTGAGATTGCTTCTCAGCAAAGGACATTCCTGCTTCCGCCCCAGACGCGACGGAGAGCGTCGTAGGAAGTCCGTCAGAGGATGCATTGTAGACTCCAACCTTAGTGTTTTGGCTATGGTCATCGTCAAAAAAGGTTTTTATAAACAGATAGTTTTCAATAGATACTCAAGTCTTAAGAGTGGTTAATTTTGTACTTTTTCTTCATACAACGGTGTAGCAACAATGATGTTCACAACTCTAAACCCATCTCTCTGAATAACTTGATGTTTCCTACATGATCTGAGTTGCTATATGTTGTTTAATTAATGAACATGTTATTATGAAAAACTCCATGTACTGTACATAGCATTCTTTGAAGGTGTATTTTAAACTTATGCTAGGGCCAGTATAGAAATTTCTACTCAATATTCTTATGTTATTGTGCGTCATTACATTCATTAATATACATTCTGAGACTTAGATTTTGTTGAGATATTGATTTGAGATTCTGGAACCTAATGATGAAAAGGAATTAGATCGAAGAAACATTCAAAATGACAAATGTAGATGCTGATTTCATATGTTTGAGTAAGAAGGATATATTCTAGGTCTGACGAACACCACAATTAGTCAATTACTTATTTTTGCCTGATTGAGGTGCAAACTTCATCAATGCTTAATGCTTTTCAGACAGGATCAATATTGCAAGTTATATTATATGTACTTTAGAATTTTCAAAACAATGAATACCACCACTTGATGTATCTATGATGTACATTTAATTCTAAACCCATCTCTCTGAGTCTTATAGATATTGATGAGAGATGTTGATCTGAGATACTATTTTAGCTTTCAGGAAATTGAAATTTTGGTTTTTTGTTACAGTAGTTTCTTGAAAATATCTCTGGTCTTTCCCCTTCTTCCAAGCAGTCTGCTTTCGTTTTTGGTCAAAGTATTTTCTTGCTCACAAAATAATTAAAATGGGATAAGTTTTGGTAAAAAAATACATGTACTTAGTCTTTTGATCGTGATCCTGGAACAAAAGACTGTATATTTATTCATGATGTAATGCATAAATTAGGGAACAGGTAGAATTAGTTTTAATATATCAAATATTTGTTCCATCATTTGAATCATTTCACACTGGAGTTTTGAATGCTACATGTATTTTTATAAAGAAAACTCTGAGCTGGCAGATCTATGATGAATATATAATTTCTAAACCCAACTCTCTGAATCTTATAGATCTTGACTAGAGAAATTATCTGAGATACTGCGAGCTAACAATACTAGGCATTTGAAATGTGTGCTTATGTAGACACTTAAAGTTGTCTGTGTATTTAGGTGAGAAGGACATCCCTGGCCTGACCGATACCACCATTCCCCGTCGTCTGGGACCCAAGAGAGCCAGCAAAATCAGGAAGCTGTTCAATCTCTCCAAGGAAGATGACGTCCGTCAGTACGTTGTCAGGAGGCCTCTCCCCCAGAAGGAGGGTAGGTGTATTATGTATGCCAGCTCAATAGGCAGATAGTCAGATTGTGTGCAAAGGTCTGCAATGATGAAAAATTCTCAGCTCACTTTGAAAAGTATAGCATGAAACAATACCATTGGCTGAGCAGACAATTGATGTAGATTCAGAGTTGAGCATCCTTTTCTTGATTTTACATGGAAAGTGAAATTGTTGATTGACAAAGATTGGCAAATTTTGATTGCTGAAAGTTTAGAATTGCTGTAGCCATTGGAGGTTTTCTAGAAGTGCATATTCTGTATTTTATCTACCACAATGTCAATATACCAGGTATACATTGCATAATTGCATATATATTTTGTTTGTAAATTGTATGGAAAGCTATGTCATTCAAAACATAATAAGGCAAACAAGGTGCTCAAGTTTTGTTTTGACATCACAAACATTGACTGTTGTTTAAATGCAACATCACAGGTGAAAATCAAAATTCATGGTTGTGGCTGTTACAGTGGCTCTTCCATTAGTTTGAACTGACCCTAAGGAAAAAACGGGGATATTGAGATTATGTAAATTACATTTGCATACAAGGTGTGAAGTTTGAAAAATATATAAATATTAGAATTAAATCATAATTTTTAGAAACATATAGTATAAATACACAGTATGTGCTCAAAATTTTTTATAATTGCTCAATTTGCATGCACACATGGTTGCAGCTTTGAGACTATATTTTTTAAAAAATAATGATTCAATGTATATAAGTGTAAGTGCTTGAATTAAGAAGAATTCTGACTATCTTTTTAAACTTGCAGTGTAAATTTGGACATTTATAAATATAAAAGAGGGCCTCAATGATAATTTTTATCTTGGTTGTAATACTGTTGAATGCAATATTTTAAAGGATTATATAACTTTTGACGTTGCTGTTGATAACTGCCATCAGGTGAAAGGTAATTGAGTAATGCACATTACTGTTACCGGTATATGTCTGCTCCCCTGGCTGCAGTTATTAAAGTGAAAAGGTTTTTTAAAAAATGAATCGCTAATTAAAAGCTTCAATTTTTTCATTGCTAAACAAGTCTTATAAATGAGTCTTTGAAATGAAAAAAAAAATCCAAATAGTGGAAAAGTGAAAATGTAACAGCAAGATAAGGCTGTTCTACAACTCTTCAAACTCATTTCATAGACAACTTATGAATGTTTTGTTTATTTTGCAGTTCATTTTATTGCAGATAACTTCAAATTATAAATAATTGATTTATGCATATATAATGTTGGTATAGATATTTGGTTTAATACTGAAGGAGCACAGCTTTGCAGTGATGAAAATTCTCAGCTCACTTTGAAAACAAAATGAAAATTTTTCCAAATCTGAGCAAAGCAGAGGGTCATTACCTAATGCTCAACTACCCTGTTATGACAGCATTAAAGTTCAAATTACGTTAATTTTTACAGGTAAGAAGGCTAAGACAAAGGCTCCCAAAATCCAGAGACTGGTCACACCAGTTGTTCTCCAGAGAAAGAGACACAGACTGGCCCTAAAAAAGAAGAAGCACGCCAAGCGCAGGGAAGATGCTGCTGAGTACGCCAAAATCTTGGCACAGAGACTAAAGGAGGCAAAGGAGAGAAAGAGAAGTAGGTCCAACAGCAGGACCTCAATGTCCGCCTCAACATCTAAGTGAGGATGTTATTTAAGAAATTAAAAAAATGACAAACCAAACTTGTGTTTCTAGTTCTTTTTTAACATTGCAGATTCCAATCCTGCTTACAAAAATACAAGTTTACATTTGTATATCATCATCAAAATACAGTAAAGGACTTGTGTTTAACATAAATGCACTTTTAATTTCTACATGCTTTAATAAAGTCGTTCATATAATCACAGAAAATTCAATATTGAAAGTAATTTGTTCAAAGGCAGTCTGCCATTTCAAGAAATGACTTCAGAATGTGAGGTGATCGTGGACTAGTTGTCTTTGCTGTAAGTGTGTTGCTTCTGCTTAGATTCAGGGCCTTGTTTAAGCGCTGGAATGAACATCCCAAGTACGTCTCTAGCCACTGACATTGCAATGAATGGCAATAGCAGTAGACCGCGCAACAATGTCGCAAACCAGTTGCTCAGCTCCATTTTGTTTTCTGAAATGCAAAAATAAATGCATGTAGTCTTGTATACAAAAGTTATGAATGAAAGTTAAAGTAGTCTTAAAATAAGGGTTTATTTAGTAATTAACTTTCTGTCTTTATAATGTTGATTCAGGTTATGAAATTTTCAATCCATAAAAATTATGGTGGAACACTTATTCTATATCAAAGTAAATTGGAAATATGCCCCAATCTTAAAAATGAATGAAATAAGCACTGTACATACATTTAAACAGAATGTGCGTTGATTTAAAGAAGGGGTGTGATTCCAGTGATAGACTGTTTTAAAAAAAGTGAACCGCATTCTCGATGGATATTTATCAAAATAGAAACATTGGTATTATCTTTGATCTTGATGCTAGAGTTTCGAACAAAGCTATTCTGTTTTATGCGTTGGCGAGCTCAATGCCGCTCAAACTGGATTTTAAAAAAAAGGTGAGGATTGTAGTACAGCATGCATCTAGTTCTACTACGAGTTACCCTCGCTGGTTACTTGAGTACTTGCTTTTAAAACATCGCTTTTTCTGGATTTGAATAAGATTTGCACATTGTTGAAATAAAAAGAAAAATTCGACATCCTTATTCTGTATTTACATTCAGTGTATATTTCCCCTTATGTTTGCATTGGAAATCTGCGACATTCAATTTTCTATATTTACATTCAGTGTATATTTCCCCTTATGTTTGCATTGGAAATCTATGACGTTCAATTTTCTATATTTACATTCAATGTATATTTCCCCTTATGTTTGCATTGGAAATCTGCGACATTCAATTTTCTATATTTACATTCCGTGTATATTTCCCCTTATGTTTGCATTGAAATCTATGACGTTCAATTTTCTATGAATACACTTTGCTAATTCATGCGCCATGAGTACAGAAATTAACGTCTTTACGTGTTTTGAGTATATTTATTTTTGAAAGATTTAATGAAACGCTCAATCTTACATAACCAATTTGATATGTCTTTTTGATAAATAATCATTAAATTATATCCACTCCTTAATAAAAAAGATTTTTCTCTACAAAGTTTCTTGCACTATATGTTTAGTCGCGGAAGCAAACAAAACAACATGTTAATATGGCTGTTCCATGTATGTTTCATATCCCTGACTGAGAGCGTATATAATGGCTTTACAGCGACAATACACATATATTTCATATAAATAAACATCAGTATGAATATAAATATAAGCATTGAATGCTTATTTTTGGATGTCGTCCGTCCTGTAACACACCAAGAAGTGCAGACAAATTATCATACCGCGCTAACGCGCGGTATTCAATTTGTCTGCACCGCTTGGTGTGTTACAGGTCCGACCACATCCAAAAATAAGCACTCAATGCTTAAATGAATGCACTTTGCTGATTCATGCGCCATGTGCACAAATGTAAACGTCTTTACGTGTTTTGAGTATATTCATTTTTGTAAGATTTAATGAAACGTTGAAACTTACCTAACCAGTTTGATATGTTCTTTTGAAAAAATAATCATTAAATTATATCTACTCCGTAGTAAAAAATATTTTCTCTACAAAGTTTCTGGCACTATGTTTTTAGTCGCGGAAGCGAACTAAATAACATGTTAATATGGCTAATCCATGTAATTATGTTTTATATCCCTGACTAAGAGCGTATATAATGGCTTTACAGCGACAATATACATATATTTCATAAAAACAGACATCGGTATGAATATAAATATGTCGTCGGTCCTGTAACACGCCAAGCGGTGCAGACAAATTATCATACCGCGCTAACGCGCGGTATTCAATTTGTTGAATCCCGCGCTTGCGCGGGATATCATCTAGTATTTCATAAAAATAGACATCAGTATGAATATAAATATAAGCATTGAATGCTTATTTTTGGATGTCGTCGGTCCTGTAACACACCAAGCTATCGCGCCTTTATTCAATTTGTCTGCACCGCTTAAATGAAATAAAAAGAAAATATTATCACCACCCGACCGCTTCTGTTTTTGAAAATGTTGGCCTGAGAACCAAGAGATTATTTTTTTTATGGCCTTAGAAGGTATGAGTATGGAGAACTAAAATCAGTACACTGATGGGAAGAGAGGTGGGGTATACCACGCAATACCTCCTTTGGACGTTAGATTTCTTACGTTTCTATTTCCTAGCTTGAAAGGAAAACTATTTATCATTTTGACAACAAAGACCCGGGGCCATGCCATGATTGGTTTTCAATTTAATTAACAATGTGTAATATTTCATAAAAAAAGAACGTGTTGTTATATTTATCAAAGAATATAATATTTTATTTAAATGATTTTTTAATCATATTTACACCGTATTCAGACGTTATCTACAACCCAAAAAGATGCAACACTGGGTTTAATTTCCTTTTTTTTTTTTTCATTTTCTTGAATAGTGACCGATGGAGTAACCGGTTACTACATGTAAATATTGATCATTCGACAACTGTATAAAATGTCTTTTTATGATCTCGATTTTTGGCCGACTCATTAAGATTCGGGTGTCTGTCTAGTCTTCAGGGTATTTACGTCTAAATGAAAAATATTAGGATTACATTACAACTACTTACCTAAATACGTTCGTCTAGAATGAACACGACTATAGAGATTTGTCCTTGAACTAGAAAAAGATAACGTCTGGCTTTGTTGTTACGTGATTTTCTGTCTTGGTTTCACATGGTCATTGACTGGGACTTTCATGAAAAAAGATTGCGGTCGATAAAATTTTATTTTTCAAAGGTAAATCACGAATCCGATGACTACCAGTCACTATGACATCACTAGCTAATGTGCCATATCCTCAAAAAGAAGTGGACCGTCCCTATATTGATACCAAGCCTGAAGGCCGCGGCAAATTAGAAAAGACAAATGAAATATTATCATTTTATATATAGGAGACGAATTTTATTATATATTTGCAGATGTATTTAAGCAGTAAGGAATCATTCTTTGAGAATTATTGGGTGATCAAATACGGTCGGGGGTGATTAAATCCAATAATCCAATGTTATCACAGAGAGGACACTGAAAATTGTAAATATTTAATTTTGAAATAGTCATTGATGAAATGTATTGGGTCGTACATTACAAAATCGATTGGTAGTGTAATATGATAGACAAAGAAACTGGAAAATGTAAATATAGTAAAAGATAAGAGAGTTTATTTACATTGGTCCAATATTTTGGCTAAACCGTCAAATAATGTTTCATGCAAACTAATTTTTTGTTGTAAACTTTCACCAAATATATAATCTTCAAAGATATAAATAGTTGATGATAAAAATGATTACTGTAGACTTACACAAAAAACCAAAGGCTTTGGCCAAAGCAGATCTTATCAGAACCATTTATAACTGCAGGTCTGTTGATCCCGGTCTGAAAAAAATTTAATGAACGACCTGAGAGCAGATCCCAGGTCGTTCATCCAAATTTTTTTCAGAAAGGAGGCGCTATATAGTTCTGCAGCTAGATCATTTATTCTCTTCCCTTGGCCCAATATGGTCCATACTTCACGCACAGTGGGCCTTTGGGTAAAGGGTGTGCAATCAAGTGAACTTGAACAAAGTTTCTAGGTCAAGGTCAAATCAGACCTCTTGTAACCAAGTTTTTAGTGTCAAAGGTTATTGTTAAAGTAGATCTATGAGTAAAATCCTTATCCTGATCGACCATATATTCTCTCTCCTTGGCCCAATCTAACCTATAGCCGCAAATCTACGGAAAAATTCGGGTTGACATTCCATTTAGCTACTCGACGTACAACGCCCCCACCCCCGAAAAAAAACTTGCAATTTACGGCGCAAAAAACTTGCGCTAGATTTGGACTTATAAATCTTATATCCGAACACATTTTGTACAAATATTCGAATTTGCTTTTGAAATTCATTTGAACACCATCACTATAAAAATAGTTTACTACTCACCAGCCCCGTAAGGTGAAGTAGTGTAGGCAACTCATGATCCCACGTCATTTTAACATGATTCATTTTCCGAGGTCGGTTAGCATGTTTCCGAGAAAGTCTGAGGCAAGTAAAGTGACAACATCAGTAGTAAATTGTCTGAAGAAATTAATAATCAGGCACGTAGCATCAGGGGGGGGGGGGGGGGGGGGGGGGGGGGGGGGGGGGGCGGAGGGAGGGGGATTCTCGCAGCAAACATTTAATTTATGAGGGAGTTGTACCCCCCCCCCCCCCCCCCCCCCCCCCCCACACACACACACTTTTATAGGAGTATGTAAAAAATCGAATTGAAAATAAGGAAATTACGAGTTAAAAGGTGTACCACATATCAAATATATAACTAAATAATATGTCTACATACAATTGTATATGGAATACAAATACCTATTGGAGGCTGTATATAATGTGTCTGTATCAATACTAACATATTGCTAGGGATTGTGTATATTTATAACTGTTTATTTCTGTACTTGCAAATAAATGTATACCCTTGCCTATGTATGACAACTTGGTATGTGTTATATCAGATGTACCTTCCATTGTAACTTACTATGCTTACTTAACAGTACAATATTTATATATTTCATCCATTATTTGTTATAATCATGTTGTTTTATTGTTTTAATGTATATGCCCCCCGAGGGCCCTTGATTGGTGAATAAACATATCATATCCCTTTTAATCGGAATTTTGCAATTCGCCGATGAATACTTCGTTGTTAGGTATCATATAAACATCCGTTACTCACTACGGCAAGAACCACGTTCTAACACGGCCCGGCTGACACCTCAAATCGAAGAAAATGTCTTTAGAATCAACTATTGATGCAAAAATTGCCTCCAAAAAGGTAGTGGTGTACTCCAAGAGCTACTGTCCTTTTTGTACTAAAGCAAAGAAAGTTTTTGAGACGTACATACAGGATGGGACATTAAAACGGGAGGATTACGAGGTTATCGAGATCGAGAATGACCCTCAGTGCTCGGCAATCCAAGAATACATGAAGAAAAAGACGGGAGGTAGTTCTGTAAGTGTTTTGTATTACTTCTTTTCTATATGAATCTAACCTTTAACCGGGTGTGTCACGCATAAATTATGTTTTGTTTATTGCTATCGATTAATCACCGTCACTTACAGGCATATGCATAGGATGTTCGATGTATATATTATCGTACAGCTAGCTAGCTAGCTCGCTCTCTCTCTCCTCTCTCTCTCTCTCTCTCTCTCTCTCTCTCTCTCTCTCTCTCACGTAAATTTCGCTCATTTGAAATTTTGTTGCAAATATTGAAGATTTCGTAATGACACCGTTGACCTATTTTTACATTCATATCGACATGATCATATAATCTCTCTGTAAAGGTGTTGAAAACGAACAGGTATTTACATGTATAAACTTAGAATAGGAAATTAACACCGACACAATTTAGAACATTTACTTTACGGTTACTTATTTTATTGATTTAGGTTCCCCGGGTTTTTGTGAATGGGAAATTTATCGGAGGCGGTGATGATGTGGTACGCATGGATAAAAATGGAGAACTCAAGAAACTCCTCTGAACTTGTGTAGGATATTTCAAAGAGAAAAAATGTTTATGTCAGCTTGTTCAATCCGTTCCAAAACAGAACTGAACTCTTCCTCTTGTTAACTCTGTTTTGCTTGTTATCTTTACCAAGGTGCAATGTAATTTATTAATCAATAATGCAATATTTCAACACCAAAATCCCTTTACTGTATATATTAAGCATTGGGCTCATTTTTTTCCCTGACCAATATGTAATATGTATGTATACAGGCATGTAGCACGATCCACTTCTATCAACAATACTACGTGCCTGAAAAATATTTGTTGTAATTCAGTGTTGACATATCAATATCAAAACCAACTACTTAGTTTCTGTCCTATATTACTATGAGTATTAATAAAAAAAATAATATAATGTTATTTGTGTGCGTGTTTGTTTACATTTATTTAGAAGCTACAGCAAACTTACCAAGAGGTTATATACTGTATGTGCCCTTATACAGGTATTTATAAATTACCATGGGCCACATCGCTTACCCGAATAACATTCTTATATGCCTGTGGAAATGTCTCATTGTAAACTCTTAACTTGGGAGGGATTGTTTGCAATTGCACACAGCTCAGAAATTTTTAATAAATATCCTTTTCATGTACAAGTACATCAGAATCTTGTGAAAAAATGAATACGTTTTCTACGTGCATCAGTTCCAATGTAGAATTTTGCACTCCCTCTGGGGCCCCGCTTTTGGTACAACGGTAACTGTTTCGTCAAATATACGTGTAATTTGACACTGAATCAGGATGCTTGAGTTGTAATATCACAATTTTATCATGTTTGTAGTTCTTTTAAAATAGATTTTTAAAAGAAGTTTTCTAGATATACACTTACGTCGAACAATTTGGAATCCACACTGTATCAAGATGTTCGAAGATTTTCCCTTATATGTGAAGGAGATTTTTCCTTTACATGTTTATTTGTAAGTCTATATTTTAAACTCTCCTGGAAACCCAGTATTGGTCCGGGAACAAGCAAGAATGCTCAGTATATAGAGATGGTTGCATAATTATATATAAAAATGTAGCATTGTAGTTCTTGAGAAGATTTTATCAAGTTTTATTTTGCTTAGTTATTCAATAGAACAAGTCGAAAATGTGAAAAAGTTTACAGACGGACGAACGGACGGACTGACGCCGTACAACAGATGATCAGAAAAGCTTAATTCGGCGCAGTTTATTTAAAGAGGCATTGAATCGGTACATATGTTATAACATTTCATTATACCGTTCATTTTGGGGTTTTTTTTTTCGTTTAAATCTCCGGTCACTCTATTCGCTATGCACTACTTGTGTTCAGTCACTGAGCCGCGGATCAATAGATCCTGGGTGCAGATCCAGGGTATTTAAAAGCAGAGATCAGAGGGTCCTCAATTCAAATCCCATTGCAATAAGCTCATCGACCAACAAAAAAAAAATGTCTGTAGCAGCCGCTGTCGAAGAAAAAATCGCCTCCAAAAAAGTGGTGGTATACTCCAAGAGTGGGTGTCCTTACTGCCAGAAAGCGAAGCAGGTGTTTACCAGGTACCTGAAATCTGGGAAGCTGAAGAGGGAGGATTACGAGGAGGTGGATATAACCCGTGACCCACAGTGTGTGGCCATCCAGACCTACATGATGAAGAAGACTGGGGGTAGGACCGTAAGTATAGAGATTTAATGTAATCCCTTTTGTCTCTGTGTCGTATGTAAAAGCTAAAAGGAGAAACACGGGCTTTTGATTATTTCTCGTCTTTTTTTTCCTCTCGTTTTTTTTCTCTCGTTTTTTATGTTCTCCGTTGCAAAAATGTCAATTTTATATAGATTAACTTCAAGCTCTTTGGTATATTTTGCAATATGAACATTTTTTTCACGTATTTTTGGCAGTGGCATCAATTTTCTATTTTATCACTATACAACTGATTATTGATTTATTTGAAATAATGATGTGTACTTCAATTTCACGAATCTCTAATTGTATTGTTCATGTCGATATCTGTAGAACTGTCAGTATATGAATATATATCACTAATAGATAAATGTTTGAAAATGACAGTAATTGTATAGGCCTAAGTTTACGTGTCTCTATACGAATTACCCAAAA
The DNA here is from genome assembly GCA_033439105.1 of Magallana nippona. Lineage (NCBI taxonomy): Eukaryota > Metazoa > Mollusca > Bivalvia > Ostreida > Ostreidae > Magallana > Magallana nippona. The sequence continues at coordinate 17,790,826 of CM065923.1, forward strand.
CACGTGTATACCATATTATTAATAGATTTAAAGGTCTCGGCATATTGGAAAAGCCACTTTTTAGAACATCGTGTTTTATGATGCATGTAATTTATGTCAACTATATATCGTACTTACCAATAGTAATACCCGGGTTGTTTTTTAGGACTTGGTTGCTAATTATGCGTTTAATTAAAACGATAAGTCCTTTTCTTTCATTTTTTTAATTTTTTAATTTTTTTTTTCAAATTAAATAAGTTTATTAGCCATATCCATCGCACTGATATACATTGTAATTATTTGAAACTTTCCGGAATTTTTCAGGTTCCCCGTGTTTTTGTGAAAGGTAAATTCATTGGTGGCGGAGATGATGTAGTCAGTAAAAACAACAGCGGTCAGCTCAAGAAACTTCTGGACATCGAATAAACACCCCCACCCTACACACCTCTAAAAAGTAGGAAAAAAGCAGAAGAAAGTAAAAACATTGTTGTGGAGTGATGAAAAATCACATGGCCAAAAAAAAAAATACAAACAAACAAAACAAAAAACAAAAAAAATTAACGATGGCAAGTTTATGTTAAACTTGAGGGATTTTTTTTGTTAACCATTTATATAAGATGAAATAACAGTTATTTACATTTATCTTTATTATTTTAAGATGATATTGTGCCTGATTTGCGAGTCGTGCTTTTATCTAGCAATTAACTGTGATGTGATATAGAAGTGCAATCAATGTATAAAACCACTGCAGTGTTTGAAAATGATGATTTAATTCTATATGTATAAACCTGGAAAATTAAATTATTTGAAGTTAGTGTTGCTCATTTTATGTTTCTACAGTCTAAGGGTACTTGGAAGATGATGCCGTGCAAATTATTTTTTTTCAGTATTGAAAATGCATTGCTCCCGTTTGCTGGCGAGGATCAAAGAATCTGATATTATGAATGCCTCGAAAAAGCGAAACGAGTGCAAGAATGAGCCAATACGACCAAGTTAGAAATTTGTCCACATTAATTTAAACTGTTCAATTCAACACCGATTTCTTTTGACACAATTTTGGTATCGACTTGCTTGTCTTTCTGGTATCGACTTGCTTGCCTTTCTGGTATCGACTTGCTTGTCTCTCTGGTATCGACTTGCTTGCCTTTCTGGTATCTACTTGCTTGTCTTTCTGGTATCGACTTGCTTGTCTTTCTGGAATCTACTTGCTTGTCTTTCTGGTATCTACTTGCTACTTGCTACTTGCTTGTCTTTCTGGTATCTACTTGCTTGTCTTTCTGGAATCTACTTGCTTGTCTTTCTGGAGTCTACTTGCTTGTCTTTCTGGTATCTACTTGCTTGTCTTTCTGGAATCTACTTGCTTGTCTTTCTGGAGTCTACTTGCTTGTCTTTCTGGTATCGACTTGCTTGTCTTTCTGGTATCGACTTGCTTGTCTTTCTGGTATCTACTTGCTTGTCTTTCTGGTATCGACTTGCTTGTCTTTCTGGTATCGACTTGCTTGTCTTTCTGGTATCTACTTGCTTGTCTTTCTGGTATCGACTTACTTGTCTTTCTGGTATCGACTTGCTTGTCTCTCTGGTATCGACTTGCTTGTCTTTCTGGTATCGACTTGCTTTGCCTTTGAATTCTTTGTTTTGTTTTTGGACACCAAAGGGAACGAACGTTAAACATAATTCTATAGGTCTTTTTTAAGTACGTCTATATATATCGTAAATGTAGAAGATGTGTGCTTTGGGTTTCAAACTAATTTTTTTTTTCTAAAACCCGACCCCAAGACCATAAACTGAGATTAGACTTAAAATTAAGCATAAATATTTAAATTATTTTAATATTCACTTTTCATCATTTGTTTGAACTTTTAAGACTTATATTATTTCAAATGCTTTTCAAAACATGCCAAAAGACTGACAAGACTGGTCAAGGGATTCTTACGATAAATTTTCCTCCCTTTAGCAATGATCGGAAAATGAAATTTTTAACCGAATGGTTTGGAAATCAATAATACTAATATCAACATTCTACTTTATAAAGCGCCAAGCATAGCTCAGCGCTTTATTGTCGTTAGACTTCTACTTCCGGTGCATCAAATAACCGCCCCCTATGAGCAGAAAAATAACTGGTTAGGAAACCAGTTTCAGGGGTTGACGCACGTAGTTGCACGGGCTATTGTGAATCTAATGTACGGGCTATTGTGAATCTAATGTGAGGGGCTTACGTACATAATTGCAGGGGCTGCAACGCAGTGATGAGGAAATATAGTGCGTATACAGAAGCTGAAATGTAGAAAAATCAAATCGATTCTTCCTAACTTAGCTTGCACAAAGTAAATTTTCATAAGAACCAAGCTAGGTTAGCGCTTTTCAGTACTATCAGTACTTTGATTTAAAATCTTTCCAATACAAACCTGTGTATTTCGTTTGATCTTGTATCCTATATAGCAAATAAATGAGGTAATTTGTTCGGAAATAGGTGTTCTTTATGAATTCTACAACATGTATGTTCTTCCGACTTTTTTTTATTACTACATATTGAAAATTAAATTTGGAAAGAGCTGGTTCTTCCACTATTTTTGGAGATTGTGAAAAACTATAGAAAAAAGTTAATAAACAAATAGTTTGAAGATAAGAGGCAACTACACCCCAATTCCCCACGGATTAGTATTTTTACGACAGGTAGAGTTTTAGTGTTTGCCTTTTTCTATTGTCAAGATGTCGGGGTGGGGTAGCCACCACCCCCCCCCCCCCCAAAAAAAAATCACTTTCACAAACAATGTTAAGTGCCTTAAAATAACTTCAATTGTAGAATTTGTCGTCAAAACAATAAATAAAATATTTGTATCGTGTATATGCAAGGTGATTTCATGTACCTTAAAATGTTTAATTGTGAAATGCATAAGCTTTCAAAATTTCTGAAATTACATTATGAATTTAACAAAAGATTTTCAAATATTTAAGAGGGACATGCCTTTTTTATATTTACTCCCGATTTGAACACCCCCCCCCCCCCCTGAATTAACCATTTAGTTATCATATTTTATTAAAAAAAGAAAAGAAAAACCTTTTTATATCACCTTTTTACATGTACTAACAAAAAATAACTTCCCAATCCCACCCTCTTGCCTTGCTGTTTCCAGAATCAATCATGTTTTGTTTTTCATATATGTATATTGTTTTCAGATTGTATGTTAAAACAAATTGAATCTTATGCATGGACATGATTTCAGCAGGTTTTGAAGGAAGTTCTCAATTATAGAGTGAAACACAAATCGGATGCGCTGAACTTGAACTCATTTCCATGAAAATCAGCTCAAGGATGTTAATGTTTTTGCACGATTAGTAATATTAATTTACACCGCATATTCCGCAAAATCAATAAATACAGCTGTACATATGCATTTACTTTTTAAAAATACATATTGAACTATACAACTACTATATACCGGTATTGCATACTTGCTGAAATTTTTCCTGCGGAGTCAATCAGCTTTTTTTTTTTAATAAATTATACAAATACATGTATGGTCCTTTCATTAGATTGACCCATTGGAATATATATCGACTTCGCATATGATTTTCTGTTTATGTGAAGTCCATATATTTAAATTCCTAGATTGGCCGAACGGAAGGGCCTTATTTGTAATACCATTTTCTCTGGGGGTTTGAAAACAAGTGACAAATCATTATGGTTCATGTTTTCAATAACATTCATCTAAAATTTCTATTTTCATGGATTCAATAAAGTAGCGTCAAATATATTTTAGCGCGTGACTTAAATAAAGAAAACCAATAAAATTTATTAAATAACACAGTATATATCATATCGCTGATATCATAGCTGTGATTTAATAAATCGTCCCAAAAACACAATGGGCATTGCGTGTATTCATCATAAGCATTCTATTTGGGGGAGGGGGGGTCTTATAGGAGAATGCAGGATCCGTGAGGCAAAATCTTTTTGTTTTTTGTGTGAGGGATAGAATATAAGGGGTAGGATGTTCTTCTGAAAAATGTTAAAACTCATAACATGTATAAAATACTTGCGTTTTATATAGATTTATTTCCAATTGAAGGCCATATTTGGATTGTTTTTTGTTTTCGTTTTTTTTCTTTTTCTTTTTTTTTTTTTGGGAGGGGGGGGGGGGGCTCATTGTATTTTAAATTCTAGTTGTAGAAAGGTTAGAAATGAATCGCAAATACTGAAGCCGCAGTTGTACTTTATTATTTTATCTAACCTTGGATTTTTATATTGTACAATGTACACTATATATAAAACAAGTGATAAGTTATATATAATATTTTTATACATACGAAAACGTAAATAACAATAAAAACACACATACAAGTATAAAACATAAACAATCAAACAATAATATGTAGACGTGTATATATCAATTTCTCACTCTAATTAAGAATGAATGTATAAATTCACACGTCGAACGATTCCGACCTCTGCTACACTGTATGATGAATGTGTTGAATAAAATTTTAAAGATTCAAAGAATGGAAAAATACATATTATGTACAACGACATACCATGACGTCAGCAATGTTCTGGACAGTGTCAATAACAAGTCTAATTACATTATAAAGCTGCAGGGATGAAATGCAATACATGCACCATGCCATCAGACCAGTGTGAGCTTGTTTCAAATAAGACGAAGAACTTTCAACACGACCAGCTAGCGACTTAGAATGAAGAATGGCGCTAAGTAATCCCCAGTGGTGAAGTGCCCCAGTCACGCACTTTTACTTCCATAATGTAAAATCCTTTCATATTAACTTGTTTGGTACACAATCCTCCTGTCTAAATGTCTGTTCTACATTGACTTCACAATTGAAGATGTTTTATATGAATACCATTTCTTACTTTGTCCCAAATTGGTTCGTAACTATAATTGCGTCATTTCCTTCTAAAGCAAAATATTTCCGCTAGTCTTTGGGTCCAAGGCTTAGCTCGATGGACCTGCAGAACAAATTAAATAAATCAAATGGAGTTTAGAAAATTGATAACCTGAATTAAAGTCAAATAGCCATTTGAATAATGAACAAGCCTAAGTTCTTTTTTTTTTTTTAAATAAACGATTGAAATGTGGAAATCCCTGTAGCCTTGAAAAATCGTTCGTGTTCATACCCGCGGATTTGCTGTTTCTTTTGACTCTTTCTGTACAATTTCCTGTGCATGGCTTACTATCTTCAAAATGTACTCCTGAAATCAATTAGGTTGAATGTGTAGAGCATATATGGTTTAAATGAATAGCCAGTTAAATAAGACTGGGCGTTATATTTTACTTCCTTTTAAGTTTAAAATCTGTGAACAATAAGCATGTGCAATTATGCATAGTGAAAACACAAGGACGTTTTTAAAAAAAGTAAGCGATAGAGAGGCTAACCCGTAATATTCTAGAGTGAATCAATATACTATATCTAATTTTAACAAACGATTAAAAATATCATTGACAAGATAACTTATCTTTTACAAAAAGCCCTTATTTGTGAATGAATGATAAACAAAGAGAGTGCTTTGATAATATCTACTACCTGGTATAAATTTCAGTAGGATTTTGAATGTTTACATTTTATATCTTCTACATCTATTAGTAGACGGATGCTATGCATCATGTCTCATTATCTTGGACTACTTTAGGTTTTATTTAAGGAATAAGAAATCATTCTTTGAGTATCATGAGGTGATCAAATACGGTCGGGGGCCCGAAGGGCTTTATGATAGATTTGATCACGCCCGATCGTATTTGATCACCTCATAATACTCAAAGAATGATTCCTTATTCCTTAAATAATTTCTCATCAATTGTACGATTAAACATTAAAATAGTCTTGATGAAATGTATTGGACTATACATTACAAAATCTATTCGTAGTGTTATCACATACTACACTGGGTAATGTAAATATATATTAAGCTACATGTACTAGACATCAATATTAGGGGTGAAACAAACATCACTATAAAACAAGAGGCCAACAGGTCTTAACAGTCACCTGACTACCATATCCCATAAACAGACCTTTTGAGGATTTTCATGTATATGCATTTAATTAAGGCTCTGGAGTAAAATAAAATCTAAAATATGGTATTGACCACCACCTTCCTACCTTAAATCTTACAACAAGGACATTAATAAGGAATAATTGTCCCAAATGTGTTAACTTTAAAGATAGTTTTTGTGTTTATGGCTGGGATACGTATTTTATTAAAAATAACAACCACCCCCTTTTCATCCCCAGGGGCCAGACAGACACTCTCCCTCTTAGGACATTTATCGAAAAACAAACACCACTGATAAGTTATTTTGTTATACCAATTCTCATGTTTTACCTGTTCAGTTATCAACCATTCTTTCAATGACACCATATGGCGTTTAATAAAAAAATTTGTTGTACACATACCACACTTCAATATTTTTGGCTAGCCAATTTTTACTTTACTATTAACAAGTCTACTGTTTATTTAAAAACTTTTTTAAAAAAAACCTGTTTTTGGTTGTTTTGTTTCAACTTAATAAAAAAGAACTTGTTTAACTCTTTTAATATTTTAACTTCTTAATTACATTATTTTACAATGATATATTATAAAATATGAACAAGCAAGGGAACATAACTCCAGTAACTGTTACACCCCCCCCCCCCCCTTCCAAACTCTTCCCAAAGGCTTTCATGATATCTTTAATTTTGATAGACAGCTTCATTCATTCTCTTTTCTAAATATGTACTCATCTCTTTTATCAAAATTAAAGAGCTGAATAAAATAATTAAAATTTTTAACATAATATACAGCCCACCCAAACCCATTATATGGATTTATTTAACACTATGTGACTATTTTGGCCCCACCCTTGAGTCAAAACCCCTTCCCAGGAGGACATGAAATTTACAATTGTGTTAGAGGGCTTCCTGATCTACATAATCATGACTTCAGTTTTTCTTACAGATGTGGGAGAGTAGAGAAGAAGATTTTTGAAAGTAAAGTAGATTTCCTAAAATAGAACACATATCCATTCAATACTGCTATGTGACAATTTACCATGTAGTTTTCAGGATGAAGATAAAATTGTTAATGAATGACAAACAGAAATTACCCTAAATAGAAATACATGTTCAATATATGGTCATATTTACCCCCCCCCCCCCCCCCCCCCCCCCGCCTCAACTTCTGTCCCATTGCCTTGGGACTACGAATCTCACCATTTAACATCAGGACAATATGAACAATGCATGACTTTATCTCCACAACTGTGATACTACAGAGGAAAATATTAAATCAATACAATTTCACTATGTGGCCACATTGCCCCGCCCTAGGGCCTGAACCCCTGTCCAAGGACTTATATGGGAGTAGAGAAGAATATTTTTTAAGATTTAATATATTTCTACTATATGGCCATATTGGTCCCACCCAGGGCCTGACATCTGTCCCAGGGGTCATGAATTTCACAATTTAGGTATAGGGCTTCATGGACATCATAACCATGCATTCAGTTTTTCTCAATGTATATGGGAGTAGACAAGAAGATTTTCTATGATTTAACACACTTTTATACTATATGGATATATTAGCCCCACCCTAAGGCCTGAACCCCTGACCAAGGGGTCATGAATTTCACAATTTTGGTAGAGAGCTTCATGGGCATCATTACAATTCATTTTGTTTTTTTCCCACATGCGTGGAGGTAGAGAAGATTTTTGAAAATTTGGATTTTTTATATTTGGTCCCGCCATGAATTTCACAATTTTGGTTCCTCTTACCATAGAGATGCTTCACAATAAAAATGGTAACAATTGACCTTGTAGTTTTTAAGTTCAAAATAAATGTATAATTGTTAACGCACGACGGACGACGCACGACGACGGACGAAGACCAATTGTAATAGGTCACTTGAGTGATGCAGGTGGCCTAAAAACCCAGTACTTCTTATTGCGAATAATTCAATTATTTCCGACACTTTTCCTGCTTCGATAACACATTGATTTATATTTATATTTATATATAAGATCATTTTGAACCTTTATTGCCTCCATATCGATATCGGCGATGATTTCTTCTTTTTCATTTCCGGGAACCTGAAAGTCATTAATCAAAGATTTCATGCGGATCTAAAAACACGTTCAAGTATAAAATTCAACCAAAGTTATATCCGTCAGATCAACGTTAACAAAAGTTCAAGTACCATTGAATTGATAACAGAATTATATGTGGTATATTCTTTACATTTATGTGACTTGGACGCAAAGTTTTAAAATTTCAAACTTACCTTATTGATAAGCTTAACTTGTACAATTGCAAACTTACCATAAGCTTAACTTGTAACATTGCAAACTTACCGTGATTTGACCATTTTCCATTTTACCAATTGGCCTTGCTTTATTCTCCAGAGCCCCGATCGTGACGAGTCCCTACAGTTTATAAACATATGTACATGTACTTTAATAAGTGCCCCATTAAGAAACACAACGATTCTTTTCATTACACAGTAAGTAATAATTTATCTACAAAAAGAGGAAGTAGATCCAAGGCAAAATATTTCCTTTCAGGCTAATACATCAGAGGTATCTACACACATATGTACACCGACTACTCAGTATGTGTACACAGTATGTATTGTGTTGACAGTGTTTACATATCATACATACTCCATCCTTGTCATTGTCCTTTGTCCGGGGGGGGGGGGGGGGGGGGGGGGGGAGAATGCGCACTAACAATCAGTTGTAAATCTTTTTTTCTCTATAAGTTAGTTTAATATTAGTTATTATACTTTGCTAGGATCTTTTTAGCGCAGATCATTGTAATTTTATACATACATACGCATCAGATCGAGTATTAAAAATGAATCAACATGAAAGTTTTGTGTAAAATTAGCATAAACTAAAATTGATCAAGGCTCGTAAGTCATGTACATGACCCTTTAATTCTGTACACGGCGATTTTCAATGATGATCAGTTTACTTCACAGGTCGTACATTTTACCCACTGAGAACACAATACGTCATATCCAGAAACGCGTCCCAAAAATGATAGTTTGCAAGAAAGGAAAAATACAAAGCTGGTCAGTAGGTTGCCTAGAATGAGCAGTTCTTACAAATATGGCACATCTTGGTCTATTTTAAATCATATACGGCATCAGCCGGTTTGCCAAATGATGGAAGGTTTACTATTTAAAGGTTTGACGTTAGTCCGTGGAGTCCGTGTGGTACGTGCATTTCGTGTAGCTCGTGTTCTAGTTGTAGATAAAGTTTCGATCGATTACAAGATAATCCTCGCAAAGATGTCCTCAACAGTACAAGAACACACATTTCAATGTGAATTATATTGGTTTGGATATCTGAATAATTGATGTTTCTCTATGAAATTAACGCTGCAAAATAATTAGTTAGCAGTTTGAAGATTTAAAGAGTTCAAGGAATGTCTCTATATTCCTTCGCGGACAAATTGATTCTACTATTTTCTTTCCCAAGATATTTATGCAGCAAATTTGGACGAATTTTAATAAAAATACACATACTTGTGATGGAAGTGCAATTGAAATGGATGAAAGGGAAAATATCCAAGATATCTTCACTGACACATTTTTTCACTTGGAAAAATTCACAGGAACGAAAACAGATTTCTTAAGGAGATTTATAATAGGGATTGTTGACATCTTTCCTCCATTCGGAAGTCACTCGGAATACCTCGCACAATTTTTCAACATTATCATCCGGGTACTTTCATGTCTGCTGCATTGCAACGTTCACGCAGACCTTTTATTTTTAGCAGTGTATTGAAACTTGACAAGTTAGAGGGGGCGTTTCAAAGGAGAAATCTTGGGATTTTTTTGTGCTGCATAAATTGGATCGTGATTCAACTTCGTCAATATTGGATTTCATAAGAAAAAGAAATAAAATACTTATACATGTATCACTACATGTAAAAATTAAGATTGAAATAATTTGTATCATGTTAGTGTAATGACCATCTTTCAATAAATAGAGAAACTTATAAAAGAATAACGGACTCAATCGCTTGAAAAAAAAAATCGAATGTATACAAATAATTTTCTTTTCATCAGCTTGACTGATCTTAAGGCCCTTTCACAATTGGCGCACGAGCACTTACCAACACTTTGCGATCGGAATATTTTGGCTTCGCACGAACTCTCGCATACTTTGCACAATGTCTCGCATTCGTATCATGCTTTTTAGTGGTCGCATCAAGTCTCCTCAAAATAGTGTACATAACACTATTCAGACGCGACCGACTGCGATCCAAATTATCGCAATGCAACGCACGACACATTATTACGAATGTCTTACAACGTTTTTTGTTATCGCAAGACAGATGCATGATTTTTAAAGGTCGTAAGATGAATCGAAGCTGTCTATGCGTGTGTTTTGCGACAATGAGACTGTTGCTCAACGTGTCTCATGTAATCTTGCAACGTTTTACTATCATTGCAGGATTTATCAGCTTCAATTTGCCATGCTTTCCCACTAGTATATATATACCCTGTATAAGCATCTCTGTTCCAGACCAGAATTGACCATGGATGCTGCTCAGGGGCAGTATATACCGTGTATCCCGTCCGAAACGCACGAGCATTCGTATCATGGAACGCACGATCGCACGAGCATTCGTACCATGGAACGCATGATCGCACTAGCGCCGCACGTCCAATCGCTTTGGCACACGTTGAATCGTCCGATCACCTGATCACTCGCGCGATCCTATCGCATTATCTTACAGCACTCGCTTTCATTGTACAACAGTCGCATATATATCGTTTGCATCGCACAACGGCCGCGTTAGATCGTGCAAATTTCGTTGGAATACTTTTTCATATGCGATTATTTCGGCAACAGTTTAGGATCCAAATCTAAATTTTTCGGTCGTACGAATATTTTGTCGCTTCTGCTCGTGTGCCAATTGTGAAAGGGCCTTTAAGTACATTTTAGGTTATATCAATGGATTTAATAAAGTTTAACTCCAATCTCAGCAAACAATAGATATAATTCTATCCATTTCATGAATACGAATGTAATGACCTTTGTCACTTACAGTACATTGGAATCAATTTTCTTAGGTTTTCTAGAAAATTACTCCCCAAATTTTTCAATGAAGTCCATCAATCAATTCTTGCATGCAGCCTGGGTGGGATTTCACTTAATCCCACATGAGTATAAAATGCATTTAAATATCAAATTTCTAGCAATATTTCATATAAGTTATGTGTTAAGCAATATTTTTTTCTTTTGGAAAAATAACGAAATAATTACGAAAAAGACCCAGTCTCTCGATAAACTTTTGTATATGACAAAATGTTTAACTTTGAGTATGATTTTGGTTATGAATAAAACTATAAGATGCATAAGAGAAAGGTCTCTTGATTTTTAATGATTTAATGATACAACCATACTACATGAGTACACGGTAAGAACTTATACTTCTTAAACTCACGATACTGTATTCGGGTATAATAGACGGTGATTTTAGTGTAGAGCTTTTAAGAACGACTTCCGTCTGGTTTCATGTAGTAGTATACACTGAAAAAACGTAATTCCTGTATGTATATTCATATTGAGACAATAAATCGACGGTTGATCACATAAAAATTCATAAGCAGAAAGACATTTGAGTATACCAATAAGGGGTTCATCGTGTACCGACAGACATTAGGCAGCTGACTACACTCAAAACTTGTAAACAGTTTTATTACATAATAAATATGCACTCTAATAAAAACTTGACGGTTGACCAATTTTTTTCACGTGCAACATTAAGTGTTTGACTACATCTGTACACCCATAGACATGCATTTATCGTATATATACAGACAATTGACTAAACTCAAATCATGTAGAAACTGATGAATACATTATAAATAGAAAGTGTGGGTAGACGGTTGACCATAGTTGACTACATTAACCGAGAGACAGTAGAAGTTTGACTACATGTTTAACATGTGTACAATCATAGACAAGCGTCTTTCACAGACATTGAGCTGGTTATACACACGTAAATGCATGATGGTACAGCTTTCAGACAGTAAAAAAAAAGCTGACACCAATGATATTCGTGTACATGTACCATGGGTTGAAATAACACAGGATTGTATAGAAGTCGTACAATAAGATTCAACAGGAATGTATGAATAAGCAATGCCAATGTTACCTTGACGTCTCCCTCTGTATTGATATCTTCATTTTCACACACAATACTGACATCATCCAAGTCCGTTATCAAGCTATCGTTATGCTTGTCTCTGTTATTCTTTAAACAACATTTGAGGCATTAATAAATTGAGGAAATTAAAGAGTAACATGGCATGGTAGCTGTTTAATACAATCTACATTCTGTCAATTATAAACGAATGTTAATTAATTTCATTTGTGTCGACTGCCTAGCAATTTAGGAAATACTCAGTGTAGATCAATATTTGTGTTCCAAAATTAAAAAAGAATCTCACCTTCTCGTCTGCTTCCGTGTTTGCGATGACGTCACTCTCATCAACTGCAGACATCCTGTTGAGAGGTGCTCCGTTTTCATTTATAGACACGGTGTGTGTCACCTAAATTTTAGATATACAAGATCAGACTGAGTTCCAACTCATAACTGTCAACCTCCGTAATATATGCTGTGTTCCTTTAAATGTACACATTCCCTTTAATACATTTAAATGCGATTAACAAATCAAGCGTCATTTCACGAAACCTAATTCCGAGTAGCAAACAAATGCTAAATTGAAACATGACACCAATTGAATACCTTCCACAGTCTTAATGAAAACAACTACGAGTAAAATTGATTTTTTCTATCTATCCTGTAAGTTTAACCTCTTCATTACATGTATGTTTTTGCCCTCGAGGTTTAAGAACAATAGGTCAACGAATGGTCACGGTGTAAAATCAAAATATTCTGAAAAAGACAATAGAAAGGAAATATATTTGAATTGATGTTGTGACAACTGTTTTAAATGCATATACTGCAAATCAAAAAATGGAATAACAGTAAGTTTTACACTAGAATAAAAACATGTACTTTAATGTAAATAGTGCTTATTATGTTGTACGCCAACATAAAACCCAATTGAAAGAATTACCGCCCATTAAAAGATTTATTTGCTTTGATTGCAATCGGTTCAAAAGCATATTTATGAAAGAATGCGGATTGAAAATCAAGTGCATTTCATACTAAAAGGAGAACTAATGTATTTGACGAATGTGTGTGTGTGTGTGTGTGTGTGTGTGTGTGTGTGTGTGTGTGTGTGTATATATATATATATATATATATATATATATATATATATATATATATATATATTCATGTTCTTAAACATGTTGAATTGAATAGTATGCGAAAACTAAAAATTTCCTGCCCTCGTTTATGTACTTTTAATTCTTATTGATTCAGTGTTTAAAAATATTAGAGGATAAGATATGTACCGTATATACCTAACATGCTTCATTTTTGATTTGCTTGTGTTTGTCCCTATGTATTAACAACTTAGACTTAAAGTCCTTTTGATATCGTCCGTTGTGCATTTATTGTGAAACATTTTTACGCGTCTGTGGAACTGCTTGGCCAGCTTTGATCAATGTACACTTAACGACACTTCTAAGTGTTAACCCTAATAAATAGAATAATTTTAAAATTATGAAATAATTATGTGAAATTTTCAACATTTTGTAACGATATGTCTTGTTACCAATAGCACAATAGCACAAATAAAGCAATATTGATTGAAATCAATAACCCGTGACGAAACCTGAGACAAGAAATCAGTGTTTTTCAGCACGTGCATTATATCAATGGCAACTGTTTGCGATTGACATTAGTCTTTATTATATTTGTCTCAAACGAAAATCACTTCAAGTTTTCTGAACGACCATTAAGGAAAAAACCCAGAGCCGTTGAAATGTTGGTGTCTGAAATGTTCTTACGACAGATTGTACTCATTTCGAATCTGCTATTCATTTCATCCTCGATATTGTTTTATTTGTTTGGCATTCCGTGTAAAAAGTTATGTTAACATAATTTTTTAACGCTATTAGCGCATCGTGATTTCAATCGACAACCAACACCCATCCGAGAGCTCTGGAGGAAACTCAACCAAACCGGAAGTGTTCATGATATCCAAAGGTCAAGGTCTCAGGACGCAACCAGAGGTCAAGACAGCTACATGAAAAACTGTCCTCGAATCAGTACTATAGAAGATGTATGGCAAAGGAAGAAAATCATATCTGCCAGAAGCCATCCTTTTAAAATAAAACCCTCCCAGTAGCAAATCAACAGTAATTTTATAATATTGAACAAAAACAAAAATGCCTGCATGTAGAGGTAGGGCTATACATTTTCATTTTTTTTACTTCATGAACAAAATATGTACTGATTTACCTGGGTATATTGAATTATTCTGGAAAGCTGTGAATGCATAACATATATTCACTTATAAATAAAAATTTCATATTTTAAATTTGATTTAGTTGTGGCAGCACAAAAATGCTTACAAAATATTTTGATGAAAACTATAAATTATATATATTAAAAATGACTGTACCGTAGAACCTTTTAACACAGGACACCCTTATTCCAACAAGTGTACTGTTTCTGAAGTTGTTCTATATGTGGAAGCCCCTTATTTCCTCATAATTTCCCGTTGCTAATTATCAGTATCTTGTTAAGTTCATGCAAACGATGTTAGTTTATAGTAACTTCATGTGACCTGAAAGGCCCATGGACTTCTTGGTTTTCCATTCAAAGATAGTTTTAGATTTGCCCTGTGAGCACGATTGTGTTTTGAGGTCCACGGATTTTCTATCCGTTCCATTACTTTCAAACAACACTGTAACGGAATAAATCCCTTGGGTTCCATATATCACATTGAGATTTCTATCATTCAATGCATTTGTTCACGTAACGATCTAAGAAACACGAAAAAAGAACCTTTGCACATTTTATCATCCGAAACATGTCGATCATTCATCCATTAAAACAATTGCTCAGGTTATAAAGTGTCCATTGTCACGATATACTCAAATACATTGATAGAAACCGGGTTTGTTTTAATTAACCATAAATAATGTATACAACATATACAGTTAACTTACCTTGAAACTGCATCTTGTAAAGTCATCAGGTGAAGACTGTTCTTGCAGATTGTACGAAGTCTTCATCTTGATCTTAATTTTTGCTCACAACGCACTTTCATTTATTTAGCACGCACAGAACTTGAAGAAAACAAATAGACGACCAAGTCAAAGATGACTAAGACGGGACCGGAGAGGTCGCAGTTGTTTACAGGCCACAAGCAATAATAATAATAAGAGGTCCAGCCCTAGCAGGTCACGCTCGTTAATTCTTAAACACGTCGGCGATCATCGCAAACCTGTCCTTATTAATTGGTTTGATCTTATAAATTCGACCGTAATCCCATTAGTGAAAGGTTATACCAGCCATCACCAATAAGTACATGTACTACAGAGCTGCTGCGGATGTGACAGTTTGTTAATGCACTGTATGTATAAATACCCTTACAAAAGAGACACGAATATGAAAAAAATATATATACAAGGGTTTTAACTATACGGTTCTGCGATGGACCTTCCTCGGCATCGATCCGATCTGTGTTGCTCTCTTTGCTGACATGTCCTTGTGTTAGGAAAAAAAAACCCACAATTCAATATTCTATGGAAATGTTGTAGTTCTGTGGTGTCATTTGTAGATAATTGGTTAATGGTTATCTACAATAGTCGTGAGACTCTTTGAAGAAACAAAATCATTGGCTTTTCTTGATTGATTATCCAAATGGGAGTAGCCTGATACATGTATAAGCATGCTTAGGCAGTGAAACTGATTAGGACAATGCTCGATATTTATCTCTCGGATTTTTTTTTCTAAGACATTGATCTATATTCTTTAAAAAAATGTTTTTGAAATTTTTCTTTCAATATTCATTAAATGACATTTAGATATCTTGGACATAAAGTTTACTGTACAATGTATACACGTGTCTATAGAGGATTTCCTTTCTCAACAATACCGATAACAGCAATCGATGAGAAAATAAGGAAAAATAGAGCTTTATTATTAAGCTTATATATGGAGCTTTATTTTATTTAAAAAAATTCTAAATTGCATTAATATCGTATAATAAATGTTTTAATCATATTAAATTAAACAGTTATTCCTCCTCCTTTGACAAAAAAAAGAAATTAAATTTCATAACAAAAGGCCCATAGGCCTTGGTGGTCACCCGAGTACCATAGTCCGTAGATCAACCTGTCAGAGAGTCTCATGATTGCGTTTTAAGGTTTATTTTGGAGTCTATACCCTAATCCGGGGCTTCTCTGACTGTTACCTCCGCATTTACTGGAGTATTATTTGATGTTTGCAAACATCATAAAAGGTACACGACTCGGATTATTTATACCCTAGCTCCCGGGTTTCTAAGATTACATACATTTTGATGATATGGCTATATTGGCCTCGGCCAAAGGCTTGGACCACTGACCCAGCAGGGTCCATGAATTTCACATTTTTGGTAAAAGGCTTTATGAACATCATAATCTCTCCCACTACCGTGGAAGTAGAGAAGTTTTACTTCATTTTCACTATAAGGCCATATTAGCCCCGCCTTACGCCCTGAATCATTGACCCAGGGTCAATGAATTTCACAATTTACAATTTCACAACGCACGACTCCCGACTCTCTCTCTCTCTCTCTCTCTCTCTCTCTCTCTCTCTCTCCCTCTCTCTCTCTCTCTCTCTCAGTGTGTCCTATATACATGCAGTATATTTCTTCTATCTTTAAAGAACATATCTATATGTATTTTCTTTTATAGCTTTTCCAATCCCTGACACAATCTTAAAACCACGAAAAATTGGATTTTGGATTCATTGATTTTTATCATAGAAGGCTGTAGGAAAAGAACTCTAGCGTAATTTCATCTCGTGTTTATGAATGAAAGTACTTGTAATTATCACGAATCTTAAGACGCTCATATGAGATGTATACAATGATAGTGAGGTCACACGATCTGCGCCGTTGTTATTGATATTATACAGTAATATCTCAAAGAATCAGATGTCTATATCAAAGTATTTACTCAACTCTAAATGGAATGTTGCATAATGGATTCGTCATTTGATAACGACCATCCTTTTCATTAAGTCTTCAGACGGTGTATTAAATTCAATTTGAAACCTCAAATTTCAGGATGTTGGGGGTTTGCGCATTTCGAGTCATACTACTCTTTTGGAAATTACAGATCCCGTGCCAATAAGAATAAATGCACAGACAAGTTAAAGTTAACATTATTCTCAAGAGCAAATGATTATAGTAGTCTCGAATGAATCACCAATATAGTAACATTGTAGAACTTTTAAAAACTTGTTTCCATTACAGAACGTGGATGTGATGGTGTAGTGTCCAGACTACTGAGGCCCCACTGTACATGCTCGTAAACAGATAATGCTTCGAGAAATTCACATAACAGTAATTTTTCTTTTATTTGCCTGCAAAACTAAACATTATTTTTATTTATCCATTCTCTTCACATTAAACTATGTTCTGCAGCAACTGTACTAAAATTTATTTAGCAATTTTGTCCCCAAAGAAAGAGATTGGGCAGATTTTTAAAAAAAAATTTTGTTGTTATAATTCCAAATCAAATGTAACCATGGATTAAAAATGACATATATATTGAGAAATAACAAGATACACTAATTCATGTCTTTTGGGGGATCTTCCATTTAAGTGCACAAAAGTCACATATCTGGCAATCTTCCAAATGTTTTTGAATTGGTGATAATTTACATTTTATTCAGGAAGTAGGCGGATCCAGATTATTTTCTCCGGAGAGGGGTCCATTGTCCAAGAATTGTAAACAGAGGGGAAAGCAAAGAATTGACTTTTCATAAAACATTTGTTAGGGTTATCGCTCTTGAAGAAAAAAATATATAACACAATAGAGTGATCGCTCTTGGAACGTTCAGCAAAATAATGAACAGGTAACAAACATGAATTTGTGTTAAATCTATGATTACCATGCCTAATTTAGTGCATGTTTAATTACAGAATCAAATGTTTACATTATGTAACTATGATAATTATACATAATATTACATACAAACATTTATCTATACGTTATGTCTGTCATTGACTCCAGTGTCTGGCGGTCCTTGAAGTTGTCTGGATTTTTAGTTTTTCTCCACAGTGAATGATTACGTATCATTGCACATTTGTAGAAAACTAATAAATATAATACATAAATCTTTGTAGGTATATCATACTCGTTCAATTTTTACATATTTTAGGTATGTGATAGATAATTAGAATTTAAGATTTCGTTCGTAAGTAGCAAGCTCTTTAATTCATTTAAGACAAACCTTCATAATATGGCAACACTAAACCCTTTCCAAGACTAAAATCACTGTACAAGTAAATATGGCAAACCTCAACATAAAACTGTCGGGAGCTATCACAAACCCAAGTATTGTGTGGCTCCCAATATAGATACAGCCAATTCCTGCAAATGACGTAAGATCTAATACATGTACATATTAACAATTATGTATCCATTGACCAACACCCATACCTATCTGCATCAATATTGTTCTTTTACATTTCAATGTATTTCTTCAAATACCGGAGCACCGTCATTTTCGAACATAAGTTTTCCGATTAATAAAATATCTTGCTTGCTTGGCAGTCAATACAATACATACAGAGCTTGGTCATAACATACCAATTATAAATTCTCAGGTCAAATAAGAAAAATCATACTATACTCTGTCCAAAGATATCCTGGATTCACATTTTGCTTAATTACTCGATATTTATAAATACCTCAGGGTACAAACGATGTTCATTCAAAAGTATGAAAAATTTCCAAGATTTCTCCGTTGAAACGCCCCCTCTAGCTGATCATGTTTCAATACATGGCTAAAAAATGTGATGTCTACGGGGATTTTGTATTGAAGCAGACCCGGGTGATAACGTTGAAAAATTGCGCGAGGTATTCCGAGTGACTTCCGAATGGAAAAGATGTAAACATTCCCCATTATAAATCTCCGTAAGAAATCTGTTTTCGTTCCTGTGAACTTTTATGAGTTAAAAATGATAATGTGTTAATGAAGATATCCTGGAAATTTTCCCTTTTATCGATTTCAATTGCACTTCTTACAGTTATATGTATTTTTATTAAAAATCGGCCAAATGTGCTGCATGAATATCTTAGGACAGACTTTTTTAAATAGCATACCTATATGTATGTGGATCTAATATACTGTTCATCAATATCCGTTAAAGCATTCGCTTAACATTGACCATATTTCAGGTCCAAAAGTTAACCCGATTTGCAGATACATTCAATTCAAATATTATCCAATCCATCTAGTGAAAGGGGCATATACAGTTCTTTTTAAAAACATATGAGTCTATGTCTTATATATCCCAATGATTATGGATCTACGATGATCTTACTCTGTTTCAACAAGATCAACATCTTTTGGTCTACGAATATTCTCTTCCTTGCGTCTAAGGAAAGCAGTGATTCATAAAGAGTCCATATTCATTATTTGTTAAGAATTGACCAAATTTGTCAAGTTGCATATCGAGTGGTTCTTGTATTTCAAATGTTCCAGGACAGACCAATCTAAAGACATAAGGCGACTCTATAGTAAGGGTCCACGATTATCGAGTGTCTCAGTTACATGTAACGGCATGATCTCTATCGTAAGGTGTACGATAATCGAGTGTCTAAAATAATTATCTGACCTACGACGATCATTTCCTAAAACTTTGTATATTATCATCAAAGTTAAAATATTGTTTACAGTATTTCAAACGTATTAAAGATCGCATCCAGCAAAAGTTTATGATGGTAGGTGCTAAGTGTTGCGTGAAACAGGCCAAGCCAATGCCCCCTCTTTCTATGACCCTGCCAAATACCTAACCCACGCAAAATAATGTTTATGCAGGGCCTTTTTGACATTAAAAAACTGAAAGTATACTCCTTCTACTAAAGGAAAATCAATTTTATTCAATATTTAACGTACGTCAAGAACATTTTTAGTTATTTATTGTTGTTTTTTACTTCGTATAAACAGCATCTGTACAGAAGACTTCGCGAAATGACCATTTTTTCAATTACAGACGATGTCATTCATCAAAATCAAATATTGCATGGCACCATAGCTGAGAAAACAGAATATATGAATATTTTGAAGCTGATCATGAAAAGATACAATATTTCATTCATCTTTTCCCTAACCTAGTCTGTTATAGCCATACCAGAGTACAAATAAGCGGTGTAGACAATTCAGCACATATAAACGAAGGTGAATAGATTCAAGTGTTTACGTCATTATTTGAGCCCTAGAAATTTGATTTATGTCCAGCAACTGCCAAATTTTGTTGCCCAAAACAATATCGGAAGTTTCGTATTCCTTTGCATAATTGACCTTGACCTCAATTTTTGTTGAGAGCCTGGCCGGGCTGGCACAGAGAAACGCCTTAGACTGGTTAATATGCAGGTTGAGTTTCAGGCTATGTTTTATTGGGTTTCTAGATCAATGGTTAAGTTTTGGTTGTAAGCTGAAATATGCAGTCTACTTTAACAGAAGAATGTCAAAGTTGCGAAATGAGACCCCATGAATGAATATTCACAATATGTCTCCTTAACGTCATTACATTTCTTATAAATAGATACATGTAATTTAATTCTCAGCTAATTTTGTTTAAAAAAATACAAAATATTTTTACAACAAGGCCTTTTTAGCGGTGTTGGAATATTTTTTTTTTTTTTGTTCTGGTGCAATACATGTCACGAAAACGTACCATTACTTGTTCACAAACTTTAAGAGCAATTCGTTTATGCAATACATCAAAGAATAAATCTTTATTAATTATTATCTAGACAACAAACAAAATTAGCACAAACACAATCAAAATCAAATTACACAATAATACATCTAAATTGATTTTATTTTATGAAAGTTTGGAAAAGTCTGTAATCAGCATCGAAATTGATTTTTGTTTGAATAAAGGAATAAAATACATTTGAGGAACAGAGTAATTCGATAACAATACATCGAAAAAGACGTAAAACATCTTTTTGATGTGTCACATATAGTCATTTGAATAGCAATTATTTCGTATTATTCAATATGTACGGTTTTGACTTTGAAAATCAATATTGTTGAAATAAAAAAGAACACTCCTAAAACTGGTACGTAGAAAATGGGGTTTTCCAACCAATGTAGGAAAAGTTCTTTTTGATATGAAGAATTTTAATAAATATATATGGACAGGAATTTATAAATAAATCAAAGGAAGAACTACGCCTTGGACTTTGACAGGGTTTAGACAAGTTATTTTGATCCAATTTAAAACGGAAACTGGAGCAGGTCAGCTTATTTTGACAGCGATAGATAATATTTTCAAAGTTCTTTATAATTCAGCCGAGTCACTAAGATGACATATTGCTGTCTGTGGTTGTCCGTCGTCATCCGCCGTGGGTAAACTTTTGATTATTTTCAACATTTTTTAAAAACTACTCTACCGATCT
This sequence comes from Magallana nippona, assembly GCA_033439105.1. Taxonomy (NCBI): domain Eukaryota; kingdom Metazoa; phylum Mollusca; class Bivalvia; order Ostreida; family Ostreidae; genus Magallana; species Magallana nippona. The sequence continues at coordinate 17,812,366 of CM065923.1, forward strand.
TGATTAAATTTGGTATGTAATACCGTTAAGGGAAGGCAAGCATTAGAATGATTATTTTCATTATTTTGATTATTTTCAACATTATTTTAAAACTATTCTACCGATCTTGATTAAATTTGGTATGTAATACCCTTAGGGGCAGGCAAGCATTAGAATGCACTATCTATACTCTCATCGTAGCTTAGATGTTTTATTTTTTTTAAAAACCGTTAAAACTTGTGTATTTTAAAAAAAATCTTCTTTTCTCCTTCTGAACAAACTAACATGATAAGCAAACATCACTGGTAGTCGATTGAATTTTATACAAAATTTTTTTCTCTACTAAATAGAGAGCATCATGTAGACAAACTAAGTGAGCAAGGGACAGTCACTTAAATAGTACACATCAATACTCAAAGGGCCAGGGGTTGTGATGTTAGTTTGGGATAAAATTTATTTTTTTAAGACAATTTTTTCTCAAAACTTTAAATAATTCGGTATTAAGGGATTTTGATTGAAACAATTGATATTCTTTTGATATTGATCAAAATCAATTTCAATTGATATTGATAGTCTGGAAATACGCATACTAGTATCATAAAGAAAGATGATGAATTCTTCAAAAAGTGCCTTGCTTTCTTGACCAAACGCTTACTAGTCAACCCGTACAACTTATTTTTCAGCTTTCAGCTTATTTATGTCAGTTAGCCTGGTTCCAGATGCCTTCCGAAAAGCAAGCATGTGCTTGCAGTTCGGAAGGCTTCGGGAACAAGACTTTATGCCAGTATGCAATACGCTTTGACAAGATCTGAAGACAAACAAAAAACATTTTTACCTGATTGTTTGCTTATGTACAAAATATTCGATGAAGTACAAAATATTTTGTATTGTATTTCTTGCGATGTGATGACCAGATATTTTACAGCTTTGATTGCACCAAAAACACGAAAAATAACAAATTTCAATAAATAACCAGAAAAAAATCTAAACACGCTATTATGTGAGTTAAATCAAATTGCTCTAGCATTTTTATCTTTTTGAAAAAGATAAGCTTATCAGAAATTGATATGAATTAAGGTGTGAGTTGCTTTATATTGATAGCTTACAGATCAAATGTGTTATGTACATGTTTCTATCTACTTACTTTCAGCAGTATCATGCCCAACCTCACTTGACATTATCATTGTTTTGGCATTCTCGTTCGAGATGATCGCTCACCTTTGATTATTCATGAATGATTAATCACTAGAATTTAAAATTTATTGGTTACTTTATGAAAATAATCATACATTACTTATTAGTATGTGTAATAACGTTGGAAACAAAAAAAAGTAGTTTTGTAGTTCTAAAGTGGTTACATGTATGTACACTTTGAAATATAAAATTTATATTCACAAGTAAATCCGAGTAGAAACCATACGGAAGTAAGCATTACTGATAAAATTCAGTGATTTTTTAAAACTGATATTCTTCTTGTGTTTGGCGGGCGATATTGGCAAAAGTTAACTGTGGCATTGGCATTGTAAGGGCAAATATATTGATATACTTTCGGTAGATTTGTTACCCTTGGATAGTTCCTTGATTTACCCCTTCCTTCCCCTGCCACGTTTTATAAGATTAACTCACTTTTAGGAGTTTAAAGTTCCTTATATCTTATCAAAGGAAGTGCAATATTTTATCCAATTACTAATTCCATATATTGATAGTTGAATGGAGTCAAGTGCTCTAAAAACGTTTTAGATTACCAGACCTTACTATTTTGTTGATCCTCAATTACTTTGTAATGCTTTTAGCAACATGCATATATTTTCCTCTTTCAATTTATTTGCTTCATCATTCAATTACTAAACGTCCATTGTGACAGGTTTGTAATATTCTCAGGCGACCGTTAATGCCCATGGGTCATTTGTTTTTGTTGCGCTAGTGTGAGCAAGACAGATATGTTATTTGCAAAGGTCATTTGGCCGCTGCGTTCGACAAATTGCACAACCTTCTATTAAACCCATGCATAATTTGCAATAAGGACATCTGATATGATATCAAAATAGCATTATCTTCCCTGTAGCACACGACACCAACATAACTCCAAACGGCTGATCAAACACGACAAGAGTAGGTTGTGTTTGAACAAGGAAGAAGGAGGAAGGACTTATTTATTTACTGATCGACACTAGATGCGTTGCTGCAGATCTGTCTGCAACATGCCGTGCATCTAAAACAGCTCGGTAAACAAAGGAGATTTCATTATTTTATCAAGGTCGGTGTTAGCACTTTTGAAGCAATAACCCCCAGCCACCCTCGGAGAATTGGTAACGTCTATAGTTTTTTCGGGAGGTGGTAGCGTAAATTTAAGAGTCAAGCACTTTTTAACCCTTTCTAAATCATTTCAGATAAAACCCCCGTGGTGTGTTTTTTGAGTGGTAAACATGGCCTGCCTCAGATGAAAAAAGTGAATACAAAATTACGTCGAATTTACGTTCAAAAATATCTTCTCTACGATAATACCAATAGTTCTTTCCACTTGATTTGACATAAAAAGCACGTGTATTGCTAGTACAGAAAGTAATTACAATGCTTATGTTAATATGCAGACGATTTTATAATTACTTAATTCTTCTTTCAGATGTGATTTATAAAACAAAAAATCATTATTTTAAATTTGATTGGAATTACACATAGCCATTTGTATGTTTTACGCATTGCTTCATGCTCCTAAATATCAATGACTGTGATTCGGGGTCACTGTGATTCGGGGTCACAGGTGTAGTAACAACAGTAATGATTATTTTTCAAAAGTTTTATGGCATTTTAGGCACATTGAAATCAGCTTCAGTAAAAATACAGATTACTTGTAAAAGAAAAAAAAACCCAAATGACCAAAAAAAATTTAACCAGCAACTGAACCCAAAAACTATCTAACTTCTTCTTTTCTTTGCGTAGAAGTCACGCCAAATCATGGTCGTTTGTACAAAATATGCTGATTTTCCCGAGAGGGACGTCGCATGTAATATTCATGATTAGGCGGGAAGATTCTGATCACCAATTATTGTAATAAAGATTGTTCAGACGATGGAGATATGTCCTGGACACAGGAAAGGTTACTCTGTGTAATGCATAAGACTGCGAGAAACGTTGGGTTTTAAAAGATTTGTCAGAATCCTTGTAAATCAAATTGTTACATCTAGGATGGGTTTTTACCCTCTTCTATTTCATAAGATTAGACAAAATCCTTCATTTCATCGAATTTTACTAATGTGAAGAATTCTGTCAGATATGGTATATGTTTGGATGGGGAACATAGGTAAAGGTTGGGGTGATGGAGGGAGGGGGTGGGGGGTATAGTCACGATATCAAGAAGGCGTCCAAGAATTATCTACCAACCCCAGTTTAGAAAGGCTTTACTGTATATACCTGCAGTAAAAGCACAGTGGGGGCAATGCGTTTATAAGAAGTAAACATCGATGGCAGTCCGTGCTGATTGATTAATTAATCTTTTATTAGACGTTTATTTTGCAGCCATAAAGACGGTCTACTGTAATGACAAGGTATGCAGAAATGGTCGAGTCTGTCGGATGCCTGGGGAAGCGATCATAACAGGCTCAGGGCCAGCAACTCGGAGAGCGTTAGAGTTAATTACCCCCCACACGGGGGAACGGCGGGGGATGAATAATACTGAGATCCTCTGTGTTACTTTTATCATTTGGTGTCCATCAAATTTCGACCCACCAAAATGCTAATTATCCGTGAACGATAGATGAACCTGGATATAGACTATGGCACCGTGTTATGATCTACATGTTTCTTTCATGTAAATAAGGAATCTCATCTCTGATTTGTAAAGATATATGACGTTGTACACGTCAAGCTGTGCTGATAATTCGCTGAGTTTATCACTGGGATTTTTTTTGACACCGAAAATTAGTTGATTGTATATACCGGTAGTTAAACTAGTTCCTCGATCAAATTTTGCGAACTCGGTAGACTTTTCAACATTCACTTAGAGCAATGACCGCGATAGTCGGTTAATTAATTAAATAAGTTAAATGAATTTGTTGATTAACTAAACTATTATGAGTTCGGAAGAAACAGGATAATATGATAAATCTATGGATTTATCTTATTGTATGCATGTATACATTTGAATTAGAGATTTAACATCATGATTCTAATTTTGCAAATGCTGAAAACTTGGACTTATTCATTTCGATGCATTTCTTTGATTACTTTCGTTTCTTCAAATACGTCAGAAGGACAATGAATCTGATGAGTAATTTGCGGACGATTCAAACTCCTTAAAAGTGATGCTTTTTTTTTGTTCAGATTTTCAATAAGTTGTAAAAAATCAATAGTCACGGTTAAACTTATTATTCTTTTCCTAGAAAAACATATCACTGGTAGGTTATATGAACGTTTATTTCTTAGAAAAATATTGTTTGACATGATTAAACACGTGTTATAATATATAGCTACCATGAACAGTTTTACACAAAAAATCAACGTATTTTTTACGCAGAAGAAAATTAAAAGCTGTCTTATCTTGATTGCAAAAGTAATTGATGAATTCGAATATATTACCAATCTATTTCTGTTTAATTTTCTCTCCAAATGTCATCAAACCGAATGAGACATGATTTAAAATTGAAAAAGAAGTTCACATCACCTGAATAAGGCACCCGAATGAAGTTAATTAGGAATATTAAAAGTACGAATCTCTCGATCCATTAAATTTAACGTTGAAAAGTGGTGTTAATATACGCTCCTCTTGTTGTTGATATGACAGGTTGGATCTTCTGATCCGTCTTGTTTAATTTGGAAACACATGGTAGCAAACTAGATTAGCATGCCAAAGGAAAACGGGGGAGTGATTTAAGGTCTAACTGATTGGCAATTAAATTGTCATTTAAATTTTCATGTTCGGCTTTAATAAGATATTTTAAAAAATTGGGCTAAAAAGAAATGATGATTTATTTTAACAGGTGGTTGTTTCATCTTTATTAAACTGTTTTGTTTTCATGAAATGAGAAAGAAACATGAACAAACATGCATTTGTCTATTTTTTTCCTTCAAAATGATAGATCTTCTCGTGCAGTTACTTAATACAATTAATTGCGTTAGAAGTTTCTTTTTCTTTCGATTTTTTTGGGGGGAGGGGATCCTATTGCCCGTAGGTTCAAATTAATTTTCGCTTGGCATGTCTTTGAAATTGCGCATATGGTAAATGTTTAGTTAATAAGACATTTATGTTCATTTTCTTGTCAAAATACCCAAAGATCTCAAATTGTTGAGGTGTTAATCATTGAAGATTGCATGTCAAAAACAAATCTGGCTTGTTATGAGCACATTGAAATATTTACGTTATATTCTTAAGAAAATAAACTAGCTCGTCAGCCTGATGAGATTCGTGTTTACGTGGGGCTGTTTTGTGTTTACAAGGTGTATACCATAACTGTCAAGTAAATACATTTAATTTCTTTATCAACCACAAGATCATTGGAAAAATGCAAAAATATTAACTTCTGTTTAAGCAAATGCCAACTATATAATCTTCAGATTTCTCTTTGTTATGAAACAAAAATAAATCAAAGTAAGTCTTATTATCTGTATTATTTTGTGTCACTTTCTTGAAAAAATCTTGATCTTTTTTGTAATATTAAAGTGACTTTGATAGAATTAATTGAGTATTGGGAATGATTTTAATTTTGATAGAATTAATTGAGTATTGGGAATGTTGTGTTTTAATATAAATATAGCTTTGGCTAAACTGAATTTACAAGTTTTCATAAAGCAACGGAAAAATTGATAATTCCATTAACTCTGAGAGACCTTGTAAATTACTTTTTGGCGTAGAGAAAATTGAATATTATCAAAAATGTATAGATGTGTATACTCGAAACATCTGCCAACAATTTGAGAGTGAAAGTTCATAAACCATCACTAAATATATATAATGGACCGTGATAAAATTACTACAATTCAAAGTAATATTTGGGAATAAAGACTCATTAAGAAACTCATAATGCGGATTTGTTTGTCCCGCGGACATAGGAACCACGAATTCAATAAGGAACATCAAAAACAGTATTTACTGGATCATTAAATGTTACGGTGTTGTAATTCAAAAGGATGGAACGAACAACTCTTCATCCACACTCTTCTTTCTTCTTTGTTCCTTTACTAAATGTACTCATTTGTTGTGAGTCATTAAAGCGATAAAGTGCATTATTTAGAATATTCTATAGATCTTGCTAGAAAGTTGCAAGATCTGTCCGGGAACATGTAAATAATATTCTAAGAGCACTGCCAGGTATTTGCTTTTTGTTGCAATGTCAACGCCAACTTAAACACCATGCTGCTGTACAAAATTACTGCTAAGTGTATTTGTGAGATTTAAACAGCCAGACAATGAGTATAAGACCTTTGGTTATCTTTAATCACAAATGTAAGGAAAATTAGACAAGACGAAAGATGACGCAATAATACAGGGCGTGTTAGAGTCCGAGACAGTGGTACAATGGCTATCTCATTCAATCTTCAAATTAATGGGTAAACATCACTGTAGAATTCACATATCTTCTCTTTTAGGTTTAATTGTCCCAAAATGCTAAGTATACCCAACACTGCATGTTCAGAATGAAACAACGTGTAGTCTTAAAGTGCACCAATATGCAATATCAATAATAATGATTGTCTTTTGGACCTAGCGGAATGGCTGAATATGACAGTGTCTTTATCTGGGATGGGCTGGTGATATTGAATTGATCTGCAAGGCCTGTCATTGTCGGGGAGATGCTGACTGCACTTTGTTGCATGTAACCATGCATTATTCTACCTAATTTTTTCAAGAATAACCTTGTCTCGTCAAAGTTATCCACTTTGAGGAGAAATTCGTCGTAGAATCTGATTGATTAAAAAAAAGTACTGAAAAAGAAAACATTAACACGTCTTGGTAATGCTTCACAATATATTTGTAAGAAACTTTTGAGATTTGTTTTGCTGGCGACAAATGTGTTATGTAACTATTTTTGACAATGTATTGGAATAATTCTTAAAGAAGATTCTTACTGATTGGAAAGGAAACAGTTCATTTATTTCTCCCAATATTTCAAAGATTGAAGATTCTTATTCCATCTTCTCAGACCTGTTTAGTTTTCAGCGAAAAGTATTTTTTTTTAAACAAGCATTAAATCTCATTTTTTTTTCTTATTCATCTAGCTATAAACTTGTATATTTATTACATCACATTTTCACGTAGAGTGCTTCAATCGTAACAGATTGGGCAATTGCCGAGGACTTACGATTGGTTGAGGGACTAAAGTCTTTGATGATACGATCCATGGCATCACCTTACACAACATTTTAGTGAGCTCATATAGCTGGCGACATCCAGCTTACTTTTCTATACATTATAAGAAAAATATGACCAAAAGAAAAATAAGCCAGAAAACCATTTTAACCAAATCCAACATTAATGGTCGATTAGAACCAATCTGTAACTTTATAACTATTTTATTACACGAGTAAGAGATTTTATGGATACTTAAATGTATAAGACATCACTCTTTTCTGATGTTTCCTAAAACTCGTTTGAAAATTTCATAAAGTTCTTCTGATCTATATTTCCCATGCTCTCTCGACCATTTGTAGTAGTTTCGGAAATGATGCGCTCAATTTTTCAAAGGATTCTCTAACGAATAAATTAAAGGTTTGCGTTTATATCTTGTAGATTTTGCACTCTGATGCCCCGAACCTGTTTAAGATGAAAGGATACAATCCGGATTATCACTATTTTATGATATTGACCTGTTCTCGGAATTCGCAAATCAATCATCTCCAGCGATCGGTGTTCCTAAATCAGAGGTGACGTATATGACGATTGCTAATGATGTAAAGAAGAAACAGGTGAATATAATGATTTCCTGTATGCATATACGAGTCGACCCGGGGTCACGTAGTTTAAGTTCCGAAATCCGTAAATAATAATTAGCTGATTATTCGCAGGTCACTAATTAATATGTATCAGTAAATTGATTTATTCTATGCTGCACTTGTTTGATAAAAGATACTTCTGATAATAATGGCCCTTGACCTTTGCATTTTTAGCAAAATTCAATCTGAATTTTAAATTAATCTGTAAACAATAGGATGACCTAATCGCAGACCGGATTTTGACAAATATTTTTACATTATTTTTTCATTGAGTTATATATAGTACAGATCATATACAAGTGCCCTATTGTTTATTACACAAATGAAAGTTTTTTTTCTGCATATAAATCATTCATAAAAGGTTTCTATTTTAAAAGAGAAGTTGTACTAATAATTTGACAAACCAGTAGTCCATAAATAGAAAATATCAATCAATGATGATATGTAAGTATAATTTATAGAAAAGTTATTTAAATGACTTCTCCTGTGTACTTAGAATCGATTCTACATCTCATTTGACATTGACCTTGATTGAAATTTAATTGTGTCATTCTAAATCTAATCACGAATTTCGACCGTATTATTACAGTGAATCACGAGTAGCAATGAATTTGCCGTATTTCATATTCATAACCTTTTTTCCAATCTGATATGGAAATTGTTCGATATCACCCTTTAATTTTCCAATAACAATCGCAATTCATTTTCCCTTCCTATTATTCTTTACCAAAAAAAAAGAGAGAAGAAAAGCAGAGTTGCATTTTATCTGTATTCATGGGTTTAACAGTTTCACTCGAAATGAACGTCCATTGATTTCTTTCTTGTAAGTGACACGTGTCCCATTTCTTGGAAGGAATTAATTTCATTTCGCTTGACACACCACGAAAGAAACAAAAATAATCTGGGAAAGTCCAGGAAATACATATTATGAGCCACTCTTGGAGAAATGTAACCAATCTTTATAACTGTCAAAGTACATTTTTCAATACATTTGTACTATTGAACATCTTTTAAACGAATTGCATTTTGTTTGATTTTTATTACCTGCGATTTTTATTCTCATTCTTTCTGGTTTTCGAGCCTGTAGAAGATTGTCAAGTCTGCAGGATATTACTGTTTACTACAAAGGGCAAATGATAAATCAGCGATTTTAAAATAGACATATGACACGTGTAAATCAATAGAATATCGAAAACTTATTATTCATCAATGGTCGCGTGGCATTTGCGGTCTATCGTTTGGGACAAATAACCACTGATTTTTTCTGAACATGGGACCAAATTAGTTTTCAATCGTGCGACTTTGAAAGTAGATGTGATTATGTTTGTATTGCAGAGAGAGAGAGAGAGAGAGAGAGAGAGAGAGAGAGAGAGAGAGAGAGAGAGAGAGAGAGAGAGAGAGAGAGAGAGATGATGCAGATGTGTGACACATTTTGCTGTGTAGGACAAGGTTCTTTTTAAATGTCTTAAAATTTGTAATAATCAGACAACTAATCATTTTTAAACATCTTTCCCAAATGTCCGGGAAATTTTCAATTTATCTAATACAGAGAAATCACAAAATTGAAACACAGTATTATTCGTTGACACATTAATACTAAATGAATACTAATTTTTTTTTTGGAAGAATAAAATAAGATAATGCTGATAAGCAATTCAGGTACAAGGAAACCCTGGTTACAAGAGAGTTGTGTATTTTCTCCATCCCTCTAATATTAAAACTTTCTGATATGGATATAAAATTTACTTATACGAATAATTACATGTAATCTTGTTTATTACGAACTGCAAAATGGATGACATTGGACTTTCTGAGCAAGTTTGACGATAATTCCTCCTATGATATCTTGAAAACAATCAATAAGATCAGACCGGTATTTAGCGCAGCTGATTATCACTATGTTACAGAGCAAATTCTGGGAAAAACAGAATGATTCTATGTCGTCTTTTGGCGATGAATTACCCCGGTAAATACAAGTTCAGTTTAGATAAAGATGTAACCTTATATCATTATTATTGTATTTACATGTAATATAACTGTAGGTACAATAACTTTATTTTCTGAGATTTTGCTTCCATCGAAAAGATTGAAACATGCTTATTGTAAAAGAGAATGAATTTATCACTGTAACTACAAACGTTTTTGAAAACTATTTTTCATAAATATTATCAAAATCCTACATGTTCCGTTCTTCTTTGAAATTAGATATCAGAAATATAAGATTTTGAACCCAAGAAAAAAGTGGTTTTATTATTTCCAGATATCTTAGCTAGGAGTGGCAGATATTGCCTTTGCAGATATCGATAATTGGTAAGGGTATAGATCGCAAGGACCAAGAGGGGACCAATTAAACATTTATTAATAAATCCATGAATTGAAATCCACTATTGTAGATTCACTATCAACAAGTGTTGTAAATTATTGATTCTGCATTCTATTTATTAATATACAGGAAATACAGCGTCGTTCTACCAAATGAATATGTAACATGACTTTTAGACACGGATGCTTCTTTACCTTTGTTTCTTAAATTTTCAAAGCATATTTTAGAGAGCCCCCAATATGATATATGTATCACAATTTAGAGAGCCCCCAATATGATATATGTATCACACATTTAGAGAGCCCCCAATATGATATATGTATCACAATTTAGAGAGCCCCCAATATGATATATGTATCACACATTTAGAGAGCCCCCAATATGATATATGTATCACAATTTAGAGAGCCCCCAATATGATATATGTATCACACATTTAGAGAGCACCCAATATGATATATGTATCACACATTTAGAGAGCCCCCAATATGATATATGTATCACACATTTAGAGAGCCTCCAATATGATATATGTATCACATATTTAGAGAGCCCTCAATATGATATTTGTATCACACATTTAGAGAGCCCCCAATATGATATATGTATCACACATTTAGAGAGCCCCCAATATGATATATGTATCACATATTTAGAGAGCCCCCAATATGATATATGTATCACACATTTAGAGAGCCCCCAATATGATATATGTATTACACATTTAAAGTGCGCTTATTCGTAATAGATTCATATATGACAAAAATATTTGAGTTTGGCGTGATTTTGCAAAAATTGTCTGCTAGGGAAAGTTGGGTTAATTGAACGTTTTCTACCCACACATCGGCAACGTGTGACCAAGTTAACAAGGCACATTAGCATACAACTCTTGCCTCGGTTTGATTGGGTTGTGAATATTGACGTATATCATCATACTCTCGATTCATCATTGACTTTTGTTTACGATAGCTATTATTTTTACAAATATGAACCCCAGTATAATACGAATTAACAATAGAAGCTTTTATCAATACAATCAGGTTTTCCAGATTCTTCATCGAGTGGTATAGTTCGGGCAAAGCGTACAATCACCGAGCAGGTATGTACCTGGATACAATGGGTCATCCTATTGTTTGGGTCTTCGATCTGTATTGTTGTTGACCGTTTCACCCATAGTGTTGTGCACAAGACAAACAATGGACCCACGGTGTACGATGAACGATTTATAGCTTAAAACTCATCATTAACGTCTGGATTGCAGGGAGAGTCTGCAGAATCGTCACATGTACATATCAGATATGATTGTTTTTCTTTTCTCAGTAAAACCTCGCGAGATTTGAGGTAATTGCATTACGAGATGTTATTTCGTTGGTTGACCTTCGTTCCTCGTCCCATCGTTTTATGGCCTTGCTGCTTATAAAAGTGCTCGCACCAATCTTTCCTTAGAGAATTTTGCGTAGAGTCAATTTTCATTTGAATTAAGGAAATCATTTTTGGAGGACGGTATTTCAATTAGCCATCAGCAATTCGCCGGGGAAACTAGTTGAAACACGATAGTAAACATAACAGAATGCAAGTTTTGAAATTGTAAACACATTTATATACATTTGCTACCATCCCATCTTGATTACAGAAAAAAAATGTCTCTTATGTTTGTGCCTCGATACTTATTCAATCAAATATATGTATATATTCAACGCATGTTTATTGCTAAGAGAACGTACAAATTAAATTCTTTAGAAAAAGATTTTTTTCAGAAAAGATTGGCTTTGATTTTTTGAATAAATTAGAAAACGTATATCGGTAATTGAGGTCATTGACAACTTGTTGTAATTGAGCAATCAAGAAAATTATTTCATGACTGGCTTAAAAATGTTGCATAAAAAACTTAAACTGAGGCTTAAATCAGCGCGGTGTCCTCATGGAAATTTCGCTTTCTTAACGGGATCGAACATGCTGAGCTATAATTTATTCTCTGGGCGATTTTACCAAGGTACAGACGATTAATGCTTCGGTATATGACTTTCATTAGTAATCAACAGACGTCTCATTTCGGCGGCCATCAAACGAGGAAATCTTTCCGCCATGCTGGCTGCATCCAGTGACGCGTCCCTTATTGTTTCCTATCCTTGTCTACACCTAATGCAAGATTCGTGTCCCCAGTGCATTAACGGACATAACACGGATCCCCTGAAGACGGCCGGTGATTGGACCAGCATCACTCCTCAAAATGCTACATCATTGTGTTACATTACAAGTCTTGCTACTGGCAAGAAATACAACATATCTAGAGTTTCTTGGCAATTTTGAAATTAGATCTTTTTTTACTTTTTGTTTTGTTTTGGAGGGGGGGGGGGTGTTACTAACATTTGCTAATATAATCCAATGACTCGAACTTCGACCAGTAACAAATTCAGAGCAAATTAACATTCTGAAAAGATTATCAAATTAGGTTGATATTAAGATATGTGTCAGCGTTGGACTGAGAAAAAACCACAGAAGTAAAATTTTAAATTGTTCATTTTATTATAGTATTCAAATGCATTCAATATTACTCTGAACACAAATGCACCTATATAATAATTATATATCACGTGTTTAGTTTACAAGAAGTAATTCAATAAGAGTCACTGCTTATAAAGTAACAAATGCTAGAATAAATATTATTTACAAATTTCGATAAATATTGAATTATAAGAAACACAGAACATAATCTTCTTGGTCCAATTAATTTCCACACTTGCATGCCCTCACTTCAAATATCACAACTGCGTTTCGTTAGAGTTAAGAACAGGTTCACTTTCGGTAGAATCTATTGGTTGACCATTGGACTTTCCATTGCACATGCGCACTGTGACTTCCTTTCTATTTTTAACACTTCCGGTTCGGACAGTTGAATATTCGGTCATTGAAGTGTTTGTAAGTTTGACTTTCAGTCCGCCAATCAATGGCCTCATAAGTTTTTTAAACTCCTGTCTGAAAATTTTTCCAGTCAGCATATATATGTAAAAATTTCCAGCATAATGGGTCAAACCTATTTCCTCAATAATAGTTTTTGCCCAGTAATACTGGAAATGTGCTCTCCAAGCGTCCGTAATTTCTGGTAAATCGTGTTCGTTACCAGGAGGGAAAGTATAATACAGTGTCACAATGATCGTCACCGGAAGTGTGGTAAATATTTGGTAAAATGAAACTGCTAAAAGCATCACTGTTGTTGCAGAGTTTCGATGCGTACGGGAATGCAGCGTACTCTGTTCAAACTTTGAAAGTTTTCTAGCTTCCACAATCACAAAAATATTGAAAAACAAAATGGCCAAAGGCACTAACAGAAACACAAATGCCTCCACACACCATGTCCATATTGCCCAGAACGACGCAGTCCCATGTTCTACCACTAATCCTCTTAGAAAACATTTCTTGTCTTGCGAGTCATAGGACCAGAAGAAACCCTGAATGCTGTTTATAAATAAACAACCAACGGTTGTGGCGACAATAACAAACTTAGCATTTCTCGTAGTGCACCATGCCTCCCTTTTGAACGGGTGACAGATACTGATGTACCGTTCAACAGTAAACGACAACACGAGAATCGGAGACAAATATTGAGACGTCAAGAATATTATGGGGTAAAATTCACAAATGAAAGGTAAATCCAAACACTTCACTTCCCACTTTTCATTGAGTTCATAAATAACTTGCAGTGACAAAAAGACAAGGTCCACAAGTGCCAAAGCAGCAAGGTAATATCCGGATGAGTTGCGCATGCGCCGCTGAAGCCATATGATAAGAGAAAAGATGTTTCCGGGAAATCCGATGACGTAAGTGTACGGGGTGACGTATTTATCGACAGCCACGGCCTCTGGACAGAAAGTATGGTATACATTGTAAGAGATGGCTGTGGTGGACGACTCGTTGTACAGAGGTGTGGTGAGGTTACTTTCTATAGACGCATTCAATGACATTGTCGTCTGCAAGGAAACAAAATGACATGAGACATTTCATACAACATTACTAGTATATCAAGTCTAGGAGGAATGTATTATTTTGAATTTTTTTGCGATTATTGCTTTTAAGATGGAATAACACACCTGGAAAAAGTGACTCAAATTAACAGTAAATTATTTGATTATGAAAGATATAATGACATATAAACTGTACATATGTCAAATAAGCGAAAAATTTGCAGTTTGGGAATAAAAAATGAATATATAAAAATTCAATTCAGTAAGTAACATCAAAAGCCGCTGCAGGATTCGAACTGGGGATGTACGGATCACAAGCCTGACACTTTATCCACTCGGCTATGGAGTAATAAGCCGTCAATAAAATCCTTTTAATAAAACGAAATTTCGTTTCAATCAGAGGTCAGCCATTTTGTGATGATGTGTTATTCCACCTTAATTTTATTATACATTGGTGCTTAGTAGTCAAGAAAATTATAATGAAATTACAAACATTACATTTCTAATGAATCATAAATAATTGAAAGGAAATGTGTATTGTAGAGTTAAACTTGCAATGTATCTGAGTTGTAATAAATATAAAATTGAATACTAAAATATACCGAAAATAGCAATAATATTCGAGTTGTCGTTGCAAAACAAGAGCAATAAGAAGCCTTATTACTTTTCCTTTCATTTATTAAAACGTGCAATTTCTTGCGCAACGCACAGATTTTTCACTTACTAAGACCACACGCTATGTTTACAAAGGAATCAGAACTTCGATTAGTTAGGCATGGCTTCACGTTTTAAAAGCATTTTGTTTAGACTTTAATTGAAGTTGAACAATTTCTACTCCCTCCTCGGAATGTTTTATACTCTAAACAATCCTCGTCTTCAGTCTAAAACCGACTTGGAATGTTAGACGTTTATTTATTTTTTTCGCTGATTTTCTTATCTCTCTCTCTTTCCATCGTTTGCTGTATGTTTGTAGATTGTTCTTGGTGCATGATAAAGTTTCGTTTCTAGCGTTCCTTTATTAATCATCATTACCAAATCATGTCTACTTTAAATGGACAAGAGCATTGTAAAAGTTCAAACTAATTGAAAAATGGTCACCATGAATTATTCATTATTGTAATCATAGGTCAGAGATACTCTACCATATATAAAGCGTTCAGTCATGGTTTTAACCCAGAGATTGGGGACAAAGTAGAGGAAAAAATACAACAAAAATTACAATTGGGTTAAAAGATACAGCCATTTTCTGCAAAGTCAGTGCAGTAATATAAAAGTCTGCCCCCCAAAAAACAATAAAACATAATCATTAGTGTCACGTGACAACACCATGATCCCTGTCCATTCGGAATATTCATTGATATTCCAGAAGATGGACGAGCAGACTAACGAACCATTAATCCTAGGGAAAGATTGAGTCAAGACGCGGCACCGGTGTTCATGTTCCATTAATCATGAAAGTCGTCAAAATGTTGAACTAATGAGCTTAACTGTTGTACGTTACGGGAATGACTTGTAAATATTTGCTAATTAATGGAAAATACTTTTGTAGAAATTCTCCCTTTTCCCGCATAATTCACCGCGGCATTTTCTCTGTTAGGGTCATTTTATAATTTTCGAAGTTGGATTAAACAGTTAAAGAAATTGATTAATTGCGTAAAAATTTTCTAATAAAAAGATATGCTAAAAAAACCGATTTGGCGATCTATCAGGGGGACTTTGAACGTTATTGATTAAGACATCAAGGGATAGATTGATTAAAGCCCGCACAGGATTGCATAAGCGCTGCGATGGGAAATGTACCACAAGACAGTGATTGAGTCGCTACAATCCGCGGGTCAGCGCTGTTAGGATTTTACAAGCTCCGAGAATGTGAGTACAATTCACAAAGAGGTGGCCAGAAGAAAGGTTACAGCTGAGAAAAAAAAAACCTTCGATGCAGATATTTTTCAAACATACCATAATATTGGTTTGTAAATCAATAAAATATAATTTTAAAAAAATCAATTATGCACCATTTCAATCACAAATAATTGAATTTTGATGGTTTATGAAATTTCAATGAAATTTAACTATAAAATTACAAAATATGTTATTTCTCCATATCATATCCATTTTATATGAATTTTGTTTGGTTTGACTTCAATAAATTAGAGTTAATTCGAAGAAATTTAACAATCTTTGAGTCGTGGGGAAAATTTGAAATAAAATATAATTCAGAAAGCATGAAGCCTTTTAGATATTAACATGAAATCAAGTTCCGTTAAAGAATGAATAATTCAACTAATGTATGCAGAATACAGGCAAAATTATAATGTCACCGTACTTTTTAAAGACAAAAATCCTATTTATACCAAAAACAAACTTTATATTCTAGAGAAATATGAGAAGTACAAGAACATCCTTGCATTTCTGTATTACTTTTAGACAACATCACAACTGTAAACAAATGAATGGTATTATTTGCCTGTTGTTATTGTGTTGTTATATATGTGATTGTGGAATATAGATTGTAGGTTTTCCTATATAGAGCAATCAATCGCATTATTCCACAGCCCGAGGCTTTAATTAGGCTCTTGTCGCCCGTTACAGATTCTACACCACCAAATAATTCTGGACAATCAACGCATTCTAATTAATACTAATCAAAAATTCGTGATACTGATTTTGTTGGGGAAATTTCATATCAGTTCTCAAGGCAGTAACAACTGAATAGGAAAGTTCTCTATCACTCGAAAATAATAAAAAAAAAACTTACTTTGTATTGATGAATAAAAGTATACAGGTAGGAAAAAGTCCTGATTTTATCAACAAACAGTTTATCAAATTCATCTGGTTTGCACGCAATCAAACATTGAAGCAACGAACGTTCATGTCTGGTTTAATATCCAAATTGTTCTTCATTTTTGAATGATCTCGGGGAGCCACTGACACTCACTTATGGTTTTCTACAGAAATGTTAACTTAAGGTTTAAATGGCTTACCACAAACGCGCATATACACTGAATAACCATTCCGAGCCAAAAAGGCCACAAAAATATGATTACCTAGTCTTAAGTACAATGTGTCCGTCACTCATCTACAATGTATGGAAGACTTGTTTCGTGCTGTGAACAAAATTGTCGTCGTTTCTGTTGCAAAGGCTTTTCTCGTTATCGCTAATTTTAGTTACCCAGGTGCAGCGAAACCAATTCTGTGTAGGAACTACTTACAGTAGATCACTGACGTACGGAATCTGGGAGAATCACAACGCATTACCACTTACACATAGCACATATATAACGGCGAGAGTTAGACAGCCGCCCGTCGTCATCCGCTATCAGTTTGTGTGGCTGACCATCTGACGGCTGTCCGGATCGTTCTTGATGCCAAGATAAGACGTGTTTTTGTTTTCTTTTCAACGCGCTTATCTACAGCCCTTTTTTTTCTTTTCTTATTAAGGAAACGTTAATCTTCATCCCAAAAATACGTCAATCAAAAATCATTGTCTGTACTTACATAATGTCGGTCGGGTATTATCTTAATCCATCTTTTCTGATAAGTGTCAACTTAACATCCGCATATAATCTGATTTTTATGTGAACAGGAAAAAATTATACAGTGATCCGACCTCCAACGTAAACACAGGAGAATTGATCACATACTCCGACCTCGTCACAACGCTGGCTTGTAACGAACTTAAATGGACGCGCGTCAATGAAAACCATGCCAGCACCTCAGTTTGCATATGAGATTGGATTCACAGCTAATAATATGCCTGGATATACTTTATCTGTCCCCTCCATGAATAATGTCTTTACTTTTTTCTCAGTGTATAATAGTTGCAATTGTGGGCTTCTCTTTTAAGAGATAACGTGCACGAAACTCATCTGGTGGTCCAGTGATCTTAGGAAATGTGACCCTCCTCTCGAATGTGCGTAAATAACTGCCACGTGATGGGGTTAATCATAGATATTACGCGGTCAGGGAGGGTGAAAGCGGATGGCTAATTATCCCATGTTACGCCTTCCTATAGGAAATGACCCCTCTAAGACACGATACATTGAAAACTGGAAAAGTTTTGTACGTTTTGCAATGTCTATTATCTTAATACAAACTTGATATATTTATAGAAAATCTATGTTTTAAACGAAACAATGCATGGATTTGAAAATGCAGTTCACACAAACGAAACTTGAATTGCCATGCATTCATTTATTTACATCCATTTCGGAAAACGTTACAAAAAAAGCTGTAATTTTCCATCCCTTTGTTATTTACTGATAAATGTTCGGGAGACTCACTCAGACAGAACATTATGAGAAGAACAATCTGTTAAACGAATCAATTAATTGTCCAGAAAGAACAATGCAAAAACTAATATTCCGCTTGAATGTTTAAGACTTATTGTTCCCAGTATCGCTTCTGCTAGACCATTACTTTCACGAAGTATTGTAACAAATCTGCAGTTCCAGATGCTGATTAGAACAAGACACATCGATCGTCCAGCTTATAATAAATCTGGACAATTTATTGCTTTTCAACTAAGAAAGGGTGGTTGATGTGACCTAGTATCTGCGAGTCCAATTGGTAGGGCCATGAACTGTTCAAGAAACCCGGAGCTGTGAAGTTAAGTGTCTTCAATATATGGAATATATTTCCATCAATTCTTAGGTATCATAGGGTACAGTGTTTAGCTGTTCCGGCATAAATCTGTCTGTTATAGCACCATCTAATAGCACGGAGGTCCATTTCTTCCAGCGGCCTTTATCATGTCAATAAATATTAATACGTACCATGGGTATTAAAGCGATTTCCATACACTTTAAACTATGCAGATAAATGGGGAAAATATAGCGGGAAAATTTATGAGATTTCAGACATTGATTGGTGCGCGCACCTGCTTCGTGTTTCAATTAGACTAGACAACTTAGTCTACAAACCGTAAACATCTCCAACTGCTAATGAGATACCTTCAGAATAGCAAATTTCAAACAAACAATGAACTCCATTATAGATCGTGTAGGCGGCCCGTCAGATGGATCTTGATTTGAAATTTCGCTAATTTTCTATTTTATTTTTCATCGATATATCTCAACGTTTACATCGCAACATTTTTTTCCACATAAAATTGGCGTGTTAATATTCTGTTCTGATTTCTTCTCAACATGAGGGCAGACTAGTTCATTGCTGTTTACATCAGATCATTGTTATTTAACATAACTAAGGTACCGTTATGAATTAACCAATGACCCCAAAATATCATTAAAAACAAATAGATGTCATTACAGTTTGGCCACAAGTATGTTTCAGAGTATACACCTCATCGTAATCATGTCTACGGTCCGACGTACACACTCGGCGCTTCCTTCTGTCCTAATTAGAACACAACGTTCTTGCTAATCAATTGACAATAATCCTCATTGTTTTGAACGCAGGACGTACATGTGCATAATAGACAGGGACCATAAGATGGTCAGTCAATTGTGGGCTATTTCGGATATGACCAATTACGCGAAAATATGTTCGCTGACTCGCGGAAATATGTTGTTGAAAATATTTAAAGATTTCCTTGTTTTCAACAATGATGACCATAATTGCGGCAAGACTTTTAAAATGGCCGTTTTATCACTTGCAACTATTTCCGAGATTATTTGAAAAGAAGGAAAATATACGTAGTTTACTCCGAACTGGGCGGAAATCCCCGCGACGGTAAATTACAGGGTTTGGGTATCTCTCCGCACACAATGTGCTGTTGGTTAGGGATGTGAAATAGACACCAGCGGTTCATCGCCCTAAGAAACTAAGCGAGAATTCTGAGTGTGTTTCATACTTCTCAGCTATTTTAAGAAACTTTATGGGAATGGTTTTAATCAGGTCTGAAAAACGTTATTATTTAACACCGAAGACGTTAATGTTCTTTTACCTCGCATGGAAAAGTGACAGTTTTAATTCAACAAATTGAAGACACACTAGTTTGTGGCTAATGTCTTGTCAAAAACTCATAAAATTGACAATCTGAGTTTTAATTAAGATTGTTTTCTTTTGGGTTTTTTTTTTACAGTCTTCGACGAGTTTTACTTAACCCCTAGCTACAACAGAAGAAAAGCCACAACTACGATACTATTAGTGAGAAAAGATAACCTTTATCAACTTTGCCGAAAAACCCTCGAAAGTACTTTTACTCTAGAAAGGAGATTAACGTAGCTTTAGCCTTTACAGCATTAAAAGGTACGCGTATGAAGCAGCTTAATTTGGTAATGCATTTACATGTATCTCATATTCTATTACATAAGGTAATCGTATACGTATACTTAGTATAATTCTGAGGTCAATAGGTCAATAGCATTGTTTAAGGTCAATGTTTTTTATTCCTTGGTGGACTGGCTCAAGAAATAACCAATCATTCTGTATTTCACAGTTTGTATCATATGATTCTTAATTATGCTAATAAATTCAAGCTTGAAAATAAAATAATTGTTTTTAAAGATTTGACACATCTGAAAGTCGACTGAATATTTGTTTGCAGGTGGTATCGTACAGAAAATTGGAATAAAGGTAAGGTCGAGAGTCCTTTTGTGTTTTTATATACTTTTAATCAATGTGCTATCTACGGATTAAAACCATGAATAAATGTAAAATGATTTAATTGAATTCAGGAACCGAATTACATAGTATACAAAAAGATAAAGAGAAGAAACGAGAAAAAACATAGGTACAGTTAATTGCAACTTGTGTAAGAAGTTCTCCCGTTAATTAATTGGAAAATTAATTTCGAACAAAGGATCAAGAGTTTTACAATTTTATCATTTTTTAAAAATACATGTATCTGACTTTTTACATTCTACACAGCTTAGTTTTGATCGACAACAAATTTAAATCATTTGCAGAGAGATAGAAGGAAAGAAGTTGCATTTTTTATTTGATTTGTTCGCTTTTAAAATCAATTTAATGGCAGTTTTATGTAGATCATTGTCATGTTGTAAATTTTTAATTTACCGGGTGGCAGTACATACAAAATTTACAACGTGAGGTAAAACTGAAGTCCGGTTTATATATAACTGATTGGGAAGTGAGCAAATTTTGAATAACCTGGTCAAAGCAATAACATGGCCATTAAATTAATGCAACCATAAGAGGAGTAAAAAAAAGTATGAAAGACAGGATTAATCAATTTTCAAGGATCTAAGCACTCAAGCAATGTAAATGCCTTAGAATTAGAATAAACTGCCATGCTTGTCGCAACTTTATGCTACTTTAATAGCTTTGTACCACACAGAAGGAGATTTTGAATTTTCCATTTTAGTCCGATAGAATTTGAGTTGACGGAAGAATATTGACGTTGAAAACGGACACATTTGTCACCTTCTAAAATTAAACCAAAAAAAGAATTCACATTATTTTAATTTTAAGATGGTTTACCCTTTTTGTTTGAAGATCTTAGCTGCATAATTACACGCAGATATGAAAATAGTTAAATTGGTGTCTTGCAGATGTATGGTTTTAAAATAACATATCTGACGTTTGCAAAGAGAGCATATTTCCAAATAAGGAACAAAATTTATTTTTGTTCAGGACGTTTTTACCCCAAAGGTTTGTTTATTATTACAATTGCAAAGCATTCCACGATCGCCAAAATTAAATTCCGTTGAGTTACTCAAAAATATGTTTAGCAAAGAGATATTTGACATTAGACTATTAATGCTAGGGTACACTTGATCTCTAACTTGCTATTGACACATTATTCTGCACGTACCTTCAATGAATCCAGTAGGCCCATGTTGATTGAACAAATGAAAGCATTCCAACAGTACACAAGTGTGAATCAATAGCTAGTGATAACCAATTAAAATGAAATAAAGATTCAAGTGCTTATCATTCATATTAATAGTTTAATCATATGCCGTTAATTTTCGTTCGCTATTTTTCCACTATTCTATCTACCAATCAAATTGCAGCTTTCAAGAACCCTTGGACGATACTCTGCCTTTCGGATTGCACGATATTTTCCCCAGGTAATTGCAGTTATTTATATTCAGTCTTAACGTATATGTTAAGATTTCTAATTTTAGTCTGCTTATTTTTACATAAGTGTCAGAGATTGGGATTGATGTATTATGCGGTTGATATTGTTAACAATTTTTTTTTTTAAAAAGAAGGGGGTATTGATTTTTTTTATAGCAAAAGCAAGTTTGGGAGCTAGTCTGTAAATATATATATATATATATAAAAATGTATTTTGTTTTCAATTATGATAACAGTGATTACAAATTGCAGTTACTTTGTACCGTCTCCGAACGTTACAGACAGAGAAGGCTAATAGAATTTGTAATTCAAAATTAAGTTGTAAAACACGTTTTTTAAGGTACAAAATGACTGTTTTCTGGTGTCATATTACATCTGGATTGTGATTTACGGGGCGATACTGTAGTTTTATTACTCATAATAAATCCTCTTGCACTTTCAATCTTAATTTGACGGTTGTGAATTGGAAATGGGTGCCTAAAAACCTAACTTTCAGGAGATTAATTAAGAAGTTGCTTGAAATATAGAGATTGAAATCAGAAAAACAAACTTCTATTAATTCAAGAAACGGGGATATAAATGTATAAATGTATTTTTAATGCATTTCCTCAAGATATAAACCTGATTGATGAATCACGAATGACTTTCGGTTTCACGCACTTCTAATCTCAAACACGTCTTTGAACACTTGTGACAAATTCTTCGGTATCTTTTCTGCAGACTAAACAATTTCAGTAACGCAGTCTCCATATTGCGCAGAGAACAACACATTTCTCTTATTACTTAACGTATAAGCCATGCATCCAGCGTTGCTGAGCTCTTTGATGTTAAGGGTGTCGGATAAAAATAGAACTCTTAGCTTGATGGATGGGTGGTACATTCTGCCTTACGTATGATGCCACAAAAAAAAAGAAAGATAGAAAAAAGAAGGATGGAACAATAAAGAAATCAATGCTATACAGAATTTTTGATGTTGTTTATATTTACATTGGAGATGCGACAAGTCATCATAATAATGGTTCAAAACCAGGAAGAGGGCATCCAAAAACCCGGTTCCTGCTCATTCGACTTTGGGATTTGCTCTTCCGTAAAACGCGATTGCGGTCCGTTACTTGGCAGACTCAAAAGAGCAGAATTCAAGATCGAAAAGTGAGCTGGAACAGGCACAGATATGATTGAGTCGCTCTCTTATATTCATTGTATGTGTAGGGACAAATTAGGCATAAAACAACTCCTCCAATGCGATGATATTATCGCTTTTATTATCGGAGTTTTACCTGCTGTTGCAGAGCTAACGAGACTTCTGCTTATTAGTGACGTGTCAAGCAATTGTTGCAGAAATGCAGAAAAAATAATCGACAGATTTACGGAGATGATGTAGGTTACGGTTTTCAAGTACAGTAATTTATGATGCCTATTTGAGGCACTTTTAAATGTTTTATGGAGGTATTATACACTTTGGGATATATATTTATCGTCAGATTTCTGTGACATATGACACACGATCAAAGTCTATGCATTATTAAATCGTTATCTCAAATCTATGTCTCCAAAAATATCTGGGTTTTTTTTAAAGAACAAAATTTGACTATTATATCTAAAATGTGTTTTTTTGTAATGTAACTAGAACCCCTGATAGATACATTAATGAGTGTATGTAGCAAGGACGAGCAACTTTTAAGATAAACAGATGAAAATTATATAAGAGTGCTCATTAGTTTTGAAAGATATTCATTTTATTTTACCATTGCATGTATTGCATGTACCCGGTTATATCTAAAGGTAAATATGAAATATATTCAAGTATCGGTAGCTTCTAACTTTGTGGGGAAATTATTCTGGGGGATGAGGATATCGATGTTATATAAAGATAGTACCAATGTTTGAGCAGATATTCATGGCGACGATGGCATGCGACGAACGTGAATATTTCATAATGTTGGTACATGTTGTCCATGTTGTGTCTGTCTTTTTCATTTTACCAGACAAATGTCAACTTGTTGGCCTCTTTTTAAGCGGGACAATTTATACCCTTTGCTTCCTGCTTTGTGCGAAGGCTCTGCATACAAATATTTAGTGTGTCACAGGTGTTTGATGAATGTTTAGAAAATAAAAGGTTAAATACTTTGATACTTTATTACAAAATGACGACAATTAACAACTCAACTCCTAGCATCGATCAACAACAAAAAAAGTGGCCACTTCCTGAAATAAATCGCCATCGCTAATGACGTTCTAATTTTCCCTCAGTTATAATTAGTTTAGCTCAAAAGAATCCTTATTCTGCAAATTCCCCGATACATTTTGTTTACTGTATTACAATGTACATACTTACTTGAAACGTAATGACTCAATTACTTAAATGTAATAACACGATGAAAGAAATAAATAAAGAAGCAAACGGAAACGGGAAAATATAAAGATAATGAAAATGCTTCAAAACAGTCATTTGAATTAATAAATTTCAGCACAAACAAAATATAATTAACCCTAAGTATGTTGTTTGCATCTGTAATACTCTATGGAGAATGTTGTAACGAGAAATATAGCGAGAGGTTCTGTACCATTTCGGATATTGTTAACAATATCACGGAAATATAGCTGTACATGATATAAGTGTATTTTGTCAACCATAGTTAATTAACCATGCATTTACCTTTCTTATATAGTAATGAATATTGAGTGATCAACAGTACAACCAAATACAGCTATTTAAACATCTCTGTTAATTGTGAAAAAAAACTCATTATATTTTCAAAGTTTGATTAAAACAATTAATCTGTTTTAGACTATTTGGATATTATTTAACACAACAGTTTTGGTCCTACCGTGTAAGTGAATTAATTAGTTTAGAACTTGGGTTGAATCAACTTACATGAAAACTATATTTTCAAATAATATTGATTTGTACACGGATTTAGCATTTATTGCTGGATTGGCAGCTTTATAGATCGCCAAATTCGCCGATAAAACTGCACTTTCCTATGTTAATACTTGAAACATCTATTAAATGTCTTGCTATAAGATATCGAGGTCGTAAAATTTCAGGACGAGAGTAAAAAATTCATGTAATATTGAGAACATCAACAATTCATAGAACTATTAAGGAACTCGCGTTACAAGTCTCGTGATTTCGTTTAAGTTTAAATAGAAAAATCGGGATAATTCAATATGATATTCTTTAAAAAGTAACATATACTGTATGGGTTATATATACAGAAAACACAAGAAAAGCCATAATTATGACATACAAGAGCTTTGATTCAACAAGTCTTCTTCACTCCATCATTTACTTGATTTTAAAACAAATCGCAGAAAAACGTGAACTTTTCGACCAGACAGGCATACAAAGTAATTACTAGTGCTTTAGGATTGCATGGTTATGTTTTACAACAAGACTTGCTGGCAACGGTCTATTTGAATCTTTCTTGCATTGACTTTTTTTCTCACTTCAAAGTTACTTTTAAGTAGAACAAGCACATCTTTTTACTTGAATTGGCATAGAACAGACGAAGATTACCGATTATACAGGAGACATACAAACTTGTGTCAATTTCCGTTAATTCTTTTCATTTGAAATATTACGGCGGTTATTGGATATGACAACAAAGAAAAATCAGTGCGATTCCAAAGGAAGCCCTACATGTTCATGCTGTCGCAGACCGATGTTATAGATTCATGAAACAGGCGTTCGGTTCCAATGTTTTTAATCCTTGACAACTTAAAAGGTTTAATTTGAATCACGACTTACACAAATTATAAAATCTCTTGCGCTACAAACTCTTTGATTTTTGTCAGAAAGAATTCTTGTTATTCTGAACTCTTTGGTTCAATTTTCAGTAGGTATTGTAGGGCATCTCTCTGTCTTCAAATAAAAAAAAACGAAGTTATTTTCTTCATTAAAACGTACTCACATGTTTTGAAGAATGACAGGTAAATTGTGACCCCTAAGGAATATTTTTACCTTGGTGTCGCGGAAAACTTCTCAAAACCCCATTAAAGAGCTCGGAATGGTGGAACTCTTTTTTATCACCAGCGGCAAAATGCATTCATGTTGCGTTTTATTAGCTTCTTGTCATTAAAAATGCTATTTATAATCTTAGATGTTCAAGTTCAAGATTAAAGTAACATCATATGATAGTTTAAATTGTCTTATTTGTATTTATTTATCTGTAAAGAATACTCCACAAATGATAAAAGTCGACATCTGAATAACACTCCCTTTGATATGATATAAAAAAGGGAAGATTTAGATAAACTTTCATAATACAACGTAATAGAAATATAATCAAAAGACATTTAACAAAAGGCCCATGGGCCAAGTCGCCCACATTGCCTGTCCAACTCTAACTCAAGTCGTTAACTCTATACGAAATATACTGCAATATACATGTACATATATCCCAAAGACCCTACCCCCTTGGTCAGCAAAAGTGACCTTTCTTTCACTGGACACATGGATTACAATATACTTTCACAAGACTAGCGTGCGGTTTTACATTTACAAATTCTAGCCTCTACAATTTTTTTTCCATAAAAGTGTTTTCTGTATATAATGGCTTTTTAAAACCCCATGATTAATGATATTACATGAAATGTATTCATTCTATAGCATGTTTTTTTTTTATTAATTTCACAAACTCTTGGCCCCTTTTTGGAAGATTCTTTTTTTTTGTGTGTAATAACACAGTTGTGGCCAGTATCTTATCCCAAAGGTCATTTACCCAAAATACTCAAAATTTAAATCAACTTGCTGTCATATTTTTATTAAAAAAAAAACAACTATTGCCTTTACGGTTTTCAAAGTAAGATTGAAATTTTTTTCGCTATTTATTTTTCTGATGAGCTTGATCCCAAGGACACAACTCCTGACCCCAGGGGCACAATTCCTGACCCTTGAGTTTATGGTTGGATATGTGATATATAAAATAACTTATGTAAAAGTTCTGACATTACTGGCTACCTTGTTTTGAAGAAGATTTTTAAAACGCCACATCCCATTTTCATTATTTTCCAATTAGTTCCTTTTGGAAGGAAGGTTAGTCCTTCACTTGAACAAATTTGAAAGCCTTCCGCCGAAGTATGGTTAGAGACAGGATTTTTTGTAATCAGGTCAGTGGTTTTCGAGAAGATGAAAATGTGAAAAGTAAACGCAAGAAACGCAGACAGACGCAAGAAAAAATTGGATTACAAAACTCACTTGAGCATTTTGCTCGGGTGAGCTAATAAAAAAAAAAGGGGGCTTCAAAAGAATATACATGTATGCATATTATTCTATTATTCTATTATCATAATAGAACCCCCGTAACGTCTTAGCTTATAGATGAACACTTATTTTTCTCTGAAGATTATTTATAGATTAGGCAACTAAAATACAAATTATACAATTCACTATATAACCTTAAAAACCCCAGATTCTAATCCATAGCCAATTCAAACTTGTTTTTATAAATTTTCTGAAATGTCAAAAAATAATTTAATGCCCAAAAGGATAATAACCGTAGTCCTTGGTTCCATCTTTCAATATTTTCTTTAACAATATCTATCTTTTTAATATACCTTTTAATTTTTTTAGTACAATCTAGGTTATCAACCGTTCATAAGTCCTAATCATTACATTATTTCCTCAGTAAAAGCTGTACTACATTAAACCTCAATGTATATACAAGAGTCGTGACCGAAACATCATTTTATGATAACAGAAATCAGGAAAAAAAAGAAACATTTCGAGTGCTAATGACATGCGCTATATTCTCCTGGGGGGCAAATATTTAAGGATTTTTTGTTTACTTTTCTTTTAAACTTGAAGTAATCCATGCCATCAATCTGCACTTTAAAGTGTAATTTAAAAACATCTTTCGAATTTATTTTTATTCAGAAAACTCCTTTATCAACTACCGTTCTCTTAGTGCAGTGGACATTTTCCATCGATTTAGGTATTTAATGGAACACGGCTTACTTAATTTACCTCTTCATGCAGATCATACCTTAACATTGCAGTACATCTTTATTTTTTTAGGAGACACCGCAGCGCAATATGCACCTCACATATAAATACTCATTAAAAAGAGTTTGACAGGTGACAAATTTAAAACAGTGGCTCTCGTGTCAATATTAACACGAATTCTCAGGCGCTATGCACCGTCTTTGCTTGCATAACGCTCTTGCTAGAATAACTTGGGCCGAATGTCAAATTACAAAAAAAGAAAAAGAAAATTTAAAGGTGTTCAAATAGATAATTACAATTGCTTTGAACGAAAGAACGTTTGTAAGAACCTATTCCAAAGATGGAGATATCTGTTACATGTATTTTGAGTAGGCTTTTTTTCTGAAATTTATGCAAACAACGGTAATGCCTGTCTTAAATCTATTACTCATGTCATCATGTATCATTACAATTAAAGTTTCGACCGTTCAATGAATCTATAAAGATCAGATTAATTAAGTTTAACATTAGACATGGTAGCTTAAGATAACCACAAACCCTGAGTGATTTTTATAGACACACCAAGCATATTTATGTCCTTTTTGTCAAAATAGACGGATCTCAAATTGTAATCTTTCTACTCTTGTAAAGATTTCGCCGCAGTTAAAACAATGGTTGAATTGTCTTTTAGGCATAAAATCATAGATGAACCTGGCGTAAACTTTCATGTTAAATAAACCAACACACAAATCATCTGATAATATTCTTGTAAAGGGCGATTTAATGAACTTACTCCGTACTTTTATTAACCACGGATTCTACAAAAATGGTACTACTATTTTCACGTCCTATATAAATGAGGAATTATGCATGAGATTAAACTATATTTCTACAGAAAAATTTATTAGTATATGGTTATGCAATATTTGCATTATTAGAGAACAAAAATGCTTACCTTTGCCGCCTGGTGTATCTTTCCAAATCGATTAGATTAACACAAAACTGATCCCATCTAAAAAAAAAAAAAAAAAAAAAAAAAAAGAAAGCTATAGAGAAATAAGCCACTTGAGTTATTGTGGTGCTGTTGGGTCATTTTTTTCATGGTCACGTCCTTGACTTACTCATCTAATCCAAAAATCTTTCCTCCAAACACATCTTATGAAAACTTTTAATAGGTGGTGGACCTTCCTAAACGCTGATGAAAACCCACGTTAACTGTCTTCAACTTTTCAAGTTCGGAATTTGTTATTGAAATAAATTTACAAATGCTTTGAAGCATGAACGCCGAGATTTTTTCGACAGATTAGAAACATCTTTCGCCATTAGCTCATGCATATGCAGAGCGGGCGAAAGTACAATTATAATTAGAAGGCAAACAACGTATCACTGTTTGATTAAAGGTAAAGTTGTACAATTGTTAGCAGGTTTCGTGAAGAAATCAAATTTTGTAATGTATGCCCAGACTCCAAAGTGGATTTTAAATGCGTCAAGAAATTGAAAAATAAACATCCAAAGTACAAAGCTTTCTTTTTATCTGACAATATTGTATGTCTAAGGAATATATTATCTGTTAATAAAACATTGCTTTATTTCTACAAAATGTCTGCAATTTTTTTTATTTTATTTTTCTATCTTTTAAGCGTATTTGTGGTTTTGCTATAACCTTTGGAGTTTTTTGGTTGTTGTTTGGCATTCTGTATAATCTATCAGTCTCATAGCTCATAGGTTCAACACTACTTTGGTATCCATCAGAAGTCGTTTGAAGTGGATATTTTAGTCGCGGCATTATCATAATATTTCGGTTTCTTTGATACGTATCAGATTGAATAATTTTAAGAGGAAAAAACGAATGACAAAGCCTCGTCTTCATGTATCCGATTTCAAAACTTGCCGTCTATCAAATAAATTCCCTAAATCAAGACTGTGTGACCCGGATTTAATTTCAGAAAAAAATGAGTTAATGGCCTATCAAACCCATCATTAGAAATGTACCTTTTGCTCCAGAGAGCTATCTCTGGGAACTTTTGAATTACAAAAACAATCCAAGGGGTTCTTTTCTCTTTAAGGTGTCAATACGTTCTATACCAATCTGCATAAATTTCAAATTACGTTTGTTTTTATATATCTTCCATATAATTCACTCTCTTTACTCACCTTGTTTCAAGAAAATTCAAAGAAAAATCCGTGAATGAAACTAAACTACTTTAAAGTCTTCGTTGCAATTTAGTTTGTTAAATGTCCACCTTGCTCACCTTGCCAAAACTGTTTTGCCAGCAAAACAACAATACGTGGGTATGTTGATGTTCAGATTATAAATGGTTATTGGTGAATTAAGGGTTTTGTGAACTTGGTTATGGCCTATCTGTGTCTCGAACGCACCCAGCCTTCCCCCGACTGTGAAAAGATTTACCTTACGAGTTGACGTGATTACCGCCAAACTCCAGAGATAACAATTGTCCACATGGGGTCATTCTATTAAAAACAGAATTACCTTGTAACGGACTCCCCTCTAGTCTTGCCAAATGGATAATCGGACAAAGACACACGTATTTTTCTAGAATATTCCAGCTAGCTCATTCATAAATAATATACATACGTACACCTGCTATTACACAAAGCATACGATCTATGCAGGATTTTGAATTACAAAACCTGCGTAATATCATCGATATTAATGTTTGCTATTGTTTAAAAGCAGAAAGTCAAAAATAACTTCCTAAGAACATTAAGCAAAGAAGACAGTTACTTTTAGTTGCTTTCATATTTAGCTTAATAGTGTCTTAATTACCTTAAGTATACTTGAAGGTATTTCTCCCTTCTCATCTGCTCTTCATCTCATGATATGCTTTAATCAACCGGTGACACAAACTGGCATGCACGTGTTCACAAGCATGCAATAAAACAACGCATAATGCTCATGCACTATTGTATCCCGGCAAATAAAAATTTCCAAGTAATTTTGGTTTCTTTCCCCAGGATACGATACGCCGGGGGAAACAAAAGGGGGTTTAGCATACATACATATGTATGTACAAACTAGATTACCCGGTAAATGTAAATATTGAGACAAAAATATGATTAGCTAAAATTAGATAGTTTTAATTTTATCGAGTTTATTCGAGCCCAAATAATTTTCAGAAAAGAAAACAATGTTTAACAAATCGATAAGGTCAATATATTTTATCCAATGGCTGAAAAATATATAAGCTTGTGATGATATATCTAATATTTTGTACGAGATTAGTCACAAACATTGCCTTTTGAGATTATCTTTAAGGCTATCAATCACCAAGCTATTTAAACAACGACTTCACTCTTGAGGAAACAATCCATCTGATAAAAAATAACATTGTTTCATTTATTGATAATTGAACTTTTCCTTTTCAGAAAACTTTTTTAAAATCCCAGAGAGTTAATAAAAGACAATGATTATGATAACGTAAAGTGGGATATACAATGCAATGGTGTGTTTAAAAGGATTTAAGACGATGTTTTCATTGGCAAGAAAATCTACGGAGTACAATTGTACCTATCTCCTCCTCATTCATAACTTCAATTGGCACCCTTAACCTCAGAGAGTAGAGTCTCTTAAAATTGGTGAAAGACCCACCAGTTTCAAAGGGGGGAAAATTGCATTCCATCGGTTAATGTCAGTTACGAAAGATTTAAACCAGAGCAAAGCATCTGAAGAAGTTATTTACAAGGTACTGGTAAACAGTTGACGCTTCAATAGACACCTTGAAACATTTGCTTCTGTAATTAAAGACCCCTGTTTACAAAAACTTGGAAACTGAGGAGGGGATGATTTGGTGCAACGTCGTCGGTTTTATTTCTTAAAGTTTTTGCTGGAAATAGAATTTAATGACTCCTTTTCTTCTCAAAACTTGATTGAAATATTAATTGGAAGTACAATCAAATTGTAAAATTTGCAAAGTACATGTATATGATCTGATATATTTTTTGAAGAAAATTAAAGATGATGTACTCTAGAAATAGATTACTAAAGTGCATAAATTCATTAGGTACCGCTTAACAGAGAACATCAAGGTATCTTCAACTTGATATATACTGTAATATCTTCTAACACGAACATCATTTTTTCATCGGACTTTTTGAAGCCAGTAAAAAAATGATTGAACATTTTTTTCAGCTTTCTTCGCAGTTTCATACGGGTATAACGTTTGCAGACATTGAAAAAGAAATCAAAGTACTGAAGCAACAACCGAAAAGTACTAAGTCATCTTTGCAAAAACATTTAACTTCCCGGCATCTTTTTTTTCTCTTTTTTCTTTTTTTTTTTTATACTTTTTTTCAAATATTATATTTACATCTACTAAGCATTTTCCTCCAGTATTCGCTGCAGCTGGGTTCAAACTTCTACAGGAGCCAATAATTTTATCAGTTTAAACCAACTTGTCTACGTTTGAACATAAACTGACATTCAAAGATTTATTTAAAAAACTGCCTTCAAAGAAAGTATGTTATCGTTTAAGGTGGTGTGGAACTCCTTAAGATATCAGTATGTATGAAAGTACATCAACACTGTTTTAAGATTTTCTAACTTTAGAAAATTATATTATTGCTTATTTTGAAAGAAAAACACAATATGGAGGCGTCCATATATCCTTAAATAAAATAGCAAATATGGGGAAATACTCAGTGGATGATCAGAGTTGAACCCGTTATACCTACAATATAGATAGATTTATTAAAGTCTATAACAGAATTACTTCGATAGTGTTCGCTCGTGATAAGTAATCACTTAACTCTGCTTTAACCCTCAATGGGCCATTGGATGACACATATACGCATATGTTCCTAGTTGACGGTCTAACAAAGAGATTAACTCAGATAATCGAATCTGATGTCAATGGTCTGGTGAGGTATTTGTTAAAGTTATAAAGGCGCCAGATTTCAATTATATGTTTAAAATGTGTTTAAGATCTGTTAAATTGAAACCATAACTTGGTGGATCAAAGGCATACCGGAATATACAAATATGAAATATGAAAATTCTGTAGTTGACAAGACATTGTTAATATACGTGTATAAAACACATGTACATATTAAATTGTGCTATCTCTATTAAGCATTAGGTTTTTTACCGAACATTTTATTTTGCAAAATAGTTCTAGGCAATAAAAATAAGATTGTTTTTGTATGGATATTATTATTCAAAGAGTTAGAATAATTTTCTAATATACTTTTTGATGAAAAAAAATTAATTATCTTGCACGTGTTTTAAAGTTGTTTTATGTTTGGGCCTAAAAGATTTTAATTTTATTTCGGGAATTAAAGGCATTTTTGTGAACAAAGGTATTTATATCTCATACAATTACACTTATAATCCGAAAATTAAAAGAACTTTTCCCATAATCTGCAAAATAACCAAATTGGCCAACTGACTTAAATCTTTTTTTTTTTAAAAACCCTGCCACTGTCATACCGTATTACGTAAGCGACAAACGATTGAAAATACTGTTAACATCTGTAACTGCCGTTAATGGGCTTTTTCTGTGGCATTTGATACGATTGCAATTAATTCCTGACATTAATTCCCCACTCATTAAGGATACCATTATGTTTTGTAAGAATTTACGATGGCAGCAAGAATCACCCCGATCCGTGGTACTGGTGATCACTTAGCACTGAACACATAATCAGTTAATTGGACTTTTTTGCATTGAAGATTCCTTTAAACTACAACCAATTAGAAAAGCGGTGTTGGAGTTTTAAGCATTTATTATGACACACCACATATGTGAGAGATTTATGCCTTTCCCCACACGTGGTGTCCCTTCATTGTGTTGGACTTTGACAAAGAGGGACATGGTTTTGGGCCATGTTGCCAGACACTTCATAATCCCATCTTATTTGCATTTGTGTTAATTAAACAAGGCTTAAAATAGCTGCCTCAAGACAGATGTCTATTAACTGATTCTCTTCCTCTGCTGCTAAAACTGGAACTTTTATCGGCATACAATTTCTTGGTTAATTTTCCTCTCATATTTCTCCCACTGAGATGCATGTTTTAATTAATACGATGCACAAACATTCGATGTATTATGTTGTGTTAATTGCATTCTCGGCAATCTGTTTGTGGTTAATAAAAATATCAATACGCTGCTCTAAAGAAATAGTTCCCCCTAAATCTTGATCAATTGTAAACAGAAATACCGGGGAAGTATAATAAATATAAAACTGATCTAGGTATAAACAGTGTCTACTGAAGGTATTGCTATTCTACTCTCATCCTTAAACAAATAGAAAAGAAAAAATATAAGTTTTGAATTGGTTTATGACATTGCTTTATAGCATTTTGAGAAGACAATGTATGGTATTTTGTCGATTTATTACTTAAAGTTTTACGGAATTTAAAAGAAAGGTAGTGTAGGAGGAAGGTGCAATAAACAATACAAATTTGCCGTTACTGTATCTTCATTGTCCTATAACGTTGTTTTTCTGTACTTCTTTCACAATAAATTGTAAATGCATCTTATATCGCCATCCGGGTATTTCAAAGTGAGAAGGATATTTCGAAATTTTTTTTATGAAAATGCAAATAAATTGTAAAACAATACTAAAATAGAGGCACTATTGTTTTGCACAATTTAACCTTCAATTCATATCTAAACAAAATACCATTGTATTTACGGAACTCAAAAGATAAAAATAATGTGTTTTGCACCAACGCTAAAAATATGTTTTCTATAATTACCAATCAAAGGTATTGTAATAACATCATTGTTAATCGGGTCAATCCAAAAATACACTTTTAAAATATTTTTGAATTATCAATGGTGAATATTGCTAAAGATCACGACTCCTTTTTAGAGCGCTTATTTTATTTTATTTTAGAAACTGATTCAGTGAATAATCGGCTACTGTCATGACATGGTAAAGATACAAATCAGGATACAGTCTTAGTGCATGTACTAAACTCTTATTTCCCTTTGTTGTAATGTGATCCATTACGATTCTATTTGTACTTTTATACTTAGTATATATAACTTGCCAAACATTTAACGTTTAATCGATGGATGACATTTACGAAGAAATTTCTTCTGCCGTTTCATGCATATGTGTAGTTCCATATCAATCTTGAATTCAATGCAAGTAGACTAAACTGCTTGTGTCTAATTAAAACTAATTATATTCTGTGCAAGTCCCAAACTTTCTGTTTTTAACACATTCAATTATATGTATGAGATCTATTCCTATGATTAGTCACATCACATATATTTCGAAGTTCAACATTAATCACCAAATATTATCAATACTGAACGTTTGATCTGATTGTCCAAGACAGTTTTGTGTCATGCATTGATGATGATTTCATTCACACTCTAAGTTTTTAACTTATGCATAAAAAACTACGATAAATAATTCTCTTTAACCCTATACATACAGAGTCTAATTCTTTATCAAAACTTTTCTTTCATATTTAGATGAGTTTCACATGAGTCTGATGCGAACGATACGTGCAATACATGTATGCTATATTCTGGGGGGGGGGGGGGGGGGGGGGGGGCTTTCCGCGCTACTTGTATACTAGTATACAGAAACATGTAACAAATACATTTCATAACATATTCATAACAAAGAACAAGTTTAGAAAAAAATGCTTTTTAAAAATATAAAACAGAGAGTTGTCTAAATTGACATGATTTCGAAATAGGAAGGAACTGGATTAATGGATTCCACTACTGTTCAGAAGGTCAACTATACTTGTCAAACGTTGGATTTATCCAGGTCTGTATCTATGGTTTATCTAACATCTCTTCCTATTTTTGTACTTTTATAGATGATCGATTTCTTATTCGTTGCCTTGTTACTCATCAAACGATAATTTTCTTCCAATGAGATCACTTAAATTTTGTAATTTTAATCAGTTTACATCAAAGGCGCTCGGTTGCTTCTATTCGTAGCTTGTCTCATTCGTCTATAGTGTCAGACTTTGACGTTAATTTTTTGTAATTTCTTTGATTGTTTTGGGGTCTGTTGTGAATGCATTTTAAGGGTAATATATTTGTCAGCCTCAGCATTAGTTAGTTGTGCAAATCAATCATCATTTACCAATCATAACAAAATGATCGGGAAAGTTAAATGTAAATGACTTTTATCTTTTCTATGATTTGCCTGTCCTAATCCATTACATTGAGAAAACAAATACAGTTTGATCTCCAAGTTCATCTGTACCAATAACGCTAAGAATATTCCAAGAAATATAACATTATTGCTCTCCAAACCTTTAGCCATGTAATAGCAACGTTTTCATGTTATGACAGTGGAAAGGAAAAGTATGGTCTTAACATTAATACTTACCACGATGGATTAAAAAAGTCAGATTGTTCCGATTTCTATGGTCAAAACTTGTCCAGAGACTTTGTTCTTTGTCATATGGTAATAATTTCCCCGTGTTATACAACAAAATTATATCTTAACCACATTCCAAACGACAACTATAAACAACGCATGCGCACTTACATCTCCCTAGGCAACCTTATATTGCAGCAGAAAATGTTATTGCAATGCGTCTTCTATTTAAATTGGTTACGATTAAACGGAATTCATCGGATGGAAATAAATAAGCTTTAGCCTGGAAGATCTATCTACACATTTATAACTTGTCTTCGTGCTCGAGTTTTTTTTTTTTAGTGTCTTGTCTACTGCATTTACTTGTTGTGCGGTAACGACTGTTTGCACAGAGAGAAATACGGAAAGATCAAACGCAGAATGGCGATACAATATTTCACCTCTCTCGCAGAAACTACCTAGACCGCCAGGGGGATTAAAATGTTTCATATGGATAAAAGGACAATTAAACTTTTTATATAACCATATCTAAGTGTTTACCGGCACTGTTATGTAAACATTCTGGGACTCGGGAACAATGGCATAAATTTCAATCACCCCTCCTCCATATTCAAAAT
This sequence comes from Magallana nippona, assembly GCA_033439105.1. Taxonomy (NCBI): domain Eukaryota; kingdom Metazoa; phylum Mollusca; class Bivalvia; order Ostreida; family Ostreidae; genus Magallana; species Magallana nippona. Next base: position 17,849,416 of record CM065923.1, read on the forward strand.
AAAATGAGATTTCTTTTTTGAAACAATCATACAGGTGCATTTCCGTTTTGTGTCAACCTTTTAAAGCACCGATACTAATGTATTTTACTACTAAAGCTTATAAAAATCTCCTGGATTAAAAAAAATATTTTCAAAAAGCATTTTCTGAAAACTTCATCAAAATTGGTTTTACTCTTCAAACGTATCCATAAAATTGAAATAATGCATTTTAAACGGTTACTCTCTGTACCTTGCAAAAACAAGTTACAATGTCTTAATTATTTTTATACCACTTATCATAATGTGTACAACTGTACCATTTAGCGAGATCATGGAATCAACGCAAAGGTTCGAATGTATTTTTGTTTAGATTCATTTTCTTTGGTAGAATGTATAGTGAATTATTGTAAAGGTCTAACGTTTAATCATTGTCTCGACCAATCTGGTACTGGCTCAGAACAAATCTTTCATTTTAACGAACAAGCATGAAGGGTTCTTTTCGTGTAAAATCGTCACATCATTTCATTTGTTTAAATTTTATTTTCATTGCATCGATAAAACATGTAGATTACAAAACATTTATTGCCACAATAAATCTCGCTAGAAAAGATTAATTAATTATGCAAATTCAAATTCAAATTCCATTGGATATTAAGCAGGCATTTAATAAAAGAATGATACTGATGCCCATCTTGTTTTTATCCCACCACGAAGAGTCAACTTTAGGTGCAAAACATGCCATCTTTTATTGTGATATATAAAAGATAAGCTTTCAAGGTGTTTGATTCTTTTAAAATAGCTTATTTTGATGTATAGTCCAGCAATTTGTCATCATAAATACACTTACATGTACTTCTAATCCATTTTCGTTAAAATGTATCTCTTGTTTTTTTGTTCATTAAAAAAAAATTGAAATAATTGCTTGTACATGTAGATATTAACATTAGAATACATTATCATACGGTTGCAATCAGAACAAATACATGTAAAGATGCCTAGAGTGAACATGAGTTTTAAAATTGTTATCTGGTTTTTATTTTTGTGTTAATGTCATATTCTTTTGTAAGCATGTCTTGTGTCGACACTGCAATAAAAATATCTATAACTCTATCAAGCGAATGCAATGACGTCATAGGAGATATCGATTTCTTGACCAAACACTCGTCATTGGAACATTTTCCTTTGTTTATTTTCGTGAAACTAAAAATGCATAATCACGTTTGGTAAATTATATGCATGTTTATGGGGGTGACAAATTAAGAATTGGCCATGCGCATATATACGATTTTTCCCACATAAATTCATTTTGAAACAATGGGCGTAAAACGAAGTTAGCAATATTTTTTAGCAGAGGAAACAGCGAGAAAAAATTAATCAAAACAGAAAATTCATAAACCTCTTTACGATGATGTCATAACGGCGGTTGTACATTGATTTGTGGCTTACTCAACGAATAGCAAAGGTGTTAAATAGCATTCAAGGCATGTCACCTATGGCATTAAACAGTCGATGGCTGATGCCTGTCCTATATTTGTCAATAAATACCAATTAATCATCATTTTCTGCCTTTTTATTTATAGACACATGCCGCTTAGAAAACTATTCATCACGTCTTAATCACAAACAATTCAACACGATACATTTATGACGACAATTTAAAGTTAAGTTTTTTTTCGGGATGGGTCTTCTTTTCATTTGCTTGCTTTAAGTCTGATCTATGTTGCATATGGCGTCGTTTATAAAGAGTCCGGACAAAGTGTACTGTCGTATCTATGTTCATCGGCCGGAATATCCTCTTGTTTACGGCATCTGATTTACTCATCTACGTGAAAAGGATTACTCTGCCTTTCACAATACAACATTCACTCTTTATAGAAACAATCGCCGCTGCAAGAAACCTCCTTTGTTGCTAGAGGACCATCAAGCGGTGGATTTTTCATGTTGTTCCCCATAACATGAGATTAACTGTCGTTTATTCTCAGTAGCTTTAATCTACATTAAAATCTCCCAGTCAACTTGACTACGGTTTTTGGTTTCTTCTAAGCTGATGTGTGCTTTCTTTTGCAAATCAAAGAATTGATTTCTAATGAACATATCTTCGAACTGTATCAGTGATTACAAGGGCAACGGTTGTTAAAAAATAACCAGCTAAAGTGCAAAAATGATGTTGAACCGAAACACCGATAGTTAATTTTTCATTGCTTTTATTGATTTTCTTTTCAAATATAACGGACCGTAGACTTTGGGGTTCCTTTAGCCGTAGAGAATGCAAGACAATGCAGTTAATAGGAGACCAATAAGTGCAGTGTAGTTCCTATACAGCGATAAGTAATCAAAAGATATATCTATATCAATAAGAAAAAAATAAAACATTCTGATTAAAACGAAGATTACAAAACCCAGCGAATAAATCAACTCCCTCGATCGAGATTGTGATTTGATGTTAAGATATTAGAAGGCAATCTTGACAAAATTTTCATCCACAGGTGTTGAACGAGAAACTGTGAAGGTGTACAAAAGACCACTGAGAGCATTGATAGCTATAAACGGCTGTGTAAACGAATGAACGCCTGCTTGAGATTGATTTACAATATCAAAATGGATAACAATTCTGATTAAAAAATTTCCCGTTGAACAATTGTTAGGACGACGACCGACATTATATTACATCTAATAAACATGATACAGAACAACAAATATAGGTATACCATGCAATCCTATTGATGTAAGTTCTAGAATTTCTTCCGTCGTTAACTAACCCAAACCCCGAATATATTTCACTTTTATTAAATTTTGTTATCATTTGGGTAAGGGGTGAGGATGCTTTTTGTTGTGCAAACGTTTATTTTTAAATGCATTCCTAGAACAAGAACCAGATACAAGATACAGTTGACTGTAAAATGTATCTAACTACTATTAATCTTGTTAATCTGTTATCTATATCAATAATTCACAGGTTTTATGGCCCTCCTTTATAACTGCAACTGACACATGTAAAATGCATCTGCTTAAAAGATGATCCGTCGACCCATGAAGAGCTGACCTTATGTAACCCTTTGTTTTGGTAATCTTCTGTTGCAAGGTCTTCATCTGACAGGAAGCCTTAAAATGATGGCAGTAGTCCTCGGGACCCATGGGATTATTTTGCTATTCGTGATTTATCTTTGTTGGCAACATAGCCATTGTGGTTTTTTTTATCGCTTGAACAAGATTAATAATTTTTTTAAAAGAAATCGACGAAGTTTACTGTAAAATTTATATTAAGAACGGATACCCCATCAGATCTCCCATAAAATATTAGATATGTATTTTTAACCATGAACTATTGTTAAGTGAAGAAAAAGTCCATATCTTCGCTTTGAAATTTTTCTTTCTTTTATCTTTATACAGAACTCTTCTTTAAAGGAGATTAATATAATCTAACTTGCCACGACCATTCAGCCTTCTTAAAGAGTGAAGATTTCAATATCAAAACGAACAGATATTTTTTTTTGTAATTGACTCATGGTTGGGTCTACGTTTGGTGCGTTTAGGAAGTAATTGGGTTGTTTTCCCTGAAAAATTACTAACCAACAGAGAAAATGTACAACAAATAATTAAAATATCTTTATAAAACAAGGGCTCAGAGATGGAGGGTTGGTCTGTATAGCAGGGTCGTGAGTGGTATTAAATCAACGTGGTGGCGTCACTCCACCTAAGCTGAGATCACTGCACACGCAGGTGGTATCTCTGTTATTTGTATTGTTGTCTTAACAAGGTCAATTTATTCAGAATGATCAGAGAAACCAGGGAGGCAAGATTTGTTTTGGGGGCTAAAAACAGAAGTTATCTGTCAAACCGAGATTCAAAGCATACATACCGCTTGTCGAGTTTGTACCGTGCCTCTGTGTGTCACCGGAGTGCTCCATTCTCTACCTGCACCAAAATATAAAGTCATAAATGAGCATGTTTTATGTCCCTGGTGGTGAAGTTCAAGGAAATAATTATTTTTTAACCTGTTTGTTCTTCTGTATGTCATCACTTTGATATGGTCATAACATTTTCAACAAATAACAACGTACTAAATTCAGAGATCTGATATACATGTATGTATGAATAACCACTGATTGGAATCACACAACATACTCGATCGGACTCGGCATTCCTCGAAATACTTTGAATGTAAAATATCGGCATAATTTGTATATAAGAACACGTTTACTAAAATTGGTGTCCTATTGTTCAAATTAAACTTGGTCATGTTGGGGGCGTATAAACAAACACATCTTAAACTGGCCATATTTTGTTATGAAACTATCTACCAATTTGACTTGGGAGGAACTTGCCTCCAATGAACATTCGGTGATCAGTGGTCCATCCCCTGTAAGAGTACTTTGTACACGTGCAATGTAGACAACTTCCATAAATAATCAAATAAACCGTATAAACTTAATTAAATGAAATAGTTTCAATGCCATTTTGCATAATTTGAATATTTTTTGATGTCATTAAACTGTTAATAAACGTCTTAATGATGCCTTAAGCTACCGTTCTTACCATATCATATTTTTCCCTTTTCACCTGTAGAATAAGGGGAATCACCTGCAAATTAATGTTATTGACATTCCGATATAATGAAAATTTCACAACATTTCAAAAAACCCCAGAATAACACAAAATAGCCTGAAGTATCTAGGATTGAATTTTAACTAATAGATGAATAACTTTGAATTATTTTATAAAGTTAAAAAAAGATCAGAATTAATGCAATCCACTATCATATCAGTGATGTTTTTGTTTTAAAAAAAAGTACATATAATATCTAAATACAATAATTGATAACTGTCTTGAATTATACCCAACAATTTAAATATATGCGATTATAAATCAAACACAATTCTGTCGTGGCTATCATATTTGGTCACGACAGACAAAATGGTAGATATGGAGATATATATATATATATATATATATATATATATATATATATATATATATATATATATATATATATATGTATATATGTCCTGGTATTACTAGATCTGTAAAACTCCCCTGCACACAGCAAATGCACCAAAATTGACAGGAATGTTTTGTCATACTTTTTGTTTTAAAGAAGTACAGAAAATACATTAGAATTGCTAAATCGTTGCTTTAAAAATGAAACTTGCCAAATATCTAAACAACCCAAGGAAACACTTAAATACCATTCTATATAGCACAAACTGACTTATTCAGAAGGAAGTCATGTGATACTTTAAAATCGTGATAATTGGAATCAGTGATAATAATGTTTCAGCAATATCTACTGGATTGCATACGGAAATTTTTTTTTATTATACCAACTTCTTTCATTTGAAAATATGAAAGAAAAATTAAAATAAAACATTATCTGCATGAAAACGCAAAACAAGTTAATGGATAAAAACAATAAGCAAATGCGCGATCTTGTTCGACAAATTCATAATTTAATAAATGTCTGGAAAAACTTGTCCAATTCATTATTGCTGTATAATTTATCAAATTCAACCGCGTTCTAAATATATATCAATTTACAACAATAATTTCATTTAAACAAATGAAATTTGTCCTTGTCCCAGACTTTTTGTTTGATTTCCGTGGATGTGACCACAGAATTCGGGAAGGGTTGCCGTAAAACGGGCGATGCAATATATATCAAAATGTTAAACAAAGCAAAGCAAGGTCTCGTTATCATGAATAATAAGCCGAAATTCGTGTATTTTGAAACAACTACTGTCAAATTATCGAAAATTTTATGTAAACACTCACAAAAAAAGATAAGATTTAGCAGATCGTTATTCGTCTTTGACACAATCTAAGGAGGGTCCAAATAATACCTGAATGTTTCTGACATGATATCCTTCAATTGAAAGAGTTAACTTTTTTTTTGGTGCCACATAGAATTATTTTGCAGTTCTCTAGAAGCTTTTTTTCGTCTATGTCATCACACCAACATGCTGTTTTTAAACTGTAAATAATACAGATTGTAACGTATCAATATACATGTACCAGATAACTTTTTGTGTGGTTTGTAAACCAGCCTCTCTTTCATATTCAAAAATGAAATATATCGTCATATTTCATACGCCGTAAGAAAATGTTAAGCTTCCCAAATATCAGAATTTAGACACGTGAGTTTTAAGAGGTATAATCGATTGAGGGGTTACAATATTACATGAATTATTTGCAATAACATACATGTATATATACTTTTACCTTTATGAAATGAAATGAGAAAGAGTGTCTCCCATACAATATAAGTCCACCGTGCTCTTGAATTCTGAAAGGATTGATAAATACATATATACATTTACCCCGAATCATCAGTAAAATAAAACTACATCCTTAAATTCAGTTCTGACAATGACAGTAATTATAATTTTTTTTTTCATTATAAGTCAAATTGGAAACAAAAAAATCAGTCTTACTGGGACATATCAAACAGTGTATGCAATTTCAAATGAAGTTTTCATTCCAATAAGACCTTTCCATGCCATTGCCCTATTTAAGGAATAAGGAATCATTCTTTGAGTATTATGAAGTGATCGTGATCAAATCCAATAAAGCCCGAAGGGCTTTATGATAGATTTGATCACGCCCCAACCGAAATTCCGCCTCATAATATTCAAAGAATGATTCCTTATTACTGATATTTATATAATTTTTAGCAATTGTACGATTAAATATTAGAATATTAATTATGCAAACCCCGCTTGCACCCCAACAATATGTCATTTGAATTTATTGGACTGTATAGTACAAAATCGACTAGTAGTGATATCACAGACAAAGCCCCTGGAAAATGTAAATATTTAGTTATATTAATGAATGGAATGTGCCGTCCATCGTATTACCCTGAATTACCAAAATTTAATTAATTTGATGAAGTCAAAGTTGAAAGCAGTGCACAGAGGTGGCTTCCTGTTGGTGAAACAGTGTTGTTACATGAGTAATAAATCGTTATAATTAACAAATAAAATGTCAGCACTTCATTTCCGGAATGGAGATGCAAAGTTTCTACTTTTTTATATTCATCAACCTCTTTCTTAAAGAAGCGTTAAAATAAGCCAATTCTTCTCTCCATGAAGTACCAATCAGCATGGGCATGAATGGAAATGGCTGACATTAACATGGCGTTGTTATAACGATAATGTTTGACTATTGACTTTAAAATTTTGCATGAATTACACATCCCCTGGTCTTTATTTTGATATGTTTTCATCAAATATACCAGATACCTGAACACTAAAGTACTAAACACCTACTCGAACTGATTACAAATCAGAAAATTATGAAGATGTGGCTTATTATAATCGCTATTTTCTTTTCAATGAGAAAACTAATTGCCATCTATTTTAGAACATGTTAAATTTATTGCGAACATACAGTAGTTAATATATTCAAATAAATTCTGTCGAAGTCATTTCAATATTTGTAAAATTAGTGCTGAAGCAATGAAAAACTGGTTTTAAGTATAACACTAAGTCATTTTTCGAAAAAAAAGAACCAAAGAACAGATGTCCAATTCTAACCATTATTATAGTAGAAGTATCAGCTGATACTTTTACAAGGAAATAAATATGACAGAAAGGTCAAAACGACACACAATAATGGAATTATGCCGTTTAGAATCAAATATTTGATGGAAATTGCTTTATATAGTGTTTGGCTGACGATTCAAATGTGCCAAACACAGAGGGGAAACCTGTCAAAACAGACTTTTTAATTCTTTCCTAGAATGAACTTGTATTATAAATCCCACTAATAAATGCATTTGTATATTCCCAAGTAAATGCATTCAGTGTTTTTTTATAATCAAATATAGAGTAAGTTTGGTGTTTTTATTAAACACATATGGATTTCATCCGAATTTAGTTTGTCTTTTTTCATGATAACGATACTCTGTTTTCATTTGTTTTACATTTTGATACATATTGTATCGCCTTCAACGGAAACCCTTCCCGATATCTGTGGTCACATCCACGGAAATCTAACAGAAAGTCTGCAACAACGACAAACCGCGGTTCAAACGCTAGACCTAGATATTTATGTTTTTGTTTTTGCAGTAAGACAAAATGGAGAGAGAGAGAGAGAGAGAGAGAGAGAGAGAGAGAGAGAGAGAGAGCAATGGGGCATCATTTCATTCATTGTCGCGATGACCTAAATTGAATTCCACAATGACCACAGTTACAAAATGATGAATGATTCTAAGTTGTTACTCTGAATTCATGAAAATATGAAAATAGAAATATTTACATTTGGTTAACAACCCTCTTTCAATAATCTTGCTTTCTCCATTTGAAAATTTCCTTTTTAAAACAGATAGACTGGTTCGAGTAAAGGACGTTCTAACAATCTGACGAAGTACACCATACTTCATAGAGAGAAGAATTGGCTTATTTTAACGCTTCTTTAAGAAAGAGGTTGATGAATATAAAAAAGTAGAAACTTTGCATCTCCATTCCGGAAATGAAGTGCTGACATTTTATATCGGTCCCATTGATTGCGTGTATTGGTTTTGTTGGCTATCTGGAAGCAATGTCAAGAACCAAACCGTATCTTGTTTGCAAACATCGACTTCTCTCTTTTGGAACCATAACATTTTCAATAGAGGCCATTCAAACAAGTCATAAATCATTGTAGTTAACAAGTATTGTTTGGGCTTAATGACAGACTAAATCCAGGGTTAAGGAAAGTGTCTTTATTCCCAAGTATCCGCCAAGGTTGGTGACATGTACGGTTGTGACAATGCAGAAAAACTGTTAGCAGTAGCAGGTTACAGCTAATGAAGTATTAAGCCAACCGAGGTAATTACAATTCACTTATAGGCAAAACAACTTCCGTAAAATATTAACCTTTTGATATTTCTAAGTACAATTTCGTTTTTATCTTTTCCTAAAACAAAATTGATATCCGGGGTGTTATAAGCACTTGTACAGGAACCGGAAATGAAAACTTGAGTAAAATTAACAGCCCCTAGTAACATTTCAACTAGCCACCCGATCAGTAGGACAAAGTAGAAATCCTCGAGAAAAAAAACGGACATTTTCCAAAGTTTTATGACTGCACAGAATCGCAGATAAGTTTTTTCTATAAATTAAATCGAACCATTAGTTACAAAAACGGCGTTTGTTGGGTGGTCGTCTAGAACGAGCAATGTCGTCAATATAACGTGCAAACATTAATACTCGCCACAATTTATCAAGAAACACCGAATTATGTGTGAACAATATGTAGTTATCATTACTCTTTACAAGGTTAACTATCGAAGAAGCTATTATTTTGATGAACGACCACACATGAAACAAGAAAAGGGGGTTCTAACTATTAGTGTCAAATTCAATCATGAAAGTTATTAAAGATATTCACATTGTTCCATTTATCTTCTATTTTTTGTGTTGACTTCATGTGTTTTTCGCAGCAGAAATGAGGCAAGGGTCCATGACCAAGTATGTCTATTTAAACGTAAGACCCACTTGTAGGAAACCAAATAAAATGCACACCCGATATATTATCACAGTGTTTGTTGTTTTCAATTCAAAATCAATACTTTTGTGCCTTTTTTATATGTTTGTTTGTTTCAATGTATCGCCTATCAAATTCATGTTTATGAATCTAATTATATCATTCAATCTTGATTTAAATCACTATTTTTTGTTTTTGTAAAAATATATGGTTCATAACATATGTCTATGTCACTTAAATACGGTGATCGTTGCTCGTTTGGCGTTTTCAGGTTTCACTCAGCCGGATTCTAAAACAGATGTTTTACTTCTGAAAATTTCGGAGAGCTATAATTACCTTTCATAAAAATAGTTTTTGCATCAGCTTCAAAGTGATAGAATCAGAAGTGTGAACACAAGAAGACAGATCATTCCTGTAATGTTTCGTGGCAGGCCACAGTTTTCAGATTAAGAATATGGGGTTATAATTATATTCCGTCTGAGATAACGAATTGCCATGCATCATCTCATAAACTTTTACTTATTCTTTTACAGATGAAAAAGGATGGAATAATTGTTAAACTAGTTCTTTGAAAGGGGAGAGGCCACACAAGTACTCTTGATTTTTTATTCGCATAACCAAGAGGAGTATTTGCTCTGAACTGGGAGGGAGTTTTTTTTAGAAGCAGGGAAATCTTTCTGAAATATAACACGCATTTAATAAAAGTACAATATATTTCAAAATCTTACAGCGATATAAACATTCTGAAAATATTAAAACCGGAATACATATATAAAAGAGTTTTTCTTTACTTTCTCTAAAACACTAGTTTTTCTCTCTTCAATTTTATATGTTCATGAGATAACTCAAATCAACACAACTTTCAAAGTAGTGGTAACGTTTTTGTATAACTTTGATAAACATATACCAGAAAATTATATGTATATATATATATATATATATATATATATATATATATATATATATATATATATATATATATATAAATTCAATCTGTAACATGTGTCTTTGGTTATGTTGATAGTCAAGGTCAACTGTTGCATCCACTTCTATACAAGTCTGTCAGCGATCATTAATTTGGGTCACAACGTTTCATTACATCAAACAAAAGATAGTTATTACACGTTTAGGCAATAATACACAATTGTAAACAATCCCAAGGGAATAAAAATAAGATGGAAAGTTTTTAGCACATCGAAAGAAGAAAGTGATATAAAAAAGTTCCTTTTATCGTCTGCCTGATGTAAATAAAGTTTTCGGCAGGACAAACCAGCGAAAGAAATGACGTATATCGATTAAACATAGCTTGTTTGTGAAAAATAGATTTGCAAAAATGCTTTCAACCCTTGATAAATTGTCCCTCTTAATTCTCATTGTTGACCCAGTAAGAGGAGTTAAGAGGAGTCGGTCATAAAACGAGTGAAATCAAAGAAGAGGATCTGGCGTGGGGATATATATTATGATGTAACCTTGTGAAACATATGTTCTTGCAAAGAAAACGATAAGTTTGATAGGGAAAACCCATTATTTGAATGTAAATATATCTTTTCTGATCGAACGAGGGGAAATGGTATTTTGCTGCAAGTTTAATAATTGGGTGTTGGGTGGGTTTATATTCAAATATATGGTACCGAGTACTTATTGTACTCTGAAGTATATGTTATATATGCATTAGAGACTCTTAATTTTGATAAATAATTCATCAGACAGGTCCACATTTAGCAATACATCACCCGCTATCTTGATACAATTTCTTGTATCAGTGAATTGAATAATTTGTACAATTTCCAAACGCTACGAATTTCTTAAGCCGCTATCTGATTGAGAGCCAAAGATGGCGTCTTTTTGCAGTTTATCACATTACGCTAGCAAGCTGATCAATTTGTTAACGGATTGATTACACCATGGTTTACGTCACACACGGAGATTTATACGATGTAAGATATCGGCTAATCATTACCGTAAAATTGACTCAATCTAGCATCATAACAAAGTTTAGTCAAGGTGATTCGGTTGCATTGCAAATCAAATGTATTCCTGGCTCACTTTTAGTGCTGTTCTCTTGCATTTTGATTGTTCTACATAAAAATAGCGTATTGGGATTTCTTTAAGTTTAGTTGTATTCCTGACATACTTTCAGTGCTCTACTCTTGCATTTTGATTGCTCCAAATAAAATGACTTATTGGGAATCTTTTTTCTTTTGTACATACACATTTTAAAAATTGCTGAATTTGCTGTTACTTTTGCAAGACCAATCATATAGATCTTTAATAGAGTACAATAAGGAACTCGTTTGGGTCTAATAAAATGCGTTGAACTGTAAAGACCAACAGCTTAGTTCCAGCAATAAGTCATAAAATTGTGAGTACTATTAACAAGCTAATGTATCTGTTGGAGGAAGACGAATAAAATGTCAGAAATATATCACAAAATGGCGTCGCGCGGGAGCTGATGTAAGTCATCCAATGAAATAAATCAAGGATGTTTGATTAGAGAATAAAGACTCTGGGGGTGTGGTAATAGAGGGAGGTAATACTAGTATCGCTTGGATGAGTGGTTTTTGCAGTGACATTGAGAGGAATTATAAAGTGGATTTGGAATTTGCTGATTATAACACCATTTTTGTCATTTATTAAGTTGTAAAAGGACACAGTAAGTTTCAATTGTTGATAACATTAACTAACATTTATTATGTGATATATTTACTGTTGTATCATATCTCAATTTATTAACTCTTTTTTATTTATAATGCTTTGGCTATTGCCTTTTTATACATTTGATAGTCTTAGATTGCATTTTCATGATTTCAATAAAGTTTAACGATATTTTGAGATAGAAAAATGGAATATATATAAAATCATTGTGGCTGTATCTTGCAACTCATTTTAGAGGATGTAAAAAAGGAGATTGGTTTAAATATATTTTACTGTCAAAAAGAAGCTTGACAGTATAAATTTAGATTTTAAAAATAATTTGTTTCCTCTGACATGGGTGAATGCGATAAAGCCAAAAACAATTTTTTTAAAACGACTTCTATTGTAATATTTCAGTTTGAACAACGCCTCTTTATGTGTTTATAATTACTTCCGCTAATAATTGTACAACACTCTATTGTATTGTACTTGAAATCCCTATTGTAATAAAGTCAACTTACATAAGACCCTCTGTTGTAATGGGAAACAAATGTTACAATCTTTGTGCTTAGTCTTGACTTATTTTGATGCCAATTGTAAACTGCAATCTTTGCATCACAAGTCATGAACCCTTGTGCAATTCCTTATCAAAAAATTAAAATTCAGGTCATGGCGACGACAAGTTCAGAATGAGAATTTATGCATCAAAGAAAAAAATGTCTTGTTATTCAATTGTATAGGAAAAGTCTTCCTTGAGATCTAGTTAACTGTCTCAAATCAGTCTATCTTTGAAAGTAAATTTCTTATACAAGATCAATTTGAATAGTAAAAGCCTAAAAAACTTCAAAAAGTTTTGCAAAGCTGATTCTTAGTTAAATCTTTGAGAGACACTTTTTGTGTCACTGACATGTTTCTCTTTGGAATGGCTGCGAGAGCTGTGTAGCTTCTGGGGCATCTATGGCTACAAGGTCATTGTAAATCATTCCAGGCATCAAACTTTTTATTCTATTTGAAGACTTCTTCGAAATCGTACATCAGTTTTTGTAGGGTGTTTAGAAACGTTATGAGAGCGTTTCTCTTTGGAATGGCTGCGAGAGCTGTGTAGCTTCTTGGGCATCTATGGCTACAAGGTCATTGTAAATCATTCCAGGCATCAAACTTTTTATTCCATTTGAAGACTTCTTCGAAATCGTACATCAGTTTTTTAGGGTGTTTAGAAACGTTATGAGAGCGTTCAAAATGATACGTTCCTGTAATCTGAGGTTAGATATTAATAGATTGATAAAGCGCTAGATCATCAGGCTTTGTCCCAATTACCAAATGAGATTCTTTGAATGAGGAAATATGGTTTCTGCATTATTTGGAGAGAAAGTGTGTTAAGTATTCATGACGGCCATGAATTGCACTCAGAAATAAAATCCATTAGGCTCCTAAAATTACGACATTTAACCACAAAACAACTCAAGGAAGCAGGAAACGATGAGATTGATTCATCATATATTTATTTTTAATCTTTATTTTTCTATATTTTTACATTTCTGGTTAATCTTAATGAAGTCAGAGCTATCAAACAGTGCCGGGCGATGTCCTCCATTGAAGACATAAATTAGTCGGTCAAAGCCCATTGTTTTTAATTTACTTGTTTGGTCGGGTGATTTATGTATTTGACAGATCTACATGTTGTAACGTTACAGTCGTATGACTGATTTAGCAACATCATATCAATGGTTAAATACTACTTCTGTTAAGGACATGAATCGTGTGGAAAATTTTGAATCGAAGAGAGATAACTTATAAAACCGATTTTATCAAAAACAAGAAAGACGAGCTGGAGAGATATTACCTACTTTGATAAAACCCTATCTGCATCGCTGACTCTGAGTCACATAATACATGTAGACCGTATACAATTCTCAATTAAGTATTGAAGTTAATTAACATATAAGTATTACAATAATTTTATAACATTTATATATTTCACGTCTATCCCAGAGAACCGTGTAGTGTGCAAAAGCGTGTCTAGCTTCCGTTTGTCATCGAAAACAATGTTTTTGGTTGTCTAGATGAGCGAGTGGTGAGCCCACTTGTCGCTCACTGCTACGTGTAGCCAGGAAAGTGGGTTCTGCAGTTCCCGGCAGGGGTGGAGATGCAGCTCCAATATGCTGAATTTCTCTGTTCTAAAATTGGATTTACATGTACTTGGTTGAATCTTTAAAGTGTCGTCCTTTTACTATTATTTTAAAGGAGAAAATTTTAAAAACTAATTCATTTGAATGTCATTATTAAAGCTGACATGAATTCATAATCAAAGCATATTGTCGCCATATTAGTTTCGATCGCCCCTCAACTACCACTGGGGTATATATACCAGTCGAGAAATTTACGGTCGATTGCTTTCCGATCAAAGCATTCAGGTTCCACGGACTTCAAAATGCATGAACTTCACATTGTAGTAGAATGTTTGTAAAAAAAAAAAAAAAGAATAGAAGAAACTACTATCAATAAAACACGAAATATATTTATTCTTTGAACGTATTATTTTGCACAGATAGTGCTGTCTTATTTCGCATGCACATCAAACACGCGTGTTGTACATACAGAGTGCATAACGTCTGCATCTTTTTTCTTAAAATAATGTGTATCATTTAGGGGGATGCGCGGCCATCTTGTACATTTGAGAATAAAAACGTAAATATTTCTTGAACTGACTTGTTTCTTCCAAAACTGGTCTAAACTGTTGTCAAAAGATGAAAAAGCAATTAATATGAGGTTCTACATGTTTTGTATGCAAATAACGCATTCAAGAACACAACAATGCCTTTTTAATCACTTAGAACAGCTGTAGGACTGTGCAGCAACAGACATAAATTCAAGATTTGAATATCTGAAAAAACAAGAGAGGGGTTCATTGGTGTCCTCTCTACAACCATTTGTTGAGAAAAAGGTTGAATCTTGCACATTAATGTTGTAACTTTGCTTCGAAATAGGGTACCCTATTTTTGTAGGTCAACATGGGATCAATTTATAGAACAAGAAAATTCCAGTCAAAACTTAAAACTCTTGTGTCTATGGAGGCACATTGACGGTATATTTTCATCGAAAAAATGAATGCCAATTCAAAACAACCTGTGTTGAATGTGACAGACATCTCTATACCAGTTTCTATGAGTTTTGTTTAGTTCTGTAAGCATAAATTAAATTTAATTCTTTGTAGAAGTAGGGTAGGGGTCCAAAAAACTAATTGTCTTAAATAAAAAAAAATATACATATTTTTATAAATAAAATAAAAATATAACTGTAATGTTCCTCCATATACACAGACAAAAATATATCGTGCGAAATGATGGATTTTGAGATCCATTTTAAGAAAAGGGTACCCTCTTTTGAGACAAAGTTACAACTTAAATTGGCAAGCTTTTGTCTTTTTCTCAACAAATGGTTGTAGAGTGGACGCTAATGACCTTTTTTCATATTTTTTTCAGATCTTTAAACCTTGAATTTAAGGCTGTAGCTGCGCAGTTCTAAGTGCTTAACAAAGGCATTGTTCTGCTCTTGTAAGCGTAATTTGCATACAAAACATCATGAAAAACACCATATTTATTGCTGTTTTAACTTTTGACAACAGGTTTAGTCAGTTTTGGGCAGAAACAAGCCAGTTCAAGTTTACATTTTTATTCTCAAATGCACAAGATGACCGCACATCCCCCTTAATCTAAAATCACATATCTAACTCATTATTGTTCCTTTCAAAAATTAATCACTGCGATTTATTCCTTGAATTACATTGAAATCAATGTTAGATGTGGGAATTAATATTCTTGGAATTTTTTGGTTAATAAGGATGGAAAGAGGGGTTTGTGGTGTCTGTTGTTGTCTATATAAACATATAAATTTAGTAATCCACAACTAATATGGTGGTAGTCGGAGATAAAAGGGAAATAATGCGTATTTATTAATTCATGTTAGCTTTAAGTTGTTTTTACATTTTCAGAAAAAATGATTCTCTTTTCTAATCTTCTTTATACTTCTTGTCAAAGTCAACAACTTTCAATGAGAACATGGTTATATTGACAATCCTAGATCAGAATAAACCCATAAATAATAGAAATAAGGAAATTCCACGATTGTCAATATATTTTGTACATTCCTGTATGAAAGTATGATTTTGTACCTTATACGTTTGAGGAAAGTAATAACAATGCAATATTTATTAATAAATTAGACTTGTAAAACAAAATGCATAGTAATACAATGAAGCAAACCCATTAATTAAATCACTGAGTGTGCTTTAATTACTTTAAACATGGCTCATTTTAATCTATGGTGCTGTATCGATAATAAATCAAACGTGTCACTGGGCGTCAATTTCGTTTATTTTTGAGTCACAGTATGTGTATACTTACAAGGGGAGAGGCAAGATGCGTCAACATTCATTATTTACGTAGGCTATTAAGATTCTTTCGACTAAGTATGACATTATAACAAAGTCAATATTTTCTATCTTGCATTTTTGCCGACATTGGCCCGCTATTTGATTCTTTTTTGCCAGATTTTTCGTATCAATACATCATCATGCACGTGCCCCTATTCGAGTGAATGCTTTATTTGTGTCGCGATCGCGCTTATCACGTGACGTTATGATGTATGAAGATCCAACATCAGTATTACAAGTGAGTGGTAATCAACTGTAATTTAGAGGCAGATAAATAAATGTAGATATACAGGGGGTGCTTGTTCCTGTCTTCGAACAACGCGCATCTTGAAGGTGTACTTTAGCATCCAATGACGAATATCTTTAAGATTTATTACTCTGTCAATAAAATTTGATATCCCATTATGCAAAGAAGACAGTTCATTTCATATTGATGTCACATACCCTCCCACCAATATACAATGTAACATAAATACACATGTAGCAGACGAGGAAATGGTTCGTGCAATCATTCCACTGTTTATTTTATGCGTTTCTTTAATTAATCAAGGACAAAGTCCCGATGCTCTACTCCAATAAAATTCACCGTGTGAATGGTTTTATGGTTTCGACAGAAACTAAATCTTTTTAATGTTTTTGTTTATCTTTATGTCAATGTAACAGGTTTTAATGGTTAAATTATCTTTCTCTTTTGTCATTTTATTTTTAAAAAAAGCTAGCTTAGTAAAATCAAATTCAACATTTCCATAGCCTCAGATGTTTTGCACCTTTCTAGAATTCTAAAAAAAAAATTAAAGACAAATTAGATGGCCTTGTTTTAATGGCTACCAGTGACGTCACAGATTGGAACTGATCTTGTACCGACCGGTACGGAGGTCAGATAACCAGGGACAGGCGTCCTAACGCCTTAAAACCCGTAAAACAAGTGCACCGACTAAATTCCGGAGTCTATTGTTATTAATAACATATCAGAATTTTATTTCGATTTTGTTTTTGCTTTTGAGCACAATTTATAAAACAAGAAACATCAAGTGACGGTCGTTGTTTGACAAGGTCGTTAATTCTAAATCATTGACAGGCGTTCTTTTTGGTTTGGGGTCTTTTTTTTTTTGCTTTGTTTTTTTTTTATTTTCATGCATGACATAAAGGATCAAATCCTCAGGACAATGCCAACGTGACTTTAGCATTATTGTTTGAGTTGGTAAGTTTAATTTTTGTGTAAAGTCACATTGAGGTATTCCCCCACAATGTACACACTTTGGCTTTTGGTTAAGAATTCCCGGTATTTCAATGTTGATGTTACTTATTCGATCTGATTGTTATATTTCGAGGCTTGTTATTTACATTATCACTACTAATGACTGTGAATGGCAGTGTATTCAAAGAGATTTTTTAATTACATTAAGCCTAACATGTTATAAGTGTGTCCAGATATAACACACATTTGTACATTAGTCGGTCTTTTTAATCCTGTAATCTGTTTCAGCTACAATAGCAGCTTTTTACAACTTATTAATCACAGTTTGATTTTTTAACAAATGTTAGACTGTTTAGGGGGGATCTTGTGCTTTTCTTTTGTATATTTTTTCTCAAATGATGACTTTGAATAGATTCAAATGAAATTAATAAAAAAAAAAGTAAATAGTGTGAAATTTAAGTAAGGTAGAGTTGTCTACAAATTAAAAAAAGGTGAAATTGTGTTGTTGAGAAGATAAAATCATGGAGCACACAACAAGGTCGTTGAAAATTTCAACACTAAAGCATAAAATTCAAATTTTACAGTGTGCACTGTCATAAAAATTGAACTTTAACGGTCTTCATGATCATTTGATGCGGTCGTTACATGCATGTAATTGGACAGTTTTGTCAGATATTATCTAATAAACTCTTCTCATGCTCGATTAAAATACTTATTAAAATTCATATAGACTTGACAATTAACCGAAAGGTCTTGGGTGTGTAAAGGTTATGACAAAATTAAGATAGGAATCAATGTGAATTATAAGCGATCATTGATTGAACGAAACACACAGAACCTATATTTACACTAAAGTTTGGTAACAAGGGATGATTGATATAACCTATACAACACTAATTGTAGTTGGTTAATTTGTTGTCTTAATTTGTCGTCGGCTGATAATTTCGAAATAGAACAGAATATAACACAGGTTTTCGTATAAGAAAACCATGGACAATTTTATAGAATATGACGTGCAAACATCAACAGCCAGGACTTCTTCTGTATAGATTGACATTTCATGGGTTAAATTCAACTTCAACATAATAATACAGTAATTATCAAATTCAATTCTAGTATATCGAACAACAACTGATATCCTATGACCTCATTACCTCTGACCTACGTCAATTTTTGAACCACGTGACCCTCAGATCGGGTCGTGTCTTATTTTTACCAATTTATCGTGTTTTTCTTGGCATTGAAAATAATAATATCTTATGACAAGAGACATTGATTGAAATCTTTGCGATACATATTACGCATAAATGTTGGTGCTGTCAATCATATCGTTATAGGTAATTTATTGATTTATTTATATCCGTTTTCGGCTATGAAACCACTTATGGTAAATAAGTGTGCAAAAAAGCTTGCATTATTTAGTTTATCATTATTATTCTTTTTTTTTTTATTTTGATTGAGTGTTTCTTTGTAGTCTGTTCCTTTCTACTTTGATTGTTATACGTACGAATCAGTGGAAATTTCAAATTTCAGCAGTTACGAAGAAACTGTGTGAAAGAATAAGAATGTTACACTAAAATAAATTCAGAAAAAATACGCAAGCCTAAAAATAAACCAATACAGGCCTTTTTTTGTTTTTGTTTTTTAGATACATTCGATTCGTGTGGATTCATCTAACAAGAAAGGCAACTCTAAATCTGGATCGGGTGCACAATGTCTGAAAGTCTGGCTTAATATGAAGAACAGTGATTGTATTTCATATTACCACGTGAACTTATAATTTGTATATTATCATTATTATTATCAACATTGCATCATATTATACATTTTTGAATGACTGTGTGCTTTCTTTTTAGTTGACAGTGGACTATCGCTGAAATTCAAATGTTCTCATCAAGTTATTGTTTGCTCGTTGACATAGACAAATTGCGGGATTTTTGTGATTTAAGAAGTTCTCTAAACAATTCCATGGGATGGAAGCAATAAGATAAGAACCTTACAAACTCTGGTAATTGTATTTGAAAGTACAATGTTGCAAAAATTCTTTATAAGCCATAAGGTGATTGGTTTAACACATCTTGGGTGGGAACGAATAATTTATAGTCACTATGAATCACTTTCTCACTTTTAGGCAAAAATGATTTATTACTTTTTATAAAGTTTGGGAAAACATTGCGAGCGGAGGACTTGCAGAAAAAATACCGTAATTTTAAAGAATATTTGCCAACATCAGGCAAAATAAGCGTTTTATAAAACATGTTTTGCGTTAATTCGCGAAGGTTTTGCGCTGTTGCGCAAAATCCAGGAATGTACATTGATTTGCGAAAGTTGGGCGACATAACGTATAGGTCTATCAATAATTCTCTAAAGATTAGCCTCATATTTGCGAAAGTTTTGGGTTTGGCGAAGTAACTTTTGCATTTTCTTTGCAAAAGTTTGTACTCTAACGAGGTTATTTAATTAAGCTATGAAAAAGAGCTTCTAGTCATTTGTAAATCATGGATAATTGCAATTCTGATTAATTATGTTTTAAATATGACTTGCAATATGCACGCTAAGAAAATATGAAATAGTTGTCAAATGTCAAAAAATTATATAAAGGAATGCAAGTATATTTAAAGTTATTTAATGACATCACGATGAAACAACCCGGGTTTGAAACAATCCAGAGTAAGTCTGTATTGGGCAACATCAGTGTCGATGTTTTAGTAATATAACACCAATTCTAGGTTTTTGGTAAAATGCAACGATGCAACGACAGGTATTGTGGCTTTATCGATTTTCGTTTAGCACAAATTTTCGTAGATTGCGTTGGTCAATCCACAAATTCAAATGTTCATCAACATAAGATAACCGTTAACAGATTCTTTTGACAGTATAATTGTCTACGAATTTACCTATCATCGAAATTATGAAAAAAAATTTATATCGTGAAAATTGCTGCCAACGGATTTTTATGAAACCATATTAGTATTCTGTCTTTAATTCTATGAACAAATTGTTTTACATGTATAAAGACAAAGTTAAGATCAGTGACATTCGTGTATCCAAAGTTACTGTTGTGTAACTTTGTCATAGATGACCTACTTCTATTTTTTGTATAAATACAATTGTACTCATCAAATTGATTAGTCGGGAAATATATTAACCTATGATTTCAAAGAGCAATGATATGTGATCTATCAAAAGATAGATAGGTCTAACCTATACGGACGGCATATGAATCCCCCACCCCCGGTCATATATGATATATTGACCTTGATGCAAACTTTTAGTTTTGTAAAATACAGCTGCTTAAGTCAAGAGAATTGAGTTCAAATTAATTTTTAAAATATGTAATTCTTTAAGAAATACAATGTAGTTCCAAAATCTATAAACCATAAAATAAAGAGATGAATTAGAGATAAAAAAAATAAATAAATAGGGGTTATATGCTATTTGTTTTGGTGTTTTTGTATTTCCCCAACTTTTGTGATGATATCTTTTCATCCTAGTATGTCTCTATATAAGTGTCTAAGTCTTATGGATGCAAAAAGCATCCTTAATCTGTGTATGATATTTTTCATGTCGTATGTAAAAACTAAAATTTTTAATCAGCTATTTATTGCTCTACATTTGTCGCATCATGTTTAAATATGGTGCATTTTTATCTCCTTTTCATAATCTGAAGTATTCATCCATTTAAATCCTTTATTTATTTCTTCATTCCATCCACACAGATTGTGCACTCTGCTCAAACCTCAAACAGTTGAAAAACATTAAAAAAAAAATAGATGATTTTTCATAATCGAGTGATAATAGTTACTTTTTTAATTATTATTTCATTGATTATCTCTAATAATAATCATCAAAGTTTAAATTAAGGAAAATTCATACCTATTTCATATTTCACTTTTTATTCACGTGTTGCTTCTTAATATAATATTGACGCCCTAGCTGGCATTTTGATGAAATAAAGAGAAAACAACAGTAGATCAGCTGTTAATGTCAGGAGCATGGCGATTTTCTCTGATCGATACCTAATTATTTAATGCAGTTGTAAATAAACAGAAATACACATTATTTATGATGGATTTATGGTCTGCATGCTAATGGTATTATAGGATTGATGCTACGCAGAACTTGGCATTATCATTCTTTAGCTCATTTTTTTTCTTTGCTGAAAGTCTAAATATAGATAAAGATCTGTCACTTCAAAAGCTTTGGTTTTTAAAATTTTGTTCAATTTTGAAGATTTTTTTTAAATCTTCAGTAAAAAACAAATAATGAAGATAAACCAAGAATTAAATGGTTAAAAAATCTGCCGGAATTGATAGCCATCCACACAGAAAACAGAAATATTAGCCTTAATGTATAGGTAACCCTCCTCCGGGAGAATACGTGTACGTATATATATATATGTGTTTCAGTTACGGCCATGCCTCTAACACCATTAATTTAAGGCTTAGAAAGTTTCAATGACATAAAATAACTTTCACAACAAAGTTTCGTTGCATACCAAATGCATTAATTTGATGTTTACCTACGATATGAATATGTAACATCAAATTTGATATTATCTTTAGCCCCCCCCCCCCCCCAAAAAAAAAAAAAAAATTAAAGAAATATGATTAAAATTTAGTTAACTAAAGAGAGATTGAGAGTAAAGAAAAACTGATTACTTCGAGTTTACGTTTGTGAAAATCGTATCGCTATATTTTTACTATAAATTTGAAATTCAATTCGGTATCAATGCCTCCTGGAATAGCTAATTCCCATAAACCTAATTTCGGATTTTTTGAAATTGCCAAAAACCTGTATAATTCACATTCAGACTGCACAATGTTAGATCTAAATTAACCGCAATGTATTTATTTGTCAAAACATCTGTATCAGGTTTTATCACCGGTGCAATTGTGACAGTTTTATGTGAATTCTCGCCCGTTTAATTTCCTATTTTGTTCACAATTTCACTAAAACAGAAATTGAAACTTTGATTGAGTGTGAAGTGACCAATCAAAGCAGTGAGTCTGTGGTTATGAAATTATCATGTGGGAAAATATCTAGTGTTTTATTAAGTGTTGGTTTAACACTGTGTTGTGTGGCCACGATCAAAGGAATTTTGCTGTTTTGTTAATTCAATAAACGTAACTGATATCTGCATCTTATTTAATATTGTTTTTCAAATTTAAGATAATTAGTCACGTGAAATCAATAGCAAATTAAAAATTAAGGGTTGAATCTACATGTTCATGTAGCATTTAAGGCAAAAAGTTATATTTTTGCAAATACTTTTTAACATATAAAAAATGAAATGTTAATAATTGAGTAAGAAAATTGTAATGTGTTTTACGATACTTTGATGTTCGCCTTGTACACACTGTTTATGTATACCTGACTTTCTTTTCGTCATATAAATTCCTCTTAATAAGCAAATCAGGTGAATGACTGGTAAGAAGTCAATGTAGATCATTTTTGTAAAAACAAAGACTCCATACATTGTTATAATTAAAGTTTTATTTCTACTAAATTAGGAACCGACATGCTAATTGTTCATTGTACTCGCCTGACCTTTGAAACAAAATCCGAATATGAACCCGATTTATAAAACAAGTTCATTTCTATTTTCGGAGTCATTTCCCCCAAGCTAAATCAGGTCAGCAAGTGTTTTTGTCGTGTTCATTTCAAACCCCCATCACCTCCCACGCCGTGCATTTTGCGCGTGCAGAGCGGGCTTGTTGCCCTTGTTCGGCGAGACAAGTTTCCGTTAATTTGACAAACTAATTTGTAGACGAACACACTTACAAGCAAAGGTTAATCTCCCGTCCTGTTCTTAGTTTGCAACATCAATGTTCTACTTAAATATCGCTTTGTATTGTCTCAATTAATTAGCGGGAAAACATGAGCTTTACAAATATAAACCTAAATTCCGGAAGACCGGTGAACTGGGTCGATCATATGCAATCTTATCATGTGTCTTTGACTAGCTGATGTCCATTCCTTATTACAATGTCATATTTTACAATTTAGCACTGGTACAATGAAAAAAATATTATTGTTTTCTCGATTGACACCTAATTTTTAAATGTAGACTTACCTCTCTATCTTATTTTTTAAAAAAAAAGGTGTGCGGATGATATTGTGTTCAGATACCGGGAGTCATATAAGCATATCAATATTTTCCAACATCAAGCAAATCAAAATACATGTCTTTATCTGACTAAAGAATACTTATGATTGTGCATGTTTTCTATATATTAAGTTTTCGATGACAGTTGTGTAATATCACATCTATTAAATTTTAATAAGGAGAAGAGCTCGTAAGTTGTTCGAACTTGTTTCTAATTCCTTTGTATGTGTTTTATACAATAAAAGATGATCAATTCAAAATACATAGTTCCTACTCTAGTCAAATAAAATATGCCAGTAACTAATCACATAGATCGGTTTGCCATTCAGCAAACATTGCAATAAGCAACGATGCAGAATTTCATAAAATTGCTAACTGAACATAGAACAATTATATATTTTTAATATGAATGAGAGGAAAAACACCCTTTTCGCTGTTTATTGCATTCATATGCAGACACATACCTGAACAGTAAATTACACGTCTCTTAATTCAAATAACTCTTGTCAAATACTGATAAGAAAAAGGGATTAAAGTGTAAATGCACTGTAATGTTTCACATTGAGACAGACAAGTGGTGCCTGTGTATATTGAAGAAGCGAAAAGGTCAGACAATAAAAGACAAAATTTTGATCGAAACAGCAAGTCAATATGACAACATTTATAACTCTGGAAAAAATATCAGAATATTAAACAGGTTGAAAACTGTTAACAGACTGATTGCTAATTCTCTTTATGTACAAGTTTGACATAACCATATGTTTATTTGTCGCAAAGTCATCAGTTTAAATAAATCAAAAGGGTATGTTTCCCGATATACAGTCTGTATATTAATGATTGGAATGAATTCAATATATTAGGATAGCTACAAAATTTATACGAGAATAAACTGCATGAGTTGACTTAATAAACTGTAAAGTATTTAGAAAAAAAATAGCGTGTTCGAAAGATACCGTAAATCAAATTATTATAACCTTTACACAAATTTGTCTGTATACCTTGGAATCAAAGATCATTTTTATTTAGATGGCTTACTCTGAACTGTGTTAACAAACAACCTTTTCTCTCAAGAAAAGCTAAAAATATGCCTGGAAGAGACATCCCGAGTTTATTATTGGACTAACACATACAGTTTCATAAGATTTTTGGGGCAGATGCAACAAAACAATATTCACAGATGCACATCATGTACACGAACGATGGCCAGTTCAATAATAAGTATGCATATTGTGGCGTCTTAACACGACGATAAGTACTCGATAAGACGTTAAACAATACGAGAAATGAGACTATGTTCTAGTATATATCATACAAAAAAAAAACAAGAGATGTTTGTGAAGCACTTATGCCCCCTTCCTTAGAGACCTCTGCGAAGAAAATAAACGGAAAGTGCAAATGAATTGAATTTTTCAAAGTTTAAGGGACATAACTCTTTTAAAAATTGCTTGGTCGTACCCAAAATCGAACATGACCTACTTATTATTATGATAAATCTGTATACCAAATTTTATTTGAGTAACTGCAACTCCGAAGAAAATGAATGGAAACTGCAAATAATTTGAATTTTTCGAAGTACAAGGGGCATAACTCTGTCGAAAATTGCTCAATTGCTCAATTGTACCCAAAATCAAACTTGAAATTAATATTGTTATAATAAATCTGTATACCAAATTTCATTTCAGTACGTGCAACCTCTGCGAAGAAAATGAACGGAAACTTGGTGGATTGACCGACCGACCGACCGACCGACAGAGAGACAGACGGACAGCAGCAAAGCAATATGCCCTACCTTATTCGAAGGAGGGAGGGGGGCAAAAAAATGAACTTTTTAGAAATGAGGAGAGTCAAAAGTATATAATAATGGTCTATATAAACGCTATACGTCGAACCAGCACGGACTTCCGCTTCAAGAGCACATGCGCGACAGACTAAATTCTGACATCAGCAAACGTCTTGTCGAAGACCCGATTTCTCTCTGAATCAATATTGCATGCAGGCTCTTTATGATGCAATCTTGCTAATTGCAGACGTATCACCCGATCACTCTTGCCACAAATTGCATTTCTTTTCTTAATGTGTCAATCCCATTAACGGTACTATTTTTAGACAGCAATTGCAATTGCATGATGCACAATATAATGTAAAACATAACTAGGTTTGCAAAAGTGAAATTCCGGATGAACTTTGAATGATGTATAAGCTATAAAGGAATGATTTGAAATATGTCAATCTCCTTAAAAAATACTACAGATCTACTTATTTTCACAATAAACATGTACTTCGTTCGAGTTTATCTATAATTTGAGAATATATACATAGTCAGTTGAAAGATCTCTTGTTCGAACTATTTGTATGATTTTTTTTTTACATTTAACTGTGTTCAAACCCAAAGAATTCTTCATAAAAAAGTACTAGTACATTGACATTTTAAGCCGAGTTCTTCTATCGTCACAGACGTCATATATAGAGGTGCCTCAAGAATGTTTGCGATATTTTCTTTGAAGATAATTCAATCATACCACTAATTACCGCAAGATGTTGTGGTTTTGTTAGTAAACAAGTTTTATTGCCTTCTCTTGACAAACGTGTTTCTTCTAACACTACCATGACATAAACAATTAATATAGTATAAAAATGATATCGATCGCAAATATTACTCTTAAACAAAGTGTTGAGATTATTTAACTGATTAACATTTTCAGAAAACAAGAGGCCCAGGGGCAACATCGCTCATGTGAGCAACAATAGCCATAACTCTGATCAAATCAGTATCAAATTCAAAATATCTTGACAATTTAGTACAGTAAATCTTGCACAAAATGTTAAAAAATCTTCCTATTTCAGAAAATAAGAGGCCCAGGAGCCACATCGCTCACCTGAGCAACAATAGCCACAACTCTGATCAAATCAGCATCACAGTATCAAATTCAATATATCTTGACAATGTAGTATAGTAGATCTTGTACAAAATGTTAAAATATTTTCCCATTTTTATCCACATATTTTTTATGTGAAATATCAAGCCCTATTTGTTGTTTCAGTATTTGTGAGAAGTTTTTCGCTATTTCTATCTACCCCCCCCCCCCCCACCCCCCGTTTTGGCTCCACCCTTAACCTGAACCTCAATTCTCTCCGTGCCAGGAGGCACATAAGGCATGGACATTTGCCTTCCACATGTTGCAGTCTGAAGCCTCTCGTCGTGTTGTGTTCCAGGAGTTCCATCTCGCCTTGTTTCTTTCTACTTCCACCATCCGTCGCCACGTTGTCTTTGGGCGTCCCCTCTTCCTTCTTCCCTCAGGCGTCAACCCTAGAGCCACAGCACAGTCATCTGCTAGATCCTTAATACTTAATACAGTTCCACATTCTTCTCCTGATCTCTCCACTCATGTAAGAAGCTTTTATTATACCTCTACTTATTTTCACTATATAAGAGTAATTCGATATATTTAGCTGATTCCCTGAAAATCGCTGTAAACCGACTGATTCCCTGCAAAACAAACTGATACCCTGCAAAAAAGGTGCGTCAGTTCGATTAACTGATACACACCTATTCGGAACACTAAGTTATTTCTGTTGACCAAAAGGAAAAGTTCCGAAATATTCCGAATGAAATCATGAATATTCATAGCCATATAATTTAATTCAAGTTCGATTGGCTCTAATTATTCATCTTTATCGTATAACATAACTTGCCTACGTCACAGTACGACGCGCGTGCAATTTAATGTTATTTATTTTGACGATATAACTTGTTTGATTCACGAAGAGTTATATTAATCTGAACGATTTCTGATTGATTGTTTGTATCGGTATAATAAAACAGTTTAAGGATACAATTAAGGGAGTCAGCAAGATTCTAGTTCCTCTCAAGCAAGCCTATTTCCCTCGGCTTCGCCTTGGGAAATAGACTTGCTCTCGGGGAACTGGAATCTTGCTGACTTCCTCAATTGTATACTTAAATTGTATACTGTCATCTCCAGTACAGTCAGGTTTGGTATACGCTGTTGCCATCTGCCCTTAAAAATCCTCCTTAGGCATTTTGTCTGGAAGGAGTCGATCTTCTTTTCCTCTGTCTTCGTGAGTTTCCATGTCTCACATCCATATAACAATACGGAGAGGACTAGGCTTTCTGTTGATGTTAGTAACCTCAAAATGTTGTCTAGCCTCCTGAAGGATGCACCGGCCATCGCCATCCTCTTCCGGATGTCGGCTGTGCCTCCGCCGTCCTTGGTGACATTGGCGCCCAGGTACGCGAAGCTGTCCACCTCCTCGACTTTACTGTTTCTGACATTCAGGCTGACTTGACTCTTACTGTTGACCCTCAACACTTTGCATTCTAGGCATTAGGCTTCAAAGCCATCGTAGCTGAGTTGTCTTCCAGCTTTGTTTTCTTGTACTGTGGATGGTTCATTGTAGATGACAGCAGAGCAATGTCGTCCACGAAGTCGAGGTCTTCAAGCATGGTGGTAAAGTCCCATCGAATTCCGGTTCGTTCTTTTTTTACTGTTTGCTGCAAGGCCTCCCAGACTGATGAACCTCATCTTCCTAAAGCACTGATTTTCAGGCGCCAGATAACTCGCCTTCTGATAACTCGCCTTGTCCCTTCTCTTATCAGTTGCAGCAGTTCCGCGGGGCTTGTTACAAGCCACACGAGCAGGCTAGGAGTTGGACTTGGTTGTTAGAGGCTATAAGAGTCGCACCCCGTGAGGAGCACTTTATAAACAATTGGAGCTTTTCCCCATTGCCATCCCAGCTATAACAACCTTTGGAACCGAATCGTGATTTGATCAAAGTTTGATCTGCAAAACCTGTGTTTTCAGTCAAATTTAAGATATTTTGGCTTAATGCTTTCCAGAAAAATTTTAATAAAAATCTTTCAAACTTTTCCTGGAAAGCATAGGAATGAATAGATAAAAAAAACATTCTATATATTCCTATGTAAAAATTCAACCCTAACCCCCAAATTGTGGCCCCAAACTGCATCCAGGGATAATGATTTGAACAAACTTGAATCTACACTATCTAAGGATGCTTCCCACAAGTTGCAACTTTTTTGCCAATATAGATTGAGGGAAGAAGATTTTTAACGATATCTCTATATCTTCCTATGTAAAAATTTGATCCCCCTCCCCCATTATGGCCCCACCCTATCCCCGTAGATCACAATTTGAACAAACTTGAATCTACACTATCTGAGGATGCTTCCACACATTCTTATTTAAAATTCCCTCCCCCCCCCCCCCCTTTGTGATCCCCAACCTATCCTCGGGGGGTCATGATTTGAACAAACTTGGACCTACACTACCCGAGGATGCTTTCACGCAAGTTTCAGTTTTTCTGGCTAAAAGGTTTTTGAGAAGAAGATTTTTAACGATTTTTCTCTACATTTTTCAATGACCCCCCCCCCCCCCCCATTGTGGTCCCATCCTACCCCCGGGGTCATGATTTGAACAAACATGAATTTACACTACTTGAGTTTTAGCTTTTCTGGACAATTGGTTTTTGAGATGGAGATTTTCTCTTTATCTTTCCATGTAAAAATTTGACCCCCCCCCCCCCCCCATTGTGGCCCAACCCTAACCCCGTTGATCATGATTTGAACAAACGGAATCTACTCTACTCTACCTGGATGGTTTTAGCTTTTCTGGCCAAATAGTTTTTGAGAAGTTTTTTAAAAAGTACCAACAAATTTTCAATAGCCCTAATTCTGAATTATCCCCCTTAAATAAGTGCTTGGCCCTTCATTTTGAACAAACTTGAATCCCCTTCACCTAATGATACTTTGCGCCACGGTTTGGTTGAAATTGGCTAAATGGTTCTGGAGAAAAAGATGAAAACGTGAAAAGTTTACGATGACGACGACAGACAACGGACAAATTTTGATCGGAAAAGCTCACGTGAGTCTCCGGGTAAGGTGAGCTAAAAATCGCCTATGTCGATCCTCTTGGGGTGCATGCATAATTATACGATACCGGTATTTAATAATAAAGACAAGAAATGACGAAAAAATGATTAACAAAGACGATAAATTAAATTTTATGGCAAATTTATTGTATCCAATGTGTAAAAGAAAAATTCCCATAAACAGTAATTGATGCAACAGAAAATAGCGACATTAACATTTCAAACGCATAAATTGATCCAATTGGAACTTTCAAGATTCGTGAAGATTGATTCCTCTGATGTGGGGTTTGGTTGGATTAAATTGGTGTCATGACATACCCTTAAAGTACAGCAAAGTCGGTGAAAGTGTGCCACGCAGTTCGATTAGTTAATGATGAGTCGGGGTTCGCTCCTACAGAATAACGCTTTCTCCGAAATAATTTCAAATATTAGCATACTTGGCTTGAAGGGGAGAATTTGACATAGTTTTCCTATTTACTTGGATAATTCTAAAGAGGAATACATGTATTGTCATTAATTTCTTTAAGAGTTGTCTGTTTTGGATGAGGTTCAATGAACCTTAAGATATTTTTACATTACCGCGAATGTATCTCATCAAAGAAAGCGAGGCAATTCTGTAACATGACTTGTCTTGTGAGTCCTAGGAATTAGTGTTGGTGTGTGTGTGTGGGGGTGGGGGGTTGAAACAGAGTGGTTTGTTTTGCTTTATTATTCGTGGATTAAGTCTGATTAAGATTGAATTTATTGATTTTTATAGTAATGAAAGTCTTTTTTTTTTCTTTTTTGATTAAGTCCTCGTTTTAAGAAGCTTAAGGATTTGTGTTATTCATATCATTAAAAGGGGTGGGGGTGTTCGTTAGCTCTCTGTTAGGGGTGTATAAGCTTTCGCATCGTTTCGAGGATGTTTTAAAAATACATACTACTTTCAAATGTTCAATCCCCTAGCTCGATCAGCAGTCTATGTCACTGTTTACTGTATTCCAGCTCATAAATACGTCAAAACTTCATTATTTATGACAAAACTCCCAACAGATATAACAACCAACAAATTTTCATGAAAAAAAAATAGCTGACAAATGCTTCTGTAATAGATATTTTGTATTCAATCAAGTAGTTTAATTTACGACCACAATGAGTGTTCCACCAAAATAACAATCAAATATATATAGGTTAACATGGTAACCTAATCTATGCATGTAAATTCATGGGAGGGGCATTTTGAGACAAGTCATTGACTCTTAATGTTAAAAAGGAAAAATCAAGGTAACACTCAACTGTCACACAATACAAGTAGCATTGACCAATTCCATATTTAATTTTTTTTGTTATATTGAACTGTACACGTGATCCTTTGGGGTCCCCTTAGATTGATTTATTTCCAATAACTGATATAAATGACATAATATTTCTGATTTTCATTAACACAAATCAATATAGCTGTCACTGTTTTAAAATGAATTAGGTTTATATTTCAATTAGCTGTGGGTTTGATTGTTTTTATCTGAAAGTGTTCTATAAATGCAATTAGGAATAATTATCTATACAATGTATAATATAGCATGACACAACCATTAATTATTAATAATTATTCACTTTAATTTTGTAAAATAATAATGTTATTTGATAAATACATCTCTAACAGCATACACAAGAAAAGGTGATCTTCACAACTTGGTAAACTCGATTCAAAGATATTCAATGCACAGACACCTATGAGAATTATAAAACATGGAATTATCTTAGTATAAAAAGAAATATTTTTAATTGTGATTCAGTGTACAGAACAAAAGCAAAAATGTGATATCATCATCAACCAATAGCTGTGTAGCTACTGTTGTAGCTGCAATCCGAGTAAAAACCTATGATCGACCGAGTGACACGTGTACACGTATCTTACAAAAATACACCGTACTTACTCTAGTTTATTTTTTTGTTTAAAAGGTAACAAATGTGCGGTTAATTTCACGTCCCATCTGTCTCGATTTTTTGTCATCATTGAATCAGCTACAACAAGTGGGCTACCAGTTGTTTTAACCACGAAGATCTAAAATTGGAGGCTCATGCATTTACGAGGTAAACCGCGGGTTAATATATCATCATCATACCTGTGAGAGGAATACTTGATCAGGGCTTCCTGCAAACTGTCACAGACTTTTTTTTCTTGTAGAACTTTTAACATAAATGTGCATATTTGGGTTTTTTCTGATTAATGTGAAGAAAATCATAAACATGTGGGATGAGCACCATTAATTTCTAAATTACAGACCTGAATATATATTCTGGTTAGATAATAATCAACTAAAGTTAAATTTGTTTTAATTAGGTCTGCATGCAACATCAATTAATATACCGAAGACAAAGAAATTCTTATTTATTTTTGTGTGCATTAAATATAGCATGTTAGGAACTTTAATTCGTTGTTTTTCTTTTTACATGAAATTATAATGTCATAAGATCACTATGCCGTGTAATAATTGTTATCTTATGTCTTATGGCAATTCATTTTTCTTCTTTTAATTAGCCATATCATACTTGCCCGTTTTAACTCTAAATAAATATTCTGCTCTGATCAATAGTCTATGGTTAAATCTCTACCCCCTTAATGTAACGTTTCACATCAAGAATGTTATATTCTTTATCCTATATTGTACTATAAGGAGGCTAGGTGGTCAACAAATTAACTATCAGATCTACGTTAAACTTTTAAATATTATATTTTTGGGCATCAACTAATTTTTAGAAAAGAAAAAATCCCAATAATTTAGCTCTAAAATTTTTTGTATATTCAAACAGAGCTCTTTGTCTAATGGAGGAAAGTATAGCCTAAAAACGGTCATGACCATTGAACCCTCATAAATCCTTTTTACACCCCCCCCCCTTGCCTTCGATTCAATTCGTTCAAAGAACTGACGCATTGTAGCTTTTGGCGTACGTAATCTAATATTGCAAAAAAAGATGCCAATATCACAGTAGAAATATTGCTGTAACCTAATAGTAAACAAATTAATCTATACTAATGAATAGTATACTAACTACAATAAATAGATCTAAGAGCACTGGTTTTGCTACGAGTTACTATGTTGCACTGGTTTTGGTATTGTGCCAGTTACTATGTTGCGCTGGTTTTGCTACGAGTTACTATGTTGCACTGGTTTTGCTACTGTACTAGTAACTATGTTGCGCTGGTTTTGCCACGCGTTATTATGTTGCACTAATTTTGCTACATGTACCAGTTACTATGTTGCACTGCATGATTTTGCTAACAGATACCATGTTGCACTGATTTTTCTACAAGTAACTATGTTACAAAGGTATTGCTACCAGTTAAGTACTACATGTTCACTGCACTGGTTTTTCTACCAGTTACTTTGTTGCACTGGTTTTGCTACATGTACCAGTTTCTACATGTATGTTTCACTGCATGGTTTTTTTTACCAGTTACTATTTGTCACTGGTTTTGCTAACATACACTATTCATGTGGGAGGTCTATGATTCTGCAAGACAATGTCATACAAGTAGAGGAACTGAGTGCCTGTAAACTTTAATAATATCAAAAAAGGCAAAATAAGCCGTAAAGAGTGTCAAATTTCGAGTGGCTGAAACCTTGAACTAATGGCGTAAAACCTATTCAAAAGCAAACATAAAGTCGCCAGGTACAAAAAACTTCCTGCAGTATTTTCATAATTTTCAAATTAATTTTTCTTCTATATTCATTAGTTATTTTTTTTCATATTTGGTTGATAATAAAACGTAAAAAGGTCATCTGTTAATTACAAATTAATAAAAATCAAGATAATTAAAAGTGAAGAGTACAAAATTCTTACTCCATCGGAATTTATGAATGTTATTAACAGAAACAGCAAAAAGTTTGTGGTATGTAAGCAACTAGTAGGAATACTAAATATAGTTAATATATATGTATGTTTCTACACCTGCCTCCCCATCCATCAATACTAGAGACAGGCCAAGGCCAAAGAAATATAAAACGTAGCTGAAGTGGGGTCAAACATGGCGGAATTGGCGTGGGACAAGGTTGTGTTCCTCGCGACATATATATGGCGACACCATCAGTTAAACAGTGCAAAAAGTGACACCATTCCTACTGCTAAACTTGCAGATTTAAATAAACATACTGAATTTTAAAAACCCCACAATGATTTCAAATTCTGCATCAATGATATGCAGTTCAAAACAAATGGATGAAACAAAAATGCTAAAACTAACTAAAGATTTCTCACTTTTTTTATTGCTACTTGCATTTTGTAATCAACAGTTTATAAAATTCATAATATTGTAATTCACTTGATTTGTGTGAATGCTACACACCCCTTTCTAAGAGTATTGATGTACAATAGTATTCTATCAATAGATAACATGATTGAATCAGTACATGTAGATCTATATAGATTATCACAGTCACTGGAGACATAGCTAGGTCAGGTACAACTGCAGAGCTCCCCATTCCTCTCGACAGCATTCAAAATATCACAGATAGGAGGTAAGGCACTTTAAGTATGACTTTTTTGGATTGACAATATTAGAACAAGTGAATAAGAATTTCTAAAAATAAGACCATATATCAAAATACTATTCAAAACATTAACATGTCTTATTATGTGACCTTTCTAGGTATATGGAATAGCAGAGAAAGTTGTAATAGTATTGATATTTATGGAGTGGTGTAAAACTCTTCCAAAAATTGGAAGACATTGTGTTTGATTTTTTTAATAACTAGGAAAATTCATTTCAAACCATTCACTTCTCAAATAACTAAAAAAGAAATTATGGGGGAAAATATCAGCTTCAAAACTTTTCAATATTGCAGCGATTAATTGCTTTAAGTAATTTGGTTAATGATTAGTACAGGTCTAGACATTGTATGAATATGTTTCAAGAATTGAAGTCAAAAAAATAGATGTTTTGGCACTTAATATATATAGCACATATATATCTGACAAACCAATAATCTTATACCCTGTATCAATGACATATAAATACTGCCCTGTTTTTTTCCCATTACTTTGTAATTAGTTTTCCTTTATATTTTCAAAGTTCAAACAAATTTAAAAATAGATAAAAGGAAAGATGGCTTGTATGCTTGCACTTTCAGCTAAATGAAGTTCTATTTATAAGACTTTAATTAAAATTGTGAGCTAACATGAATATGTTACAGGCTGTATCAAGGAGTCCCTGATAACATTTGTAAACATTTAAAGTGACAAAAGAACAATGTAACAGTAAAGATTTCCATCACCACATATGATCTTTCATTTAAAATCCCACAACATTTCAAATATATTGCATAACCACAAACTATTCATAATATTTTTGTGTAATTCCATATTCTCACACTTCATACACAAACAAAGCCACACCATTCATACATATGTAGTATGTATAGTAGATATATTACATAAACAATTTTTCATTTTAGCACAAGTATTCCTTTAAAGATATAATGGATTTCTGTACCATCGGATATCATCATCATCATCATCATCATCATCTTCCTCATCATCTCAAAACCTCGGAGGAGAAGTTGGGGCCATCAGCACAGGTCACTGACAAAAGGTGGTGCTGAAAGGAGTTTATATTCTAAGCACTTCTTGTCTCAATGTTAGAACACCTTGAATGATTGATGTCTTAGAAACATGTCTTGTATTCTAATAACACAGCTGCATTTGTAAGGGAAAGGTTCACACTTACAGTCACAAGGGCCTTAAAGTTCACATTTAATTGTACCTTAAATTAGCACCATTCTTGTACATCCTTTGCATATCAGACATAGTCTGCATGTGTCATCTGTGTAACAGATCTCTGTTTAATGGGTCATGTGATGGCCACATGACAGACCTTCTTGAGCATGACCCTGAGCACCTTACATTGGTCCTCCAGCTTGTAGCAGCGGGAGACTGCATCCTTCTTCCTCTCCTCCATCAGGTACAGCGCCTCCATCAGATCCGAGTTCTCCTTGTATAGGTCCACCACCAGAATGTTCCTCTTCTCACACTCTGCATACTGCAACGATTCAACAAAAACCATACTAACAAGGACAAGGCAAAAACCAGTTCATTACTATGGATTTCAGGATTCAGAAAATGTAAATATAAGATATTGAGTTGATTTTTGAAATAAACTTTTCTTGACTTCCTTCACTCATAAATTAGATTAAATGAATTACATGAGCATTGATTTTCTCTAGCTGTTCATCCAGCATCTTCTGAGTGAGTTTGAGTTTTCTTGTTAAGTTGGTCTTTTCTTCCTCTAGATGTTGAATCAATTTTTTATGTTCATCTTCTTTCACTACGAAATAAAAAGAACAAATTTTATTAAATTTTTATTTTTCCCGCTATTCTACGTCATTAGAATCTTAATCACTTTTTTGGTGATCACTCATATGAAAAGATAACATGATTTTTAGGGGGTCCAAAATATCAAAATATTTCAAAACTCCACACACAAAACAAAGCATATTGATCATCAGACAGCTGATTTTCGTTGTATTGTAGAGACCTCTGATATTTCGACTTTTCTCATTCTCCTTGTTGTCCATGAACTCCTGCAGTTCCCTGAGCTGTCTCTGCTGATCCACCAGGTCGATCTGTAACTTGGTGAAGTTCTCGATGTCGACGGGACTTCCTGAACGAGCCCTGAGATGATGAGAATTCTGGGAACGGAACCTGGCCAGATCACTGGTGGCATCCTCCAACTGTCAACAGACACAGAGCAGTTAGCATTACAGGCAAACTTGCTTATAAAGAACTTTATAAGAGAAACTCAGTTATATGGAAGATATAATGTAAATGAACTACATTTGACTGTTTTTGATTGAGCGAGGAGAGCAGCTTCTAATTTATAAATTAAGTACTTTGCTTAATGTTATTATGAAAAAATGTATACATCTATAAACAGGTACATGTATAGTCAGAAATATGCTAAATGTTGTTAAAAATTAATTTCTACCAAATATCATATGTTTACAGAAACTTTCATTCATCCTTAATACCAGTATCGTGAACAACACTTTCTGATGTGGATATTAAGAATATTGATAATACATATATGTTACGTGTATTAAGAATATGTATCTGAGTTCCTAGAATAATGTCAGAATAATTTGAAATGAATTGACTTTAATACAATCATCGTTAATTTCAGAATAACATGCCACCTACCATATGAGTGACTTTCCTAAGCTCATCTTCAAGTCTTTCTTTCTCCAACTGAAGGGCCTGCATCTTCTCCTGTATACGATTTAAGGTGTAAACTTAAAACTTCCCCATGATGATATATTGAATGTCATATATTACAAGTATTTAAATATACATTGGTGAATTTAGAACATGTTGCCATTTCAATAATTAATGTCTCAAAATCAAGAAATCGGTGGTGCACAAAAGGTTATCTTTCATATTTGTTCAATGATTGCAGAGGAATGGATCTTTCTTTGGGGTGGGGTTTCTGCATTTGGGAGTCTTAGTCTGTAGGTTTGATTTTATGAGGAAGAATTGGATCACATGGACAATGTAATTGTGTTTTTAAATTTATGTATGGTGTTGAAATTGGTATCTTTAACCAAACTGTCTAACAATTTAGGCGCAAGTATCACAGAAATTGCTACAAAACTACTTACAATCAAAAGTCCTGTTAAGTAAAATCACAATTCTTGTATATTTAAAATGGCTTTAAAAAATCCTTAGGATGTGCTTAGGATATCAAAACAAGCACTAAATCATAACATCAATGCCAATCTCATCAGTTTTTTAATTCCTCTAAAATAAAGAAGCTAGATATTTTACAGCAGAAAGTGTCTAAACACTGAGATAGAAGTTGGAGATTTACTATGCTGTCCAAACAGATATCTAATTGGCTGACCTTTTCCTTGTACAAGTGATTGGCGGACTCATTAGTTTCGTGAGCTGTAAGATTGTCCATCTTCTCTGCAAGTTTTTTGCTGGATTCATCATGGCCATTAAGGCTGGCTCCATTCTGGAAAGGACAGTAATAGACACCTAGAATAGACTAGCTGAATCACTTTAATTATTTAACTATTATTTAATTGATCACTTTATATAGAGACTATATATACATTGAATAAGACAATAAAGATTTAATTTAGTTAATTTAAAATTTAATTTTTCATTGTTGTAAGGCTTAGACTGATATATTTTTTCAAGTTTTCAACTTTAAATGTATTTTTATAAAGCTTTAAATTAACTGAAACAAAGAAGTAATCAAATAAAATTAAAAAAATTAAATTAAAAAAATCAAGTTAAGTCAGAAGAAGTAATTTCATGCATCATTGTTAAAATATGAACATTGAGTATATGTCAGCTACCAAACCTTTGTTAAATAAAAAGAAAAATGAAATAACATCCAGCAAATACATGTATGAATAATTTGGTTAGCATTCTACAAAATATGTACTACATGAAATAAAATACTTCATGTCCCA
Source organism: Magallana nippona (assembly GCA_033439105.1). Lineage (NCBI taxonomy): Eukaryota > Metazoa > Mollusca > Bivalvia > Ostreida > Ostreidae > Magallana > Magallana nippona. Next base: position 17,887,593 of record CM065923.1, read on the forward strand.
TCTAAATAAAGACATTAACTTTGTTATGTTGAAACAATAAAAAAAAAATATCCTCTTTTTATCACTTTAAAAATCCTTACCCTATTGTAGTAAACATACAAATGTATAAACACATTCCGTAAACTGGATGATTAAAAAATATATCTTGTAATTTAACTTTCATAAAGATGTTGAGGTTTTAGGGGTAATCATTTGCATATTTAACATAATTTTTTTTAAGAACTTCATTTCAGAAATGTTGTGGCTTTATATCCCACTTAACCACATGATAATATATGACATATAAGTCATAATAATTATTATGGTTTGTGCATATATGGTCTAAATTCTGTCACCTTAATGTAAAAAATAAATAAAGGGCTAAATACTGCTAATTAAATGAAATAAAGCAGATACAAGTATAAATAATATGATATTGACATAAATGATAAAAAATAAAGCATGCACACATTATAAATCAACTACATGTATATTAACATTAATGCTGGCTTAGTATAGAGATACACATAATGCTGCAGTATGCAATAAAAACAGAAACATTATGCTGTTGCAATTTCCACACATATTCGTACTTCTTCCCGCAAACCTGACATTTTAATGATAGAACAAAATTACATTACGGTAATAAAAGAGATTTTTTTTCATTTTAACTTTGAAGTGTCAGTGTACAATACAGGAAATAAAGGCCTAGGTTGTAAAATTCTTCATTTATTTTTTCAAGGTGCGAACTTGATCCACAACCAAACTTCAAACCATGAAACCTGTAGCAAGTAAAATATCACGGAGTGTGAGTCAAGCAGGTACTACAACATGTAAGGCCCAAACGGATCAGAACTACACAATAGGGGAAACTTGCAGGATTTGGTACCAAATACTAGACTTTTAAAGGATTAACTAAGTTAAATGATATATAAAGTTTATTAGCTAGGTGTTCAGACTAGGGAAACAACTCAATTTCTTATTAAAATATCATGCGATATGGTTGTATTAGCCTAGGACATATACAGTAGATTTTGAAAAGTAGGATATAAGGCAGGTTGAATATACAGAAGCAAGCAATATGAAGATACAAGTTGCTGTCAATAAATGACCATTATAATGTATGGTTGAACATGAATATCTGTGTAAGATAAACAATAACTTCAGTTATGTATGGATCAAAGCAATGATTTGTTGGTTAGGAGTATAAGTATAGATGTGTACAGGTTTTGATTCACAATGACAGGAAGTCTAAGTAACTAATTGATAGTCAGCTTGCTTGGATGTGGAAGCTTATTCTGAGTGAGCTATATGACCCGAATGACTTTTGATGGTGATTTGCGGGTACCTTGGGATGGGCCAGCTTATCGACCGTATCATCCACCCGAAGCAATTTGTGTTGTATTGTTGACAGTTTTTCCTCGAGGAATGTGTTCCGTTCTTGTAATTTGTCAATCACATGCTTTAGGTGCAGAGAAGTGAGAAAAAGTGAGGATTAAATCGGAACTGTAACATCTAGGATAAAACTTTTCACAGAGGAGATAGTGTTTAATTTCATTCTATATGTAATCAATTGTTTGCATTAATCATCAGATGCACATGTTATTGCTAACCCTTGTACCCAACTAACATGTTCTATTTGCTGTTTAACTTTGTGTATACCTGGGCATGCGCTGGTATAACTGTATTCTGGAACTGTTCCAACTGGAACTTCAGTTTACGAGTTTCATCAAGAAGAGACTTGTTTTCTTCTTCTAATTTAGCTATCTTCTCCTTTGAGGAGGAACAATATTTAATCATTAAGAAATGATTTGGTGCATGATTGAAAAGTTTTTATTTGAATATTTTTTTTACCACTTTATCCTATTATAAAATTGTTACCTGTAATTCAGAGCTTTTGCTAGCTTCTTTTTGCAGTTCAGAATTTTCCTTTTGTAATTTTTCAACTGATTTCTCAAAGATTTTCTTTTCCCTATTCACTGCATCTAATGTAGCCTTTTATCCAACACAATTAAGATAAGTATTAAATCATTAACATGTAGCAAATACATCGTACATGCATTATGAGAAGTACTGCAACATATTAAAAAGCTACTTTTAAAACCTGGAGGTTATCAGTAATGTTTTGAGTCAAGCTTATTTTCATTTAAGATAAACACATTAATAAAAAAAAATTATTAGCAAAATGTCTAACACATAAGTAGCACATAATATAGCACTCCAATCAACAACACAACATTTAACAAGTGAAACTTACATCTTAAAACTTTAAGACAGTATTAAAAGTTGATTAGGTCAATTTCCACACTTTTTGTCACACCCCCTACCTTCTGTTTTCCTGCTTCCTTTGATGCCTGGACCATTTCCTTCTTTACTGCATTAACAGCACTAGCTTTCTCTTCATCAATCTCAGCAATGCGACTTTCCATAGCAGTTTTTGTCATCTGAAGAGCCTTCTGAAGTTCTGCCTGGGCTTTTTCAGCCTTATCAAACAAAATTAAATGCACAATTACTTGAAATAACTGATTCTGTGTGTATTTCTTCAAAAAAATTAATTACATTATTAATTTCATTTGAAAATTAGCCTTTCAATAATACACTGATAAATTGAAATATCGAACTGCAACTGTTGTGGAAAACAAACATTTTTTCTTTTACATAAAACAAAGTAAGTAACTTGTACACCTTCTCTCACTCACTGTCACCATAGAAAGTATTGCTCGATTTAGACATTAAAAATAGGTAAATAACTTAAAATTAATTGCCAAATACCTTTGACCTTGACTAGAAATGTTACTTTGACAATAAGCTGGGGGCTGGTCAACAGTTTTGACAAAGAAAGGACGACAGACAAACGAAAAATGTCTCTGATTTTCCAAAAATGAATGAACTTAATAAGAAATGACATTGATATTTCTTTACATTTTAGATTATAAATAAAACATGTTCTAAATGATTCTGTGTACCAGTATTTTGTCCTTCTGTAAGGCTGTGATGGTCCTGTTGAGTTCATCCACTTTCTTGGTCGTTTTGGCTTCTTTGTTGAATTCATTAAACATGGCATCAAGCTCCTGTTGTAAGATGTTGTTCTGCTGCATCAGCTGTTTTCTCTCCAGGTTGTAGGTTTCTTGTAGCTTCTCCATTTGACTCACATACTCATCCTGTATACAGAAGTTATAATCAGTTAAAAGTCTTTCAAGAATAAAGATGCATTTTCAATGCACATTCTACCTGCTAGATCATACTCATTTTTACATGAGATTTATCTATTCAAAATCAGAGTATTTGTAACATAATTTAATGCACAAAATAACACTTGCTACACATAAATTCAACAAAATACGAACTGAAAATCAAATCAAATAGTAAACTTTAATGTAATTTGTGCAAAATCATAATCCTATAAACCTACATAAAAGATAAATAAAAAATGTATAAACACACTGTATCAACAAAATATGAATGATGAATTTCAAAATCGAATTAAAGATGAAAGTTAGACTGAAAATGCACCTTCAAAATGATGAATTAAAATATCATTCCATGATTTCATCCTCAGATCACAAACACATCAGTATTAAGTTATCAAATTTCTAAATGTATACTAAAGAATGTAAATGGATTCTCTATGACTGATAGATGAAACTAAAGCTTGTAAAAACAGTGCACTACAAACTTATCACCTGCTTTGCCATCCTTCTCTGCCTTTCTTTGTGTCTCTATAGTAAATGTGAAAAATCAGAATAGGAACTTTAAGGGCAGACAACTCCAATCTTTTGTCATGACCTTTGACCTTTTGACCTTACCTTTAACTCCTCCCTAATGGCACATGCTAACTCCTCCTCCAGTCCCGCCTTGTCATCCTGGAACTTCTTGGACAGAGCCTCTCTTTCAGACTCCATTTTGTCCTCCAGATTGTGTAACTGTTGCCGTAGAAATTGCACCTGTTCGTCATACTTCTTTACAAGTTCTTCTTTCTCTCTCTCATAACCTTTATCTATGGTGAAATTACATTCAGAAAATTATGTTGGAACCTGTTAAAATTTGCTGCTACAGAAAATTTCATTTATCAAAAAGTAATCAAAATTTCACATGCTAATGTAAATCTGTTTAGTAATTAAATGGTTCATTAAGTACAAATATATCATGGATAATCTACTGGTATTCTATTATCAAAATTAATTTACACCTTTGGCTTAATATTTGCTTGGTGCCAAAAATTAGAAAACCAGTGGTTATTTTCATAAGCAACTGCAAATACGGTCAGTAGATCCTTCTCCCTAGCACTACAACTTCTAACCCAAAGGTCAGGAATTTCATTGCTTTCATACACTACCCTTGCTTATCATCAACATGCAAGAACATTCATCGTTTGGCTTCATTTAATATCAATCAATAGAGTTTTACCCATTTGAGTTTTCTGTTGTGCAAAGGCTTTCTCCATAGACAGTCTCTCCTTCTGCAGATCTTTCATCATGGCCTCCTTCTGAGCTTCCATGACATCTGTCTTGTGTTTTTCCAGAAGCTCATAAAAGTCCTCCCTTAACTTCCCTTTTAGGCTCATTTCTCCCTGTCATTTTGAAATAACACAAGCATGCATCCCTTAATTACCCAACAAAACAATTGTTACTTTTAGTTAATAAAAAAAATACTTAATTTGTGGAAAAAATGTTCACTGTACAAGATGGAGCTGTTAATTTTGTTCAAACAACTCGGGATCATAATTTTAAAATTCATGGTATCATCTATATAAATATAACAACAATATTTTACCTGAGCAAAAATATTTTCAAAATCCTGCAAGTCTCGTCGGTACTCATTTTCTTGTTTTTGAAGTTCCTTTTCAAAATCCTCCTGAATTTTTAACTTTTCTAATTCAAATTGTTTTGACATATCGCCTATTGTCATGGACAATTGCACTTTTTCCTTCTCTAACTGTTTTATTGCACTTTCAGTTCCCACGAGAGTGGACTCGAGTTCATTCTTGAGCTCGCACTGTTCTTGCTCATACTCGGCTAGGATCTCTTCCTTTTGGAATGCCAGCTGACCTTGCAAGTCATTTTTTTCCTGCACCAACTTCTGAATTTCCTCCAAAGAACAGGCCAATTTCATTTCCAAGTCTTTGTCCCTCTTACTTTCACTTTCTATTTGTGAGATCTGGGATTGTAGTTCTGTTTTATATTCCTCTTGCAACCTAAAAACAATTGAAATACATGCATCAATTTTCATTAGAATTATTGACAAACCACGATTAACATACATCAAAATAAATTTGGGACACATTTGTTCATTTAATTTTTAAATATATATTTTTAGTTTACTGGTCTATAATCTTTTGTTTTTCCTGCTGAAATTCTTCTTCCATTTCTTTCTGTGCAGCACAGTATTTCCTTTCAGTCTCCTCCAGTTTAGCTTGAAAATCCAACTGCAGATTTTTTTCATTTTCCTTCAGAAGTTTGTCCTATAATTATGAAAGATGTGATAGTACATATCCTATACAGAGCAAGTCAAACAAATACTATAATCTTTACATCAAGTTGAATTATAAGGTACAATGATCCTATAGAAAGAGAGACAACTCCAGATGAGAAAAATTTTCAACTCCTTATCAATAATTTAAGTTGTTGGTATCACAAGAATTAATGTTTACTTGAAATATAGACTAAGATATACAGATTGTCACTTAAACTAATCCTAGGAATAAAAGGATACCAACCAAATACATCAATTCAAAAATGTTTTATTCAATTTAACTAACATCTACAGACCCCTTCATGTTAACTTTGGGGTACTGCTCTTTTGCAGGACAAATTGACATAGTTTGGTGAATTATGACATAACGTCAAATGTTTATTCTATGTCATTGAATTATCTACCAACTAAAAATTCATTAAAATTTATCAATTTGCCCTGCATGAGAGAAGTACCCCAGTTATTAAGAAAGGGTCTGTGAGTGACCACTGCCATCAGTCAGTAGATGAGTTAAATAACTATTCAGACTGTATGACAGACCTGCTCCTCCTTAAACTTCTGCTGTAGCTGGTCTTTTTCGGCCTGGAACTTCTCCTCCAGCAGTAGAATCTCGCTCCTGTGACTGAGCTCCAGGTCCTTCTTCTCCCGCTCATTGTGGATCTTCAGGTCGGTGATTTCCTTCTTTAAGATCTCGATGTAGTCCCTGTCACTCTGAATGCTACTCACACCTACAAACATTCAGGATTTAGACAAATACAGGATCAAAAAACTTCCCAAACTTTACCCTTGAAGTATAAATATTCGACATGCTGTTTATAGAAAAGAAAAAAAATTGATTCATACAAAAAATGATTCAGACACAGAGTATATTTTTGCACTTACTGCAAGTATCGTCGTCATCGGCAGGAGCTGGGGGGAGGCGTCGACGTACCCTCCCTGGGTGGTTAGGAATGTGAAGGCCCTCGTCCTCTGAGTTCTCTGTTAATTGGATATAAATGTCATGTATAATGAACCAAATTTTAAATTATTCATTGAAGAATGTCAAACTTCAAAAATAATTTTCATGTTACTTAATTGCAAACAAGGAAGATATTATAATAAGCAAGAATAATTCTTTATATTTAATGCATATTTGCATTACAAATGCTTGCAAAAAAACCCAGAGTATTCATAAATGCTTGCAAATATACAGAGTATTCATAAATGAAGAATTTTGGAAGTTACCAATGGAAAAAGCAGAATCATTAACTCCCAGAAATAACTAGTAATCATGATAGGCAGATCAATGAGATCATATAAACTGTGTGCTGCGTTAAGAGTACATCTTATTAAATATCAAAGAAGATAAAAGAGGATGCTTGAGAATATGCATCTGAAAATGCAGAAATATAGAAGTCTGAAGGTATACAAATGTTTATATACATTACATTTGCTGAAATCTGTAAACAATGGTTTATACACTAATTAATCAAGGAATCACCAGTGAGAATAGATAGAGAGGGGTGTATTCTGTATATATACATACAAGCGAGAGAAAGTCACAACATCTCAGGTATATCTGTTAGTCCACATCTACAGGTGGATGGTGACAAACTGAGGAGACATTTTACCTGAGGACACTGAGGAGCGAACTCCTCGTTTGGTCTTAACATAGTCTGACAAGAATGACCCCTCCCTGATGGGGATACGTGACCCAAAGTGGGGGGTCTGGCTGCCCGAGTGCTCACTTTTATTGCGGCTGTGGGCCTGCTGTTGAAGCTCAAGAACCTGGGCCGTCAGCTCATCATTCATGTCTTTGAGTTTCTGAAAGGTTAAAATGAAAGAGGTTTATAAAATGATATACTGCAGTCAACATCAATTAACATGTAGAAATATGTGTGTTAAATGAAATGGCTGACATACCTGGTTTTCTGAGGTAGTTTTTGTGAGTTTGTCAAGGTGAGCCCTCTGTTGATCAGGTGTCATCAGGTCCGAGGCTTCATACTCTTCCCACTGTAGAGGAACAAAGAAAGACTAAAACATTCATGATAATGTCTCAGACAGGATCTTCAAAGCTATGAACTTACAAATCAACCTTAATTGCTTGTCCCTGGTACTTTGCTATATCCATATTTTTACTGAGTGTACATTTTCAGGATTAGTTTATTAAATTTGATTAACTTCACTTGAAAACAATCATTATTTTGGGTAACGCTACTTTCTATGAGTCAGTTGCCATAACAACTTGACAAACTAATGACCATCGTTGTGATTGGTGTTTTGGCTGACCTTTTGTTGTAGTTCTACGACCCTTCCCAAGTCTTTCTGTAACTTGGAGTTCAGCTTCTCACTCTCTGCCAGCTTCTCACTGGTCTCCAACATCTCCCTCTCCATCTTCTCTAAATCCTGAAAAGCAATACAGACTACATTTATTTCAAAACTATCAAAATACATGCAACAGAAGCCTTGTCATCACTTTTTCACTAGCAATCAACTCGAGTTTCAGGGCATTTTTAAATCACTTAAAGCCTGGTCCTCACCTTTTGACTAGCAAATAGCTTGAGTCTTAGGATTTAAAATTTACTAGAAGCCTGGTCCTCACCGTTTGACTGGCCTTCAGCCCAAGTTTACAAGCCTGGTCCTCACCTTTGGACTAGCAATTAGTTCAAGTCTCAGGGATTTAAAACTCACTAGAAGCCTGGTCCTCACCTTTTGACTGGCCATCAGCCTGAGTCTACAAGCCTGGTCCTTTTCTTTGGACTAGCGTTAGTTCAAGTCTCAGGGATTTATTAATCACTTTAAGCCTGGTCCTCACCTTAGACTACAATTAGTTCAAGTCTCTGGGATTTATAAGTCACTAAAAGCCTGATTCTCACCTTTTGACTGGCCATCAGCCTGAGCCTGAGGGATTTCTCCTCCTCCTCAATCTTCTCTTTCTCTGAGTCCAGTCTGTTCCTCAAGGTGCTGCTCTGTCCCCTCTCCTGTTCCAGCTCAGACTGGAGGCTCTTAAGCTGCTCCTGGTACTTCTTCTCTATGGAGCTGATTAAATATCAATGAAAATCAATAATGATCTTTAGGATTATAATAAAGTATAATGATATTGTTTTCTGTTTATAATATAATTTTCTGTTGATAATGTAAACAGCTTAAATTTAATGAAATTTAAAAGTTCAAGTTTCTTTTTCCTTTTTTTTTTTTTTTTTAGATTTCTTCATTTGTTATAAATGTATAATGATAACACTTGGAGTATTCCATGAAGTGTTAGTAAATTCAACTGAATTAAACTTTAATTGAGGAATCTTAACAGAGGAACAACTTCCTATACATTTGGTAACCCTACCCCTCTTACAGCAGCCCCATCCCTTAGTCCAACCTTATTACTTACTTGAACTCCAGAATATAAAACAGGAGTTAGGACAGTAAAGTGCTTACCTTGAATTCTCATCTGACAGCAAGACTAATACATGTACTAGCAATCACAAACTACTGATACATCTAATGCTGCATTTATACAAATGATTTGTGTCAATTTTCTTACATTTCATTGTAAATCCCAGGTAATTCAGCATTAAATCATACCTTCTCGAAGACAAATACAAAAGAAACAAGCTTATCCCCTTTTGCAGAAAAATGCAAATATTGACAATCCAATTACCAGCTGATCTGAGCAGAGAGCATACTTATGTATACCTGGTCACAGCTACAAGGCAGAGGGCATGCATACTCTGACTTGTTTACCTTTGGCAATGGATTTATCCAGTATGTTTATAGAATAATTACAACTTCCCATCATAAAGATAGGAAGTAAAGATGTTGGGCTTTAAACTCCGTTGACTTGGTGTAAATCTGAGCTTCATGAATTTATATGTACAAAGAGTTTGGGGGATTTAAAGGTAAATTAAATGCAAATGGCTTTAGGTTTTCAATTCTGAAAAATAACAAGATTAATTTGACAGATAAATTAGACTTGAGAAGCTTTGCATTCAATAAGTTTTTTGACATTATGAACCATTAGTCTGCTCTCATCAAATTATGGTTAGTTGTGGGTGGATAACATATGGGGGGGGGGGGGGGGGGGGGGGGGGGGGGCAAACAAGTTTCCAGGTATCATACCATGATAAATGTCATTAATAATAAAACTTCAACTACTTCTACAAAAATACCACCACTTAATAATAAATAATAATGTATATATACTATAAACCTGCTTTTAATTCCTGTGGAAAACTGGTTCATAGTGACTAAATTCATGACTGCCCCTGCCCATATTTTGATTGATTTAAACAAATACAATTAGGTTTCATGCAAGAAATATTTGGGACAGCATCTTTCTTGAATGTGAACAAATTAAGGTAGTTTACAGTAAGCCAGGTATGCCAGTTCTATAAGTTCTGTAGTACATCATAACTACAAAATGATTAGAGCAAAATGCTTATACACCCAATTTATTCAATCTGAAAACAAAACAAAAAGAAACTGAAATCAAATTAAAAACTAACAACCTTTAATCCAAAACGAAAATGGTTTAACATTTGCAGAGCATTCCTTACAACCAAAAGGTAAAAATCTAATACAGGATGATGGTTTGGGGGGAATCTAATCAAGTCATTCTGAATCCCTCTGTACTTACTAATAAGTATCTGTGATCTGAATCAGAATTCTCCTAAACATATGTGTTAGAGAATGTATACAAGAAAACAAGAGGCCCATGGGCCGCAACAGTCACCTGAGTATCATACTGCCCTGTGAAAGATTCATGATAGAACAGCATTTAAATTATAAAATCATACATTATCTAATATTGGTTACACTGTATGGATAGATAAATTTGGTTAGAGTAGAATACATGTATCTGAATGGGATTCACAGGAGGGGTTTGGGGGAGGGTGTTTGAACTTGGAAGATGAAACAAGCCAATCTTGCAAAAAGTTATCCCTTATTCCTCTTAAATTCCCTTCACAATGAATCTAACAAAAAATAAAAATGCACTTTTGCACATTTCACTTCATTACTAATGTCAGAATCCTCTGACCAAGGGCCATCAGTTTTTACAATCTAGTAAGGTCCCCCGTTGCTCATCCATATCCTTACAGTTAGTTAGCCTGCTAGATGTCCAGGAATAGAGATACAATTTTTTTAGTAATGCAAATTTTACTATTTGATTTAAAGATTCCTGCCCAAACACCAGTTCTGAAACACGAACCCAGACATCATTAATTTCACAACTTTTGTAGAAGCCTCTATGCCCATCTTGCACTCATTTTGCCTGCTAGATAACCAAGAGTAGATAATGTAATTTGTTTTAAATTGCATATTTTTTTTTTTACTTTTTACCAAAGTATTATGGCCCATAGTAGATATGGATCTTAAATTTCACAGTTTCTGTTCAAGCATGGTAGTTGAAAATAAGCCAACAGTATAAATTAAAGGTATATACAACTGATGCACAATGCACAACAATGGACAAAAACTGATAGCAATAGGTCAGAGTGACTCAGGTGATATGTCAAGATATGATTATTGCATAAAGATGTGAAACCAGTGCTCAAACAAATACATGTATAAACAATAGATGTTCAGATGTGTGTCTTACCTCAGTTTCTTCTCTGTGGACTGCTCAATTTGCAGGTGTCTCTCATCCACTTCTTTGGCCAGAAGTGCGTTCCTCGCATTGGCTTCCGTCAAATCTTGCTTAAGTTTTTCTGTAGCCCAGACTTGCTGTTCTAGTGAAGATCTGAAACACCAACACCAAGAGTTATCTCTCTTTCTGCCATCAATTACTATGGTTTAATGAAATGAATATTTGTTGATAACCTACTTTGGATTTCATCGTTGGGTTGATTCATACATTTAAATGTACATCAAAGTGTTCAAAAAAGTGACATACCGGTAAACCTTTTTGATAAGACAAATGTCAAAAATTTAAGTGTCCTAAAAATAAATCCGGGTAAAAATCATATGGCGACAAATATTATTGAAACCAGGGTATATTCCTTAACAAGCATACAAATTACCTCGTTATACCAACAATTCTAAATTAATTTGAATTACTTGAGATGTATAATTTCCTGTTGATAGGAGGCAAATGCGGCTTGAAATATAGCATTCTCCTCGTCTGCTGCCATCATTTCTTGTTCCAGAAGATAGGAGAGATCACAGAGGTTTATCCTTGTCACCAAATCAAAGCCAAGGGCCTAGAACACATACAGGTCACACACCATGAAAACAAATCTCATTTTAAGTGCCATTGGGTAAAAAAAAAACCAGAGTGAGAAGACAGAAAGTAAAAACCTTAAAGTCCCATTCATATGAGAGAGAGAGAGAGAGAGAGAGAGAGAGATCTGAGAGAGAGAGAGAGAGAGAGAGAGAGAGAGAGAGAGAGAGAGAGAGAGAGAGAGAGAGAGTACCATATATATATACTTACAAGAATAATATCAGCACCATTTGTAACATTGTACTTTTCCCACAAATCAATTATGTTGTCTGGCATAGCAAACCTATGAAATATAGTTTTTAGTGGTCAAAATATCCAACATAATGCTTACAATCAGCAGCTTTATCATTTAAAAAGAACTGATAGAATGTCAAATAAGTGAACTTTTGAATGATTTTTTTTTCTACACATAAGTTACATGTTACAGATTAATGATAAACTTCAAAATTGATAAATCCAATTGATTTTAACAAAACACCTGCACATGTAAATTATCTATTAATCGAATTCGTTTTTTGAATTCCTAATCAATGGATCAAAAGAGATTTGTAGCTAAAGAATATTATGAATAATGTATACCAATATAAAAAAAATTATCACCACCCAACATCAGTCAGAAAAATTCTAATCTAGATGCACATCTTAGGATACAAATTAATAAAATGTAACCCCCGGCATTATCACTGCAACAGATGTTTATTATGTGTAAGAATTTTTCATTCTGACTACGACTGTCAAGCAATATGCTACATTGCTTGATAAAGTATAATGTTTAAACATCCTCACCCTGTATGTTCATCATCTAGAACAGTAAAGAGTCCGGATGACCCACTTCCGCTGATCAGGGACGGAGTTGTTCGCTCCTCTGCCCCTTGTGTTGAGGCTCGGAACTTCTTCTGGGCAGAGTGAGCCCTGGGGGTCAGGGAGCGAGGGGTACCCACTCGACTCCGAGACTGACCAGAAGAGGCACCACCGCTGTTGTGTTGGAAGACACCGCCCACGAAGTCATCAAAGCTGATGCGTCCGTCACTGTCTGTGTCCAGTCTGTCAAACAACTGCTGAAGCTCCTACACAACACAGACATTTACTGGTCTTAAGAATGGGAAAATTCATATAGGTAATTGATTTAGAAAATGAAAACTTCTTTGCAAATCACATAATATCTCAATTAACGATGAGTCATGACATTTACTATTGGTTGAAAAAGGGTTATGAAGGTTATGAAGCGATCATTGCAGAAAAAAATTTACATAACCCGCTAAAGTGGATTATGCATTTCTTCTGCAATGTCGCAACCTTCATATCCCGCATGAATCACCAAAGAAAGCATTTTATTGTTTAAGTAACTCTTTCAGATGGATCTCGAGCTTAAGCTGTCAGTTGCTCACAGTTTTGTTCATTTCCATGCCAATGTGATCACAGACTTGGCCCAGCTCCTGTGAAGTAATGAAGCCATTCAGCCCCACATTTAAGGTCTTCCAGATGTTGCGTAGATACTCTTCAGTTCCACTCATCTCTTGTGCTTGCTCCAGTTCGGACATGTTTAAATTCATTTGTCCTGAAATAAGAATAAATCATATAGATGCATCACTCAGCAACTTAGGATTCATCTAGATATTATACATATCATATTAGCAATAAAAATTCCCATCCATAAAGCCAATATATAAAAAACTTTGAGCTGCTGCAGTCTACATGCAGAGTTGCTTTCTTCTCTAAGCATTATAAATAACAGCTCTGTTCTAAGCAGGTCAAAGAAATTAACTTCAACTCTCAACCAAAATACATGTACTTTCCTTTTTTAATAATTATAAATAATCTTTTGATGTTGCTGTTTGAAACTATAGCCAGAATTGCAGTTATCAAAAGACCAATGCTAAGGGAAATCAAAACATTTTGAACAAGGGAAATTTATTTTTAAAGTGAGCTAGGGCATGGATAAAAAAAATATAAAGTTCCCAAGATTGTAATGGTGATGTGATTATGGGAAATAAAAATGATCAATTTTATGTCTCAAAACAAATGTAGAAAGGTACAGTTTTTCTCTATTCAAATCTTTATTTATGTTATAAAGTACATCTTAAAAAACCATTTATAAAATAGATTTTCTTTTCATAAACAATCTCCATATTCAATATCTTGTATTTGTTTATAATGAAAAAAACTCTCATAATATTTTTGCCCAAAAATTCATTTTGTTTGAGAAATCAATCAAAAGCCATCTTTAATGTGCATTTTTGTGATCTTCATGCAAATCAGGTACTTCCTAATCTTTGGGTGGGTTCGACGTCTTATTGAATGTAGGTTTGTAGTTTACATACTGTTTTGAAAAATAGATAAAAGCACTATCACAGAGGGAAATGTATATATAATATAAATAAACACTGAACTATGAAAAACAAGTTTGCTTCAGTGATTTGAATAGCTTCCTTCCAATATTGATCTATGTAAATTTTATTTAAAAAGCCCAGAGAACTCATGTACTATAATTATAGATGTTGTGTTTGGATGAATTTTGTAAACAAATTTATTCCATCTGTACTCCATTCACCAGTTCATATATAAGGTCTGGTTATTTTGATGACATGAAAAACACTATTTAAATGTCAAACATTATGAATTCTAAATGTCAATTACCGGCCGGGTATACTAGAGGATTGTTATGAATTAAGACCGCTGCAATTATTTTACATAACATTAGTTTTAGTTAGCTAAAGGTACCTACATGGAGTAGTTTTATTTCATCATGATTAAGAATTTTCATGAAAATGCAGTTTTGAAAGCATTTCCCTATTGATTCGTCACTTCATTTTTTATAAGCATATAAATAACAGCTGTGTTAGAAGAAGAAATAGTTTAACAGCATCTATAAATGCCTTCATTTGGTACATTTCTGGAGATGTTTTGAGAGGTAGGAAGTTTGGATCAATTCAAAATGTGAACACAGTTTTGTTTGAATAAACAGATGACATGGACTACACGTACAGTAATTAACTGAGAATTTTCATTTATCAATGAAATTTCCCCTACTCATGACATATAAACTTCAAAGTTGTGAGATCAAATAACTTTCACACCTCTTTCTAGAGGTTTTCATTTGATATATGGTATATTGTAGAAATTGGTGTGTGTTGATTTGTGAAGAGGAAATGAACACTGGCCGTTTTGTCGAGAGATTTTTGACAGGAAAGTTTACAGTATTTCAAAGAAATAAAAACCAAACAATTATTTGACAACAAATATTATTCATGAGAAGATGTTTTATATTGTTTGTTTGATATATATGCTCTATAAACTTAAAATCATGACAGGGCATTTTCATACTGCATCCAGTATCATCTAGTCCTCCATTGCTGTACACAACCATCAAGCTTTACTGCCTTCTGGCTGATATACTGTGACCTTGAGTTAATTAATATAGGATGGAATATAAAAAATAGCATCTAATAATCTACATATATTATCTCATCCTGTATAAGCCTTCGGTCACTGTATATCAGCCCTTTATCCTAACAGCTTCCGGGCTGATTAACAAAGACCTAAGGCAAATCTAGGATGCAAAATAAGAATTGTCATGTAATGATCTATATAATTATTAGTATATATATATTTAGATGTACAAATACCACTGAGAGGTAGGGTTGAGGTGGAGGTTAATTGTTGATGATTTGATTCGTTCATCAATAATATGAACATAATTACCCCGGTAATAAAATCAGCTAGATGACAGTGTCATCCATTCTTTTCTCCTCAAATTGTCCCTGCTTCATCAAATCAAAGAAATGTATCCAGCTAGCTATATAATCACTGTCATATTTTCATGGATTGTGTAATACAATCTTCATATCAACCATAGACTTACATGTACATGTATAGCAATGCTGTCACAGGTATCAGAGTTGTTTAATACAGCTAGGTGTCAGACTGTCAGAAACACATTCAGTTTCTTTTACTACCACACAAACTTAATACAGTATTGCAAAGAATTCACAAAAATGGCAATGAAGTCTATAGAAGGATTGTGTGATCTTTCTCTCTCTCTGTGATTATTCAATCACTGAATGCATATTTCTGCAAATAATTCAAATGAATGCAGGGATTTGCTTATAACCGTGCATGCCATGCATTTTGAAGATTTTTTCATAATTAGGAGGCAAGGTGTGTGTGTGTGTCAAAAGTCACTTTATAAATTACATTAGACCAATTCATAATCTTGAAAATGAGAAAGGATTCTGTTTTTCAGAGAATTACATGGTCTTCTTAGAATACACGCCAGAAATAAAGATCTAGGTAATTATTCCTGAGTGAGAAATTAGTGTCTGCTAATGACTGAATAAGACCCAAAATACTATAACAACTACATTACTAAAGTATCCCAAGATATTTATGCAGCCCATTTGGACGTTTTTTAATAAAAATACACATACCTGTAAAAGAAGTGCAATTTGAAGTAGAGGAAAAGGAAAATATCAAGATATCTTCATTGACACTATCATTTTTCACTCGAAAAAATTTACAGGAATGAAAATAGATTTCTTACGAAGACTTAATTTTAATTGGAAATGTTGACATCTTTCTCTATTCAGAAGTCACTCAGAATACCTTGCACAATTTTTCAACGTTATCATCCGGGCTTTCATCTCTTTTGCAATGCAAAATCCCCATAACTTTTCATTTTTAGCTGTGTATTGAAACCTGACAAGCTAGAGGGGGCTTTCAAAGGAGAAATCTTGGGATTTTTTCATACTATTGAATGAACATCGTTTAAACCCAGAGTATTTATAAATATGGAATAATTTAAGAAAATCTGCGGCAAAAATATCTTGAGACAGACTATAGGTGCCATCTCATTTCAACCAGTAATAATATTTTCAGTCCCCTCCGTCCTTTATCATTGATTTTTCAATGCACAATACCTTCTGCTTCAAACATCTCTTTCTCCATCTCTCCATCCGATTCTTCCTCCTCCTCTCTGTCTTCTTTGTCTTCCTCCTGGGGGGATCCCTGGTCCCCAGTCTCTTCATCGTCCTATAACACAGAAGAAACTTTCATAAATCATCTTGTAAAACTTGGCATTTCACCATAATACGTTAAGTCTTTGTGTCCCTCAATACTTCACTTATATATTGATTATGTTATGTCAACTGTTCAGGTTTTGCCAGTTACTGTTGTGACCTCACCATATGCTTAATCCATTCACACACTGTATGTGCAGATCAATTCTCAGATGTATTTTGATTGTTTGTTCCTACCTTGAAGCGAAAATATTTGAACTTGTCAATCAACGAACAAAATATGACACGGAAAAGAAACTCCTTGAAATGCCATACTTACATCTATCAATTCGGCAAGATTTAACTGCGCAAGGTGAAACTTCTGTTTTATCATGATTCCAATATCCCCCTAGACATGAGCCGACATATTTTTCTTCAGAGTCTTACAATCAGAAATAAAACGTGACTCCAAATCCTTAAATTTCTTAATCTGAATAGAACCAAATTGTCGAATATTGGTCTGGCACTGTTAACGACATAATAACACCTGAAGAGTTCCACAAGGAGTAATCAAAAATGTTTATCAACTGAAAACAGGGCCTTTCTTCTAGTCACTTTAATATCTTTAAAACCCCTGAACAGAATTCCCAGCAGTTAAAGATATGAATTTCAACTACTTGTAGCAGGCATTCATCATATCAATATATACTTCCGATAGGACCAATACTTTAAACATCACTTCCATTAACCCCAGCTTGGAACTTTAAACACCTCCAATGGTAAAATAACTCCGGTTTCTGACGTCTTTTCGGCCGCAGTATTAAATTATATTGTTTATTTTTTTCTCACAATGCAATCCAGGAACTTTAGACACACAATGACTATTTAATTAACACCACTCATAGTTGTACAGATTGAGTTTATCGCTTCCTGAGAAAATATTGGCCCCGTCACCGAAAATACATCCAAATAAGAAAATCAAACATGGCAAAAGAGAACTGACTTGATCCTAAGAAAAACACATTCCCTAGTCAATTTACTTATCTATTGTTGAATGTATCAGGGAAAACTCAAAACATTTAAATCTATCTGGCTGATGATTCTAGGGTGTCCCCAGTGATCACATACCCCAGTCGTCAATGTTATTCTTTCCCTGACATAACCCACTCAGAGGCTCATAATGTCGGGCGCAAAAGTAGAAAACGTTTTAGAGGGGAAAGGATTATTAAATTCTGAAGGTACATAATAACCAATGAACCTTTCAAATACAAATCCGGGACGGTGAGTGCCAAATTTCATGTCTGTAAGTGGTTCAACTCTTGCCTTTGACTCATGCATTTACTGCATGGGACAGAAAAGGGATTTTAATGTGTATTGATTGGGCTTTTAAAGTGATTTTCATTTTTTACAGAATCAATATTGCTTGTCATACATGTCCCCCTCAAAATGCAAGAGGAGAGAACAGGAATTATGTAAAGAAATAGGACAACTCAAACAGACGACTCCATTGTAATAGCTATATGTATTAGAGCATGATCATGTTGGTACGTACTGTACCTTCCAGAGTAATACATTAATTAAGTTTCAGATAATTACTTGCATTGAATATTAACCACGCAATGCATGATTTAAAGCAAGTGTTACCTTTATTACTTACAGGCATGATCAGAGAAGATATCTTTTCAATTAACTTACATTTAAGTACTTCAATCAATATAAATTACTTCCTCCTAAGAAGGATTCAAGGTTGTCAACATAAATCTTTTGCTATTGCTTTTTCTTTTGAGCAATGCCAGCAACAGATTTATACTGTTCCTCTGCATTATTGACAGCAAGCACAGCTGTAGAGGTATCAGATGGTAGGGTGACAATGGACTTTCCATTATCATATCAACTCCCAAGTTTTCCACAGAGATTTATTTCTGTTATACATGTATAGATAAGTATAAACCTCCGAGACACATTTTATTGAACACACAGCATACACCACAAGCATTAATATCATATTTTCTCACAATAATCATCAAACTTTAAAATACAGCGGCAACAAGAAACTCCAAAACAAAAACGTAACCCATTTGTGTTTTACAATACCAGTACATGATTGATATAAATATCAAATGATTTTGACATTTAAAACATGTTAAACTATATCAGGGGAAATGAGCAGCCTCTTTTTGGAATCTCTCCTTTGTCAGGTTCTTTGGCATACCAGTACTTTGATGCATCTCCATTGAGTTCATTTCTGTTATATTGTTTTCTAATGTCTTCTAGAAGATATCTTGTCATGTAACTACAGTTCTCACTAGATATGTTGAACTCTTGGTTAAATTTGGACTTTGGAATAGTCAAAATTTGTCCTTTGGAATTAGCGTTATTTTCAACAAAACAAAATCTCTCCATCAAAAGTTGCACCACTTTGAAATGGTTGACCTCATCAAAGAAGTCGGGACCTTGTTTCTGGATTTTACTCCAAAAAGATTTGTTAAAATATTCAAAAAGAATAAAATCAATTTCACTAAAATTATAATACAATTTCAATTCCTCATTAGTAGGGATGATTTCGTGAAGCTTATGATTTCTGACATTACCGCTATGATACAAAATATCCTTCAATGTCCAACACATCAAGCGTTTCAACAAAACTAATGATTCTGGGAAATAATCTGCAATCATGACGAGAGAAAACTGGGCATCCAATTCCCGGATATATTGCATAATTGCAGTGTCATTCATGGAGATATCTTTGTGACCCATGGGAAATCCAAGGGGCATACCTAGACAGTGTGCCATTAAATTCTTCACCACAGAGAATCCATTAGGAAAGCAAAATCTGAAGGCTTTTTTCTCAGGTTCCATGTAGATTTCATCGTATTTCTGAATATTTTGAATATACTCACTGAAATTAACTGGGGGTTCTACAGTGTAGCCAAGACTAAAATACCAAAAAGAGGAAGTTAATCGGCGCCATGGCTCTCGGATAATGGTAATATACACAGTGTTATTTGGCATCATTTTCTCCATTTTTGTACCGTTATAAATTGCATGCTCCATTAAAATGTTAAAAGGCTTTTTAGAAGGTCTGTAATCCGTTTCCTCAATTACGAAAGGCCATCCTAAATAGATATTGTTTTTCACTGGTACAACAAAATTCAAGTTTCGCATGAGACCAAACCTTCTGATTATTGTTCCCATAGTTTCTGTTGCACACTTCATGCACTTGATAAAGACAAAATTGGTCTTCTCTGTGCAGCTGTGTCCCTTTTCCACATCACTCTCTCGAATGCTTGCCCATTTTCTGTTAACATTTGCATTGGTACAGTCAAGGACCAAAAAGGAAACATTTAAAAAGTAAATTAAAGCTGTAAAAAACAGCATAAGAAGCATGGTGATGTTCAGTCTCTTCCTCCATAGGAGCATAACAATTTTCATCATCCAGCCCTCACACAGAATACATATCATCTGAAGAATTCATAAACTTTTCACGTCTTGCAGTCACAGAATACAATGCAGTACTTTATCAAAAGTATGCAAATCTGTCAATGCCAAAATCTGCTCACTCATTCAAGAGAAAATATAAATCTCATATATGTCACCAAGATATATATTCCAAAAAAATTTAAAGTAAATCACCATGACCTGGTTTAAATACACAGGTATCTCCGGGAGCTCATGATCTGAGTAAATTACTGCAATTTAGAAGGCTAGCTCTCAGCTGCAAAAACACTGGTACAAAACATGTCTAACTCACATTAATGCCTTGAAGAAATATCTTGTCACCTTCTTTCCCCAGTATGTCACAGAAATATATTTATTAACCAGTGTCTTCTCTGGTGCATCAGCTGAGCTCACATTGATCCAATAATACCACACAATCTCTCTCTCTCACACCAATTTATCGACATCACAGTACTTTTATTATCCCTTGTGATCACCCGTGTTTCTTGGCTCTCAAAGTTCAGGAAAATTATGAAATCCATTTTTTTATACACCATTAATTGTTAATCTACACACAATGAAATGAGGAACTTGGAAGTTTTCTTGAGATGCATCAGTGAATCTTTATAAATACTCCCCCTCATAAAATATGATTTTATTTCTACTTCTTACATTTAAACTGGTATTTATTCATACACAAAAAAACTATTACAGCATTCCTTCTTTACTTCATAAATTCTAATAATAAAAATCATTGAAGCAATTAATAATGTTGATTGCAGATATCTAACATCTCTCTTAATGAATGCATTTACATGTAATAACTTTGTGATCAATCAAATATGTTGTAGGCATGCAATGATACCTATCTGTTGGGTTTTAAGGACACACATGTCATTCTCAGTTTTAGATAATTTTCCTTGATCATGTTGATAGTTTATTTTTTTCTTTATTTGCATTTAAACCTTGCAGCCTAAAAATTCAGGGTGCATTACCAGGCTATTTTTGGAATTAGAATATTTTGAATTTTTCTTTCAATAGCATGCAAAATGCAATTGAATGCTTATTAATAATGTCATAGTAAATAATTTTAATTGAAACTATATATCCAGTTACAGTATCATATAACATGAAAATATAATTTTGGAATTACAGTAGTGGAATCTTCACATTGTGGAGACAGGAAAGTATTGAAAATAATAGATGATAGGTCGCATTTGGCCTTAATATGTATGTAATATCTAGGAAGAGCTTGGCATTATCATGAATAACTACACAAAGATACAAACTAAAACACAGCAATAATTAAGATACAGTATCTACACATAAATTGTTGGACTAGTTTCCTTCAGCAAATCAATGATATCTTCAAATGCAAGATATTAGCATCCAAAAATATTTTTATTTCAAATGATTATACTGTATGGCACACTGTATTAGGGGTTTCTTTAAAAAAAATAATACTAAATGTCTACAAGAAACTGAATTACTGAATTTAAAGCTTGTCCCCTTCCTCCTCCTCCTCCCCCCCCCCCCCCCCCCCCCCCCCCCCCCTTTAAAATAATGTTTTCGTAATCTTTAAATCAACAGGTCCTCTTATAAGACTGAATTTTTCCTTTCAGTTCCGCATCACTTCTTTTCTGCAACAATTCCAAATGGTTCACATCCTCACCCATAAAAGCACACTCATGACCACTAAAAGTGAAGTCCCTCAGAGTTAGCTTGGCAGTAAGTCTTGACGACTGTATCACAGATCTACAAAATCGGTTCACCTCATGAAGAATCTTTTTAAATTTGCTCAATTCATTTTGGAATTCGAGCCCTCCGTTTCTTATTTTCAACTCCATTTTTTTACGGAAATGGTCATACAATAAATAGTCAACAGAACTCCACTTTTTATGGATATCTTTAATGGAATCCGGATAAGGTTCAGTTGAATAATTACCAACATTCACTTTCTCGTAAACAATTTCTTTAAATGACCATTTCATTAGCTTCTTTAGAAATATCATTGATTCATCAAAGTATTCCATTATCATGACAAGTCCGAATTCCCCCTCCAGTTGTTTAAGGTATGAATACACTGATGCCTCATTATGAGAAATGTCCGTCCGATTTTCTGGGAATCCTAATGGCATCCCTAGACAGTGCGACAGTAAATTCTTAGTCACAGAAAACCCGTCAGGGATACAGTAGCGGTATGGATAGGAGTTGTGATGTTTATAGATGGCTTCATATTTTCGTATTTGTTTAAGATACTCTACCATTGGATCTAAAGCATTATCAATATCTGTAATTACATGTACTTTGAAATAGTGGAATGTGGATTGAAAATGGCTCCACGGTTCTCTAATAATTGTAATGTATTTTGTGTCAGACGGAAACAGGGGTTTCATTATATTTCGGCTGTAGATGGCATGCTCAATGAGACAGTTGAATTTCTTGTCGGAAGGCCTGTAGTCCACTTTATCCATCAAATACGGCCACCCCAGGTAAATATTGTTGTCCCTCGGGAGGAGAACATTCAACCTGCGGGTAAAGGCGTAGCGGCGTAGAACATTGCCTACAGTTTGTGTGGCACACTTCATACACTTGATGAACACAAAGTTGTTTCCTTCACCTGAGGCATCGATGTCATTTGAAACCCGATCTTCCCAGTATTTCACTTCGTCCAAAGCAGATTCGTCTGAAACTGCCAGAGTACTGTACCTTTGATCTACTGGTAAATGTCTAGTCAACAGTATGATACAGATCAGGAAAATTACAACAGGTATAACTCTCCTGATGACAAAACGGGGGGACACCATGCCTGTGGTATACATCAAAGCACAGTTCTACAGGTAAATAATTAATCCTTCTTAAGTAGGTCAACACAGTATTTCACACAGCAGTACATGTGTCCTTGATAATTTTATAAACAAGTGATACTGTATATGCATTTACAAATACATCCTGGTCTACATGCATATATATATATCCCTCTAGTTAAACTGCAAAACCACTATTCTGGGTAAATTCAATTGTCTACATCCTCCATGCACTTGTGAATATCCTTAAGACTTGTATATGTATATGTATGCACACATCCAAACTCACCTGAACATTTACCACACAATCAATACATTTGACATGGTTTTATCAGTATTTAACAGACAATTATATCTTCCATGCTTGTATAATTCATATATACCGGTACATTGTCTGAGTTTCTGTTGATCAAGTTAACACAAATCAGTTCTACATGAATGAAGCCCAAACTAAAAATCTATAATCCTTACTCTTTATTCATGTTTACACTTCACCTACCCGGTTGTATGTGTAAACGACACAGGTAATTCAAAGTGAAAGTAGAAAAATTTGACGAATGACAATGTAAACTTTTTAGCTTTAATTGACCTTGATTGTACCCACAATACATCATCCCAAAGCATTACTTGTCATCAGAGCATGTTTTTAAAAAAAAATTCAAATCACATGTATATATGCATCTCCTGCCATTGGATTACCTGTAATTAATTAGTTTTTTAAATCTGATTACAAACACATATTGACAGGAGATTTAAAATACCAGGCTGCTCAGGACTCTTCAAATAAAAGCTGAGTCAGACTTAAATTGACTGACAGGTGACATGGACCCTTTGCAGATTGCTTGAATATACATACGTCATGATCATTTTTTTAATAATAGATAATGACCTTTGATATCACTGTGCTTAATACTGAATAGAATTATTACATAAGAGAGGGTGTTAAAAATTTTTAAGAAGTTTTGACCAATCCTTTTTTTATAAACAGCTAATTTATCATTACAGTCAATCAAAATATCTTCGTGAAGAAATCTTATACATAAAGGAATTTTATTCTAAATATCATATCTATACAGTGGCGTAGCTAGGATTTTTTTTTAGTGTATTAAAAATCAGCAGGGAGTGCAGGAGTGTTAAAGCCCCCAGAAGCTCCAGGAATTTAGGTTGTAGCTTTTGGATTTTCAGGTTTTTTGATGATGATATATTGTCCCAAAATGTTACTATTTTACATACTGTATGTGTAAGGGAAATGTTGAATTTTAAAAGAAAGCGTATATGAAACACGGATGCCCCAGTGGAAACCAACTGCATATGACTTTTGATAAAAGGCGTTTTGAAACAACTCTATTTTTAAAACATAGGTAATTACAGATTACAAAGCTCACCGAGACGAGGCATCACCTTTATGAGGCATCACCTTTATAAAACCACCTTTATCATATTATATGAAAATCATAGTTAATGATCTTGGATATTCATGAATACTATAGTGTGGTTTGACACAATAGCGTATATCATATGTTAAGAAATTGTTTGATAATCATATGTTAATTTCATACAGTATTGTAAGATACAATGTTTATCAATAGACTACTATTAAATATGTCAGTGCATCCTATGATATGATACTATACAATATTGTGTCATATGATATATAATATGATACAATATAAAACTGTAATATATAATGATACAATCTGATATATCAAAATAAGATATTGTATCATATAATATAATATTATATTGTGTTATACATTTTTGTATTTGATCATATAATACAATATCATAATATATGATACAATATAGATTCATATGATACAATATCATATCACATAATACATCACAATCACGTTTGGGGTAATGCTAAATGTAATGGTAATGCATTGCAATGCATTACATGTTTTCAAAGTAATGCTAGTAATGTGTAATGCCACAAATGTAGCATTACAAGTAATGGTAAGGTAATGCATTTCTTTCCAAAATATAGTGTAATGCTGGCATTACATGGCATTACTTTGCATTACTATGCTTTTTATGCATGTTCATTTTTAGAATTGTGTTGAATTGAAAAACTGTAATTGTATATGATTAAAAATTGTTTTAAAGAAGAAAGAAATAATTCTTGAGATAAAAATATTTAAGTTGTTTGATTAAAAATAAAAAATAAAAAATCTGTTTTTCAATTGTCAATATAATTAGCTATAACAATAAAATTTCCTAACATTTTTAAGAATGTTGTTATTAAGAATTTTAAATCATTTGAAAACTTTTCTCCAATTAGTTGTGCATTCAATGAATTCTTTACTGTGAAGAATGTGTCAACAACATACAATGCCCCCAGGTATCTAAGTATCAAAACAATCTATTGTTTTAAGAGGTGCTAAACACCCCAGTCTCCTACCTTCTCTTGGCTGTGTTCTATTAGAATAGAGAACAGACATACACCCTTAAAAGCAAAAAAGAATGCACTGTCCAATCATGATCTCTGGAAGCTTGAAAATTACGTCCAGTATAACCCATTTGAAATAATTACCCCCCTCTCTCTCTCTCTTTCTCTCTCTCTCTCTCTTAATATCAGTGTTGCATATTAAGTACAATAGTTTGGACTGATAGAAAATACAAGATTCATGTACTTTTATTCTATTATTGCCAGAACACTTATATCTTAGATTTTCAAACCAGACAGGATGCAGTTAAAATATGAAGCCTTTGAAACTTTGATTGTCATTAAGGGCAACAACAATCTTGTATAAGTCATTAAATTTGAACCAGATAGTGAACCTGTAAATATGTTAAAGCGTGTTTTATTTATGAAACATTTGCAAAAACTCTTTATTTAGCTTTTAAATTACTTTTTTAAAACTTATTATTGACTTTTCACAAAGTAATGGTAATGGTAATGCATTACTTTACTCACGTAATGGTAATGTAATGCATTACTTCAAGAAAACAAAGTAATGCTAATGGTAATTTAATGCCCAAATTCATGAAGTAGTGGTTATGTAATGTAATGCATTACTTTACAATGTAATTCGCCCCAAGCCTGATCACAATATTGCAACATATGATATCATATTGTATGATATAGTATGATATTGTTCAATAAATTATTATATTGTATTATATAATATTGTATCATATATGATACATAATATAATATTGTATCATATGTTACGATATTATTGGATACAGCATTGTATCATATATGATATAATATCATATGACACAATATCATGTGATACAATAATATATTATTTAATACAATATCATATTAAACAATATCATATAATATGATACAATATTGTATATTATAATATTATATGATACAATATAATGTGATAAAATATATAATACAATATCATATGATACAATATTGTATCATAATATACAATACTATATATAAAAATATCATATGATACAATATCATATCATAAAATACAAAATAAATTGATACAATATCATATAGTATCATACAATTTTTTACAATATTATATGATATAATATTGTATCATATAATACAATAGTGTATCATATCAAGCAATACTATATCATAGGAATCATGTTATATCATTTATCATCAAACACATCTATCAAGCAAGTTTGATTGAGGTAGGAAGTATTTTTAGCATCCTTGATAATGGAGATCAGGCTCTGTATCTGAAGTTACCTCTGCAATTCATTTATATAGTTTAATCAACCATACAAGTCTGAAATAGTACAATTATCTATTAAACATGTGACGTGTTACAAAGAACTAAACCTTCTCGAGCATCTAAAACCTATGGCTCAGATTCAGCATCCATGCCTGTGGAGTGCATCAAAATCACATTCAAATTTGATAAAGATTTAACCAATGATAACTAAGATTTGTCTATTAAAAGGCACCTGCTCTAATAACTTTAACCAGCTCTAAATCCTTAACCTCATCCAACAACCGAAACCTATGGCTCAGATTCAGCATTCAAGCCTGTCTAGTGCATCGGTATCATAAGACGCACCATCCATGCAAGTTTAATGAAGTTAGGACCAGTAATAACTAAGATATAATCATCAGAGGGCACCTGCTCCAAAAACTTTAACCAGCTCTAAAACCTTAACCTCATTCGGCATCCGAAACCTATGGCTCAGATCCAGCATTCAAGCCTGTCAAGTGCATCAGTATTATAAGACGCACCATCCTTGCCAGTTTGGTGAAGAAAGGACCAGTAATAACAAAGATATAATCATCGTAGGGTTCCTGCTCCAAAAACTTAAACCAGTATCCGAAATCTTTGGCTCAGATGCAGCATTCAAACCTGTTAAGTGCATCAGTATAATAAGTGCATCATCCATGCAAGCTTGATGAAGTTAGAACCAGTAGTAATTTAGAAATGGCTATCAAAGTGCACCTGCCCCAAAAACTTTAACCAGCTTTAAAAACCTTAACCTCCTCCAGCATCTGAAATTCATGGCCCAGACTCAGTATCCAAGTCTTTCAAGTTCATAAGTAGATCCAGATATATCATCCATGCAAGTTTGGTGAAGATAGGACAAGAAATAACTTAGATATAGGACCTGCACCAAAAACTTTAACCAGGTCCGGACGCCGACGAAGACGCCGGGGGTATAGCATATGCTCCCCGACTTCATCTCGATGCGCTAAATACAAAACATACAAACCTTAGATGACAAACTTTTGATCAAGTTTATGATTGTGACTTTGTTCAAATTTGAAGCATCCGCAGACTTTAAATTAAGTATATATAGACAGAATACAATTTTGGACAAACAGGCAGACATACACTCATTAATTGTGTTTCCAGATTTTAGTATGAATATATAAACTGAAAAGGAGTTAAAAGTTGTTCATCTCATTTTAATAATTTTATTGTTGATCATTCTTTTAGCAAATAACATGAAAGTTAGTCCATATATTGATTCAAACGAACTTCCATTTTCGGTGTTTTAAAGAGGCAAACTCATCAATGACCTAATTGGTATCGATTTCTACTTCTCTGTGTATGCTTTGCAAAATTCTGTGTATTTATTTGTGTTTTTGCGTAAAGGGCGCTACGCCACTGCTATATATTCTTGATATTTATTCTGATATTAATGAATGATTTATTAAAACTCTTAACTAAACCTCACCATAAGAGGAATACACTAACTTACCGTTATCTTTTGGGGGTGTTTCTGCTGTTTCCCCTTCTTTGGTGGTAACGGGGGCCTCTTGCACACTCTGTCCAGTTCTGGGACAACTTTCTCTGCCTGTGTATTGTCAGAATGATTAACACTTTCATTCTCGGTGGTTAATTTCATCAGCTCCTCAAAATCTTTTGACTCGAATGGACGTGATCTTCTGCCGTATTTCTTGTTTCCCATAACAAACTTTGGTGAAAGCTCCTCTTCTTGCAAGTCCAACAAATCAAATGATGCTGCAAAATTCAATACCAACACTGCTTCTTTAAATCATCTCATTTATTTTCCATAATTTTCTATATTGATCAATAAAATACAATACGAAGCCTGCAGAAGATCAAGAGAAGAAATCAGTTTATTTCAAAGAGTCTAACATACTAGCAATGAATTCCTGCTCTTTTGTATCTTCCTCTTCATGTTTCTCGAATCCTGGCATATCCTCTGGATTTTCCTCCAACTCTACTCCCTCTTCCACTAAATCATCGCTCTCTTCCTCTTCTTCTTCTTCTTCTGCATCTTCAAACTGGTCTGCGTCCATAAATTGTTCATGTATGCTGTCAGTAAGGGAAGCATCATTCCGCTGTTCTACTCTTTCCACAGTGGACTGGCAAAGGATTTTCACGAAATTGTCTTTAAACTGTTCAAAGTCAATCTGAAAATATTGTTAGTTCAAATACTTTTTATCTTTTACCAAGAAACTAGCATGTACAACAACATATTCATATAACATCAAATCTTTTTGAAATCAGCAATGAATGAAATAGCTCCATCTCATATGCCTACATCATATTTTAAAGAATTTGGCTTTAAGTTTAGAATCTGTGAACATGTATTGTTTTTATTACCAAATGATACTGTAACCCGAATTTTACTCGTGGCGACCTTATTTCGCATATTATAAGGGATACACTGGTTCGCTGCGACTTATTTTTGCGATCAAGATGTAAACTGTCTGGAAAATAACATATCAAAGATATTTAAGGACTGATTCACAGTGAGAAGTATTCGCGACAACGAGACTCTCACAAACCTCATGACAATTTCTCACACACAAATAAAAGATGGTTTGTGGTAATCATCAATGACTGGCTCATTGGTAAATCAGAACACCAAATGCATATTCATTTGTTAAGTTTGGAATTCTTGGGTTTGATAATTAATTTATTTGCTAAAGCTCCATGTTGGAATTTCCTTTGATTTTAATTCATATATAAATCAGGAACGGATAACATCTTTAGCGAGATAAACATATTAAAATTTATTAAGTCTGCTGAGGATCGGACAACTTTAATCAGAAACTAGAACAAATGTCTACAAACAGTACCTACATTCCTCCACAACTTTTATACTGGAAAGTATATATACCAATTTAGGAAAAGCAAAAACTCTTTAAAAACTCAATCTGTACATTAATGAATCTATGTAATTTAGATCATAAATAAGATTTAAACTTTTATCTATCACAACAAATCACTTGAGGGCTACTGTTATATATATTGCCATCACTGATAAAGTGACCTCAACTCAATAAACATCATTCCAAATTTCATTAATAATTGTTTATCAAAAGTTCAGTAAATTGACCTTTATCCAAATTGATTTACAAGGAATACCTCTGAGAGAGCTAGTTCCATTTCTTTGACAGGGATTTGAGGTTTAACAATTTCCTATAATTCCATGTCAACATTATCCCTTTATATTGCTGGCTCCCAGAGAGTAGTGTTAATCTTCATTGACCCCCAGGGTACCACAAAATTAACCACTCACAGAGTAGAGGAAATTATCAATTAACCATTAAACCATCATGATATCATTTAAGGTGCATATAAATTTGAAGACCCTATGGTCACTCGTTTAATAACAGAAGTGAACCAGGGAATGATAAAGCAATTTTTCATTTAGCTGAGTATAATCTGATGACACATTTTAATGACATGAAAATGTAGAAGGAGTAGAAAGGAATTAGGAAATGTAAGCAAAATCTAAATTCCAATCTAAATTCCAATAGGCACTACCAAGGTCATGGATAATAAAAGTTACAAAGTCAGGATCAATCTTACATGTCCAGGGAGCAAGCATTAGGAATCAAAACCAATCTAATGGTCGATAGATGTCAAAGCTAGCAGCAGAAAGAGATGGAAAGTTTTTCCTGAAGATGACTTATGTTCCTTAATCAGGAGACCAAAAAAGTAGTCGGTAATCAAATTCAGAGAAACTGATGATGAAGCAACCCATACGTGGAAGATACAACAACAACACAAAAACAACCACAAAAATTGGGAATCATATTTAGAACAATTCCATTTCATTCACTTTACAGCTTAATATCAATATATTACAGACATTGGTGTATATGTTCCTAGATATATTCAATGATTTTTCCCAATTGACGAAAACTTCGATGATTTTTCCCTATTAAAAAGCTACATGTCCCTCTTAAAATATAAGAGAAAAAAAATCACTTGAAGCAACCAATACAAGGATGGTTCATTCTTTGATTTGACAACAATTATGTCCCCTACCTGTTCACACTGCATGGACATTGTATGAGATAATTATGTCCCATATCTCTTCACATTGTGCATTGTCTGCGACAATTATCTCCCATACCTGTTCACACTGCACATTGTTTCTGACAATTATCTCACCTACCTGTTCACACTGCGCACTGTCTGTGACAATTATCTCACCTACATGTTCACACTGCAAATTGTATGTGATATCTCCCCTACCTGTTCACACTGCGAATTGTATGTGATATCTCCCCTACCTGTTCACACTTCACATTGTCTGTGACCATTGTCTGTGACAATTATCTCCCCTACCTGTTCACACTGCAAATTGTATGTGATATTATATCCCCTACCTGTTCACACTATGCATTGTATGTAATATTATCTCCCCTACCTGTTCACACTATGCATTGTATGTAATATTATTTCCCCTACCTTTTCACACTATGCATTGTATGTAATATTATCTCCCCTACCTGTTCACACTATGCATTGTATGTAATATTATCTCCCCTACCCGTTCACACTGCACATTGTCTGTGAGCATTGTCTGTGACAATTTTTCCCCTTGCTGTTCACACTGCAAATTGTATGTGATATTATATCCCCTACTGTTCAAACTGTGCATTGTATGTAATATAATATTATCTCCCCTACCTTCCCACTGCACATTGTCTGTGACCATTCTGTGAAAATTATCTCCCCTACCTGTCACACTACAAATTATATGTGATATTATATCCCCTACCTGTTCACACTGTGCATTGTATGTGATATACTTTTCCCTTCCTGTTCACACTATGAATTGTATGTAATATTATCTCCCCTACCTGTTCACACTATGCATTGTATGTAATATTATCTCCCCTACCTGTCCACACTGTGCATTGTATGTAATATTATCTCCCTACCTGTCCACACTGTGCATTGTATGTAATATTATCTCCCCTACCTGTTCACACTATGCATTGTATGTAATATTATTTCCTCTACTTGTTCACATTGTGCATTGTATGTAATATTATCTCCCCTACCTGTTCACACTGTGCATTGTCTGTGAGATGGTTAACTATGTCCTCCGCCTGGTCGTCTAGTTGTAACTTGTGACACAGAGCCAGGAGTTCGCTGCGACTGAGGTAACCCTGGTCGTAGACATCACAGCTATCAAACACGTCCCTCAGCTGAGCGATGTACTGGTCCACATCCTCAACATCCTCCACATCCATCTCTCCACTCACTCATCCACCTTGTCTGGTAAAATATTGATCATCATTTAAGGGCATTTTTAATCAGAAATGCATGAAGCAAAATAAGGATATATTTTTGTTATCAGAAAAACATTTTAATATGATATGAGGAAGGTTATTGAATTAAAACACCATTAATTTCTCTTTCCTTCCCTATCCCACTTAGTGACACAAAATTGAGGATTCCCATGTACTGGTGCAAAGTTTTTTCTATGAAGTCAGTTTCTCCATAATGCCATCAACAGAAATGTCCAAAGTGACACACTTATAAATGGTAAGTGAATATCTCCAAGAAAGTTTTTTTGAGAATCAAATAAAAATACACTAACTTTGACATTTTGATAGATAGGCACAGACATAGATACTGGAAGTAACAGTTGAAAATTTAGATATAAATATGACAAAAAGTTAAAAAAAAAAACAAACCATGACAGTATATATCTTCTCTTTATATTTAGTAATTTTTGTATACTCATTTTTCTAATGGATCAGAAAGAATATCAGTAATAAAACAAGAAACTGTTGCACTTGAACGAAGAATCAAAGAATACATGTCAACTATAAGAAGCAGAAGAATCAAAAAATACATGTCATATATAGAGGCAGTGTCAATTGTCACAAAAATGCAATCAAAGGGAAAGAACTCCTACGTGTATGTTCAAAATAGATTGTCTCATTTTGATAATGAGCAATATAAAAATTCAACGATGAAATAGAAAAAATCATCAATAACTTTATTTTAGAGAATAAAATTTTAAACCATTTACTTACAAACACAACAAAATCTATCATTGGGAACTTCTCAGAGTCTCTGATAACAGGGAGAAAACTTTATTGTTCCTCCAGACAGTCCCGGCCTTTTTATCAATGCTGTAGATAATCTTTTAAACTCTTAACTTCTGTTGATCATGATTTACCTGTATTTACCTACGGTTTACCATGTTCCCACTCCATCCTAGATCAATAAAACATTCACTTTTTTCAAAGAAAAAAAAGCCATTTAAAGCCATCCAACTTTCACTATCCAACTTTTATGCTGGATGCACCTACTGCGTCCAACTTTGATCAGCAACACCTATTTCACATGGACTACTTAAATTAGTTTTCAGCTCTAAATCAATCAACAATACCTTGTACCTGTGTTGATATGACAGTTGTACTAGAAGTATTATTTACCAACATATCTTTCACCCTCAGTGATAAAATACACAGCTGACTTATATTGACCTGTGCAGCTAATCTTGTCTACTTGGTGATAACAATATCTCGATGATGTTATTTAATCGCTGCTATTATCTGTTCCTCATACTCGTACAAGACAACACACTTAGGCATTTTTTTTATCAAGGAGGGGGATACAAAGGTAATGTCAAAGAATTTTTTCAAATTCTTTTGGTGAAACACTACATTGGTACCATCATTTTCAAATTAATGACCATTCAGAAACCTAAATTTCATACATTTTCTGTATCAATTGGTGATTGACTCCATCATATTTTAGTAGAAATAAACAAACAAAATGAAAGCATTTCTAAAATATATATGCATATACATTGAAAATTAAAGCACTGAATTTTTTTTTTTTTGAGATATCAGTTACAAGTACATGTACATACATGTACTTAAAATTAAAACATTTAAGTAAATCTTGAATGTCTCTTTTCTAAAGATGATTTAGGTCAATAGTATCAATAAAAATCAGCATTTGTTTACCCTATTAAAATAGATATATAAATATGAAATAAAAGTATTTCCTTCGTTATTCTCAGAATTAATATTCACTGCATGTACAGGGTTAAACATGTAGGAAAAAAAGATGTTGAAATATTCTAGTATAAGTTTTAATCTTAATCAAATTGTAATTATTTTCTCTTTGTTATCTTTACTTACATTTCATATAAGAAATATGATAATTTGATATAAAAAGTATAAATTACAAATGCAGTGCATGTATTAAATCACAGTCTGATTGAAACATTAATCCCCCCTCCCCTCCCCCCCCCCCCTTCTCTTTCAAATGGCTTATGGGGAAGGCATGGGGAAGGGGGGGGTGCTGTCATTTAATCAAACTGCAGATGAGCATCAAGAACACCTCATATAGCATTGAACAATTCATGAAATGATGAGGATTTTCTCCATGGATAACATCAAAATATCTGCATAATTCTTCTCCTAGGATTTGTTTTATACACTGTGAATGTAATATTGCATTGGGTGTAGGACAAATATAAAATAAAAATCTTGCTTTGACAACATTTTTCAGTTGTTGCACAAAACTAATATAAGAGCTTTTTGTAAAGCAATTGCAAGTGACAAACATACTGGCATACGACTAAAAGATTTTAAAATACAGTTCTCAACTGACATTGAAATCTTGGTGCATTTATAATCTAAGTCGAAATTATATTATGAATGCACAAGGCGAACGTGCCCTTTGTGTCCAAGACAGTTATAAGTGTGATGTTTGAGGACATGAAACATATTTCACACTGTCCACAAAAATAACAGTCTCATCCAACAACATGCTAGATAATCACCTTCAACAAGCAGGTAATGTTCAGTTTGTTAATTTTGGTCCTTAATTGTTTCAGGGGTTTTTTTATCTATAGCTGTAGTGCATGCATTGTAACATATCAATAAAGGTCCTTACCTGAACGATAAGTTTTCGTCCATTTCTTTTTCTATTTCTCTTAAATCAGGATCATTCCACTTGCTTCACATTTTTTAGTCCTGAAAAAAAAAATATTCAAAGAGACCTTTCAAGTACAGTACTTAACACACAAGACGTGCCTAGCATTGGAAACAATAAGATTCATATTTCTAAGGACAAGACCTTCACAACCAAAGAGCTATTAAACGGAATACACAACTCTGATCATGTAAAGTTAACATACCTTGAATTATCAATGTAAAGGCTGTTTTAGACAAGGAGGTATTTTAATGATGATATGATTGAAATTTGATGACACATAGTGACATGTTCAATTGTTAAATCTAAATGGTGTTGATAACATAACTTCAAGGAACTCCCATTCAGAAATTTGACCCACCTATAAAATCTTACAATGGCAAAAAAAATGTTTTTAAAATTCATAATTAAAAACAGAAAAAACAAATCCATTAAAACATCTAGAATCTTATATACACTCTTCTAACAAATATGACGTAATTAAAATCCCCAGTCTTGCTCATTTTAGGGCCCCAGCTTTAAGAGAATGTTGATTTAAATTACGCCCAAGATCAACTGGGTTATTGTGTTTCTACCCTTTATTATCCTGAAAGTGATCAGTTTCTGACAATACTAGTCCAGACTACCCTAACCTTGTGTATATATATCTGAGGCAAATGAGATTAAGTTATTAAATCCCATTTATTTGAACTATGATACGAGTGAGATATGTGTCAATATTATCATCTCAACGTCAAATCACTCTGCATTTCTCTCTTCTTTTTTAACGCTTTTAGCCCATATGACCTGCATGCTTGACGACTCAGTGCCATTATATTACCGGCTGGTAATACACATCTCAAATTCATGTTCTTGCGTCTAGTTCTCTATGTATGTACAGACATATATGATTCAATTGAAAACATTTTGGATCATTGAATAATTATCGAATATCAGTTCTACCAAACCAGATGCAATTCAAACTTTCTATTTAACAACATCAAAATCATTGATAATTTTCAAAGAAGTGAAAAATATTTAAGCAATATTTTTTACCTTACTTGTCACTCTGATATCTCTAGCACTGTGAAATAAGCTGGCAGCATTTGTGGGTGATGGATGATAGGTCAATAATGCCATGACTGGTGATTTAATATCATTGTTACCTTATTATAGATCTGCCTAATTGAATTGTCTCATGAATACACCTGTTATATAATCAATAAGCCATACACCTCAGGCTTCAAATTGCATTAAACAACCGTAATTTGAAAAAGTGTGTGTGGGGGGGGGGGGGGGGGGGGGGGGGGGTGCATGTCAATGAAGTTATACATGTAATCTACATGTAGCTAAAGCATAAAAAGCATAAAGCCAATGAAACAGATGACTTACCCTTTGCAGTAAGAACCCAGGGGTTTATAAATATGCACTTTCTATTAATTCACTGTAATTGATAAGTCCTAAAACATTCAGCATTCTAAGAAGCAGAAAATCATTCAAATTTTCTTCACCTCAGTTCAACTCCAATTAGTTCACATGCACATAATAATAGGGAACATTTCAAAGTCAGTCACAATTCCTAAATCTTCAGCCAGCTAAATGCATACAGCGGAACTAAACCAACGGATGTCACTATATGCAATAATTTTCCCACATTTTTAACAGATTTCTACACAAACAGGTTAATTATTACAACTTTTTATTTTGTTGCTATTCTTACCAAACAGTCTACTGTTTATACAAATATGCATGCATTTAATTAAATCCAGCTTACTGTAACTTAAATGTTGATATGTAATATGGGGTTTTAAAATCTTTGATTAAAAAGTTAAAACTTAATCTAGCTTACCAAATCTTACTGCTATGGTCATCATCTGAATATACATTGTCTACACACAGGAACTAAATCACACTAATCCTAATCTAGCCCGATCTTAAAGTGCCTGAAATGCCCATGCTTTGAAAATGCTACATCAACAGTTATTGGTGGATTTTTTAAATCAAAATATTCAAAACAATTTAACTACTTGTATCCTGTAAATTATTGCAATGTCAGAGAAACTGAAAATACTTATTGTTACATATACAGTGTAATAATTAAAAATATTAATTACCTTATCAAACCTAAAAGTAGGATTTTGACTCCATGTCTATATGACATACATATGCAATGTACATGTAATATACAATCACAGCTAGTATGCTATAATCTAAAGATTTTAAAATATCAAATTATTATTGAAACTAATACAAACCCCTAAAACTATCACCAATTAAACTGTATTAGCAAGTCCATTTCAATCCTTTTTTTCTGATTGAATGCATATATGTACCATATCTGCATGACCTACAATCAGAAAAATTTCTCCCAGAAGGACAATTAATAGAATGCATTAACACTACATTAACCCCCCCCCCCCCCACACCAGACACCATTAAAATACTTCTGTTGAAGTGTTTCATACTATGGCTTTTAAGTTCAAGAGTACCAAGGACTAAAAAAAAAAAATTGTGTGTTTAGGATAACACTGATGAAAAAATTAGGTTAGGTAGGTAGGGATTTTTTTTTTATTTTATCATATCTTTTTCTGCACGCGAGCATATTTAAAAACAGGTTTTTAATGGAAATAATATGAAAATCATACTAAGATGAAAAAAGACATCTAAAAATGGTAGGATCGGGGCATTTTTGTAGGTTAGGTCAGGTTACCCGAAACACACAATATTTTTTTTAGGCCCAATTACTATTTCAAATTTTAATGCTGCGAATAAATTCAAACTTAGCACATACATGTATTAAGCAATGCAGGTATATAATTTTATGACTGCTTTGTTAAAAAAAATTCCTGAAAAGTCTCTTAAGAAACTTACTTACCATATTATGGTACTAATCTCTCTGCCAAATTTTCAATCCCTCGATTCACTGAAGTCCGAAGTTAAACAAACCAAACAAGGAGATGCACTTAGAGTTTGCTCATCATAAAATCACTTCTAATAAATCAATTAATTATCACATAAAAAGGACATTCTTTACCTAGAATTAGTATGACAGGAAATTTCATTCCAACACAAAAATCTTCCGGAGATTAATTGATTCACATCCTGTAGGAGCTTAATACCCTGCCAAGGAATTTCTGTGCATTGAGTATACAAATATCTATATCACAGCTCGTGAGCTAAGAGAAGACTTATAAAGCCCCATAAACCCGATAATCACCAATCTATTCTTTGTCTAATATCCAGAATTATTTTACCTCT
Source organism: Magallana nippona (assembly GCA_033439105.1). Lineage (NCBI taxonomy): Eukaryota > Metazoa > Mollusca > Bivalvia > Ostreida > Ostreidae > Magallana > Magallana nippona. Next base: position 17,925,340 of record CM065923.1, read on the forward strand.
TGAAATTACCTACATGAATTGTCACAATAATCTGTTTAAACTTGAAAATTCAAAGGGATCAATAAGTGAAAATTCATGGTTAAATACCGGTTGACATATTGTTTTAAACCCTCATTTATTTAAATGGCATTTTCGTAAAAGAAATGGAGTTTTCAGTTTAAATGACAATTAATGGCGTAAGAGGATACGTTAGAGTGCTTATTTTGCATTATCATATTTTGAACTGGCAAACACTGCATGGTTGAGCATTTAACACATTACACAAAAGAATACACATCTAGCTCGGTCTTTGTTTTATCCAATTAGTTTATCTTCACAGATTACAGGACATATTACAATTGTGTGCTTGTGTAAAGTCAACAGGCAATTCACAATGAGGGCATTTAAATACCTTGAACAAACTCTGGTTTGCATTCCTCTCACATTTATTGATGTATAGACTTGATGTCTTTATCTGTTTTATTTAAAAAGATTTTTTTGGCTTTACTTTCACTTCAATGTCACAAGTAATTCAATCTTTACATCTTGTGTTACATGTACCTTAATATTGATTCAACTAGATATAAATGCATGTTGGTTGTTCATTTGATATTCGTCTCATTTTCCATCTCATAAGACCAAACAAGAGAAGCCCTAGATCAGCAAAATCTGGCAACCATTGGCCGACCAGTGACTGCAAAATGCTCAAGTTCATTTTCCCAACAAGGGCAAAAGAGGTCAAGGTTATAAGTCTTCCTGGTCCATCAATGTCCCTTTCTGTCAAATTTCTTAAAGCATCATCATTCCTCAACCAAACAATCTGTATACAATGACTGCCAATGCAGAGATCTGAAATAGAATTATAAATTAGTGTTGCTATATATATATGTATGAATGAAGCATATATCAGCATCACCAATATTCAGCAGCAAAGGGTATGGCTGTCTGAACAGAGGCAAAAGCCACTGTATTGCCAAAATAAAGGGAAAAATTGTAAATTTACCAAAGTATGAAATTTGTATTGGTACATGATACATTAGTATATGTGTTCTTTGGAGTGGCAAATTTAATAATTATCTGATGTGCAGCAGTGAAGTGTGAACTCTATTATCAAGAAGATGAAAATCGAGGTATGAAATTTTAATCTATTCTCTTTCAAAAAATGTACACTCATATTATTGGGGTCTATATCATGTAATTTTTTTATTATTAGCTTTCAACCATGCACAGGGACAATCTTATCCCCTCAGTTCTTTATCACATATATAATTGTGTATTTATTATATATGTGATAGAGAACAAAGCAGATAAAAGCCCCTGTGAGCATGCAGCTGTGACAGTCAGACCGGTTTAAATACCAGTGCCAGATTATTAGCTCAGTTAATGGTAAAGCATGCACCTGCATGACTACAGATTCAGGGGGCCAGGTTTCAAATCCTGGTCTGGTCCATCATTATATTTCTTCCATCCCATTACATTAAGTGCTGTGACCAACCCCTGGAATTGACAGGTTTGAAACTTCTGCTAGGGGGAAAAGCCTACTATATTAGCTTGTTGGGGTGATCTAGCTTTGAGGGCGAAGATCATTTAAGGGTGGAGGAATGTGACGGTCAGACAGGTTCAAATACCAGCGCCAGACAGCTTAGTTGGTTGAGCACATGACCAGAGATTTAAGGGGCTCAGGTTCGAATCCAGGTCTGTCCGTCATTATTTCTCTAATCCCGTTGCACAGCTATGAAGTAATCGAACCAGCCCAGGGGCAAAGATGACATATTATATATTTGTGCCCTTTGGTATTTATTGTAATTTATATATATCTATCCAGACGTCACGGGACTTAATTTGTAACAATATATAATTAACATGAAAAGGCTAAAATAATCTAATGGAAGATGTAGCTTAATTTTTAGTGAATTTTTTTTTTTTATAATAAACTTTTTATAAACCAAAGTTACCCCCTCTCCCCATTTGTCGACGTAATTAACTTACCTGTAGAAACATATACAGTGTACACTGTATGTATGTGTTTAACTTTTGTAAGTTTCTTTTCATATATTGCCATTGTATAAGGCAACTTATGAAACAAAGGAATTTTGGCAGCTTGTGTGACTCCTTCTATTGCAATCGCAACTTCTCGGGCCTTTTTAACCATGCCACAGAGGTCGCTAAAAGTCCGAAAGGCTTGAGTAGATCTTGATGCGATTGATGATGGCGGCGAAAACGATATTATAGAAGATATAGTGATGGAAGCAATGACAGTTTGGACCTTAATTTGTCCTATGAATCGTCGAGTTTTGATGAATCAATCGACGAGATAATTCATCTAGGCACAAGACCTTATCTCTTCGAGTCTAAAGTCAGCTCCGATGAAGAATCGACTGCATCATGTCCTCAAAAATCTACTCAAATTGACGATGAAGAACGGAGAGGAAACGGTGAATGATAGGGGTTATCTAGACCTGTCAATGTGTCTCTTTTTTCTCTGTAGAGTTTTTAAAACTTTACAAAGCTAAATATTATCAGAGACATAAATAACAGGGTTATTTATGTCTCTGATATTATGTAGCTGTTTAGAGTGGTCAGACTACAGTAGACAGATAGAAGGATGTCACATAACCATAACAAATAGAACGTTACATTAACACAGTTAAAAAATTTATATTTATATTAAGTCATTGACAACTGTTTGTAATATAACTACATTTATACTACATTTATACATATATAGCGATGAGAGCAACAGCAGTGTGGACCCTACTTTGGCAGATGGCACCTCGAGTTTTGAAGATTTTGACCACATGATTCCTCAAGGCACAAAACCTTATCTCTTTGAGCCTGAAGTCAGTTTCTGATGAAGAATCAGCTACATCTAGTCCTAAAAAATCTACACATGAAATGGATGATAAAAACAATGATTGGTAAGTCTATCTAGGCCTGTAAATGTGATGATATTCAGTCTGTCAAAATGTGGAGAACAATTTCTTTATGCTTAGACCTAATTTTCGATAACACTACTACATGTGTATATGAATTTAACAAATGATTTTTTTTGTAGGGGGGGGGGGGGGGGGGGAGGGTCCTGGCCCCCTCTCTAGATCTGCACATGACTTGTTGAGCAACAGTATAAGCACCATACTACCAAATTCTAATTGTAAAGACTAAAGAATCCTTGTTACAAAAATTTATGTACAGGTGCATTTATGGTCACTGCCCACCAATGACAATGTATCCCATTTGAAATAATTTTCTCCTGACAGTCTTTGAACAAAATGTAGAATCCTTTGCATTATTTATTTCACTTGTAATATCATCCAGTGTCCCCCTCCTATTACTTCTCATTATTCTTGAAAGTTGGACTTCATTGTGCACAGAGAACTTCGGCTTCCGCCCAGATCGATGCCTGTTTTCCACACTTCCATGAACTTCAATTTTTTTTAATAATACTAACAATAGTAGTCCTGGGTATTCCCAACAAACTCCCAGTTTCTGCCTTATTCTTCTCTGTTTTATAAGCTTCTATAACTTTTTTTCTCACTGCCACCGGAATTTCCTCTAACTTACGAGGGGGCATTTTCCCGAGCTTTGTTTATAGAATATTTTGACAGCCGACAAAAATTGTAAACTCTGACGTAATCTAAAAACTATGACGTATTTATGGGAAGAAATTCTGAACCCGACGTGCTTTCTATAAATAGTGCGATACAAAAATAGCCACGACGAATTTACATCATTAAAGGCATTTTGACGCCAGCGACGAATACTTTTGTCCAATGACTGTAGTATGTAGATGTTTCAATCATATCCATACCACACACTCTTGTTTGATGTTGGATTTATTCCATAAAAGGAGGAGCAAAAGGGGGGGGGGGGGAGTTACAAGTACTGCAAAACTGAAGAGTATAGGTGATGAAGATTATTCATGAAATTCCGATACCTGTTGGAGATTGGAAGGTCTGTAATATTTTACAAAATAAAGGCTGAGTTGTTGCAATTTTAACAACCAATAGGAGACAACTCTCTCTTACAATGCACACTAGAACTGTCATAAAATACCAGTACTGCATAGCATGTTTATTTCAGCAGATGTAAAATTTTGCACTTTGCCTGCTTATAGGTACTAGTATGCCAATAGTTTGGCAGAATTTTGGGGGGACTTGGCTACACTAGACATAAGTACAGTTTACGAAGACTGATTGGAATATTCTCTAACAAAATCTTTTGTAGGCACATGCAACAGATGGGATACAGACAGCTTGCTATATGGTGTTGGGAATGGCTAGGGAAACATGTCCGGGTGTCACTGCCAGCTTGTGCAGTCCAGGAGATCCAGATGACATTTCCAGAGGAAATTGGCCCAGACAAATGATTCCATCTAGTCTAATTCTAAGCAGCTGAAGCGGAGCATCTTCTGTCAGGAGATGATTGCATGTACTGGTCATCAAAAGATGGTGAGGCATTCAAGACATATAAATGCTGCTCATGGGGCTTGTGTTCACAGTGAGACACATCAGCATGGCCTTAAAGTGGTGATTAACACATTTAAATTCAACAAGAATTTCATTCTTGAAATGCGACAGCTTTTGCTTGTATGAGCCGGTCCTATGATATCGCGGTAGTTAAATCATTTTGTTGAAAAATCTATCAATACGAAAATATTTCCAGAATCTAATGTTATGTGTGAGTTTCCTCTATTATATACCTCAGTGATGTTTAGCGTGCCTCTGTTTACCATGTCTAAAAATACCCCGACGTCAAATGTCAATTTCAGCGCGTGCTTCTATACGAAAACAGATATACCGCGATACCATAGAACCCGCGATATGATAGGAATGTATTATACATACATTGAAGCCACGGTTTTATGAAATAAATATTGATTTTACAAGACATACTTTGTATTGGACATTTTTAACAGTATATTCTTCTTATCTTTATTTTGCTAAGGAAACACAAATTCCTCTCTTGTGACTGCCTGCACTTTCTTCTCTACTGCTTTAAGTGACTCAAATATGATGTGAAATTCTGTTTGTTTCGTAAGTAGAATCTACCTATTAACTTATCTCCCAAAGTAAAAAATTAAAGATCTTTCCTACAAACAGATTAATTCTTTTCACTCTACTTTTTGCTCCAAGGGCTCCATATTTTGATTCAAATTTATTAGTATTTACTATATAACTTGCATTCACCTTCAATGATTTCAGAAGATTCACCAAGTATAGAACCCTTCTCATTGACAGGCATCATTAAAGATGTATTTTTCGAATTTTTTTTCCTGCGAGCAGGGATGTGTCCGAGAGATAATTTTGTTTGCCTGGGGAGGGGGGGGGGGGCTACTTTTGCTAATTTTAATATGTGGATTAGATAAGTTTGAAATTCCCAGGGGGAGGGTCTGAATTTACACCCCCTCTAGTTTTGTGCATGCATCAGGTGCCTGTGCTTCAGAATTATTTCATTGGTGCCACAATTCAGAATGTTTGAAATAAATTATTGAAATCATGAATTGTTTGTGCAACAAATCTGCTCAAATATCTTCAATCCCCATCCTTAATATTATCCTAAAGGTATAACGTATTGAAATAAAATGATTTTATTATGGTATCCAGGCATATTACAAAGTGGCGATATGTGTTAAACCTTTGATTGGTGCAACAGCGGCTCGAACCCATCATCTTCATCTATAAAATATTGCTTGTCTCTGATATCAGTGAGACCAAGAATAATTATTAAGAGTTATCGAACATTGTGTGGATGATTGGAAATGAACATTCTATAATTGGGAGCATCAATTGAAATTAATGATGCAGCGCAACGGTTGGTTTAATGGTATCTTGCCAGATTGACCAGATCTGATAATCATCAATATTATATGTTTTTCTATCAATTTGTTTTTTGGCGCTCAATACTTAATAACGAAGTAAGAATTTATTATCACCGTCTATTCTCTTTACAAACTTCGATCTCCACATGAACTATTTAGTTATATCAAATTGGACTTCCGTGACCCAGTAGAAGATTCTTCCATGTACCAGTAGTTGTGCTTAAAATTCTCTGAACTCTTTATAATAGAACTATTGTTTCGGCAAAGTTTGAATGTTGCAGATATCGTAATTTTTGATCGACGTCTATCAGTTCTCTGACTGTCTAAATAAAAAATATCGCCATGTACATTCTCCTGTCCTTTACTTTCTATTAGCAGGGAATACCACCGTTTCGCACTTTTATTCTTTTTTTTTATTCCTAGCTTAATTGTGAAATGCGCATAAAACAGAGATATGTTGGCATTTTGATTTGTCTTCGAAATGGAGAGAGAAAATTTGGTAGGTCAGTTTCTTCATGGATCTTTATCAAATTGTTACGTTGGCGGATTACAACTTCCTAATACATCGTGTATACATGTAATTTAGTTAAAAATACTAGTAAATACCAAGTTTATGTAAATTGATAGCTTTCACAAACAAAAATCTTGGAATTTATGCGTTCATTGTACAAAGTTAAAAAAGAAATATCTTGCATATAGTATCAAGAACGATCACTCTAGGTAAAAATAACAAATGGACTTCCGTGATTTAGTAAGAGGTTCTTCCGTGTGTCTGATTAATTCTCTGAACTCTAAGAACCATTGTTTCGCCAAATGCCACCATCACACTCTCATTACCAAAGACAAAGTATTGTATTGTTTATTTGCCAAAATTCATATGAATTAAAATCACAAGCTTTAGTCTAACATTGCCATATACTACATTACATAATCTGAATATAAGTATTCCACATAAAAAGTAGATACCTCCTTTGGTGGCTTTTCATAGTGCTCTCGTTCTCAAGGTAATAATATTGAAATCATAAAAAATCTCATTCGTATCTGAGTTTTGTCTTATTTTATTGAATAGCAAATCATTTATGAATGACAAATGCGTGTATAAACTACATGAAGATCAGTGTGATTTCATGTTTGATGATTGCACGCAGATCCTGAGAAAGTTTTCCTTTTCCAACGGTAAAAGCAAGCCAGTTTCCAAGTCACAAATCTGCCATCCTAAAAGCTTGTCTGGCCGAGTGTTGAACACATTATTGATAAATGTCCATCTTGAGCCGAGATTATATTTCATCTTGAAGATTAAAACGGGCGATTTACATGGATCGATGTGGCGATGTAATATACTAATATTCTATTATACATGCAAGGTAAGTGTAAAAGTACCCCCCCCCCCAAAAAAAAAAATATAAATTTTTTAGCACCCTTCCCATTCCCTCCCCAGCCAAAAATGAATCTGCAGTCCAGACTTAAGAGTGGACAGAAAAAGTAATATAGTCGTACATGTAAGCATGGACATGGGCAGAGATTTGGGATTTAGCACCCACAATCCCTCCAGTCTAAGGCATATACATATAGTACTACAAGTTTCAGCAGTGAAACAAACGAATCCTTCAGAATTTCAGTATGTTATCGTGTACATTAACATTAAATATGTCATGACATTTAGAATAATACGCTTTACTGTACAGTTTTACGAATCTTTAATTGGTACATGTACGGATACGTTTGATTTAGCAAGCATATACATTTGTATGTTAATAATTCTACCCTATATAACCGATTATCAAGCTTGCAAAAATATAATACATGGCATTAATTCCAATCCATTCAAAATGCCCCGTTCCGCATCTTTTTGTCAGTGTTTTGGGGAAAACGGTTTTTGAAAAAAAAAACCATGACGACCCTTTCCTTATGATGCTTTAAACTATTGATCTTGCATGCAAGGTTTTGCTATGTCACCGGAATTTTCATTTTCCTCTATCAAGTTACAGCTAGTTTTCATGTCTGTCGGGTTATATGTGGGGGGCACAATTAGCTGGCAGACTTCGTAGTATGACGTCAGATCCTCGTTTGAACTGACGACACTGGAGATGATACTGCGGTTACTGTTGATTCGATGTTTTCCTTTGTAGTTTGCACTGGCTCGAAGATGTCTTTTGGGGTCTCGCGGGGTTGATGAGGCAACTGAAATATACATTGTTTATATTTACGAACATGTCTATGATATAGATACATGTACATCCACATGTTTTCAACTCGATCAATACATAATTTAAACGAAAAATGACACAGCATATATGTGAGACAAGAACTTAGAAGGTCGCACATATTCTAGTTTCGCGTGTTAATAATGATGAAAATTAAAAGTTGATGCAATCTGCTATCATAATAACCAGTCATCTGCTCATTTTCTCCCACATGCATATATGTAAGAATGATTTGACCACTTGATCTTGGCTTGAGCACTCTCTTGATTAACCTGAGTTCTACGCTCCTTTGGCCATGTGGATAGTTTCTTATCGCAAGATATCTCGATATCAAAAATATAAATAAACCAACCGTACCTTTAGCTTTTTTGGCGTGAACACAGAGAGCGATGACAGAGATGAGGATTGTTAGGAGGAAGACGCTAACGGCTCCAAGATTCAACAAATCTGTAAACTCTGCTTCCATTTTCTGACATGCTGACCGTCCGCCTGAAGAAGGGCTCCGTGATCGGGCTAGTACAAATCGACTGGAGATTCCATCGTAGTAAACTCAATTGATCGGTGGGAATTCCGAAATCAACAAACAAAAGGCCTGTCTATTGCTTACACACACAATAAGGGGGCATTCTGTTGTTCAGTGTACACGGCAATGATTAACATAAACAAAAACATTAAACAGATACGGTTGTATAAACTGTATGTGTAGGAGCTATATTTTATAATCCCTCAATGATTAAAGGCGCGAGACAATGGATTTCCAGCGATGTGAGGCCAAACTTTTAAAGTTCCCCCGCTGCTGAGTTTCTTTTATTCTTTGGGGTTATGTAATCAGTTTTACAAGATCCATTTACCTTTTGATGACCATCAATGATAAATAAACATCGAATAAATGGATTCTTTATCTGTTTCACAATCTTAAAATTGATTTTCACACGCGAAACCATCTTATTAATTAGTAAGTCAAGTGTGATTTAAGCGTATTAAAAAAAGATTACATGTACCTGGGTATGGTGTCAAAAAATTAGGGCACGTACAACATTGATAATCTCATTATACATGTAAGTAGTGCAGGGGACCGAAATGGAACGACATATATAAATCCCTTGTTTGGTCGCCTTCAGCCTACAAGTATATAATTTCATTTTGGCCATCAAATATTCATGTGATTTTACATATTACGCCATCTCTTGACCATATGAAAATCGTTTATTTTATATATACTGATACTAGATAAAAGTACATGAAAAATATGAGCGTTAGTAGTATTATTGTTATTTAGAATTTACGTTAACATCACGTACGTATTTTGATTTGAACCTATCTTATTGTATAAATACATGTAATATAATATAACGGGTTCGACCATACGTTATATAAACTTCATATAGGCGGAACGGGGGGGGGGGGGGGGGGGGGGGGCACTTTTTTGGCAAAGATAGACATAATCATAATGAATCAATCGATTAATTTTCCAAATTTAAACCTTAAGTATTTGAATCCGGCAAAAAATTAACCTGAGCAGTAGCATTATAAACCTATACCTTTGAAACTTTACAATGCACCGCGGCTACACCCCACCCCCTTTCACGGATTAGGATTTTGAGGATATTGGCGAAAATGGTTTTTCCTTTTTCTTGTTGCTTGTCAAGATTTCCGATAAGTCTGCTCCCCCCTTTCAATTTGCTTCCGACGCCTATGAACTTACTAAGAACTCACCTTATATAATTGCAACTGTCAGTATGTTATTTGAACCATTTTAACAAGACCTTGGAGTTTCTGTAGGATGTAACTATCTTTTACTTGCATCGAAACAAGTTAAAAATGACGCTGGTTTCAAGTGAAATATATACATATTACGTAGTCTTAGGTCAACAGCCAGACAAATCTTATTGATTTCAAAGTGCCATGGCTGAGTGGCTAGCAATGAAATAGACAGCCCTACCTCACATTGCTGTTTGACAAAACTATGCAAAGTCCAAGCTCTTGTTCAACTGGTTCTAATTTTACAAGGCTTTATGATAGATTTGATCACGCCCGACCATTTGATCACTTCATAATATTCAAGGAATGATTCCCTATTACTTATATTTATATAACTTTTAGTATATATACGATTAAATATTAAACTATTAATTGAAATTTAAATTTAAATTCATTAACGACACTGAAAAATGTAAATGTTCACACATATACACAAGTACACGGAAATGTAATGTTTAATATTTACATTTTCCAGTGTCTCTGTCTGTGATAACACTACGAATCGATTTTGTATTATACAGCCCAATGAATTCAAAAGACGTATTGTTGGGGACGCAAGCGGGTTTGCCAAATTAATATTATAATATTTAATCGTAAGTCTGCTGAAAATTATATAAATATAAGTAATAAGAAATCATTCTTTGAATATTATGAGGTGATAATTTCGGCCGGAGCGTGATCAAATCTATCATAAAGCCCTTCGGGCTTCATTGGATTTGATCACGACCCGACCGAAATTATCACCTCATAATACCCAACGAATGATTCCTTACTTCTTAATTTGAGTATAAATTACAAAATCTTTGAAATAGTATTAACAATTCATTAACGTGCATGTTTTTTTGTCGTTCAATGCTGGCTAAGACATCTGTAATCCTTATTGACAAAAAACATAGCCAGCCAGGAGGGGGTTATCAATTCTAGACTAATTTATTGTATTATCTTCCCGAGTGCGTGTAATAACCCTAATTGTATTATGAGACTTTAACTACTATAGTTGAGAAAAAAACATCCTGTACACCCGGTTCCATTTTTGTGAATTTAGTACAGTTATTCATTTTTTTCTACACTTTTACGACTCTTTTAAAGTTACTATAGACCCAGTTTCTTAAGATAGCAATTTTCTCGATGATGTATATATGATAGGCAAGTCGTCACAAATTATTATTCTTGCTGCGTAATTTTTCTCTCCTCAAGCTTTCAACGTGCATCTTTTAATTTGAATAAGTAAATCCAAGCACATGTCTATTAAAAGTTATGCAAACTTGATTATTGACATGTATTTAAACCCACATTTAAACTCAGATTCGAGAAGTCCCAAGTTTCTGCTTCCACCAATTTTTTGCCAAAAATCTCGATAATCATAAATTAACTTATTACCTAAAATAGAAAGTCTACGAGGAGTTTGCATTGTAAACGACAGGAAAAGTGCCCGGATGATAACGATGAAACATTGTGCTAGATGTCCCGAGTATCTGAATAGAGAATAGATGTAAAAATTTCCAATTATAAATGACCGTAAGAAATTAATTTGTTTTCGTTAATGATAATTTATCCGGGTAAAAATACATGAAGTCTCGTTGAAGAAATATTGGATTTTTTTCCCCTTACATCGATTTCAGTTCTACTTCATTGACAGAAATGTGTATTTTCGTTAAAATTTGTCAAAAAAAAAAAAGACAGTAACCTGTGACAGAGCATAGAATGTTAAAGATAAGTTTTGAAATGTCAGCGTGGTTATAATGAAATTTACTTATTTTTTCAATGCTTGCTACCTTTATACCCACATGAGCAATTAAGGAATAAGGGATAATTTTGTTTTACAGGAGTCCAAGGTCTTCTATTGGAAATTTACACGTGGATTTATATTATAAATGTGAACCCCCCCCCCCCCCCCCCCACAACCTAGATCTGCCTGTGAATGCTAACGTGTTATAAAATATGAAAAGCGAATTTTAATGTGAATAAAATTCATTGAATACACGTCTTGTAGTTATTTACGTGTAAGTACTCTCAAATAAGAAATAAAGTATTTAGATACAAGAGCATCGTCGACTAGTTTCCGACAGCTTTGGTTTAAAATCGAATATGTTGTAGTACGAGTCCATCAATATTTGCGCATGCGCTCTTATCAACCGCAAGAAAAACGCACATGCAACGAAACAAAAAGAAACGCCGCCATTACTAGAAAAAGCAAAAGGTGAGATTTAATGTGAGAAATCTGAAAATCTTTTCGATTTCTCAAATCATTAGATAGGAAGATGTTATCTATTAGCCCCCTTTCGTTTCTTGACAGTGACACGGAAGACAACACTGATTCAGTTTTGTCCGGATCCGCACAAATGAGCGAGTTGGATTTGTTTGATGGTCTTGTTTCACTTGCTGAGCAAGATGGTATTGATACAGTTACTCCAAAAATGCAAGCGGTAAAATCATCTGAAGACACTCGACTTTTGGGGTACATTTCTCAAAAGAACATGAAAGTCATTTCAATTGTCAAAAAAGAACAATCGCAGAGAGACAAACAATATGCACCATGCATGTCCAGAAATGCTATCAATGCAAGAGAAAACCGACAGAAAAAGAAAGAGCATATGAGAAATCTAGAGCAATCCGTTGATATGTTGAAGTCAGAAAATTCGGAATTGAAAAATGAGTGCAAGTCCTTGAAAAAAACTGTAACAGACCTCACTGATGAGGTAGAGTACTTGAAGGGTGTACTTGCTAATCAGTCGACATTAGCATCTATTCTACACAAGATATCCGACATCCCAGGGCTAACGCTGTCTACATCATTCAAACCAACAGAAACAAACAATAATTCAGTCGCATCCCAACCCAAACGTTCCAAGCAAAAAAGGTGTTTAGAAAATCAGGAGAATGAAGGAAAAAACAATGTATCGGAGGCTAAAAAATGCAAGGTTACAAGGTCCTCTTCCAAACAGGCACAGCAATCCGCCAAAAATGGTTCGTCTACAAAAGGTATATGTGAGAATTCAGTTGAAAGTGTTGATATGTCTACAGATTCCAAAGGCATTTGTTTGCACATATCTGGATCTTCAGTCTCTGTCGAATTGTGTGAAGTATGTTCAAAGAAATCTAAAAAGAACCAGGAAAAAGACCACAGCTATGGAAAAATCAGTGTTTAAGAAGTGATCATTTAATCATCAAATTTTGTTAATAAAAGAAGTGAATATCTAAAGATTAGCTATAAGCAGTTTTCTATTGCAACAGCTTTGCTAGATTTATGACATGCATGTTTTCTGTTTATGATTTTTTTTTATGTTTTACATGTGAATTGTTCATTTGATTTATGATTTTAAAACTTTGTTATTTGAAGGCATTTTGCTTAAGAACAACAAATCTAAAAGAACATCGCCCATATTTTTCTGAAAAATGAATCTAAACAAATCTGTTTACAATTACAGCTCAACCTCCATTGACAAGATTGTTGGGGAAATTGTCATCTAAACGGTGGAGTATAGATAAAAACTAATGTATGTGTCATATTATTTGATATTTTGTTTTTAGGTTTGCTTTCAATTTTTTTATAAGACATGATACTTCACCATAATTTTTGGGATGACCTGGGAAAATGGGCAATATACTTTATTCTTAAAGTTTCCACTTATTGAATTTTAATAATGCTTTACTACTAATTTACAAAAAATGTAAAATTTGAAATCACAATTCAACACCCCCCCCCCTAAAAAAATTATTTTAAGTACAATTAAAGTGAAAAATTGCATATTTAATGTATGACTTTGTTTTCTTTTTCAGTTGATGACCAGAATGACTATCTTAAGCTAGTGTTGGCTTGAGAAGCGAATGTATAAGAGAAGCGAAACCATTTGTTTTCATGAACATGGTAAGGTTCATATTGCTAAAATTAAAATGAAGATTTTTAAATTTCTATGAAAATTTATTCATATTGGGAGGATTGCAACCCACTTTATAAAAGTTCACTATTTGAATGGGTACCCTGGGCTCTTTTGGTTGAAAATTCATATTTGTTGTTCTTGAGCAGTTTTTTAAAGTAGAAACAAAACTTTTTTTTAACTTGTCAAATGTTGATACGTAATGGTACCTTTGAAAAATACTGCATACAATATCATCTTGTGCATATTGCACTATTTATTGATTAGCATAATTTTGATAGCTTGTAAATATTGATGACCATTGTATTAGATTGTTAGTTGTTTTCATTTTCATGTGACATTGGCATCAGAAGAGGATGTGATTGATATTTTATAAACAAGTCCAGAAGTGCTGCATGATGCAAACAATTGGTGTAAAATGTAAGTAATGATGTAAGTGATGGTGTGATCTGACGTTCTGGAAAGACTCTTATGTTGGTTGGAGGGATAAGTATGTTGACCTCAGCTTAAACAAAATGTATATATCTCTACATTGTACAATATTTTGATCATTAAATATTGTGAAGTTGCTTTGTTTTGTGTTTTCTTGAGAAAAGTATTTCCCATGAGAACATAGGAAAAAAACCCTATTACAATGATTTGTATTGACCATCAATCCAATTGTCAACAAACTTGGATGGATGATGCATCTTGAGATTAAAAGATTTGATGCTGAATCCAAGCAATAGGTTTCATATGATGAATGACTTGGGAGCATGTGCCAATGTATGGCTATATTAAAGCAACTATTGGTCTTATCTTTTTCATGCTTGAATGGAAAATGAATCTTGTGCGATTGACAGGCTTGGGTGCTAAATCTGAGCCAATGAAGGGTTTTGATCTTGAATGAAATGAAGATTTTAGGTCACCGGAGCTGAAAAATCTTTTTGTCTGGCATATGTCCATAGGTTACCTTTTCACATTTTAGCTCACCTGAGCTGGAAGTTCAAATCTTCTCTAAAACATATGGCCAGAAAAGCTGAAACTTGTTTAAAAGCATCCTCAGGTTTTGTAGATGCAAGTTTGTTCAAATCATAATCTTCGGGGGTAGGGTGGGGCCAAAATAGGGGATTAAATTTTTACATAGGACTACATAGAGAAAAAATCTTGAAAACTGTTTGGCCAAAAAAGATGTTACTAGTGTGGAAGTTAACTTAGATGTTGTTCATTCAATTATGTTCAAATCATGGGGTAGGGTTGGGTCATAAAGCTGTATCTTTAGTAAAAGCAACCTTATATAGTGTAGATTCAAGTTTGTTAATATGATGATCGTCAGGGGTAGCTTAGATCTACATTTAGAGGGGGTGGGGTGTCAAATTTTTACGTAAGAATATATAGAGAAAAATCTTCGAAATTCTTCTCAAAAGCAATCAACAAGAAAAGCTGTAACTTTAGCGAAAGCAACATCACAAAGTGAAGATTTAGTCAAAATCACGATCTTTGCGGGTAGGTGAGGCCTGAATTGGGGAAGGGGCGGTGGGTAATGTTAAATTTTTATATGGGTAGGTATATAAAGAGAATTTATTTTTAAAACTTAAAAACCATTTGCCTCAAAAAGCTGTTACTTTCATGAAAACAACCTCAGTTTGTCAAAATCATGATCTTTGGGGGCAAGGTGGGGCCACATTAGGGGGTCCAATTCTACATAGGAAATCTTTTTAAATTATACTCAAAAACTCAAATGTTGTAATATAGGGTATTTCCGAAATGAAGGCATCTTGACATGTTGTTGATTCTTAATTGTTTAGACTGTTATAAGGGGTTCAAAGTTTGATGTAGGTTTATGTGGATAGATTTTCTTGAGAACTGCAATACTAAGTATGTGATTGACTATGACATTTTCCTGTTATAAAAGTGGCTTAATATTTAAAATGAGAATATCCGAAAAAAAAGGACAAGAGGTTACAATGCCTGACAAATCCCCCGCAACCAGAATCTTGAAATGACATACGTACATATAAAAAAACTTTACATTTAAAAGTGTACATCAGTACAAGTATAATATAAAACAGCATTCTCTGACAAATTAACAAATACATGTATACATTTATACTTTGTACTTATCTCGTTTGTTTTATTAGTTTATTTTCTAAAACATTAACATCTGGATCTCATATCTGTGCTAGCGCTATTTTTATGCGACATTATTGTGTACAGAACATGAACATTACGTAATTTTGATCGTTATCTAAAGGGTATTAAATACTTTTTTAGCTCACCTGAGCTGAAAGCTCAAGTGAGCTTTTCAGACCACTTTTTGTCCGGCGTCCGTCTGTCTGTCTGTCCGTAAACTTTTTACATTTTCGACTTCTTCTCCAGAACTAGTGGGCCGATTTCAACCAAACTTGGCACAAAGCATCCTTAGGTAAAGAGGATTCAAGTTTGTTAAAATGAAGGGCCACACCCTCTTTCAAGGGGAGATAATTAAAAATCATTGAAAATTTGTTGGTATTTTTCAAAAATCTTCTTCTCAAAAACCATTTGGCCAGAATAGCTGAAACTTGTCGTCTGGAAGCATTCTCAGGTAGTGTAGATTCAAGTTTGTTCAAATCATGATCCCCGTGGGTAGGGTGGGGCCACAATGGGGGGTCGAATTTTTACATAGGAATATATAGAGTAGATCTTTAAAAATCTTCTTCTCAAAAGCCATCCGGCAAGAAAAGCTGAAACTTGTGTGGAAGCATCCTCAGGTAGTGTAGATTCAAGTTTGTTCAAATCATGATCCCCGGGGGTAGGGTGGGGCCACAATGGGGGGTTGAATTTTTACATAGGAATATATAGAATAAATCTTTAAAAATCTTCTTCTCAAAAACCATTTGACCAGAAAAGCTGAAACTTGTGTGGAAGCATCCTCAGGTAGTGTAGATTCAAGTTTGTTCAAATCGTGATCTCTGGGGGTAGGGTGGGGCTACAATGGGGGGGGGGGGTCGAATGTTTTACATAGAAATATATAGAGTAAATCTTTAAAAATGTTCTTCTCTGAAACTGATCAGCCAGGAAACCTGAAACTTGTGTGGAAGCATCCTCAAATAGTGTAGATTCAAGTTTGTTCAAATCATGATCCCCGTGGGTAGGGTGGGACCACAATGGGGGTTGAATTTTTACATAGGAATATATAGAGTAAATCTTTAAAAATCTTCTTCTCAAAAACCATTAGGCCAGAAAAGCTGAAACTTGTGTGGAAGCATCCTCAGGTAATGTAGATTCAAGTTTGTTCAAATCGTGATCTCTGGGGGTAGGGTGGGGCCACAATGGGGGGTCAAATGTTTTACATAGAAATATATAGAGTAAATCTTTAAAAATGTTCTTCTCTGAAACTGATCAGCCAGGAAACCTGAAACTTGTGTGGAAGCATCCTCAGGTAGTGAAGATTCAAGTTTGTTCAAATCATGATCCCCGTGGGTAGGGTGGGGCCACAATGGGGGGTTGAATTTTTACATAGGAATATATAGAGTAAATCTTTAAAAATCTTCTTCTTATAAGCCATTTGACCAGAAAAGCTGAAACTTGTGTGGAAGCATCCTCAGGTAGTGTAGATTCAAGTTTGTTCAAATCGTGATCTCTGGGGGTAGGGTGGGGCCACAATGGGGGGGGGGGGGGGTCAAATGTTTTACATAGAAATATATAGAGTAAATCTTTAAAAATGTTCTTCTCTGAAACTGATCAGCCAGGAAACCTGAAACTTGTGTGGAAGCATCCTCAGGTAGTGAAGATTCAATTTTCTTCAAATCATGATCTTTGGGGGTAGGGTGGGGCCACAATGGGGGGTCGAATTTTTTACATAGGAATATATAGAGTAAATCTTTAAAAATGTTCTTCTCTGAAACTGATCAGCCAGAAAGCTGAAACTTGTGTGGAAGCATCTTCAGGTAGTGTAGATTCAAGTTTGTTCAAATCATGATCCCCGTGGGTATGGTGGGGCCACAATGGGGAGGTCAAATTTTACATAGGAATATATAGAGTAAATCTTTAAAAATCTTCTTCTCTGAAACCGATCAGCCAGAAAAGCTGTAACTTGTGTGGAAGCATCCTCAGGTAATGTAGATTTAAGTTTATTCAAATCATGATCCCTGGGGGTAGGATGGGGCCACAATGGGGGGGGGGGGGGTCGAATTTTTACATAGGAATATATAGAGAAAAATCTTGAAAAATCTTCTTCTTATAAGCCATTTGACCAGAAAAGCTGCAACTTGTGTGGAAGCATCCTCAGGTAGGGAAAATTCAAATTATTCAGATTATGATCCCTGTGGGTAGGGTGGGGCCACAATTTGAGGGGGGGGGGGGTGTCAAATTATTGCATAGGAATATAGAGGGAAAAACTTTCTAAAACACAAATTGTCTAGAAAAGCTTTAGTCAGTTCAGTCTTCAAATAGTCTAGATTAAAATTTGTCAAAATCATATTCTTCAGGAGTAGGGTTGGGCCACATGGGGGGGGGGGGGGGGGGGGGGGTTCCAATTTTTCAAAGGAAAACATTTGAATTGTTCACAAAAATTCAAATGGTTTTTATATATGGTTTTACTTATATGCAAGCATTTTGACATATTGTTGATTCTTTAAAATTGTTTAGACTCTGGCCCCTGGACAATTCTTGGACCTCAAAAAGGGTTCGAAGTTTGATGTAGGTTTATAGTATATATATAAACAGTTGTTTAGGTCTGATCATCTTCTCGAGAACTGCAATGCTCAATATGTGATATGACTGTAAAATCATCCTGGTTTTTTTTTATACAGGATCTATTATACGACATTGTTCAGATATTTTGTATATGACTTTTATAGCTGATTTTATTATGTCTATTGTTGCTCAGGTGAGCGATGTGGCCCATGGGCCTCTTGTTTTAAATCTAACATTTTTTTTAAATCATTTATTTATAACCACAGAAATTAAAAATAAAACGTCGGCTAAGATTCGAACACCCTCTAATCCGATAAGGATAGTCTACAAGCATCCGCCTATCATACTGAGCTACGTTGATATACCACAGGAACGGTGAATAAATTTGATTGTTTGACAACAGTGGCGGATTCAAAATTGTCAGAATAAAGTTAAATCATATTCCCTCTGGTAAAGAAAATGTACAATTGCGAGTCTTATGAACTTTTTGGAAACTCATGGGATTTCTCTTCGTAGGTGTAGTATGAAGAAAACCCTTGTGTTCAATGGTGTAACGTACATAGAGAGCCCATTTTAGTTGCGCTCTCCTTGGATTCAAATGTGACTAGTCACCCACCTTTAAGTACTTAGTAATTATTTAAGTAAGAAACTTGTGTTTTTAGCTTCTATGTTTATTATGATACAAGCTGGCATGGTTATCTTTTTTTAAACTTCATTACATCATCCAATTGAACTTGATTTTTAAAACTTTTTAAAAATTTACAGCCATTCGTAGGAAAAATTAAAACGAAAAGATTCTTTTATTTCTGCAAGGCAGGGGGTTTTGATGGGATTACAGCAGTTCTTAAATCTACAAACCTTGAAAAAGTATAAATAATTTTATTACTTTTTAGTATAATCACGAGAAGAAATATCCCAAAAGTCTAATTCAAAATATGAAGACTTCATATTACTCTACAAAATCCGTAGAATACAGGAGCTTCCGGGGGCTTCGCCCCCTGGACCCCCATAAAAATAAAACGAAATACTTCTTAATTTTCTGCAAGGCAGAGGATTTTGATGGGATTACTATACTAATCTTAAATCTACAAACCTTTAAAAATTGTAAATAATTTTATTGCTTTTAAGTATAATCACGAGAGGAAATATTGAAAAAGCCTAGATAAGAAGACTTCATTTTTTCCCTACAAAATCTGCAGAATCCAGGAGTTTCCGGGGGCTTCGGCCCCTGGGCCCCCACCAGGGCTTTGCCCAGACCCCCTGCCTAAACCTCAGCGACTGGCGCCTCCTCTAACTTCAAATCCTGGATCCGCCCCTGGATAATTATTGATAATTTAATGAAAGTGAAATGTTTTTGGTGAAAACCAGGAATTTTGACCCTTCATGACTCCATTTTTATAAATCATCAATAAAAACTTATCCTTTAAAAAAAAAGTACTTTTAGGATGGAGTCAACACCCATTAATACCTAAAATGTGCAATTTAGAACAGTAAATGATCAACATTTGGGCATAAAAAGCTGTGCAGCTTAATTTGGAAACCCATATCTGTCGTGTTTACAGAATTAAATCATATGTTTGACTCACACCATGACATTTATACTATAAAAATTCTTACAATCCAAAAATTAATATTTATCTGAAATTGAAAATCGTTCGTCTTTATTACTCTAAGTGGGGGATACACAACGCCTTAATTGTACGCCCCTGTCCTTTGAAAATCTTTAAATACAGGATCTATTCTACTACATCGTCCATACATTTTGTTTATAACTCCACAAAGCTGGTTTTATTATGGCTATTGTTTCTCAGGTGAGCGATGTGGCTCATGGACCATTTGTTTACTTCTCCAGAACCACTGGGCTAATTTTAACAAAACTTGGCACTAAGCATACCCAGGTAAAGGGAATTCAATTTTGTTAAAATGACAGACCACAAATTTCAAATCATTATTCCTGAGGTAAGGGTATGGCCACATTGGGGAGTCAAATTTTTATGTAGGAATATATAGAGAAAATCTTCTCTAAAACCACTAGGCCAGAAAAGCTGCAAGTGGCGGGGATGCATCGATCCCCAGGTAGTGTATATTCAAATTTTTTTAAATCATGATCCCCAGGGTAAGGGTGGGGCCACAATTGGAGGGGGGGATGAAATTTTACATAGGAATACAGTAAGAAAAACCAATTGGAAGAAAAGCTTTAACATTTAAGAGGAAGCATCCCCAGGTACTGTATATTCAAATCGTAATCCCTAGGGTAAGGATGGGTCGATATGGGGGGGGGTCAAAATTTTACATTGGCATATATTGAGAAAAATCTTTAAAAAGCCTCTTAAAAACCATTTGGCAAAAAAGCTGAAACTTGTTTGGATGCAACCTCAGATAGTGTAGGTTCAAGTTTCTTCAAGTCATGACCCCCGGGGGTAGTATTGGGTCACAATGGAGGGTCGAATTTTTACAAAGGAATATATACAGAAAAAAATACTAGAAAAAACCAATTGGCCAGAATGAGAAAAGCTGAAACTTTTGTGAAAGCATCATCCTTGGATAGCGTAGATTCAAGTTTGTCAAAAGTGCATTATACGAACTCTAGAAAAGTAACTAGAAAGTACTACTGTTGCGGAGCATTATGGTTAGACCAGGGAAACAGGCTATCAGACGATATCTGCAGTAGCACAACGCAAGATGGACGACATATTTGAAACTATAAATTTTGAGGAGCTTGACATTTTGCAATTAACCGAAGACGACATTACCCTTTCACAGATTAGTGATGCAATGGAAAAAGAAGAGGAACTCATTGACAACATGCATGAATTTCACAAATCAGTTTTGGGAACGAGATTGATATGAACATTGATATCCCTGCCGTCGCCACGTGCCGAAATGTAGAATGTTGATGTTGAAATGTTTGGAGATTTTGATTTGGACGGAGGTAGATCTAGTACTAATAATAATTTTGAAACAATCAGTGATGAATCAACAAAGTCTTTTTGGGAGGAATTTCGGATTCCGAAATAGAAAAGTTAATTTCAAGTCAAGAAAATCGATTAACATACAAAGAGAAACACTCGCTGGGCAGTTGGGGTATTCGAAAACTTGCGACAAGAGAAAAACAAGAGTGTGCCACTTGAATTTGCAGTACCCGAACTGCAGCACATGGATGTCTCAACGAGGAGCTATTCATTGACGCGCTTTGTTTGTGACGCACGTAAGAAGAGCGGAAGTGAATATCCACCCAAGTCGGTCGATTATCCAGTCTGTGGATTATTGAGGTATTTAAGAAACAACAAGATATACGACATCAACTTTTCCCAAAACTTGAGATTTGCCGATTTCAGAAAAACTCGTGACGCTAAAATGAAGTCTTTCCTATCCAAAGGACTAGGGACAAAAGAGAAATAAGCTGACCAATTACTCCAGGAGATAAAGAGTTACTATAGCAATGAGAAGTACTTGGAAATAGGACTGCAGAAACTTTGCAATACACTATGTTCTTTTATATGTGTAAACTTTCCAGGCTGAGAGGATTTGATGAGCATATAGAGAGACCTGACGCGCAAACGTCATCACTGGGGAGAATGGGCGACGTAAATTTGTTCATTTTGTCGGTGGATCTAACAAGACGTTTAAGACTAGCTCACTTAACTCTGCAGAGCAAGGATGTTCGTCACTACCGTCAACCAGGCAGGTCTGGCAAAAAATACTATGCTTTATTTTTTATATAAATGTTAAATGGTTTAATTATGATTAAATTGATTTTCAAGGTGTATTGTGAATTTTTACAATTTTATATTTTGTTAAAGGAAAGAGATGCATCACCGACTATTTTCAGCAGTATCTCGATGCGCTTGGAAATAACGGAGAGTTTTACAGACGTCCGTTAGCAGGGGACCCTATTCGATATGGTGCACAAGGTCTCGTTGGAAACTTTACTAACCACAGTGGCAAGCGTATTTGTGCCAGTCAACTGTACAGCACTGGGATAGATGAACAGGCTTTTATGGGGAGAACGGGTCATAGGTCAGAGCAGGCGGTCCGAAAGTACAAACGATCTTGCGCAGAGGTATCTAAAAAAGAGAGTAAAATTTTGGATCCTCCCGCGCCGAAAGTATTGAAATTCGAAGCGCCTTGTGGAGAAAAGACAAGAAACTGTGTGTGCTGAACATCTGCCACGGAAACAAAATTGGAATCCATCGAAAAAGCTGAGAAACAGGCCATGACAGAACTGATTAACTGTGGTTTTAAATTTGAAAACTGTAAGATTTCTTTTAATTTTCAATTACGAGATAATGCTTCATTTGTATGATCATTTTTGAATTTGTGTTTCTATTAAGTTTTTAATATATTCGACCAGTGTTTACTATCTATTCAAGATACATGTATATTACTAAAGTCAGATACTCTTTACACAATTGCGCTTAAAAATATAGTTCCATTTATGATCAGCAGATACAACATTACAACAAATGTATAGAATATCGATTGTATATAATATGTGAAAGAAAACAAAATTAACGTAAAATTAATTTTAAAAATCATCTTTCCCCAAGAAATGTAAATGTGAAGTATTTATATTCCTACGCTAGCTGCCTCCTCAGTCTTTTTCACGGTCATATAGGTCATTCTTCGATTGACATTTTTTCACTAATGAATATTGCTTAAATTACTACAATAATTATGTTACTTTCATGATTATTGTTCGTTAGGTATCACACAATCTCTTTTAATTATTTATTGTACATGAGTGTGTGTTTTTCTTTTCCTTTAATGACGGAATGGTTATGCAACACCTGCACCATATTTCTGACAGCACTCGTGTAGACTGTTTAAGCACAGATGTGTGTACTGTTTGCTGGTGACGCAAGACTGGTGGCAGTATTTGCTAAGGACATGAAGAACTATATGTATACGCCAGTTTCTTAACAAGTTCAGTTATTTTAACTTAGAGATCGGCTGAGCACAGTGAAAATTCGAAGTAATTTAAAAGTCGAATATCTTGGATATGGGCTAACCCATATCTATTCTTGTTATTTTGAAATGTGCAAGTTATCGCAATGGAAGTTAACGCACACTTCAGCTCAATCCTCTTTCATTTTAACTGGATTTATCCAATTCACAATTTCAAAGAGAAAATACCGCATCCATGATTCAGATGAAAACTATAATTAACGAGTCGTTAACTAAAGTTTGCGGTTCGTCAACTATAGTTTACAGTGGATAAACTTAGTTTATCGACTGTGAAACCATGTTTAGCTCATTTTTGTGAATTTGGTGTGCCATACAAATTATACACATCAGATCTACCTCAAAGGTAGATATGAATTTTTAAGTTTTAAATTGTTTGACAAACATAAATTCAATATAATTTAAGTTCAATGTTTATCTATATCCCTGTACAAAACTCTTCCTTTCAAAGAGATCAATATAGCCTAAAAATGGACACTATCATCCGGCCGTCTTAAAGGGACTTGGGCACGATTTGAGCTCAAAATGTTCAAAATTTATTTTTCCATTTTTAATGTCTAGAATGGTTAATATGTACATTGTTAATGTTTCCTCAAAATGTGAATGTCAAATATCGAGTTACAAGCAAGATACAGAGTTTGAAATTCTTTGTTTTGTAAACAAAGCTCGAGTCTTGTTATTGTTTCAATATGTGTTGTATTGGTATAAGTTTCAATGAAAAGGTGCTTTCTATTGTTGATAATATTATTTATGAACACATTGAATCAGTTTATCTTGTTTGCTACGAGTCATTTTGTCAAATAAATGGTAATTTCTTTGCTTTACATTATTTGTAAACAAATATTAAGACTCGAGCTTTGTTTACATAACAATGAATTCTTACGTCTGTATCTCGCTTGACACTTGACATCTAACATTCAAATTTTGGTCAATCATTCAAAATGAACAAGTAAACCATTTTATACAGAAAAATAAAAAATAAAAATTTGATCTCAAATCATGTTCAAGTCCCTTTAAAACACGTTAGCGTTGTTATTTACCTACTAGACAGAAACTGTAGATGATCAAAACACTGATGTGACCAAGTGAAAACGATATTTGAATATAATAATGTTAGATATAATTTTAATATCAAAACAATGAAACTTAAACAATACTATTACAAACGAGACACTTATTTATACAACACTCTCTACACCTTGTTTAACTAACAAAATCAATTGCATGTAAAGACGTAACATTTTATCACATGACTTAAACCTGAAATATTGAGAAGATCACATCATTTGCATTTCACATGATATTCAATTCAGGTAAAATTCACGATAATAATTTCAATTGACTCTTATGTACGTATTGTTCCTTTCGCGTGCATTTTCGCGGAAAAAAATTTAATCACACTATTCTGGGGCATAATGACCTGTTTTAAAGCGTTTTAAAACATGTATATTTTTATTAAAACAATAGCTTATGCATACACTTTAATGATTGAATCCAGTTAGGTGCAGGAGTCACATCTAATAAGCACTGTCATGGAATAATCGTGTAAGAATTTTATGTTTGGGTGGATGATGTGAAACAAAAATAAGGAGAACAGAAATAGCAAACCGTTGTTTACAGTCAGTAGGTTACAATATGTATTGTACGAATGCAGTCTGACTAAAGCCAGCCCTACTAATTCACTTCGTTGTAGGGACTAAAGCCAGCCCCTACTAATTCACTTCGTATGAATGTACATTTTGAACATAGAATAGAAAAATAAAAAAGACAAACCGCCAGTTTCATTCTTGATACAGCTGGTCGAATCGATTCATCTATCATGTGCTCTCAGAGCTTGAGGGCTCAGAAAGCAAAGACGTCTTAATGCTGCTTTAAACTCCACAAGATTGATAAAATAAATCAAAGGATTCACAAAAGAGTTAATGTTTGTTAATGCATATGTAAAGAATAACACAGGTTTAGATACAGGCCAAAATATTTCGATAAAATTGCGCACTAGAAATGGACCCGAGAGTATGAGCAAGGCAAGAAGCAACCCATTGACTGACTTCATTGATTTCAGGAACTTTTTTTGACTACTTTCTAGAATGGTCGTAGACCTTGTTGAATGTGACATGTTAAAATAATGTCGCTTAAGACTATACATGGTCATACAGTAGAATACAACAATTAAAAGTATCAACAAGAATTCTGTTATGGCGACAATACAAATAACAATATTCTTGTTCTCGTTGAATACAGTGTCAACTGTACATTCAGTACCGAATTCATTGGGAATCGGAGAAATAAAAGCAGACAATGGTACAATTATCATAGCCCAGCCAGCCAAGTACCAAATGTATTTGCGTTTTTCTTTAAACAATTGTTTGCCCCAGTCAGATCCTGAAACAACAAGATACCGATGTAGACTAATAAGGAAAGTCTGATACAGTGTCATAACTAAACAGACTGGTGAAATTATATTTGAAAATATACATAGTTCTCTACTTGTGTCAAATGTAGTCAATCTTCGAATAATAAAAAACAATGTGGATAACCCGAAAAGCAAATCGTTTACAGAAAGTGTTAATACAAGATTGATGTATGTGTCTTGTCGTAATTTCTTAGATGAATATGCAACAACAATGACAATGAGATTTAGTATCACTACGATACTTCCAACGAAGAAGAGGCTCAAGGCAACAATGTTGGGGTTGAAAGAATTAGTGAAAAAGGGGTCATCTAAGGAGAAGTTTGTCTTGCTTCCTCTTCGTTCATCACATTTCACTCTCGGGGTTGTTATCGACTCATTTCTTTCCGATTCACAGTCAAAGTTCTGATTCGAATTTGAAACTATAGTAATGTTATCTATCTTGAGTTGATTGGTTCGATTAATTTGACCCGTTGCTGTAGTATTGAAACTAGTAGACAGAGATGTATTTTCAGATTCTTGTCTAAAGGATTGTTCGTTCTTTGTTGGTTTTCTTGCGTTTTCAATTGTTGTATTTGATTTAGCACTCATATCGTTATGTTTAGGCATGGTATTCATTTGCAATTTTCCTTCATACACTTCAGAATTTGTCAGAATGACAAGTATGAAAAGCAGCACCAACTTTTGACATATGCAGAACTCCGTTTTCGAAAACTGTTTCATATTTCTATCTATCTAGGTAAAGAAAAACAAAACCTTAAATAATGGAAATTAAGGTTAACCTTAACAATATAATATTAATTATTGATCGGATTCTACAATAATTCGCATTAACTATTTTGGATCATTGCAAAAATTATTCTAAAAATTTCACATACACGTACATACTAGTAGTTCATACATTTTAGTATATATTTTAAAATTCAAGTTAATTTCAGGTTAAATTGGCTCTACACACCAATATTCATATATCATTTGATGGATCCATAAAATATCGTTTTGAAATAAGATTCACTATTACGAGACCAATGTAAGATCTAAATTTTTCCCATTATTTTTTTCATGTACTAAGATATTTTAGAGAAACTTGCAAACGTGTTTTGCTTCAAACAAGATATTTCAAAACTGAAAATTTAGTCATTATATGTATAGGATATATATGAAAAAAGTATTTACATTAATTGATAAGCTAATATCACTCTTTAATTTCTGAGATCATATTAAGTTAAAAAAAATACTTAAAGTATCCATCAATTTATATTTGTTTATTCATTTATATCAAACAAGAGGAAAACTGTCAATGTGAAAGCTATCCAGGTTTTCTCTTGTGTGAGCAGTATTCATGGTCCATTTGTCAACCCTAGATTGATGAACCCTACCTATCCAGAGAAATGGAGTACCCGATTTGTAATATTTTGCCCAAAAAAAATAACTAAGCTTGACAGCTATGGTATTTTCTTCATAAATTGTCAAAAATCAGAATCCAAGTAATATGCACATCTCTGTTATATGTACAATTGATCTTCAAAACAACTTCCTATCTTGAAAACCGTAGGAGAAGTTATCCGTACAATAGGGGTACCCTCTTTGCGGCCACCCACCATTTTCACCATTTCAATAACAGGATATTTCCTTTGGAAACCCCAGCTAATTGTAAAAAAATATAACATAATAATCATAAAACAATTCATAATATGTATTTATCTCTTTAAATACATATTGAACAATTTTATTTTTGGTTTGAGAATAAAATTGACTACCATATATTTTGTATAATAAATTTTCTATACTAAATCAAGAGTTTTGACAAAAACATCAGAGGTTGAAGCTCAAGTATTTAGTTAACTAAAAAGCTCACTAAAAAGAGTGTAAAGGTAGCTGAACAGCAAAGACTCAAAAATACGTTAATTTTTTCACAAACAAATCACTATGTTTAGTGGCACCATTTATCATAACATTAATTACAAATTTAATAAGAAGTTAAATGGTATTTTAAAACAAAATTTAGATGGTACGTACTTTCGTTGTCTTGAAGTAGACATGACATTAAGTCGTGTAGTCTGATCGAAGATTAAATGATATCCATTGACGCCTTATAAATAAAGACATTTTGCACGTAACTGAATCCGAAACAGTGCTTAAGATAATTGGCATACGTGATAATAATTCAGGTGCT
Organism: Magallana nippona; assembly: GCA_033439105.1. Taxonomy (NCBI): domain Eukaryota; kingdom Metazoa; phylum Mollusca; class Bivalvia; order Ostreida; family Ostreidae; genus Magallana; species Magallana nippona. The sequence continues at coordinate 17,953,187 of CM065923.1, forward strand.
CGGGAAATGGTAGCATAATTCTACTAGTACTACGTAGAACTTACTTTATGGAAATCCTTGTAGTAAAAAGTACATAATTATGTATTTTTTACCTGTCCGGAATTACCCGCTGTCAGGATTTACAGAAAAATTTGATCTTACAAATCAGTAGGACGTACGGTATCAATATATGTGCGTCTAATGATTGTTTCTACCTGTTCATTTGGGAAAACAATGTTCAAACTTTTTTGTTTAAAAAAAAATCTTCACACTATCTCATTCATTTCTCTTAATCCAAGATAATACTAATGTCACGAAGAATATATGGTAGTTAGTAGGCCAAAATTTACAAGAGTGGTACAAGCTGAATTGCTTTTTTTTTTTATTATTTCAAACAACACATCAACTAGTAGATACATATTATCATTGCTATCCTTATGGTTACAACTTTTACTTGCCGTATTATTTCTGTCAATATATCATATACGTACCGAATTACTAATTTTTTGCCTAAATAATTTTGTCTTGAAATTATAGCAATAGACAATAACAAATTTTAAGATTGAAATTGTTTAGTTTCCATAAAGGATATGGTAACAAATCGATTGTAACATTTTCTACATATATATTATACTTTGACGTTTCTGAAAATTACCATGTGGTTAAAACTGATGAATTTGAAACCATAATAAATCCAAAAACTAAACAGTTAATCATTGATTGAAAGCAAACACACTTGGCCTCAACTCTAAACAGTATCGACTATAGATTGACTGAAAATATATTTCATGAAACATGTAACTATTTGTCAAAATAAACATTTTTATTAAAAGAAAACAAATCTTTAAGAATAACAATTTATTAAAATTCAAATCATCAAACATGTAAAAAAAGAACAAATGTAAGAACACGATGAGCATTTTTTTTTTCTCAAATATGACATTGGTTTAGGAAACAATAGATAGAAATTCCAATGAATGACATCGTATATAGTATACATGTAGTACACGTATAGTGAAAGCTTAAGTATAAATTTTTATTTCAGTTTTATATGAAAATAATTTTGGTTAACGAATACTGCTTTCCAGCAATAGTAATGTAATATGACTACAATAAAACTCCAGCCATGATTATTGTCGATAAAAAATGAAAGATGTGCACTGTCAAAAGAATGCCAACAAATTTCAGAGGCAGGTTTGTTTAATCATATTTCGTAATTCTAGTATGCATTGGACACTAGTGTGTTATTATGCTGCTGCTCACTATATTCAGAATACAAAGCATGTGATACAGATGACTTATTTTAATGTTTATTTTTTTGGTACACAAATCATAGTTTATAACAACAACAAAAAACACGACGATTTAACAATTGTTACACCTGAACTTATAACATGTTCCATTAAATATCGCTTTTGCAAATGTGAAATCTCATAAACAGGAAGAGGATGATTTAAGCATTGAATGCTTATATCTATATTCATACTGATGTCCATTATTATGAAATATAGGTGTATTGTCGCTGTAAAGCCATTATATGCGCTCTTAGTCAGGGATATGGAACATACATGGAACAGCCATATTAATATGTCAAGTTCGCTTTCGCGACTAAAAATTTAGTGCCAGAAACTTTGTAGAGAAAAATCTTTTTTATGAAGGAGTAGATATAATTTAATGATTATTTTTCAAAAGAACATATCAAATTGGCTATGTAAGATTGAACGTTTCATTTAATCTTACAAAAATAAATATACTCAAAACACGTGAAGACGTTTATATTTGTGCACATGGCGCATGAATTATCAAAGGTATTCATAAAGCCATTATATATGCGCTCTTAGTCAGGGATATGAAACATACATGGAACAGCCATATTAAAATGTTATTTAGTTCGCTTCCGCGACTTTAAATATAGTGCCAGAAACTTTGCCAAAAAATTCTTTTTTATTGACGAAATGATATGATTTAACGAATATTTTCCATTAGTACTTTCAAATTGCTTTTGTAAATTTAAACTTTTCAATCTTACAATAAAATATATACTCAAAACGTGTGTTGACGTTTATATTTGTGCTCCTGGCGCACGAATTAGCAAAGTGTATCCACTTAAGCATTGGATGCATATTTTTGGATGTCGTCGGTCCTGTAACTCACGAAGCGTTGCAGACAAATTGAATACCACGCGTTAGCGCGGTATGATAATTTGTCTGCACCGCTTGGTGTGTTACAGGACCGAAGACATCCAAAAATAAGCATTCAATGCTTATATTTATATTCATACTGATGTCTGTTCTTCTGAAATATATGTGTATTGTCGCTGTAAAGCCATTATATACGCTCTCAGTCAGGGATATGAAACATACATGGAACAACCATATTAACATGTTATTTAGTTCGACTAAAAATATAGTGCCAGAAACTTTTTAGAGAAAAATCTTTTTTATTAAGGAGTTGATATAATTTAATGATTATTTTTCAAAAGAACATATCAAATTGGTTATATAAGATTGAACATTTCATTTAATCTTACAAAAATAAATATACTTAAAACACGTGAAGACGTTTATATTTGTGCACATGGCGTATGAATTATCAAAGTATAGTCATAGAAAATTGAATGTCGCAGATTTCCAATGCAAACATAAGGGGAAATATACACTGAATGTAAATATAGGAAATTGAACGTCGCATATTTCCAATGCAAACATAAGGGGAAATACACAAAGAAAATTGGTATTCAACGAAAATTGATACCACAATAGCTATAATGAATTAAATTAAATACAAAGAGCACACATGTTTTAAAAAAAGTAACAAATTTGAGCATTTTTAACAATTCATTTTTGATATAAATTTTTGGATCAAACTGGTGGTCTTTCAAGATCAACCAGATGAAGAAAAAAGTTATACGTTTCATATCTTACAGCTTGGTTTATATTAAGTGACAGCTAGGTTATATAAATGTTCCTCATTTTTGTGGGTCTAAACGAAAATAGCCCCACACAACCCCTTTTGAAGGTTCAAAGTTTAAAATATCAAAGCTCATAGTTTTGCCATGTTAGCATGCTTTTATACAAATTTCACAAATAAGAAACAATTCTGACATATTTTTTTCCAACACTTTTTGGGGGAAAAACTTTGGAGACCCATTGTGGCCTTTTGCCAATCCAGTTAACTTCATCAGTTCATGCATCCAATATTTTTCATCTTAATATTCTTTGTAAATGTCTGGGCCGTAAACTAAAGCCTATTTCAAATCATTCATTCTTCAAACAAAATTGAAAATTTATATAAGATCAAAATCTAACGTTATCTATAAATATAGTATTGATTTTAATTATTTGATCACCAGTCATTATGAGAGGTACATTCCTGGCCCCATGCACGTTATTTTCATAATATCCATACATTCTCATGCATGGTATATGTATGAGTGTGCTCCTTATCTTAACTATTCTAACATATATCCAAGAAATGTACTGGGGCATGTATTTCATGACAATTTTTTTAATTGAGCCATTTTCAAAACGTTTTTGTCAGCAAGAGCTTTTAAAATTTATTCTTGAAAGTTTCACAGACGTTATTGCTGTCTAACAGATCAAGGGCATGTTGTATCACTTAAAATTCAATTTGATCATATTATTTCATAATAAAGTTGTGTTTATTATCATTTCCCTCAAAATTTAATCTCGGACAAAGTGTCATCTCTTCTATTTCAAAATAGTGTATGTTTCTCTTTTTTTATAATGGATACATTAAAATGGATATTGGTTAGCCCAAATTTTTGGGATTCCAAAAATATTTTCTTATGCTTTTTGTATTGCTTTTTTCTGATTTTGTTATATAATAAAGATGTCAAATAGAGATATAATTTGGCAGAAAAGCAAATATATTGATCGATGAATAACAGAGAAAATAAGGATATCATATTATTTTTTTTTGGGGGGGGGGAGGTCTAACTCTTAACTGTTTATGAATTGAAAGTTTACAAGTTGGCAAGACTTTAATTTATCTATTTAGTAAAACATTTTTGATAGACACATTCTACAACCCAAGTCCTATTCAGTTTATTAAATAAAAACCTGAACGATTTCGTGTAAAAATGTAAACTACATTCTTTTTTTTCTTTTTTTTTTTTTTAGTAATTTTGATTTTTTAAAACTTGTGATATTTTGTTACATTTTTTTATGCCAAGTGGAACAATAGAAGAAGGAAAGGGTGGGAAAATGTGTCTTATTCCTAGCATCTCAGTATAATGGACATTTAGGCAAATATACTTTTAAGGACGCAGGATGAACAACAAATTACCCATCTATTTGGAAAGGTCAGCACCCGGACATGACTCTTTCCAATTACCTTTTTATATGAATTTTTAAAGTCAGACATCAGCTGGAATACTTAAATATAAGATTATCAGAGACGTTTGATCAGGTAAGCTATAATTATTGAGACAAATGCTCAAAAGCTGACCTCGGATTTCTTTCATTGTATGGAATAATACCCTGCAGAGTTTGTCTCTTCCCATAAACTTAACCATCATCATATTTCAGGCAACAAATTAATTACTAATTAAACATACAGTGAAAAGAAAATTAACTGTGCATTATATAATTATATATGTACTCTAAAAAGTTCAAGTTCTAGTTCTTAAAATCTGAATGAATAATATATAATATAATCAGTGCTCTCATTAATAATTTTAATGATGACATATAAGTGTGGAGGAAAGCAAAATTTAGATTTCAAAAACACAGTAAAATTAATTTTGAAGCCCATCCGAAGTATTCCATCCATCTCAAAATTTCACAACAGAACTTAGGCTGTCATATTGCTGTTTTCCAGTGAAGGAGTTGGAATTCTTACAATCTTCACAGGGGACAGACCAAGATGCTGTCAAAAAAATAATAATTTGTTGTATGTATATATGGCATACTCAAGGGTTGACTTTGTTCACCTTTTACTTACCGATAAGTTGGTATTATGCTATATTATATAATTTCATTTGCATTAAACGCATCAAAGAATAAACCGGTGCATGTAAATCTATGAAATTTTAATATAAGTACAAAAAGATTCAGACAGTGTTCAATTAATTTATATTGCTAAGAATTATATACTTTTCATTCTAATGTCTTAACCAAATCCTATAAATATGCATGTTTGGGCTTAAAATTTTTCTTTTGTTTCCTAAATGTCTACTGACTGAAAATAACATTATTGGTACAAAATTCAAAATGTAAGGCAATGTGAACAAAAATTAAAAAACAAATCATATACTTTGATTTCACAATATTTGAGGACATCAATTTTTGTTGATGTAGTAAAATTAACAGTTTCAAGAATAAAATTCATGGACAATGGCCATATCAAAGATATTTGATGTCAATTTTCAGTTTGATGTCAATTTGATTTTCAATTTTTCATTTGATGTCATGGATGAACATTTAATTTCATGGATCCGATCGACTCAACAAAATATTTCACAAAAATTGGTGTTTGAAATATGTTTTTGGAAACCAGTAAGAATTATGAAATATTTTTTTTAGCTGACTAATGAAAAATTACTCTCCTGCTGAAAATAGATCCATATAGTAAAAGAATCTCATAAATAGAAAAAAATTACCTTCTTGATAATCAGAGTGTTGGCATAATTGGAAGCTGTGAATTATGTTTCTGATAGGTTCTCCAAGATCTGAACTGTCTGACTGTCTGGAGTCCACAGGAACTTGACGAAGAATACCACAGCTCACAATCCTAAAATCAGAGAGAGCCAAAAAATTAATAATAAAACTCTGCATATATCATGAGTAAAAAATATTAGTTTGAGGGGGCTGGATGGCCATGGCCATTTTTGTCCTTGATTAATATCCCTTAGAAAAGCTTTGTATAAAAATATAAGGAAATATTCAAATTCAAATTTTAAACCTTAACTATTTGGATATTTTCTTTTTCTTATTTTCTTTTCTATATAATATTGTTTATGGCTCAAAATAAAGTTTAAAAACTTTCAGGTAAATCTGCTGAGTAATTTGCTAAGTATACAGCCTCCTTTAACTGCTCTTGCTCACGAGGTTGTTTAAAGGATTCAATAATATTCATTGGCAAGTAAAAATCAAATCTCTAGGCTACAATATATGCAAAAATAAATCACAATTTTAAACAGTATACACAGTATGGTCTTTTAGTGTGTAGTTTATAAATATGGCACAAAAAACCCCACAAAAACCACAACTCTGAACAGTATAAAAACAGATCTTTTAGTGTGTAGTTCTAAACATACAGATAAAAAAAACCTATGAACTGTTAAAAAACCGGACTTAGTGTGTAGTTCATGAATCTACTGATAAAATAAATCACAAATACAAACAGTAAAACAACTACTCCAAAAACATTTTTTTCCATATTTTAAGTAAAAATCTCTATGTCACATATAACCATATTTTAAAAATGTACAGAGGAAGAAAAAATATCATTATTTATCTTTGTATCCTACATGTTTAACATCATCAGCTTGGCTTTAAATTGGGGAGGTTGGGTTTCATGGAAATTCCTCATATATATTCAATAGACTACTATCTGCAACCATTAAAATTTTGAAAGTGCAAGCACTTTTACCTATACTCAATAAGATGACAAAATAAATTTCTAATATCTTATAGGAACCGTGCCGTGGTGTCACAGTGTGAGGGGGTGGCGGATATAGAGAAGACACTCGTGTCGTACTCTACCACTGCCCTGTGCATTGTGTGACCGGGATCAAACTCAGGGGTCAGCTGGACAGAGGCTGGGGTTATAGAGATCTTTGACAGCAATGGTAAATCATATTGAACTACAACGAAAGCATTTTGCTATTAACAGACATTTAGAATGGAAAGTCCAACCAGTATAGAGATGTTTAACATCAGCGATAAATTGTATTGAAGTACAACAGAAGCACTTTGCTATACATATTCACAACAGTTGGAGATCCAAACAGATTATTTGTCAAAAATTATTATCAAACAGACAGTTATAGATTAAAAAACAATGGTTGTCCAAAATCAGAGAGTTTACCAAGACTACAGTTTTGTATGATTATCTGCAAAAAAAAAAAAAACCAATAAGAATTACTAATCTGATAATGAAATCAGTAATTATTCCAGAGTACAAAAAATTGTGTGTTTTAATGTACCTGATAAAAGTGTGGTTCCTTCTTTATTTACTAGACTGTCTTCTGAAAAATCAGCATCAAGTCTTCTTGACATACTGAAATGGAATGTAACTTGTTGAGAGAGAGAGAGAGAGAGAGAGAGAGAGAGAGAGAGAGAGAGAGAGAGAGAGAGAGAGAGCGAATTTACTTAGATATGTAAGATGAGAGAGAATTCTTACTCAGATATTTAAGAGAGAGATAGAGAGAGAGAGATTTAAGAGAGAGAGAGAGAGAGAGAGAGAGAGAGACTGTTCTTACTTACTCTGTATTAATCTGACATACAAAGAACACAAACTACAACTTACAACATAGTTCTCAAACTCGGCTGTTCCCCTTTGTTTACTTGTTGAAGTATTTTCCCTGCCTCCACTATCATTGTGTGCACCTCAGGAGTAAGATGGCAGCTTGCTTGTTGTGTGGTAGCATCAGTCGGACTGTTATCGTCAGTGAAGTGCAAATGAAAAATGTGATCCATCACATGGTCATATTCCTCATTTATTGAGGGATACAGCTGCAAATAGATTGATTCCTCAGTGCAAAAGTATACAATTATTGCATTTCTCTGATAACTAAATCATATTCAGTGATAAACTGATATAGACTCAAATCAGGCCTCATCAAATTAGGTATACCTCACCATTTTTATCTTGTTCATTTAAGTCTGCTGACTGAAGTCTAAATCTTAACAGTGCTGCGTTCCAGTTGTAAGATTTTTGAGAACTGCAATGCTTAATATGCTTAACATAGGAATAACTGGGGGGAAATTTGAAATCATTTTATTCAGGATCTATTTTACAACAATTTCCAGATACTTTGTATATGACTCCATTAAGCTGATTATACTACAGCTATTGTTGTTCAGGTGAACGATGTGGCCCATGGGCCTCTTGTTTGAACATCTCGAGATCTTCAATGCTACAATATGTGATAATTAACTAATAACTTTTCGCGATTGACATTAGTCTTAAGTAATAGTCTCAAATGAAAAACACTGAAAAAGTGCAGAATGGTCATTAAGGATAAAACCAGAGCCGTTGGGACGTTGGATTGTTCTTACTTTAAATCACTGTTAATTTCAACCTCAATGTTGTTTTAAATAGGTAGAAGCTTTTAATCGGACTACTGTTGGTTGTCGATTAAAATGACAATACCCTTATAGCATTGCAAAATTATGTTATATACTCCGCCCTACTACGATCTGATTCGACTAAGGTCAGTCAAAACATTACGTTGAAACTATTCTGGAGTTAACGCCTATTAAAAGCTTCTACGTATATAGCTATAAACATTCATTTAAACATAATTTTGCAATGCTATAAGGGTATTGTCATTTTAATCGACAGCCAACAGCAATCCGAAAGCTCTCTGGGAATCTCAACCAAACCGGAAGTGTTCATAATATCGAGCAAAACTTAAGGTCTCGGGTCGCAACCAGAGGTCAAGATCGCTATATCGTTCTTAACTACTTAAGAGTAAGATGGAAATCAGTCACTCCAACAACCAATGTGTTAATTTCATATAATCAATACATTATATTGGGTGAACACTTAGGACTTTGGTTTAGTGTAGAGTTAGCTGCTTTGATTAGAGTTATGTTACTCAGATGAGCGATGTGGCCCCTAAGTCTATTGTCTTAAAAAAAACTACCAATAGTTAGACATAAGTGATCATTGAAGAGAAGAAGATTCCCTTGGTATACTCGTGCCCGGGAGTGTACAATCTTAGCTAGATTTATGAGCTGGGATTCTGCAATTCGATCATTGTTTACGAGTACTCAGCAAAATAGTCATTTATAAATTTGTCAAATTTCTTTAAAGAAAATGAATATGTAGAAGTTTTTATCTCATTTTATAATCATTTCCTACCTTAATATAGTGTATTTCAAATGGTAAAAACTGCTGACAAATTATCACAATGTGACGGTTACCAGATACACGTGCAAAAAAAGTATTTCACATTCTATAGTTTTAAATACATTCTATTTGGTCTTTAGTAAACTTCTTCGATTGATTTATTCCTCTATATATCCGCAATCATGCAAATTGCCACAAAAGGCGTTCTTTACAGGCGTGAGTACCGAACATCAATATTTCAGGTATAACCAATAAACAATAATTAATACAATACACTCTCTTAGTCTTGATTAAACAGTTCTACTAAGGACATGAATAAAAATTGGCTGGAGTCCGGTGGAACACGTTGACCCATAAAGTTAAAATTCAAAACACGCACAGAACAAAATATACTTCCCAACAACCAACACATATTTATTTCAAATATACATTTAGAGGTTAGATGTGTCGAAGTACATGTACATTTGTTTTTGTCTTGAAGCCAGTTAACTTTTTTCACATAACTCCAGAAAGTTTTGTTCGCCTTTAAGCAAATTGTCGGCGAAGCCTCTGAATTCCGCTACCCGGTTGGATGCCCATGTGAACCTCTCTGCGTACATCCTTTGGAAGTATTCTTCAATAGCCATGCGTCTCTTCTCCATCTGCACCGGATCATTCAAGTCCGTTCGCTTTTCTCTAATTCTCCAGGTTTTGTCTTGCTGTGGTGTTGTGATGTCATTCTTAACTATATCCACCGGAATCACGTCCCACCCAGCTTCTCCGTCAATGGCCAGATCGAGAGGCGGTAAAGCGTCCAGTTCTGTTCGGTGGAGTTTCGTGTCATCAATCTTCATTTCACTGCTGTCCTTTTCGAACAGTTCCCACTGCTTCAAACTGAAATACCATCCATCTCCTTTTGTGTCAAAAATCTCCCATGTTTCAACCCATTTTCGAAACAGTTTAGGATTCTTTTGAAATACATCTGGAAGTGGAAATACTTTTTCGTTCAAATCTTTTGCAGAAACTTTCGTTTCTTCTATTTCACCCGTTGAAGCAAGAGTGACGTTATATTTTGCACACGCGCGCTGGAGTTGGTCTTTGTATTCAAGCAAACTTTCACCAAGCTCTTCAGCGTTCCTTGATATTTCCTCCATAACAACATTGATATCGTGTTTAAGGTCTGCAATTTCCTCTTTTTTATCCTTTCTTATCTTGCTCACCCGACATTTTTTCATGCACAAAACTATTGTTTTACAATCTAGTCCATCATAGAGCAAATCAAGGAACGGCCCAGAAAAGGGACTTTGGAAACGGAGGTGTTCCCAACAATCTGAATATTCAGATTCTTGAAGATCCGGGTTACATTCTAGCAATCTCTTTCTTTCGATCGCCAACGTGTAGGGGCTACATAGGTCAAATAAAGCAGGCATAGAAACAGCATCGTTATGGAAGCTTAACAAATCCACGATTCCTTTTTCATGATTGTGTTCATTAAGTTCCCTTGCGTTATAACTTTCTGCATAGACACCATACGTTGCAAGTCTGTGGTGCATATCCCCAATACTTTCTTCATTCAATATAGCATTAGATTTCGCTATTTTTGATTCCAGTCCCTCGAAATGAATCATGTCAACCGCTAGGCCTGAATTTGGATTTAGGGGCTCCACAGGCGCCCTTATCTTTAGATAAGGCTTTGATTCATCCACGGGGGTTTTCTCCGGGAGGGGCTCCGCTATACTTGGTTCCACGTGTTGAGGAGCGTGGTTTTGCTGGACTTGGTAATATGCTGGAGGAGGGGGATCATGGCACTGTTGGCTGTTGTTGTAATTTGTGTGGCTTTTATTTTCGGTTTGGTGATGGTAGTGTTGGTTTGTGTGGGTGTTGTGCTGAGGCCCCGGGGCCGGGCCTGGGTTGTTCTGGTTTCCTGCTCTCTGCGTTGCATTGAAATCCGGGGACACCGCTCTCACCTCGGTGCTGGCAGAACATCCCATATCGATTCTAGTATGTCAAGAAAAAATCATTACAATCATTTTCATTTAATACGCACATATCGGACTGCTGTAAACATATCGATTTTTGAAGGCAAAAAAGACTTTATCCTTTTTTAGACACGGTGTTTTTAAGGGTTTAAAAAATGATATACTTTATCAAACCCAAGTATACATGTACGTAAATGTACAAAAACTATCTCTTTAAATTTGCTGTTAAATTATTGCACATACCAACTATATTTTAAATTGGTTCACCTTATAAAGAGTGTGTTAATACCCCAATTGTCCTGAGTTTTAAATGGCAGAAATTAAATGTTAAATGCATAAAAGGTAGATCCAAGTAAAACTATGACGTAAAAAGTATACATTTTTTGTTTCTGTTTGAAAACAGGAAGAGATGTCCAAACTGCAACACTTGTTCCCAAAAATGTAACTAACGGTTTATAACAGAACATACCAACATGTATGTATTATACGTAAAAATTAAATGTACCTACCTTTTAACACGAAATTCCTCAATAGCTATCAAAATGGTCGACGTCCAGTTAAATGTACATGGTCGGTCTCTGGGGATACCCTGGTCAATATTTACAATTTCTGTTTTGCAATACAATGCAATTTGCGAAATATCTTAATGATAATCATTTGCACGACTGCAGTGTTTTTCCATTCCCGGAACTTTAAATAATATTCCTACATTGAGTTTACAGATGACCTGGAAGAGCTTTATAGCTGGAATTTTTTTACTGTACAACTTGCATTATATCATAATCAATTTATGCCGTGGTTCAATGATTTTTAAAGAGGTGTACATAAATAGTGGTCATAGAATATACCTGTATAATAAGACATTCAAAAGTATTCAATCTCTAAACAATGAAACGTTAGACTTATTTCAACGAGTTGAGGGGAAATTATTCTTTAAGAATGTAGGTAACTTTAAGTGTGCCAATATGTCAAACGTAGTCGTAAACCAAGTAAGATGGAGGATTGCATGGACTAATTAATAATTAACCCTATCCCTAGTTGTTGACTGACCTTACCCTTATTGTCAATTTTTTTTAACTATCCTCTCTTTTTTAGAAACAGGAATTTAAATAACTCCCTAAATCGGGTTGTGTGTTTTTTTGTATTGCTCATTGTTATCCAAAACGTGCGACCCACCAAAGGTAACACTTTGTTTTCGCTTCGTTGTGATACACAGAGCCAAGTGAGTAAGACTCTTCCATTAATATATTTTAAGAAAAAACTTTTCACCACAAGAACTACGTGGCGGAATTTATGAATGAAAACTTCATACATTTTATTATACCAGTTTGAATATACCGTGATCCGCCCTGCTCTCTCTCTGTCTCTCTCTCTCTCTCTCTCTCTCTCTCTCTCTCTCTCTCTCTCTCTCTCTCTCTCTCTCTCTCTCTCTCTCTCTCTCTCTCTCTCTCTCTCTCTCTCAAAATTCGACATAGCGAACATTGATTTGATATGTAAAATATTAAGTGGACCATTTATTGATGTGAATGTAGAAGTTCAATTAAAAAAATACCAATAATTTTTTTTTTTTTTATAAAAATTTAATTTAACATAAATATGCGATATATTAGTTACTCTGCAATTTAATGTTACCTCTCCTAATGCATACACGCAACTCTAACCTTTACAATTACAAGTAAAGTCCAGTCAAGTATCAGTATTTTCCTCGTCCTTCTGACTATCTCTTATATATTTGGCTTGGCTCAGTTTCAAAGATATTTTTGTCAGAATCCACATGACGATATTCTAATAAGATAGTTGAAATTATATATGTTCTTATGTACGTTTTGTTTGTTCTTGACTTCTCATTTTCTCAAATGAATATATATTTACTTTATATTGTACATTTTTCTCCAACATCGTAGTACAGAGAATCTCAGATATATATTGGAATGAGCAAACTCTTTGAACATTTCTCGTTCTCATGTATAATTCTTGCTGTTTTCTAGTAAGTATGGTGTTCTGATGGGGCCACTTCGACCTTCGCACTTTCCCCTTTAGGACGAAGGTGCGAAGGCGACGGAGCGAAAGTGCGAAGATGCGACGGCGAAGCGCGAAGATGCGAAGGCGAAAGTGCGATGTTGCGAAGGCGAAGAAGCGATACTACTATCGCTCCCTTGCCACCGCAACTTCGCACTCTCGCCTTCGCAACTTCGCACTTTCGCCTTCGCCTTTTTTGATTGCATAACAAGTTTCGGTTGATTACATAGAAACTTCGCACTTTCGCCTTCGCCTTTTTTAATTGCATTCAGCAAATCTCCGTCGATTACATAGAAATTGATGCAGGTGACGCGTACTCGCCCGAGATTTGCCGAACAGTCTCGGATCTTATTTGTACGCATACGCTAGGCCATTGTTCTTACTATGAATGCTTATTAATCTTTACTTTGTTATGTGACATATATGTTTACCAGTGCTGGCTATGCCTATTCAATATATAATCCACTGTAACATTTTAATTTCATTATGCGACCCTCCTTGTTCATTCACGGATCCCCTTACCCCGCCTCGTAAATTCAATATTATTAATTTCAAACAGTAAAGGAGGAGAGGGGGTCAAGACACCACCCCCACCCCCTGGAAAATTTAATATGAATTTTACATAGTAAATTAACCAAAACTAGTGGGTATTGTTTTTTAACAAAAAACACATGTCTCCCCTTTGTTATGTATTTGTAAAAACTGGAAAGAACCTGAAATGGACCTTCAGTTTTAAAAGATAGGAGGGAAATTTTAAAACAAAACATCTTGTTACATGTACCGGTAGATGGTATATTGAGCTGACCCGCCTCTTTCTTGCTCTTCATGGCCAGAGACTTGAGGATATGTGATATATGTCATATGTGATATATGTGTCATATGTGATGTAAAATAAAATTAAGTTTTATTTCTATTTAGTAAGTTATATACAATCTATCTATGATACAATGAATGAATGATGAAATGCTTGACCTTGAAATAAAAATTATAGGTCAAGGTCAAAACTTTTGGTGGCGTGCACTCCTTCTCAATACCATCTACCTATGTTCCAAGTTTTAAGTCTTAATGTCAAAGGGTATTAAAGTTATGACCCAGACAGAATTTTATTATTTTTTTCTTAATTTGACCTTGAGTAAAAGAAGGTCAAGGTCAAATATTATTCAATAGTACACCTAAGTGTATTATTATTGTTCTTTGTTTAAAGTTTGAAGTCCTTCTGTCAAAGTATATTCAGAAGTTGAACAATGAAGTTTTTTCTAATATGACCTTGAAATAAAAATTCTAGGTCAAGGTCAAAAATTTTGGTAAGGTTCTATTTAGTAAGTTATATACAATCTATCTATGATACAATGAATGAATGATGAAATGCTTGACCTTGAAATAAAAATTATAGGTCAAGGTCAAAACTTTTGGTGGCGTGCACTCCTTCTCAATACCATCTACCTATGTTCCAAGTTTTAAGTCTTAATGTCAAAGGGTATTAAAGTTATGACCCAGACAGAATTTTATTTTTTTTTCTTAATTTGACCTTGAGTAAAAGAAGGTCAAGGTCAAATATTATTCAATAGTACACCTAAGTGTATTATTATTGTTCTTTGTTTAAAGTTTGAAGTCCTTCTGTCAAAGTATATTCAGAAGTTGAACAATGAAGTTTTTTCTAATATGACCTTGAAATAAAAATTCTAGGTCAAGGTCAAAAATTTTGGTAAGGTTCAACTAGGTTATATACCATCTATCTATGATACAAGTTAAAAGTCTGTATGTTAAAAGAGTCTTGTGTTATGGTCCGGACAATATTTTTTATGAAAAGCTTGACTTTGAAGAATAAAATAGGTCAAGGTCAAAACTTTTGGTGGCGTGCACTCCTTCTCAATACCATCTACCTATGTTCCAAGTTTGAAGTCTTAATGTCAAAGGGTATTTAAGTTACAGCCTGGACAAATTTGGATGAAGAAGAATAAGAAGAACTAGACTCTTGTTGCTATAGCAACAAAAAGGTCTTCCGTTCTGATATACATGTATGAATTTAACTATGAGACATTGCTTCTCTCAAGTAGAAAAAGTAATGGATATGATAATTACTTGGAATGAAAAATGTATATATACGTTACTTCTATTTAAAACAACAACGAGAATGAAAAACATCATCAATTTTTAAAGTACCTTTTGTGTCGACCGGAAGTAACGCCGAACCCAAAAATACACGTTTAACATTTCTACAGTCATAAGTCAATCTTTCCTCAAAGTTTGGTTTTTCACCTCTCTGCCTAATCTGAGATCTCATCGAAACAAGGTTTTTTGTCTCGGGACCGGAAACTGACGAACGGAAGTGATTATTGAAAATAAGAGCTGGTATTTGATGCACATTTTCCTATTGTACATCACTATTTATCAGGCTATATGAAACAACCAAGAAAGTCAGGTAAACTTGTTAAAAACATGATTTGTTTGAAAACTTCCGGTGAAGACCGGAAGTGACAGTTAACAAAATGAAAGCGGTTAAACACATCTTCTGACAAATGTCTATTGTCCTTGTAAGTTTTGCGTCTTAATCACTTAAAGTTTGTAAGATCTGACAGCTAAAACATTTGTTTAAAAAAAGGTTATCTGAGATATTTGAGATAACTCACCGGAAGAAGAAATTTTGTGTTTATTTAACATCGCATACATGACATATGACATAATGTAAACTAATATTTCAATTCTATGTAAAAAAAAAACTAAAATAGATCAAAAAAATAATTTTTGAAGTGCTTCCGGTGACAACCGGAAGTTACGCCGAACAAAACAAAATAGTGTAAACACATCTACATATATAGGTCTATGATCCCACAAAGTTTGATTGTTCAAGTCATTACCGTTTTTGAGATCTGGAGAAGTCAAGGTTTTTTGTCTCGAGACAGGAAACGGACAAACGGAAGTAATCAATGAAAAGGATAGGTAATTTTTCTCAAAGACTAGACAACGGGACTTTATTGCCTATCAATATATTTTAAGTTGTCAAAGAAAAACATTTAAACTTTTAAACAACTTGAATTGTTTGAACTCTTTCGGTGTGGACCGGAAGTGACGGTTGACAAAATGAAAGGGGTTAAACACATCTACTATCAAATGTCTATCATACATGTAAGCTTTGAGCCTTGGTCACTTACAGTTTCTTAGATCTCGCTATTACAACATTTGTTTAAAAAAAACAACCTGAGATATTTGAGATATCTCACCGGAAGTAGATTTTTTTTCTTTATTCACCATCGGATAGATAACATATGTAAAGATTTTTACTTATATATAATTTCTATGTGAAAACAATTATATGCGTAAAAAAATATTTTTGGAAGTGCTTCCGGTGACGACCGGAAGTTATGACGAACAAAACAAAATAGTTTAAACACATCTACAACTATAGCTCTATCATCCCATAAAGTTTGGATGTTCAAGTCTTTTTGGTTTTTGAGATCTCGATGTCACTAGCTTTTTGTCGCGGGACAGGAAACGGACGACAGGAAATGAATTTTGAAAAAATGAAAAAAACACCTAGAGATATTATCATTGTCTATCATTCCCGAAACTTTCAAGTAAATCTATCCAGCCATCTCTGAGAAATCTTGTGGACAAAAAAAGGAAAAAAAATAATAATAATAATGACCTATATTTTGATCTCAGCTAGCTTCCGTACTCGGAATTTCCGGACAATAATTTTACCAGGAGAGATTACACTAGCATGTCCTCTATCATTCCTGAAAGTTTCAGCTTTCTATCTTTAGTCAGTTCTGAGAACATGCGTGGACAAGAAGTCAAGAAAAAAAGACAAAATGGCGGATAAGTCCAAACCGGAAGTGATTTTTACAAAATCGAAAATGGGGTACAAACTTCAAATGATAACAGATCGATGCTGAAAATTTGACGAAAATCGGACGACCCATCTCCGAGAAATCTTCTGCACAAAAATTTTAAAGAAAAAAAAAAGAAAAAAAATAAAAGTGAAAAAGAAACAATAGAATAATAGAAGGGTCTTCCGCTGAGACGGAAGACCCTAATAAGAAAGTCGACAAAAACAATATGTCTCCCCTTTGAAAGGGGAGACATAAATATGCCTCGGACCCTCCCCTTCCCCACAGCAAATACGATTATCAAACCCCTCCCCTAGAAAAAATTATGGAACTGCGCAGGCTGTTGATAATAAATTATCAAAAGTTCATCCTCTACCGCAGATGTCATTTTATACAGATAAAATTATCTTTAAACGATAGAGAAGTCCAAAACATAAAAAGGCGAAGGCGAAAGTGCGAAGGTGCGAAGGCGAGAGTGCGAAGTTGCGATGGCGAAAGAGCGATAGTAATATCGCTCCTTCGCCTTCGCACCTTCATACTTTCGCGTTCTCATCTTCGCGCTTCGCCGTCGCATCTTCGCACTTTCGCCCTTCCGCCTTCGCAACTTCGCGCTTTCGCCTTCGCATCTTCGCCCTAAAGGCGAAAGTGCGAAGGTCGAAGTGGCCCCATCGGAACACCATAAGTAAGTCTCTTTTCACTTTTGAGTTGCAATTGTACGGCTCTATAATTCAGTACTCGATACATCCACGCCGGCAATAACCATGGCAACACTATTTGTCATAAATGAATATGTTGTTACAATTGTGAAAAAATCATCGCCATATATTTTACTACTATAAAAATAGAAAATACATATAGCAAGTCCATGAAACCTCATTTGCGTTTTTTTAAATCATAGTTTATCTGATAAATAAGGTTTCGCAATTAGTGAAACTATGATTAACAACTCCTAACTTTAAAGAATGTAAATCTTAGTTTACAGATGTAAATCTATATATTTGTTTGCAAGATCTATTGTTAAAGTTTAAATAACAGACAGATAAACTAAGATTAGCATTCATAAACTATTAAGTTTACAACAGTCACTCGGATGACCTCTTGCTATCTATTTTGTCGATAGCCTGTAGTTGGTTGTAGAATTTGAGATATTTTCAGCTTTGAAAGCCTAAAACATGACTCTCCCAAAACAACATCATCCTTTCCTTTGGTTTTTATTTTGCTGAATACAAATTGTGCATTTACACTTGAACAATCCACATGTGTTCTCACACAGATGAACAAATTAATACTTTTGTGTATCATTAATTTATCCAGCACATGCACTGAGTCTGTTTACAATTAAAAAACACAACACAAAATAAAGACACGACTAGTTCATCACAAACACATTTTGTACAGAAAATTGTACACTAACAGTCAAAACACCACCCTGTATACTGTAAACAAGCAGATCATATGCCTTAGTAAACGGACATGCATAAAATGTGGTCCATTTAATTCATAATCCATTTTAACTCTTTAGCAAGAATTTTGTTGACTCTGAAAGACCCGTTCCCCCATCAATGAATATTTGTAGTATATCACAAACCAAATAGATACATGTACCAAAAAGTAACAATAATTTTGGGAATAAAACTCACCTTTCCCATTTACACAATGACTACGATAAGTCACTCATGTTGCCTTAACAAAATTTATCAGTTCTTGCACTCTCAAGTAAAATTTTAATGCTTTTAAATGAAATGAATTAAATATTTTTTTTTCTGAAGATAAAGGAAAACTGCATCAGATACAAAAGTTTTCTGTCTATTCGACCAAACAGAAGTGCACGTTTTTTTTAACGATAATCTAACAAATACTACAAATGATGATTTTCCAAAAGAAATGAAAATGCACACAATATCAGCATTCCTTGCAAGCTAAATTTCACAGCAATTGTCAGTGAAGATAAAGAGATTCCTTTTAACAAACCAAGTCTTTTTTGCCATCTCCCAAATTGGTATTTACACTTTTAAATAGTCTGTAAAGTTATTAAAATTAATATTTTTCTGTCAAAATTACCTAAAAATTTAATTTAACAAAATGATCTGCTAGCATATGGATTTTAGAAAAATATTATTGGTGTTTGGAGTTAGAGCCATTTTTGTCAGTCCATTCAAAGCAGGCAAAGAAACAATGTTTTTAAGGTGGCCTAGCCATTTATCCCAGTAAGAGTTTTCTTTCTTGTCAGAGAGTCCTTGTACCTTAATTAATAACAGCCCAACATATTGCACGATCAGTCGTCTCTATTCATCAAATCTACAAATTAAACCTTTCTCACCAAAAATACCTTATTTCTGCACCAATCAAATCATCAGCAGATTCACTACATATACACAAATAATGCACCAGATTGAAATACATTGAAGCTCCAGATAAATCTAAACAAAACATGGACAACATTAACAAAGCAATGAAAACATATGGCAGTACAAGGCATGTTTCAACACACTAAAGAACATATAGGTAGGCATTATAACCTTTATGTCCTATGTCGCTTATAACCCCGAGATCTGATTGGTTAACAAGACGGGTGTAAATTTCTGTA
This sequence comes from Magallana nippona, assembly GCA_033439105.1. Classification (NCBI taxonomy): domain Eukaryota; kingdom Metazoa; phylum Mollusca; class Bivalvia; order Ostreida; family Ostreidae; genus Magallana; species Magallana nippona. The sequence goes on from CM065923.1 coordinate 17,972,602, forward strand.
CCACCTGCTGAAGCCGGGTGTAAATAAAATGTGACGTCACAATGAAATTCTTGTTTACAAGTGCACCTATAGATCTCTGCGCAAAATAAATAAGGTGTTTATAATGATTAATTAATAAAATATGTTATATGATTTATTTATCTTTTTTTTTAAGTTATCTTAGACCAGATTTTCAAATTGCAAAGCACTTGTAAAACAATATATTTTAAAAATTTGTATAACATAGGAAATAAATTTGTTATCCGGGTCCAATCAAGGGTTTACAGGGATTTACCCGGGTTGTATTCCATACGCCCTTTGGCCTGGATAACTAATAGTATTAAGGAGGCTGGGTGGTCAACAAATTAACCATCAGATCTATCTTAAATTTTTAAATATAATTTGTTTGCTATAAACTATTATTTTTTATAGAAAATTTCCATATATTTTAGCTTTTAAATTTAAGCATTTTTCTATATCTTTATACAGTGAGAGTTCTTCTTCTAAAGGAGATCAATACAGTCTAAAAATGGTCACGACCATCCAGCCTTCTTATTCTTAAACTATCAATATATAGTTTTATTATGTCGTTTAGGATTTAGTGAATTCTGACATATTCTTGATCTTAAACCCCAATAAATTAATCTGTTTTGATTCTAAAGCATTTGATAAGATAAATACAAAAATTTGAGACAAATTACACATGAACACCTTTAGATAGATTATTTGATTTAGATATCTGTAGTAATACTGTTTTAACAACCCTCAATCTTTATCCCTCTTGATTCAATGCCATGAAACAGGTTCCAATGATTGCTGATGAGACAACAAATGTATATTGGTCCATCACAGTTTTGACTATATATGCCATTTTATGACTTTTGTGCAAATTCTTGACATATGATATATCTTTTAATCGGCCTGTCATCTCTTTGCTTTACGGAGCGTGTGGGCAACACTTTCCTTCAGAGAATCGACACAGCCAGAAAGTTTGCTTTCCACTTCATGAAGTTTCTTCTCCTGCTTGCCTAGGGCTTTCTTTATATTGCCATTGTCTGAGGATCCATGTTGAGACATTTTAGCTGTAATTAATTAAAATTAGTATCCCATAAAACATAGATATAAAGAATTCAAACTGAAATCTCAAGGTCATTTTCATTTTAATTCAAAACTAGGATATAACTTCCAAATACCATTTATTATTATGTTGCAATTAATCAGTTTGAATCAATGTTTAACTTAATTATTATGATATATATTTAAAAAAAACATTAAATATGTAACAAGCTGTACGCACATATACACTAAATATGTAAGTAATCATTATAAATATGCAATTAATTACATAGTAAAGTTCTTGTAATATTCCCTAGTTTAGTGAATAATGATCCCTTCACTAGGAATTCTATTGATTACCATATTCTTTGACTTCTGTGATTTGTCCTTGCACAGTTTTCATGTCCTTGAAGAACACCCTTAGTGCCTGGGCCAAATCTGCATCAAGTCCAATATCAGTTGTACTGGCTGCAATGGAAATCATTATAATGTTTAACTTGTATAATTTCAAAATAATTACAATCTTAAATCTACACTGAAAGTTCAAAAATTGTTTGAAAGATTCTACAGTTTATTAATTTATTTATTTGGTGAGTAACTTCAAATAGAAGTGATGATAATTTCAAAATAATTACAAACTAGCTGCCATATCATTTTAGATTGTGCTTATTATAAGACTCAATATGTGTAGAATGTGGTATTATTATTTTCCCAAATCTTTGTATCAATTCTGTTTAGTGAAGCAACATATCAATATCATAATTCAATGCATGACTGATGACATTTTGTGAAGATTACGGTGACAAGATTAGAACCCCACAATATAAAATTCAGCACACAATACCTTGTGACACATCTACTGTAAAGAGAAATATACAAAAGACCCTGTAAATACATATATACTCTATTGTATTGTAATTAAGTATATGTACTCCAAAGAGAGGATTGTAAAATACTGAAAACAAATCTTGGATGCTAAAAATGATATTACCATAACTTTTAAGATTTATTTAAATTTTCTTTCCAAAGAATATACAGATTTTTAATAACAAAAAATCAAAAATCCATCATTTTTGTTATGATTGCTCTTTGAATTGGTGAATATGGTAGAGACATCCAAGAATGCACATCAATGAAAGCAGTAAGTATATATTACACTTATTTCAAACACCAAACTCACCAACTGGAGGAGCACTGCTTAAACCTTGTGATTATACAATCAAATTATCAGTTTAATGGTATGGAAAGAATGACAATTTACGGCAATCTCAGATTTATAAAATGATTTTAAAAAGGACAAATATATGACTCAATTTTTTTTTGAAGCATGGAGGATGGAAAAAATAAGGCTCCCTTAACAAGTTTTTTAAGAAGTTTGACCCTGACTGTAATTAAGGTACAAAACTATCAATTTAAAAATACCAATACAAAAAAATGTATCTACCAGTATATTTATCTATATCTGTAATTTGTGAATTTTTTTTTTTTTTTTTGGGGGGGGGGGGGGGGGGGGATTTCAATTAAATCGTGAATTGCCTAAATTTTCAGATGCTCCTCATACAGAGACTCTTAAGTACATATGACCTCACATTTGCTCAATAAATCAACTTTAACTTTGTCCATGCAATGCTAGGTGGCAACTGTTGAGTGTTAACTTTGCTGCAAAAATATGATTGGGTATATTCAAGTTTATAATTAAATCATCATTGTATTTGCGTCACTTTTGTGTGTATCATGCAGATATCACTCACCTCTTCTATGTTTTTTCATGTCAATTTGAGTTTGTTGCTTATCCAGTTTTTTCTTCAGATTAAAATTGTCTTTCTTCATGGCATCCAAGTCTTTCGTTAGTTGCTCTATCTCCAAATCCTAGAAAATTGAGAAAAGAGAGATTTGAAATACAACAGTTTTTTGCTCTCATAAAGGATACTAATGGTAAGATTGATTGTGTAAGCTAAAACTGCAGGGATACCTTAGTACATGATACAATTACATTAAAATAAGGTCAGTTACCTTGTTCTTCAGTTGTGAAAAAACATCATCAGACTGTGCATGACCCTACAATGTACACAGACATATAAATGTTCAATGTATAATACTGTTCATTGAAATCTTCTAAGAACTAGTATATATATTTATTTAACTGAGTCCATTGTAATATCTTTCAAATTCATGTAGTGAAAAATTAAAAAAAATCTTCAAATATATTTACATTGCTTCCATTAAATGTTTGATGAATTTGGTCCTCTTCATTCACTACAAAATAAATCATTATCATTTTACCAATTTAAGTTATTGCTTAAGTATAGAAGCACTGTTCTTTGTAGAATCTTTCAAAGATTTGCATGATAAAAAACCAATAAGACCTTAATTTTCAAAAGATACAGTATACATGTGATTGCACGGTTATAAGCAACAATAGTACTTTGGCAATTTAAACATTTATTATATCAATGGTAACATTATACAGGGGAAAGAATGTTATAGCAGGGTTTTACATACAATTTAGCAAGGACAATGGAAATTATTAAGCAATTAAAATACTGGGTTGCATTATGATCAGATGCATCAAAGCGGGGGATTACTGTAATGTCATATTTCATTTGTCTTAAAATGTAAATTTTTCTTCATCTTGCTATATACTTCAGAATCGCATAAATTTCCAAACAAAGCATGATTCTACCACACTAAACTTTGATGAACACCTAAATTTTTTGACCTTTAGTCAAGCAGCAGCAAGAGTCCGATTCACTTAAACCTTCCATAGTAACCATCAGTATAATTCCCCAAGAGTTTTTCCTGTGAAAATGGTTCAGATCATTCATAACTCCTTATGGTATGTCAGAAACTACACAGCTTTAACTGTATTGCAAATAAAGCATGCATGAAGTCTAGGAAGTGCAAGTGACAACCAAAGCTGCATGTTGCAGACAGTTATCGCTTCTTATAAATATAAAAATGTTCACACTTTGTGGTTACATACATGTACTTTGGTATGGTCCACCTAAAAACAAGTCTGGAAATCAACGTACTATTGAACCAACAAGGATAAAACAGGTAGTATCAATACTCTCATTATTTTCCCTCATTTTCTGTTAATTTCTTCTCAAACCTTATTTGATCATAAAGGGAAGAGTGCATGAATACAAGTAGGTACCAAGTATTAACTAACATGCTGGGAGCATATATTTGATACATACATGCAATACTCTTCATAGTGTCTTAAACGGAAGCCATGCAAATGAACTATAGCTTTGAAATCAATACTTTCATGCTTTCTAGCTGCGCATGGCTTAGTTCATATTTTTCATTTAACAGATTTGTATTCAAATTTAAAATGTGTATGAATAGAAGTATGGATGCATGAAAATGAAATACCTGGTTATAATTTAATGAAACTATTTTTAATTACTTTTATAAGTAAACTTTACTAATATTATACAGGGAGTGAAAATTTTAAAAACTAAAGTGAAACAACAAGATAAAAAATTGAAGTCTCTTCAATATTAATTCAACCCAAAATTTTGTGACATAAAAAATTGGCAACCAAAAATCTAAAAGAATATCATAGGATGAAAATCTAATAAAACATTTTAGGGGTATCAACACAGAACAGAAAAGTACAGGTAAAATCCAGGTAAATGCGTACCTTGTGTCCCCCAGAGCTCTACCACCAGGGAGTGGGTCTGTAGGTAGTTTATGAACTCCTGTGTGACCTTCTTCTCCCGGACTCGATGCTTCAGACCAAAGTCACAATAGCCCTTACCCCACACCGTCTGACTCTTCACTGGTTCCTTGCTGATGATGGAAAACCTGAAATCAGAATACTGGTATTGTATTCATGCTAAGTTCATTAGTGAACAACACTGATTTTAAAAATTGAGTATTAAATTCCTAGATTTAGAAAATGATACAATGCATGTACCAGGTATTCTTTTGTATGATCTAAATCCAATGATGCATTCTTGAAATTGATCAAGCATAAATTTGAGATTGTAATTAAGCAAATAAAACATGACCAAATTATGTAACATACAAAAAAAAGGAAAAAATAAACCATTTGAAAGGTCTTCAGGATGATTCTTGAGTGTAAGTAACTTTATTATCAGTAGTTAGTACTGTACCACCATTAATGACACTTTTAAGATAATTAAACAAACTTTGAATCCAGATCATCTGAATTAATAAGTCTTTACAAGGACCCAGGCTGACCTATGATACATACTTGCAGTAGACCCCTCTAGATCTGTCCTCTGAACACCAACGCACTCCCATACACTCAGGTATGGAGATCTCAAAGTTGAACGGTTTTCCCAGTAATTCCCGGGGTTCTACTATACTTTCATCTCCAAGATATTCTCCTTTGTCATTCAGTGGGAAGATCTTCACCCTCATCACCGCTTCCTCCTTCCCATGGTAATTGTGTAAAGTAAAGTGTTCATCTATTTCCACACAGTAGGACAGACTTTGTAACATTACATGGCAGCTACAATGACAAAAGATTACTTACGAGTTAAGGCTGAGATTTCCAAATATAACCACAGAGTCTGAGACTCCCTGTACTCTAGACATTTTCCAAATAAATTCAACTCTATTGCAGTGCTCACATAATATAAAAAAGTAGTCCCAACCTAGTTGAGAAGGAACAATGAAAATTGGGATTGTTTCTAAAATTACCTTCCCAGGAAGATATCTTCCACTGGGTCCCAGAACGGGTCTGTGTCCCTGCCCATAGGAAGAGTCTCCCCATCCATGTACTTACAGTACTGGTCTTCCATCAGATCCTTACGGTGAAGGAACTTTTCTTTTGACCAGATCCAAACCTGTGAGTTTCATTATACTTGTATAAAAATTCATCTTAAAAACATCACACATTATGTAGTTGCTCACATTGACTATATAATTGAATAACTGCTCTCTCCTCTCTCTCTCTCTCTCTCTCTCTCTCTCTCTCTCTCCTGCATGGCTATTTATCTAGAAAATATTAGTTGGAAACACAGCATCTTAAATATGGCCAATACTAACAAATGATTCCCAAATGCATCATCCATGCATCTCTGGTCTACATATATGGCACAGATTCATTTCTCCTTTAAATCCATTCATTACTTTCCAAATAAAAGCTGAATACTATAATACTAGTAAATAACAACACACTGTGTGGAATTAGCAATGACACGCTGCAGCTATTTAATATTTGGCATATTAAATGTACAAATACATAACTATGACATAAAGTTGGATTACATGATTTATTTACTTAAATAAAACATTTCTTAAAATTTAAACTTTGCACTGTATGTGTCATCCTAAACTGGTATTTAACACCTATGCAAGTCTTTATATAGCCTTGCTAATAAACCAGTTCTGAAGAACCACGTGACACAAACAGGTATTCGAATGAAAACCTTATATTTCCGGACAATTAATTCATTATTACACCAAGTAGAAATTGATTTCTGTCTAATTCGTCCCTCAAACGAAAGAAATCACATTTGCATGAAGTATATACCTTTTTGGTTTTTTCATTTGTAACTTGAATTATAACTTCTTTTCCTCCATGATGTAGTGCATCATGACTAGCGGGTGTTTTAATTTCTGCCTCAAATTTCACTCCCTACAAGCGCAAGCATCAGTTAGAAAATAACAAGATGTTTTTAAAATGAACAAATATGCAATGTTTCATATAAATCTGATTTCTAAAAAGATTGTTTGAACTACCGATCAAACAAAACTGACCAAACACAAGATACTATAGTACTGACATGTTTAAAATATAAAATGGTAAGAGGTGGTAAAAAAAAATCTCTTGATATTTGCAATTCAAATCAATTTAAAAGAACAACACAGTATTTTAAAATAGCTTTCCCATACTGAATGAAATAAAATACATGTATTACTTATACTTGAAATATTATACCTAGTTAAAATAAAAAAATAAATATCATTTTTACCTTATTTAATTCTAAACTAATCGCATTAGCTTCAGATATCTGTGGCAATAGGTCCATGAACTCTTGGAATAAGACATAAGACTTGAGATTTTCCACTGACTCGTGGATCTTCGGCGTGTGCAAATCTATGGCCACTCCTCGATGTTCCGCCAGTTCAGCCATGAAATAATCGTAATCGAACTCCTTCTCATCGTTTGCTTTTCTCTCAGAAACTTGCCCCACATACAAAAACAAGCAACTGGACCCAAACTTGATTCTGCTCTGTAAAATTAAACATTTTTCACATCTTAAATAAATTTCATGTTCAGTGTAATGAAAATTACTGACTAAGATTTTATTCGCCTCATTCACTAAAAAACAAATTACTTTTGTCGTAATCACTAAAGTATTGATAATTTACTAAAAAAAATTTATTTCAAAAATTTACCAAATGACGGAGTTCTTCCTTGGTCCTGAGTTTTAACCCATTGACGTAAATCTTGGCTCCACTGACTGGTTCCATGGTGACCTTTGAACCACTGTTTTTGATAATTGCATGTTGTTCTTGTATCCTGACAGAACATAAACACTTCATACAATATTTGAAAATAAATATATGAGCACAGGTGGCAATGTCAATCAATGTATTAGATGATTGCAGCTTGATCTGCTTATATCAGTAAAAGGACCGTACAAAATTTATTACCCTAGTCCTCTTATTATGTATGTGGCGGTAGAACTTTTACCAAAGGTTGTTTCTCCTATATAAAAAGATATTAGAAATCATTTCGGTTGCATTGAATCTTAATACATGTAGTATGCCTTAATCATGAAAACAATATATAAAGGAAAAGTTTGAGAGTGTTTATGATTGAAAACATTATGACAAGGAAAGTTTCATCAGTGTTTATGAATGAGAACACTATAAAAAGGAAAGGTTCATCAGTGTTTATGAATGAGAACACTATAAAAAAGAAAGGTTTAACAGTGTTTCTATCTGGCCACTGACCAACACACAGACAATGTTTGATGACTCCGGAGAGCTGTGTGTCCTCATTGACATTGGTAAAGTAGGGCAGTCTCCTCCACTCGGCCTGCTCCTCCTCATGCTCTACTCCTCCATGTCCTCTCTCCCACTCCCTCCTACAAAAAATGTCAACAAATAAATATACAGTACTGTAAAATGTCCTCTCTCCCACTCCCTCCTACAAAAAATGTCAACAAATAAATATACAGTACTGTAAAATGTCCTCTCTCCCACTCCCTCCTACAAAAATGTCAACAAATAAATATATAGTACTGTAAAATGTCCTCTCTCCCACTCCCTCCTACACAAAATGTCAACAAATAAATATCATACAGTACTGTAAAATGTCTCTCTCCCACTCCCTCCTACACAAAATGTCAACAGACAAATATCATACACTGTAAAATGTCCTCTCTCCCACTCCCTCGTACACAAGAGGTGACAAAGGAAATACTGTAAAATGTCCCCTCTCACTCCCTTCTACTCAAAGTCAAAATGAAATAAGAAACTGTAAAATGTCTTCTCCCCCATTCCTCCCTATACAAGAAGTTAAAATTAAATAAGAAAACACTGTAAATGTCCTTTCTCCCACTTTCTCCTAATCGAAAAGTCAACAATCAAACTTGAAAATTGGAAAATACAATGTACTGTAAAATAGAATAAGAAAACACTGTACAGTGTCAACTCTCCCCCTCCCTACTACAGATCACTGAAGAAGTCTAGAGTCAAATCAGAAAGGGAAGAACATGTGACCCAGTAGTCTACCTTGCTTCTTCAAGTCTTTGCTCCCATGTTTTGTCCATATCTGCCATTCTTCTCTCATTCTCTCTCAGAAGTCTCTGCAATTCTGTAGAAATACAAAGCATTCTAATCAATACATGTAGTTCCTGTATTAGACCATATTACAAAATTTGTTTTAGTCCTACTCCAACAGATAGACAAAAACAGTACCCAACTCAAGATATCTTTATCAAAAATTTTGTTTTATGAAATTCAGTTGGTCACAGATCTATTTTTTGAGATAATTTTCTGGTGCATCATTGAAATAACATGATGATGTTCCCACCCTCGGAGTTGTCGGCTTTCCCTCCGCCTTTGCCGAGGGCTGCCATGAGTTTGGCATTCTCCTCCTTCAGTTCTCGGATCAGTCTGTCTGTCGGGCTCTCGTTGACAACCGCCTTATTCTGGATTTTCTTGGCCCTGATTATTAAACAGTTAAAAGAACTAAAAAACAAAATTACAATGCACTGCAATTTTTATTTTATTCCTGTAGTACCAAAAGGATCAATCAATTTATCTTAAATGCTTTGACACTTTATTAACGATTGATATGGAACAAATATACTTCATCTTTTAATCATTGCTGTTTTCAGGGAGATAACTCTTGCAACCTTACCTATCAGCGTATCGTAGTGTTGACAATGTTTCATCATAGTTAATGTCAGCAGGACTTAATGCAGCTATCTACAATATTCATATAAAATAATCATGATTTACTACAGTATTTCCATTTTAGTACAATATAAACAAAAGGAATGGCGCAATTTTCATGCCAATGTATTTGCATCAATATTTAATGTCCATTAAAAGAATATGGGCCTTGGATCTCAAATGAAATATTAATTTGGGTTCAGTGAGTGCTTGTTTGCCATTATGAGTCACTAGTTGTTTTAAATTGATATTTGCTAATTTATTATGTTTATCAAATTTTTTCCACAGGTTCTCTGACTAGTACCAGTACATGTATACACAAGCATGCGGGTAATTACGTTGGATTGCAGATCATGCAATCACGATCAATAAAAGAAGTCGAAGAAGCAGAAGTATAACGTTGATACCAGGTACCCTAAAAACACAGCATCAATTCTTGATATCAGCCCCAGCATATCTGATTCTATTTTATGCCAATATGACAGCTGTGTTCTGATCTTGTACTATTGAGCTACCGGTGATTATAATATAGCAAAAAGTGACCTTATTAGGTTGTCCAGACAACAGAGAAACAGTCTAAGTAACCAGTGGGTCGATTGTCATCAATACTGCATGCTTTTATTTCTTCATAACATTTCCCTTTATAAGGGTTGCCCATAAGCATCTATTTAATTCCTTTAAATACCTTGATACCAGTGGTTTAAATTTTTTGAAGTTCCCAATGAATTAACCTCCCAGAGTCACTGTTAAAATGGGCAACAAGATATCTATTATTTTTATTCACAAGCTATTCAAATCTAAACACACCCACTATTTAGAAGTTTTGAAATCGACGTTAATACAGGTAATTAAATTTTTAATATTTGACACGAGTTTTTTGCAGGATCTAAGTCCACTGTCCGTCTAAATTAGTTAAAATCTACAGTGAAACATGTACATTAGATATCCAGTTATAATAGTTATCTCTTTTTTGTGAACTGGTATATGTAAATACAAGGTTAGCATCTTTTATTCTGCTCCATTAACCTAAATTCATAAAATTAAAAACCTCCTCGCAGTACTCTAGATAGCAGAAGTCTATATATCAGGTTGAAACAAATTATTTTTAACTCTCAAGAAATAAAATGTCAAAGAACCTTTAAACTTGCTGGGTGTTTTTCTTACACAATCATGAAAATTTACTGGTGCATTTCTGCCTCTTTTATCCTTTATCATATTCTAACCAATTATTTCTCTCGGGGATCAAATCTAAAGCTGTTCCACCCATACTTCAATGATTATAATGAAACTGATTAATATTAATTTCACAGGAACAGGATGTGTATAACTGTGCAATACCAAAACATTTAAAAGTTTACTGCCTTTTTTTGCATCAATCTTGCTTATTGAGTTGATTAACTATCTAGCTTATTAATCTGTCCATTTAATTTAACACATTTGACTGTTTCTTTATAATTCACCATGATGGTTCGACTGTTGCCTCCAAGAGCTGTCTGTAGGAGCTTGGTGAGAACAGAGTTTCGATAAGGAACCAGTACATTTTTCTTTCCCCCAGCAATGTCTGCCAAAGCACTGAAACAAATTTTTTAAAGTTTAAAAGTTGATTCAATTAAATTTCCAGCGAGAGCTAAATTTTGCAGCCATTAACTTTTTGTAAAATGTAAAACTTTTTTTTTCACTTAAAAAAAGAAAAAAACCAAAAAAGTACCTGAATGAAGTACATTTATAATTATGAACTACATGTACTAGTAATTGATGTGATATGGCATACACCAATAATGATTTATTTTGTGAGTACAGTTACTGAATTACATGTTCTTGATAATATATACCAGTAAGACCAATTTCCCAGTGCTTAGGGGTAGTTTTGTACCTAATCATATTTCATGGTGATGGACATTTTATACCTTATTAATGATTACATTTCCTGGAGCAGAATGTAATGTTTCATTTGATTACATTTCCACGTGTTGGAAAGTATTATACTTGATTACACATCCCGCTGTTAAATAGTTTTATACCCGATAACTAATGATAACATTCCCCTATGTTGGATTGTATTACACCTGATTATATATGTATTTCCAAGTGTTGGGGAGTGTTATATCTGATAACATTTCCTTTTGTTGGGTAATGTAATATCTGATAACATTTTATTTTGCTGCAAAATGTTACTTCTAATAATATTTCCCTGTGTTACAAAGTATCATACCTGATTGCATGTCTAGTGTTAGATATAGTGCCTTCTCTGATTACATTTCCCAGTGTAAGATAATGTATATATTTTTGATTACATTTCCAGGTATTGGATAATTTTATACCAAATAAAATTCTCTTATGTTGAAATGTTTTCTACCTGACTTAGTTTTGCAGTGTTGGATAGTAATATACCTGATAACATTTGCCTGATTATGTTTCTCAGTACTGAAAAGTAACAAATCTGAACATTTCCCGGTGTTGGATGGTGTTTTACCTAATGACGTTTACACCTTTTTGATAGTGTTACATCTGATTACATTTCCTTGTAAAAGATAGTGTCAAACCTGATTATGTTTCCAAGTATTGTTTTGTTTGATAGTGTTCATGTGAATACATTTCCCTTGCGTTGGATAGTGTCTTACCTAATTACATTTCCCGGGGCTGGATAGTGTTTAACTATTGACATTTTCCAGTGTTCGATAGTGTTAACTATTGACATTTCCCAGTGTTGGATAGTGTTTAACTAATGACATTTCCCAGTGTTGGATAATGTTTAACTATAATGACATTTCCCAGTGTTGGATAGTGTTAACTAATGACATTTCCCAGTGTTGGATAATGTTTAACTATAATGACATTTCCTAGTGTTGGATAATGTTTAACTATAATGACATTTCCCAGTGTTGGATAGTGTTAACTATTGACATTTCCCAGTGTGGGATAGTGTTAACTAATGATATTTCCCTGTGTTGGATAGTGTTTAACTAATGACATTTCCCAGTACTGGATAGTGTCATACCTGATTACATTTCCGAGCGTGGACAGACTTTGGTTGATGGCCGAACCCTCCTTTAACCTATCCCCCGTAGCACCTGTTGAGTCGGCCCGCTCACTTCCTGCCAAATCCACCAAGTTAATGTCACTGCTTCTTGTGTTACTCTCTCCTCCTGCATTCCTTATGACCTGTCAAAATATAGCAATAATTACTAGATAAAGTATACTATGGTCCTTAGTACAATTATATATTGATAATGCTATACCTTTATATCAGTTAAAAACAATAAAAGCTGTGAAATTATTATTAATTTGTTGGGGGCAGTTTTTGTGGATTCTCAATTTTTTAAAGGTCCATTGGGATGTAATTTTTTGGATTTATTTGTATGATAACAATATTGAATAAAGATCGTCTTAATTCATTGGGGAAATAAAATTCATTTATGAAGGGTTACCAGGAAATCTTCAAAAACTGATCCCCCATGAACTGTAATGATTCCACAGTATCCAAAATTCATTTATTTGAAAAAGCACCTTAATATAAATTGTGTAAATAATGATACATTTGTGTGGCATTTTCTTTTTAAAAATTTTATTTGCCTTTTTAATTACTGTATCTTTTAATTTCTTCAAATGGACTTTATTTCTAAAATTAGGAGGAATTAACCCTTGGTAGAAGATTCAGTTTCTTTGTTACCTGTACCAAAATGTTCAACCTGTACTAAATGAACTTCGTTTAAAGGCCAAAAGATGTGCGTTCCTATTTGAATGAGCAGGATTTGGTCTTGAATTAAAGTTTCCATACTTAATAAACTGTTCACAGATAATCCAGAACTTAAAAGTCTGACCGAGGTCAGATAGGGTACCATTGAAAATCTTATCAAAGTACAGGTTCAAATTGAATACAAGCAATCTTCAACACGTTGGTTCTGTCATGTCATATTCATTGACACTGATGAGTTTTAATAATAGAAGATTCACGTTGATACAGATGCATGGTGGTTTTGATATTTTATTGAAAGTGTTAATGTCCATCAGGTACATTTGTTAATGCAAAATGAAAAGAACATTGTATCTGTAAATCCTTACCCCTTAATTGAGAATTACGGTAATCTATTTCAAAATGAGCTAATTGCATACAATGAGGAACAGTAAAGTCAAGGTCATATGAAATGTCAAGGTAAAATAATATAACAAACACAGTCAAATGGCTCTCACCAAAATATGTTTGAAGTCTGAAAATTAATATAAACTTCAACAGTAAATGCAAACTAAATAAAAATTTCTGGGACAGAATTTGTATGTGTTCATATGTACTGTTTTCATGTTGTCGGATAAAAATACATGTATGAGCAATATTTTCTCTCAAAATCAAATTTAAAACAAAAAAAAATGTAGAAACATAGGCAATAGAAAGATGATAAATAAAAAGCTTAGAGAGTGTCTAAAATTGAAACTGAGCTAAACATGCGTGATTGATGGACAAAAGGACAGAAAATGGAAAGAACAAACACTGAATGCTCCATCCAAAGTGAATAGCAGAGCATAGAAAGCAGGGTATTCATAGTTGTCTGTCTTGCAATTTTGTATATATTGACATTGTAGCAGTTGGCACAAAGAATGTGCTGTTAAGCACACTTTCATTCCTTTCTTTTGAAAGCTGACAATAGTTACTGATCAAATCGAAACATGCATGCACCTCTCGTCTCGATCAAACTGATTTCAATAATTTGTTTAAAGCTGCTGAATGAATTTTTTTTTCAATCAAATATTTGTTACTCAATTGCCGGGCAAACCTGCGGCACCCATTATATCCCACAACACACATTGCTATCAGGGATCCAGACCATATTTCTCCCATTTCTGTCAAACATTATCAGGCTGTTCAGCCTTTTGTAAAATGACTGATCATTGCAATCAAATTCCGAAACAGTTTTTGAGCTATGAAAGTTTGCGTCCACGTAACTCTGAATACTGAACAAATACCTTATGATTTTAAGTCTTTTTTCATCCAAAATTTTACATTATGCAATTATATTTTGATTTATTTTAAAATTATCCAACCCTACATCTTATGAATAACCCATGTGCTTAGATCATTTTTATATTATGTTATATAGCTAGCCTTGTTTTTTTCTTATTTATTTTTTTTATTCTTATGTCGATCTTGAGACTTTTACAGGACTTTAACTCAATGATAATGATTCTACCTCAATGCACTTAAAAAAGTCTATTTACCATTGGACCAACTTTATCTGAATAACAATTACCAGATAACTACAACATTTATTATATTGCACCCCTCTGTGACAGGACATATGAAATACAATCTTTTCTATTAAAAAGAAAAACTTCTTAACATTCAACTGTGACTTTTCATAAAAGCATTACAATTCTTACATAAGAAACAGTAATATATAATTTCTTCAATGTCCTAGGATCTCTGATTGACAAAATATATATATGTAACAAAACAATGATGGATCCTTCAGTTATCAATTGTTCGAGCTGTCAAGAGACTCCGAGTACCAACAGATCGTGGGACTTGGCTCAGTACTTGGTTCGGTACAAAGGATGATTTTATGGTCTCTGTCTGTTGTGATAAGTGGTTGTAAACTACTTCAGACCACTTCGTGGTCATTATAATGTTTACTCTATCACACCACTACCCCAATACCTGCAAAATTCTATCCAATCCAGATGATATTAGAAATTCTCACCAAGTTTTATTTGTGTACATGTTTTAATAATTCAGACTATCTCATACCATAATAAATTCAAGAGTTGGTCTAATAAAATACAGAGATATTTTCTCATTGTCCCAAGTTCTGGTAACCTAGCTACCAATGTTAGATTGGAAACCTGAAGAGATATCCTTTCATGTTCAAATCTCTAAATTTTTAAAAAAAAGTCATTTTGTTTTATCAGTTATGATGGGATATTTAGGAACATGCAGGTATGCTCCAATCCCATAAGTAATTTAATGTACATACTTATGTTACCTGCAGGGGGTAATGAAATCAACACATTGTGACTGATCGATACAAACATTTCAACAAAGGTGTGGGGAGACATGCCTATTAGATAATACAAAATGACTTTCCCTGACTAAAACGTAATTTCAGTTTTATGAGATTTTGTCATCCTTAGCCTGGTGCCTCACCTTCTATACCATAAAGACACAATGGTTAATACGAAATGACTTTCCCTGACTAAGATGTAATTTCTGTTTTATGAGATTTTATGCTTAGCCATATTCCCCACTCTCCCATACCATAAAGACACAGTGGTTTCTTAGCAATTAAAAAACAAATTCTTTTCAAAAATGCCTCATAAAATGTTTTACTCAAAAGTAAATCATTGCATAATTCATTAAGTATTTCAGCCAAAGTGTGCAAACATAATAACAGGGACACATTTCAGTGTCTTGGCTACCATTTAAAGATTCACAATAAATCCATAACATATTAAATCCTCTAGACATTAATCGTCACAACTAGTCATCTTCTCCCAACAAAATCAGAAAGACTAGCAACATGACAAAGGGCATTCTTTTTCAGTGCATGTCCTTTACATGCGGTGGGTTGGGGTGATATATTTGCATTTTTTGTTTTGCATTCAATTACATGTATATTTTGTGGAAACTAGCTGTATAATTGCATACATGTATACATACATCTTTTCTGATTTAGGAATCCTTTGGTTTATATTGTAACTCCGAAAGTTTATTCATTGACAAATGTTAGGAGGAGGGAGGATTGTGTAGCATTGATGATGATGATGATGATGATGATGATGATGAAACATCAGTAGACAATGAAGGTAATGATGATGATGATGAATTACCTGATTGAATCGGATGGTAATGACCATGTGGGACCTACTACTGGTGGCGTTCATGTTGGTGGAGGCAGTGGTTCTGTTCACCGTACCTTGCTCCATGAGTTTCTCTATCTCTTTATAATTCCTCACTGGCACATTCTTACCAATTAAACAAACAAAAAAGTTTACATTGCTGTGTCAGACATCACTTAATTGTTATTTAGAATCTTTCTACTTTGCAAGTTTTAAAACTATTTTAAATTATGTCATTATGTAAATATTTTATAAAATCATAAAATATGATGTACCCATTTTCTTGTGTTTCTTGCTTGAATATTAGTCAATAAGCCATGTACAACATACTGAATAGATTTACTTTACAGATAATTATTGTCACAATCTTAGAAGGTCAGTTTGAGCAGCTAGGTCTTACTTTGAGTCCGTCCACATAGAATCCGGCTTGTGGATTTTGTCGGATTTTGAGGCCCTCTGGGGCCTGCTTTGACTTCACCAGCAGATCTTTGACTTTCTCATTGTAGATCTCCAGCATGCTAAATGATACCTTAAATAGAGTTACAGAGGCTGGATTAGAGATGGCCTCTCAAGAGGACATAATTTTCATATTTCTGGACATTAATTGTCATACTAATTATTTGATACATCATAGTCCAAGTAAAAGTTAAGAACATTCATAAAACATCGAAAAAAAATGTACAGTAACCTAAAAAATAAATGTATCATTGGATTTTGCAACTTTGCAAAGTAATGTCAGGTGAAATATAATTTGTAATTTAATGTTTTTATAATTTATCATATTTGATTTTTGAAAGATGATAACAATTTATTTTCCCTCAAACCATCATATAAACCAAATTACATCTTAAAAATGCTATAAATTCTTTTTAACAACACCTACAGTTTAATAAAACAGTCTTGCTTAATAGCTATTTTTTAAGAAACATAATCAATAATATTACTGAAGTTCAAAGGTTCAAATAAGATTATAAGGTCAACACAAGGAGGATTTATAAATGAAAATAATCAAGTCAACATGATAAATGATATTTGATAAACTAGTCTTACAACAACGAACTTTGATAATATTTTAACAAAATAGAATATGCATAAATTTAATTTTCTTTTTGTCCCTGGGTACATGGTTTGGTTGTTTTAATAAAGCAAACCAAGTTCTCACTAAGAAATAATCATCTGTTGTAACCTCTTATCTCAAGGCAACCAGTGACATATTTCGGGCATTGGGTAGCTCGAATTTTCAGTTCATATTCTACTTAACAGCTAGATCAAGGTTTTAAATAAGATTATTGCTTATTTCTGAAAATTGAAGTGCCATTTAGCATACCCTATTCTTTATGAAGGTCATAAAAGAACTATTCATCTGGTTTTGATAAATCATTCAAATGTGTGATCCCCAGACTTTGCAATTTGATATGTCCTATTGTCAACTAGCGGTACATTCACCAGGTATTCTCATTTCAAATAAATACTGCTCTTGCCAGTCCACCCCCTTTTCTTTCCCCATCCCCCTCCCCAAATCCCAATTCCCAAAAAGTTTTTGGGTATAAATACGAACATAAAATAAATCAATTGTGCAACAAAATATTGAGGGACTTTATTCTACAAGTCACGACTAGAGGATATACAAGTACAAAGAAACGTTCAAATTAAAGTCCTAAGACTTAACAGAAACACATCGAAAGATGAATTAATATGACCATATCAGTCCAATCAGAGAAAAGAGGAAAGGAGGGAAACAAGACACACGCTAGAGGCTGGCCGACAGACAGTGGTGCTGATATACTCAACACAGAGGTTTTTAAAGAGACTAGAGTTGATTACAAAAAAATGCCACCTACTGGCTGGCACAAAACAGAACAATCTGCATATATGTTTCAAATCTTCTTATCCTGGTTTCAAGGCAGGCAAAAGAGAAAGGAGAAAGAAATTCAGTTTTACATTTCATCCATGCAATGTGATTTTTCTTTGTTCAGTGCATGCAACAGTTCGTGGTTCTTCTGCAAAGATGTTTCCAATGCAGCTACAATGCAATTATACTAGGATTGGAGCAGACAACAACATATATATGGTATATTTGTTGCAATCACTTCTACCTCCATGGATACTTCGTTTTCACAAGTAGGCTAGAATGTCAATTTGCAAACACTTTATATTGGGTTTTTTAAATAAATAAATGTGTTTCTTTAAAATTGGCCATTAGTTACATAATGTTAACAGACATTTCCATCTTGGAGTCTTCATCAATATCAGGAAGAAAACCTAAACCTTTTGCTCATTGAAGCATTTCCTTTTAAGTGAAACATTTTGCCATGTCATGGCACCTTTAATATCCTTCAAGCTCTTAATAAAACAACCTAATGGGAAATATATCGACTGTGTCCCTAACCATATAAATCAAAATCAAAGATATACCGGTATTTCCTTAGTTCACCGTGTCCCTAACCATAAAAATCAAAGTTGAGGATACAGACTTCCTTATTTCTCAGTGCCCACTGCTCACAGATGCCCCTACCTGTAACTGTTTTTGGCTGTCTTTATTGGTCTCTATGGCTTTGAACAGCTCTTCACATGTGATGGGGACGATGCCCTTGTTTGGTCCGTACCCTATCATAGAGTAGCTTTTCCCTGACCCGGTCTGGCCATATGCGAAGAGGGCAGCATTGTAGCCCTGCCACGCATTGTCCAGTACCCCCTGCCCCAGGTCCTGAAATACCCGTCTCTAAAAATGGAACAAAAATTATATTGCTATAAAAATATCTATTGATGGACAAAAATTTATATCAAATTTTGAATAAAATATGATATAACAGATTGATGATTTCAAGACAATTACCTGTAGTAATATTGCAATACAACTGTATATAATTTAAGTCTAAATCTGATCAATAACACACGAGATATTTTTTTTAAATTTTGCTCTTCATTAATAGAATCTATCATCATTGATACCAAAATGCTTCCTGCGATCATAGTGCTGAAAGGTAACTAATTTTTTCTTTGGGTGCACATTTTTGCAATTTTATTCTGAAATATAGTATTCTTTTCTGTTTAAAATGATTACTGCAAAATTTAGCAAAAAAATTAGCACCCATAGAAAAATCCAGTGTACCAGTCTACAGTGATATTGATGTATTTAGGAATCCTGACCTGGTCTGTGTATTTAGTGGAGCCAGACTTCGGAGTGAACACGCCCTCCTCATTCTCCTGGAAGTTGTCATGTGACCAATAGGAGTAGTCAAAGGCAAACATTTTAGTGGATCCATTTTCTGGGCTTTTTATTGTGGTAGAATCTCCACTCATAGAAATAATACAACTAGAGCCAGCATTCTTCTCTCTCTGCAATATTGGATGAAGAAGTCAAACTTTATTTGTTGTACAAAAATTCTGAGACATATAGTCATGATGTATGTAAAACATAAAACAATGGAATTTTTTTTATCAAGTGTTCCTAAATTGATGGACATCAATATTCATGTCATTCTTTACACAAAGAGTTATTTCCCTTTATAGTCAATCTCTCATCGCCTGTGTGTTATCATAGGCCTACATGGGTCATAATTGGAGTAATTTAGCCCTGACCAATAATAAGAATAATGTCTGGAGCATTATCTAACTAACAAATAAATTTCCTATAGGAATCATGGCAGGTTTGTTTTTTAAAAGCAATTAGCCTCTAGCTCCCCATCTTCGTTAGCCAAGGGTTTTCGGTTTACTCTGCTCCCCATAAACCCTGGTTTATGCTAGCTTCCATATGTTCAAGTTCATTTATTTCACTCAAAACAATATGTTACATGAGTTACAGAAAAGAAAAATAAGCGGGGTCCACTGTACACACACAAAAAGATATAGAAAAGCAGGATTATTTCCAATAAAAAATGTGGTACATACAAGTATTCAGTTATAAAACTTTCATTATTCTTTATTGAAAAAATACACATGGAATTTACCTTACTCTAAAAGATCTGCATGTGCATGCATTGATTTTCACAGTTACTGGGTATTTGGTTGACTGTAATCTTATTAAGTCAGGACAAGAGACAAATACCACCTTGGATATTTTTAGTTATTTTTCCTTGTATGTCAAATGTTACAAAGTTTTCTGATAATTCTACCATTAAACTTCTCAGCACTGAAAAAGGTCAGGTTATACCGTATTTGAAGATATTCAGTTTACAGTATTTGGGATTTTTTCCTAATCATATACATGTATATCAGACCATTTCCATAATTGTGGTAAAATAGAAAAGTTGGAATAGTAAGTGAAATTTTTTAAATACAGTATCAAATTAAAATTGTAGGGGGTAGGTTGCTTCTACCTGTGAATTCATACAACTGTTCAGACTTAACACTTCAGAACAAACGAAACTAAGGCTTTACAATAATAAGTGGATTCTGTACATAACAATGTAGTTTAAGTATTTTAACAAAGAATGAGCTAGGACTTGTGCATTTTGGCATTGTTGTGTTGCTAAATAAATGTTTGTTTTGGATTAGCTGTAGATAGCTTTGAAGTGTGGTCATAATCTTACCAATCTACATGTAGGTATTTATCTACCAAAACTAACAGAATATTGAGCAAAATTGACTCAAGGTCACTTTTTTCCTAACTAATTCCTATACTTGCACTCTAAGAATGCATCAAAATATTTTTACACAATGGGTTTTACAAAGTCATCTTTTCAATTTTTCAAAAGGTTATTCAACCAAAACATCAAAGAACAAAGTCTTGTTGTTTTTGTCAAAATCTTTTGTACATGCTGTATGAGTTTGATTATGTATTCCGAACCTTTTGTTTAAATCCTTTTGGCTGCACTATACCTGCCAATGTGCTCTTTAACTCAAGAATACAAAGACATTAAACCACTTATATTAGATTGTCATCATGAGTGTTAAACTTTGATCCACCTGTAGATAATATTGAAATTCTAAAAGCAGATAGTTGTGGTCACTGGGTAGATGGAATACCTGTATACACTTACAATGTGTACATATATACCTTCCTGGTTCAAATATAATTGTTAGTGGAATGGTAAATGTATTGTATGTGTGCCAAATGTTATCAGTGATATCCACATTTGAACGCTATTAAAAACTACATTATGCTTTGAATTTAGAGGCCCAATTTGTACACTGGGCAGTGTTGTTATTGTTTTGATTTGTTTTGGTTTTTACTTACTATTATGGATAGATAGTCTTTCTCTTTCTTTAATTTGCTAAAAGGGGGTAGGAAACTTACAGCATATTCAAAATTTTGTGAAATTTTATGTCAGGATAATTTCTCAAAGTACTTTGAATTTTAACCGGTCTTATTGTATGGAAATGAAAAAAAGCACATAAAAAAAAACTCTTTACCTGATTGAATGGCCTTACACGAACAGCTACTTTAACACTGTCACCCGGCATATCTCTTAGAAGAACATATACAACTACTGAACACTTTGATGTAACGAATCCGGGGAATGAATAACTCCTAAATATACATGTATTGTGATCATCCCACAGAGCTAAAGAAACACCGCATCATTGTAACTTAATCACATGTGCGCTCATACCTCTAAAGGGGAGCGAGAATTTCCTATACACATTCGATATATGGTCAATAACAATAGGTATAAAAATTCCAAGAGCGTTGTGTCAGTGGATAAATGTTAAAGTTCCAGACCAT
The DNA here is from genome assembly GCA_033439105.1 of Magallana nippona. Taxonomy (NCBI): domain Eukaryota; kingdom Metazoa; phylum Mollusca; class Bivalvia; order Ostreida; family Ostreidae; genus Magallana; species Magallana nippona. The sequence goes on from CM065923.1 coordinate 17,994,524, forward strand.
TTAAACCACCGCTGCGCTGACAGTGCATGCAGGTTCGTACGATTAATAGAGTATGGTATACAGTTACCATTTTAGCTTAATCTGCTGCACAGCCTATAATTCTGCAGATTAGAGGGGTATTTTGTATACCCGTGGGATCCTCTCTTGTTTCGTTTCTGCGCAGTACCGCGAGTACGTGACAAGTGTTCAATAATATTCAGCGTCGGGTACTCCAGTCGAGCACCCGATCGATACGGCATGGTGAATAGTTCAAAATGCTGTGGACTAAGGGAGATAAATCGCGAGAGAATTAGCCGCCAAGTGTAAAAGAGAGAGAGAGAGAGAGAGAGAGAGAGAGAGAGAGAGAGAGAGAGAGTATTCACATAAAATGTACATAAACTTTTGAACATATACTAAAGTTAGATTGTAAGAATATATGTATATGGAGAGAGTCCTCTTTGTTACTCCCCCTCCCTTCACCGATTAGAATACCCATCGATTAGGATTTTCTAGGCCTATCGATTTTATGTTGTTCTAAGTCCATATGGGGAATTCAGTTATATCGGTAAATGGCTCAAAGTTATCAATTTGTTATAACAAGTTATCAATATGTTAAAACAAATTACTAATTTGTTATAACAAACTGATAATTTGTTTTAACAAGTAAATAATATGTTATAACAAATTGATAACTCTCTCTCTCTCTCTCTCTCTCTCTCTCTCTCTCTCTCTCTCTCTCTCTCTCAAGTTATCAATTTGTTATACAATGTAATTATTAATTTGTCACAACAGATTATCAATTTAATTTGTTAATTATCAGTTTGTTATAACATATTATCAATTTGTTATAACAAAAATTATTAATTTGCTATAACAAATTATCAAATTGTTATAACAGATTATCAATTTGTTAGAACTAATTACTAATTTAATGTTAAATTAGGTTTTATAATGTTATAACAGATTATTAATTTGTTATAAAAAAAAAACTAGTAATTTGTTATACCAAATTGATAATCTCCTATAACAAGTTACTTATTTGTTTTATTGTTTGACAAATTAATAATCTGTCAAACAAATTGATAATTTTGTTATAACAAATTGATAATTTTGTTATAACAAATTGATAATTTTGTTATAACAAACAAACTGATAATTAACAAATTAAATTGATAATCTGTTATAACAAATTATACACACAGTAAAGTTGTTGTTTTTTAAATCTTAATAATAATATATAAATTTATGACAATGCTAAGTTTATTACTGTATTTTTATGAGAAGAAGAAGCGATAGATAAAAAAAAAATAGGATAATAAGAAAACCTGACATATAACTACTTAACTTTTGAATTAAAAGGTTTTGTAAATAAAAATATTCGTCTGATTGGCCATGAAATTGAATCCGGTTTTGATACCGGACTTGGTTTGTATATTACCCTCTTCACCGGCGCCGAAATCCGCCATATTTCAACTCAAAGTAAAAATTTTCAGTCATGTCAAATGTCTTCGAAGAAAATAAGGCGAATACGTTCTTTGTCTGTCGATGTTGTTGAGAGATTGGCCAAAAATAATTTAATCACATGCAAGGTATTAAATCAAGCATATATATACAACCAGAAAAAGTTACGCTGCATATTATTCATCATGTTCATACTGGAAGTATTCTCATAAAGTTTATGTTTGGATTTTGTAGGACGTTTTGTCAAAATCTGACTTGGAATTGCTAAAAATACTGGGATTGGGATTTTTCACAATTCAAAATTTACGACAGCAGTGTTCACTGGCGTGTGTCCCTGTGTGTACAACTGTAAGTTTTACATATGTATCTGGTGGTTTGCCTCCCATTTGGGGGTAACCCGAATTACCGAAATGACAGCATGCAGCATTTACCGAAATTACCGGAATGACACTAATATAAATACAGAAATTACACTTAGAATGTACAGAGCCGACCCTTAATATATTTATATCAAAATTTGTTTTTGCTACAAAATCCTTAAACCACTTGATTTTGAACACAGTGATTAGCTCAAAGAATGCGTTTTACAATTTATCTTTCAATTAACAAGGGCGTCAAAATAGGGGCAGAGAAATTTTGCCAAAAAAAAAAAAATGAATGATGAAACTAAGTAAAACTAAGACTGAAATAAAATTTAATATAACAGTGATCTTTGTTCATTGGAGTGGCGCCAATGATAACGGCAATCTGCAAATCAAATGTTTATAATGAACCATTTTACTAAAAGATGTAAACATCTAGTCCAATATATAACCATTTTAATGTATTTGAAATGTCATTTCTGTAGATTTAGTATCATTTCAGTAATTTCAAATGTCATTTCGGTAAATCCTGTCATTTTGGTAATTCGATGTACCGCCCATTTGGTGGTCAAACACCTTTTTGATTCAAAGAAAAGGTTATAGTCTACCCAAGATATTTATGCAGCACGTTTGCTTAAATTAGACATTTAAAAATAACTCGGAGTTCAAACGATGTTCATTCAATAGTATGAAAAAATCCCAAGATATTTCCTTTGTAACGCCCCCTCTAGCTTGATAGTTATCAATACAGGGCTAAAAATAAAAAGTCTATGGGGATTTTGCATTTCAAAAGAGATGGAAGTACCCTGTCGGATGCTAAAAAATTGTGCAAGGTATTCCGAGTGACTTTCGAATGGAGAAAAGATGTCAACATTTCCCATTATGAATCTCCATAAGAAATCTGTTTTTGTTCCTTTGTTCCTGTGAATTTTAAAGAGAGAAAAGTTATAATTTGTCAATGAGGATATCATGGATATTTTCCCTTTCATTTATTTCAATTGCACTTCTTTCACATGTATGTGTATTTTTATTAAAATTCGTTAAAATGTGCTGCATAGATATCTTTTGACAGACTATAAAATGAAATACAGCCTGGAAATCATGTGCAATATCAGCATTTTTTTGTCTTCAAAAATTTTAAAAATTTATTCCAAAATACTATATGGCCTCATTCCAAAGACTCTTTGTATTTGATTCCTATCATCTGGGCATATACTAGTATCTCAATTGAGCTTTCAACCTGTACCAAAAGACGGTTGTTTTCATTGATTGGGTTCAATTGTTTTCAATTACCTGGATGATTGGAAATTAAACATAAATAGTCTGAGGAATAAGGTTATATAATACATGTATCTATCTTTCTGAAGATGGAAACAGTGATTATATCCAAATTCAGTAATGCATGTTATCTTAACCTTTTTTTAATGCCAAATGTTTATTATAAGTAAGCATGTCAGAGTATTTTCCCTCAGGGAAATTCGTTGAGACTGAACTTTTTTGGAAGAGACGTCGGTCAAAATTTTTCAGTCACAACGAATGTCGCTGAGATTACATGTGTATTTTCCCCATAGGTAAACTTTATGTGTTTTTCTGGGTGCATCTATTTAAGTATTCTTCTGTATGACTCTACCATTATTTCTTGGCAATCTTGGTGAGATTCAACATGGCAAGGATATTTCAACTGACACTTTTGATAAAAGTTTCATTAGAAGCCAAGATTTTGTGAAGATAACAACACTGTTTCATTCCACCCAAAAACACATATCCTTCACTTCTCTTCTTTCGAAAAATATCAGACATGTTGAACTTAACTGTCACTTGTTCTGATGGACCATTCAACCAGGGAAGTATATACTAATAGGGTAAACAACTCCTACATTGGTCTCAAAAATGGGGCAAAAGTGGGCTTGTGTATTTTAGAAACTCTGTTGCAATTATGGTCAAATTAGGGATATAAAATGCAAATTATTTTACAGTAATTTTAAAATTGCTTTTAAATGGTTTTGTCTCATCATAATTGACAACATAATAGATATTGGAAGTTGTAATTGTCCTACAAATCATGTATTGCGAGACTTGTGATAGTTGCATATTCCATAAGTATATATATCCCTGGTTCAAAAAACCTACACTTCAGAGTCCCCCAGTTAAAAAAAAAAACCTTTTATTAATCTAGAGAGAGAGATGGGACCTAAAAAACAGAAAAGGACATCATTAGCAGGACTGAGAACCCTTCCGTTGTCAATGCTGTGTGAATGGGCATCATGTTCAGAAAAATTCTCAAGCATGGAGCAATTTACCAACCACTTAAAAGTACATTTAACAGGAGTAATGAGCAATGGTATTTTGGAAGAAGCTACTGAGTACAGCTGCCTGTGGAGAGACTGTGAAATGAAGGTGACTGGTCATGTCACTGATTTTGTTCGACATGTGTACTTTCATTCCTTCCATGTCAAAATTAAAGAGTTAGGCTCTCAATTGGTAGAGAACCTTCATCTTAAAGGATGTCAGTTGGATGGACAAAGTCATAACTTGATCCCAGAGTTACCAGAAAGATTGCAGTGTGGATGGCAGCATTGTGAGACAATAATGGACATTCCAGAAGCCTTTTATCGCCATGTGGATAGTCATGTTTCATGTTTTCCAGAGGGAAATAATGTTCCTGGGGGATGCAAGTGTCTATGGGAAGGTTGTGACGCTGTGTCCAAAAGTCGATATAAATTACGTGAACATCTTAGAAGCCATACTCAGGAAAAAATCATAGCATGTCCAAATTGTGGGGGTCTATTTTCAAACAGAACAAAATTTCTTGATCATTTAAAACGGCAGGAAGAAACAGATGTTCAGTGTTATCAATGTTCCCACTGTGACAAACGATACACAACAGAGAGACTCCTCAGGGACCATGTCCGTCACCATGTGAACCAGTACAAGTGTCCATGCTGTGATATGACATGTCCTACCCCTTCTAGTTTAAAATCACATTTAAAGTACAGACATACAACCCAAACACCATACAAATGTGATCATTGTGAACACGGGGCCAAATCGGTAGCTGACCTGAAGAAGCACCTCGAAAGTCACAGTATGGATGTTCCATATCACTGCCATATACCAGAATGCTCGTACACTTCAAGAACTTTCCAAAGTTTAGAAAATCATTTTAAAAGACTTCATCAGGACATCAATACTCAGAAATACAAATGCCATGTATGCTTTACTTTATTTACACGTGGGTCCAACCTTACAGCACATCTCAAGAAGAAGCACAAATTCAGATGGCCGTCAGGACACTCACGTTTTAGGTATAAAATGCAGGAAGACGGATACTGGCAGCTACAGACAGTGCGATATGAGAGCATAAAACTTACTGAGCAGATAGATGATCAAACTGTTCAGACGCAAACAAGGTTTTCTTCAGAGATTGAAGAAATCAGTAGAGGTAAAAAGAAAAGAAGGACTTATAAAAAAGAGAAAGAAAATTCATCAGCTTGCTCATCTTCATCACAGTACAATTCCAGCAGTTCAGAGCAACCCACTGGATCAACAGTTTTGTCCCAGACAGTTGTTCAACCCAGTAGTGAAAGCATGGAGCGACCGGCAAGGCATGAGACTCGGAGGGAAGCTAAGAGACAAAAGATATCACTGTCTGATATGGGACCATCTCGCTCTCCACCAAATGCTCCTGTATTCCAGGATGGAAATTCAAAACCTTTTATGCAAGGGAAGGACAGATTTGATCCCAGCACAGATGAAGCCATATCAAATCAGTTTGAAAAGACTAGCACAAAAGAAGATAGTGTCACATCCAAAAGCAACACATTGGAGAATTACAATTTGGAAATGCTTGGAGATGTTGCCCTGAGTGTCCCTGTCCAAGGGAGTGTTTTGTCTCATGGGAGAACCAGAAAAAGAAAACAAAATGTTACTTACAAATGTAATGATGGATTCTAAAGAAATATCATATTTCAAAGCAGATTTCTGTTGTTGAAAACAAATTTAAAAGAAACATCTTTACTTTTCATGCACTTGTGTATAAAAAGTGTACATTAAAACAATGTGTTACAGTAAGACTTGTGATTTCAAGTGTATGATTAATAATGGTAAATGTAATAAATAAAATTAAAGATACTATTTTTGCCTTCTGTTCAATCCATATTCATTTATATACTTGTATGTAGATTTTGAATGAAATACTTCTTAAATTAAAGATGAAATCAAACAATAAGACAAAAAAGACAATATTTGATAGACGGACATAGATAACAGTCTGCACAGTTCACCATCAGTCATCATACACAGTCACTAAGAACCAGTCCAAAACGATCGTGACCTCTGGTCACACTAATTACACAAGAACATAAAATATACATATGCAAAGTCAGTTTCTGAATGATTTAATCAATATGCATCAAAAGTTATTATGGATCAGAACATGACACAGAAGTAACAGCTAATTTCAGCTAATTTCCCATTTATGTGAATGTTACCATGGTAACTACAACTACTTGGAAGTTTGAAATCAGCCAATGCAAGTCTGTGGAGTTTGTACTCTAAATGTAGCTTTACTGGTGATTGAGGAAGAAATGACCCATGCAAAGACACAAAGTACAAAAAGACATCAATGAATGATTTGAAAACTCCATTATTACTACTTAAAATAAATTAAAGCTGACATATATACAGGTACACATGTAGTTTGCTGAAATATGCGTTTGAAAGCAATTTTAAAGATTAAACGAATTAATGTACTCATATGCAACTGTTATTTTACTAAATTGTGTAGAAATCTTGCAATCGATTTCCTAAAGGAGTAAAAAAATACCGAATGAATGTGAATACCGTATACCAGTATGTATGTAAAGTTTGCGGCCATTTGTAGGGTTTAGAGCTACTAACCAAAAGAAAACAAGGAAACGGACAGTTTTTCCAGACAAGTTTACATGGCTTGGATCATGTTCTGCATGGAGGAATTCCCATGGGAACTGTTACTGAAGTAAGTTTTCAACACATGGCTTCTGATGATAACTGTTTAGGAACAGATGTCTATGAAAAATTATTTAATTTGATAAAGACAGAAATAACAGGTGTCTAACCAGTAACAAAAACTTTGCTGACTTTGATTTCTGAAAGCTTGTGTTTCTGGAATAGGCACTTGTTCAATAGTTGGCAACTGTTTGAAGAAATATACTTGCATCTTGTTTTTCACATCAGGAACCTATCAATTTTTAAAAAAAAATGATTTGAAATTAGATAAAGAAAATTACGAATTTAGTACAGGTATTCAGATTATCACTGTCTCTGAATAAAAAAAAATATTCAACACTTATTCAGGCATATGATAAATCCAATAATACTGGTATATTTATTTTGCTGCTATATATGTAAGAGCAGGTATTAAAAAGATGTGTTTTACTTGCTTTGATATTGAATTTTTAATTTACTAGATAGCTGGTCCTTCAGGATGTGGTAAAACCCAGTTCTGCACCATGCTCAGTGTGTTGGCCACCCTCCCAGGGAACAGAGGAGGCCTGGAGGGAAAAGTCATGTACATGGACACAGAGTCAGCATTTAGTGCAGAAAGGTAATGGACACAAAAAATTAGCTTTGTAATAAGGTAAAAGAAATGGGTAATTGTTCAGTGAATAAAGGTTATGGACGTATAGTCAGTATATCTACTGCAAAATGGAAAATTATTTGCATTGATCATAGAAAGTCATTGGGCACAAAGTCAGCTTTTAGTGCTGAAAGGTTAATATAATGGACAGTCTGACAGCTTTGAATGCAAAAAAGTAATGAACACAGTCTGACAGCATTCAGTGCAGCGAATTAATGGACAAGGTCTGACAGCATTCAGTGATATGATCTGTCAGCATTCAATGTAGAGAGGTACCGGTAATGGACACATTCTGACAGCATTCTGTGTAGAGAGGTAATAGACAGTGTGACAGAATATTGTGCAGACTGGTGACATAGTCTGACAGCAATCAATGCAGAAAGTTAATGGACACAGTCTGAAAGCATTCAGTGTAGAGAGGTACTGGACACAGTCTGACAGCATTCAGAGTAGAGAGGTACTGGACACAGTCTGACAGCATTCAGAGTAGAGAGGTTATGGGCACAGTCTGACAGCATTCAGTACAGAGAGCTCAAGGTTATGGGCACAGTCTGACAATATTCAGTACAGAGAGGTTCTGGGCACAGTTTGACAGCATTCAGTACAGAGAGGTTATGGGCACAGTTTGACAGCATTCAGTGAGTGTACAGAGGTACATTAAATAGGGGCAGATTTTAGGCACTATGATTATAATAATATTGTATTTTTGCCCTAATGAAAAAAAAAAGATATCAAGAATAAATTGAAATTAGCCCTTGTATAAAATTCATAGATATGTTTATCAGTACCTCAGTCTTCTTTGAAGTGGTTATGTTACAACCATGTACATGTGTTTATCCTGCAACCACCCTTGCATTGACCGAATAAAGGTAACCCAATAAACAAAAGCTATATTCAGTCAATGCCCCAATATATCCTCATGCATTCATCTGACGTTCAAATGCATTGTAACATCATCTTTTTCGCTTTGTTTACACCAAGGCATCATGGTTTCAACGGAAGATGTGCAGCAAAATTTGTGGAAAATAGCTTGTTTGAGGCGTAAATTTGTGATATTATGTGCAGGATAAACAAAACACATGACAACTGTCTTGAAATGTAAGCGATATTTGGGCTCAGCTCAGGTCGAAAACATGCAGAGGATTCGGCAAGCCTCGACCTCTAATGTTTTCTTACCCTTGCCCAAATATAGCATATATTTCCAGACAGTAACCATGTATTTTATATGTATGTTACTTATTTTTAGGTTGGTAGAAATTGCTCAACACAAGTTTCCTGATTTGTATAACAGTGAAGAAGATTTGTGTAGAATGGCAGAGAATGTTTTGGTTGATAATCACCAAACTTGTGATTCTCTCATCAAAAAGTGAGTACCAGGTATATATCATTACATTGTGCTATGAAAGGGGTTCAAAATTGTTTCATTTACCAAAATTCAGAAAAAACAGATTTTATAACTTTATTACTTTATTATCATGTTTATTCCAATATTAAATATATGTAAAAAGAACACAAAAATGGACACATATTGTACAATTATAGAAATGAAAGTTTATGGATCATCTCTCAACAGAAATGTACTGACTCAGTATGTTTTCAATGAAGTTTAATTAAAGATAATAATGTTCATGTATGTATTTTCAAGTCAATCGATTTAATCTGATGAAGTTACTTTCTTTTCACTAAAAGGTTGGAAAGCTTGGAGGAAGAAGTCATCACCCACAGATTAAGACTGGTTATCGTGGACTCCATAGCATCCCTAGTCAGGAAGGAGTTCAGCTGTAGTGCAGGGTCTAACCTGGTCCAGAGAACTAACTTCCTGTCCCGTCAGGCTGCCCTCCTCAAGTACATAGCCGAGGTGTTCTGTATTCCTGTAAGTAAGAGAACTTACAGTCTTGTTTGATATTAAGTAACTGTTAAGGTACAAACATAAAATGACATTCTACTTATTAGTATTTAAGAGTAGTACCAATCAAATGGCTACCAGCAATATTTGTTAATTTTAAATACTTTTGTACATACAGGTGATAGTAACCAATCAGATTACAACAAGATTTGGTCGTCAAGCGACCGAACAAGGTGAGTTTTATAAAGGCATAATCATCCCAGGAAACACAAATCCAGATATACATTTCTCGCTTTCTTTAATTTCTAAACTAACAAAAGTGGATTTTTCTTCGCATTGCCTGTTACAATTGTCAATATTTTATACGCATCTTTCTGTGCTTTACATCCAAGATGAGGAGGAGACCACAGAAATCTCGGATGGCTATGTGACTGTTGCTCTTGGGAACACATGGAGCCACAACGTCAACACTCGCCTGATTCTCCAGTATTTGGATGGAGAGAAAAGACAAGTGAGTATTCAGTTTTAACAGTCGCAAAGCCATGTTATTTTGGTAGACATATCGAACTGGAATAGTTTAATATAATTGGAAGATTTAAAACAACAAAAAAACTTTGAGTGATGGGCAGGCATATATTTTTTCAAATGTTTTTCTATGCATTTCTTATGAATACTATTAATGCAACTTACTTTTTCTTTTTTTTTCTTTTTTCTTTTTTTTACAATTTTTGCTAAGCTTAACTGCATTCTTAGATGTCAGACAACAATGAAATAAATGCAAAAGTACAGTTGTTACCTGTATAAATAAAATCTTGCAGGTTTTGGTGGCCAAGTCTCCTGTTGCTCCATTTACAGCATTCAATTACACAATACAGAAGGATGGCATTGTTCAAGATGGTAAATACAAGGTTTACTGCTTGTTGGTAAAGTTATGATAAGTCTGAGAAATTACATTATTATAAATTTAGGAAAGTTTCCAAAGATCAGTTAAAGAAGTCATAGTTAATTTCTGATTTTAGAAGAGGGAGCTGGTTTGTATGCTGGTACAGATCCTGGAGTCCAACAAATCAACGTGAGGACTTCACTGCCTTTTTACAACACATGATCCAGATTGTGAGAGTATATATGAACAGATTTTTAGATGGATTATTTTTGTAACATAGGACAACTTAGTATTTCCGGTAAATGAATTGGACAGAGAGAAAAAGAGAGAGGGGGTTTCCATATGTATTTGAACTGCAGTATTGCAGTTTATGGTTTGAAATATGTAACATTATTGCTTTTTACTTCATAATAAAATGTTGATTTACTGGTTGTGTCTTGCAAAACATGGTGATGTATTGTACATACTATTGCTACTGACTTATGCTCTGCAAATAGTGTAGCTTCAGAGTGCTGAACTGTAGCTCTACAGGAAAACTCGAGTTTACAGTTTGGAACTACACATTTGAACATGCAAAAAACTTGGAATTACACTGTATATGTGCACAGTAATTTGCAATAGCTCTTAGCCTATCAACCCAGATTCTTCTGTAGAGCTACAGCTCTCCAGCCCAAAAAATAAATGTTTATCGAAGTATATGTCATTGTTTTTACATTAAAAATGATATGCATCTTAAGGTCCTGTTGTGGTGATTTACAGAAAAAAGTAATATACAGTTTAACTTCGATATCTCAAACACATTGATATCTCAAATACAATTGATATGCCGAAGTAATTTGTAAGTCCCAACCACTTATCTTTTTAAGTATTTTACTCTCTATATCTCGAATACTCGGATATCTCAAAGTTCTTAAACAGTCCCATCTAGTTCGAGATAACAAAGTTTGACTGTATAACCCAGTTTAGATGAGGCTTTCTCTTTTAACTCATTTATGAAAATGTACACCATTGTATACTTTCCTAAATTCATTTTTGCCAAATTTGCCATGACTTAAAATCATACAAAAGACCATTTTTTTGAAAAGTTGCTACAGGTATGCATACATTGTTATAAATCTCAAGTGACTGGTCACTTCAGTTCAATATAATAGTAATGAAAATAATTATTTGACTCCTCTAATTACTTTGGCATAGTTTTGTGCATGGATGGGCGATATCCAGTAAAATTTGAAGTTTAAACTTTTAGAAAATGTACTAATTTGCAATTGTCTAATATTTCCAAAGCTAGGAATGAAATGGCTTCCAATCTATTGAGCTAGTGCAGTCTATCTGACAAGATGAAATCCTAGTTTTCTTAATTTTCACCTTGATCTTCACATGATGACCTCTATTTATGATTAGGCAGGTCTTGATCTGTTATGAGAAACATCACGTTATCAATTTATGAAATATTGAGAACATCACAAACTAAAAATTATTACTTTCCTAAACAATAAAACAAATGTCAATATATGTATAAAATGTAATGGTTACTGGTACAGTACACCATATACACAGCTGGGGAGCTACTGTGTCAACGATGCCTGTCATTATAATCTGGTTCGTGATTGATTAAGAACCAGGAAGTCAGGAACTCAAAATAACCAGTACTTCTTATCTGCTCTGACTTATCTTGACACAAATAAGAGTATGCATGATATCACGGATGTTTGGTATGACTGACTGATTTATGCACCTGGAAACGTCACCTTTGGTAGATCAACTATTTAGGCTGATCAAAGTTACTTCTACGTTTAATGTAACCCGATCACGTAGGTTTAGGCATCTTCGCTAGCCAAGGGTTTACGATCCACTCTGCTCCTGTAGAGGAGCAGAGTGGATCATAAACCCTTGGCTTGCGAAGATGAGGTTTAGGAGAAATTTTGTTTTAGAAAAAAAAAAACAAACTCCGATTTTAATTTTAACTTTTCCAGTTTGATATATTTTACTTAAATACTGCAACTAAAAAACTCCGGTTTCCTCCCACACCAATGACCCCCTCGCGCTAACATCCGTGCCAACGAAATATATTAATATAAGTTGTATTACTTGTTTATCAATCGTTGTAAAATAAAGTTCAGTTTTAAAAATACTGAATTGAAAATAAGGAAATAAACAGTGAAATTGAGTTAAAGGTATACTTCGTTTGCTTGACAAGATTTTATGGTTGAGCCTGGCCCCAAAATTTCAAAAACAATGCTATGTGCCCGATATAAAAAGGTGAATGAAGGTGGAGTTGTATGTAGCACTGGCGACCAAGATACTCATTCCACCGAGATCAACTGTGTACTGTTCTCAAGGGGTGACAATTTCCAATACTTTGAAAGCATATTTAAAATATTATTGACAATTCACATTATTATTGATTATTCACAAAATAACGACATTGATATTGTTTCTGATTATTTGTGTTTGTATTTGCCTACTTGATATAAGCAAATCAATATCAATAGTATATTATCAATATTGAAACCAAGGAAAGACAACACCAAGTCTTGATGTTTATGGTTTTTCAAAATGATGAAAGGATACACATATAATATCATTGATATTGATACAAAGTATAGATTAAAAAAACAGATGTGCAATGCCTCTATTCCTACAATTGTTGAACCGATTTTGTCCATATGTACGTAAAGATCCTACACATTAAATGTTGAATATGCCAACAACTACAACTGTTGACATTCACCAATTAATATTGTGAAGTCAACACCACTGTGAATATGTCAAAATTATCTAGGTTATTACCAAGGTAAAATGTTATCACCAGGGTACAAGGTCATCACCAGGGCAAAGGTCATCACTAGGGTACAAGGTCATTACCAGGGTGCAAGGTTATTAACAGGTTATGTACGTTAAATTTCTTGTTTCATTTTTGTTGCCATATAGTTGCCTGTTGATATGTCTAATCCCTCTAGAGGTGGTGTCTTACCAACTACATGTGTTCAATTAATTAGATTCAAAGTATATTTAAGATTGTATCAATACCAGAACTAAAGATCATAAGGATTCTAATAAAAAACAAGTACCAGTTTGTGTATTGAATAAGTTTATTTCAAACAAATTTTAATAATCATTGGTTAAATCATTAAATGAAGAAAAAATGTAAAAATGGAATTCTCTACCAACTCAATTTTTAATTTACAACATTAACAATGAAGGGTGTGAATTGTATATGAACTGTCATAATTATAATGGATTTTATTTCGAGAGTAATCAATTTCCCCTATAGTGCTTCATGGTTTCTTGATATTAAATGAACACTGCTCCCCAAGCCTTTTCAATCCCTTACAATGTTTTAGTCCATTACTGGTCCTCTTGCTATATTGTGAATCACTCCCTCTTGCACAATGAATGAAAACCCTTCCCCTCTTCTCTCTCAATTCCCTCCCCCAGTACATCATACACACATACTCACCAGCAACTTAATTCCATGATGCATGAAACAGGATTCACATAACACACATTCACACCTCATTCATCCACAGCATCCATCGATTCCTCATACTCCCCATCCTCTGCATCCTCTGGCATTACTATTTTCCGCTCATCAATTTCACTCTTTGTCTCTGGCAGTTGGATATCTGCCAAGTCTGGAATCATGACCTCCTCCTTTGTCTCCATTGGAGGTTTGACCTCTAACTCACCTTTACCTGTTACTTCCTCAGTTTCCTCCATTTCTGGATCATCATAGTTTATCTTAACCTCCCTTGGTGCATCATCCCTTTTTGACCTGTGACTGTCCCTTCTACTATGTCTATCTCGCCCCCCGTCCCCATCACTCCTCCTTCGATACTTACTGGAGCTCTCGTGTCTCTCAGCAGAGGACTTTCGGCGTTTCCTATCCCCCTCATAAGAGTCCCGCCTATGTGACCCTCCCTCATGACTCCTACGTCTCCCCCCGCTGTTATCCCGCCCCTTTCTTGGGGATTCCCTTTTAACTATTTCTGATCCCCTTCTAGGGGTCTCCTCCTCATCCTGATGGCCCAACTGACTTCTACGTCTAAAATTCCTGATGTTTTCTTTATCTGTTTTCTCAGTTGTTTCTTTCTCCTCGTCACTCTGGTTTTCATCTGGAAGGTCATCCTCAGCCATCAGTTTTTCAATTTCCTCTTCCAGTCTCTTCTTCCTTTCTTTAATCATTTCTAAAAAGTTCACATGTAACAATCAACTTTCAAATTGCATATATGTGGTCCAAAAAATTCAGTTTTAGTGTATATAACAGTTAATTTATGTTTGGAAAGGGGTGTTAAATAATACCTTCAACTGCTGTTTTGGTGTCCACCAACTTTGCTGTCAAGGTTTCATTCATAATCTTTGGCATGTAGAAAATGTGTGGTTTGGCTTTGGTGCGGAGAAAATTGACCAGCTTCTTAACCTCTTTCTCAGAATCATCATGCTAATTTAGGTAAGTAAAATACCGTATTAAAAATAGAAAAATAAATTTAAAAAATAAAAATAAATCAAGAGTTTGGTTCTACAAGATATTTATTATTTTGTAAGATTCTATCTGCTACTTTACCATTTCAACTAGTTCCATTTTCTGTTCTAGTCGTTGTATTTTAGCTTGCTGGTTTTTCCTCTCTTCAAAGAGTTGTTTCCTCTCTTTGATTATTTCTTCTTTTTCTTGTTTAAATTTTTCTTCCAACTTCTTTTCTATTTCTTTTCTCTGTGTCTCCTTCATGAAGATAATGTGTCATTAGATAATTAAATTCTGTTTGCAATTTACCAATTTTTCTCTTCATTTAAACTTTGTCTATAAATTATTACATGTATCCTATAAGTTTGTAATCCAGGGGCAAAAAATATATAAATAATAAAATCATTTTTACTTCTGTTATGGCAAATAATTTTCATTTTTAATACAAAACTCTGCAGCTAGAATGTTTTAGATATTTACCCTATCTTCAGTTTCTTTTGCCTCTGTTTTAAACTTCTGCAAAGTCCCAAGAAGTAGTCCGAACATTCTCTTGTTTCTAAATTAAAAGAAAAAAATGTTGTGGCTATAAAACTTTTTGTAATGAACCAGTATTAATCAAAACAATTAGATTTTTTGTTATCATAATGAATCATTGCTATCTTTTATGCATTATAAATAAATCAAGGAATTCAATATCACAACAACTTTCTTTTTTCAAAGTTCACTGTCCATCTACATAGATATCTCAAATAAGGATAAAAAAACAGTCATTCCTTTTAGAAATATCAAGTTACGGGGGGTATCTACACTTTGAGGCTTTAATGAAATAAATGATATGAAATACATGTATAATCATTGGATTTTTTCTCAAATTGTTCTATATTTTCCCATAAAATGCAGTTTACTATTTCTTAATATGACAAAAACAGTAAAGTCCAAATGATTTACAAATCAAAAACTGCCAGTATGCTATCAGGTGACAAGTTTGTGAAGGAAAATAATTATGATTTATAATTGATTTCATTGTTTATTTCCAAAATCAGTGTGTTTAGAAATGAGTTGTCCCACATCTCCTTAATAGTAATTTCTGTCAGATTTTACTTCATATATAAAGGTATGCATATGAAAGTCATAAGCATCATTTTCATCCTAAATAAAATTTCCTACTGAAAATCCTTCTCACAAATGCAAAATTAACGTGAATGAACAGGGGGTGATGAACCTTAAATAAAGTCTTCCAAAAAAACTCTTGGCTACATCCAATTCTTGTATTACTCTTCGTGCAATTTAAACTTTATCTAATACTTCATTGTGCTGACATTTCATTACCTGGCAGTACCCTTCCTGTCAGAAGTTTGATCCATGCTCTCTTTTCTTGATCTTGGTGTCTTAGAGGTATTGACATTTACTACTGAAGACTGAACAGCTGGCTGAAATGACAAAATTAAGACCATGCAAAGTTATAACATCAACAATCTACTCACTGTAGAGGCTATATAAAGAACTTTTATCATAATAATTTACATGTATCTAATGGGGGGGGGGGGAATTATTAAATTTACTATTGATTTTTTCCTGAAATGGATGATAAATTTAAAAGCATTTTTCATGTAACTTTAGAAATAGACAAGCTAAATTTTATATGAGCTGAGTGAACATGATGCCGTCTCTGGCTGTAGATTTTTTACCTTGTTAGGCAGGTCCTCTTCATCGCCGCTGTCAGCCCTCTGTCTGTCTCTCCCAGCCAAACGAGGCGGTCCCAGCCTGCAGTGTCATTATAGGAAATCAGTGATTATTGATTGTTCATTGTAAATCAAAAATTGCAAGGTTCACAAAGCTTTTTTTTTTAATTGGAAAATTTACAATATCAAGATTTTGTTGTACAGGTAATTATATGAATGTTTCTCTACAAAATATTTTTGATTTGATTTCATCCATTGATTTTATTTACCTCGAAAATGCAGTCCCAACAACTCTTCGCTTGACTGGAGAAACATATGCTTCAATTTCTCTCCTATATAGAACAAAGTGCAGTGTGTTTCATCATGACAAAAAGAAATTCCAAAAGTAATTTTATAGTCCTTTACAGTAATAAGTTTATAGTTATACTAGTACTCACCTGGCTTGGCTAAAAAGCCTTTCTTTACCCCTAAGTTCACCAGATACAGACACAACACGTCTTTTAGGAGCAAATTGTCTGCAAAAATAGAACAATTTCACAGTCAGTTTTCAGCAATATAAAGCTGAAATGATGTATTCTGGGTGTATATTTAATAATATTTATATGAATCTTTATAAAATATTCATATTTGATGATTGTAACCTTTGTGTTATACTTTAAAAATTACTACATTGGATTACAAGGTGTACTGTGTGTTTTAAAATAGAAGCGTAGCTGTTGCTGCGACAAACAAAAAATGTTCAAACATGTAAATATATGGTATATCTAAGCAGTAATATATACAGTATCTGTATGTGCATGCTGTTTTCATACATGCGCTTACTGTAACTGATAAACTTCTAATGCCCAGGTTCTGTTAACAATGCATACATGTGTAATGTGAACTTAAAATTTTGCATCCTTTCATTTGCCCACGTAATCTAAGTATGAAATTAAATGTAACCTACATGGGCCAAAAGTTAGTTTGGTATCATTTTCTTTCTACTAAATCGGCAAATCTTAAAGATGTTTATAAATATACATCTTTTTCTTTTCATTTTTTTTATCCGGCTTCCTAGTTAATAGGTAATTCTGTGTAATATACACTGAAAAATGCCTTAGAATAGTGACTAACTGTTTAAGGAATATTTATTTATCAAAATTTATTTTTATCAAGGAAGGTGTCGAACTGACGCTATGTAGAACGCAGATCAATAAATGAAAGTAAAACTAAACAAATAAATGATAATAGCAACAATTTTCCAACCTCCTTTCTGTTGGATCTCTACCAGTCAATTTCTTTATATTTTCATCGACACCTTTCAAGTTTTCTCTCGCCTTTTCAATCTCATTTTGCAGAGCTGACACACCACGCACCTCCGCCATTTTTTACTACTCAACTCTTTGTCAGATCGTTCATAAAATGTTATTACTGTACCGGGTACTTCCACAATCACCAAGCAATTCTTATTCAAGAGGCAGTAAAAAACGAAAAAATAAACAAGTTTTATAAATATGCTCTAGACTTTTATTTGTTTGGATGTGTTTACGACCTATTACACGACCGTATTAACCAATATTGATAAAAATTCAAAATGGCGGATGAAGTGATTTTAGAATATCTGCATATGGAAATAATCAGTCAGTTTTACAGATCCTGTGAAAAGTCCGACCAAGTATGACATTTAGAATATAACATGATTGTTAGGAAATAGACAACATGGATCTTTTTTCTTGTTTCACTGGTATATTGTCGTATTTTAATGCTGTTTCTAAATCCAACATTAGGAAATTCGAACTACGTAAGGTTTTTTTATACCAAAAAATAGTTTTCTAGTTATCCAAGCATTCATAAGAACTTGTTATTTTGTGATAAAAAAAATATCACAAGTTTAACATGGCAGGTCAATTATGTTGCAAAATCTTTACAATTTTTCGTTGTTTGATTGGTGAAAAGGTAAACCATTGTAACGGGATGGGAGAAATAATGACGGATCAGACCGGGATTTGAACCCCTGAATCTCTAGTCAGGTGGGTATAGTCCACTAATGCATTTTCCATAGGCGGTAATGTTAACGTTCGGGTTCATAGCTCCAGCCCTAATTTTCGTTCAGCAACAAGGGACCTCTTGAATGAAAGCTCATCAAATTGTCTCTCCCCTGTTAAAATTTCGTGTTGTGAAGTCAGATTCGTTTTCCCGCAAAATGCGTCTGTATTGAAAAACTCTGGAAATGAAAGTAAAAGAAGGGAATTTCAGTTTTGGAAAGGGTGTACATCAAACAATTTCAATTCTTTCTTTCAAATGATAATTCGATTTTGACAATTGCTTTTAAAATTGCAAATCCTCTTTTCTGACATGTGTCAAGCATTCCGATTTAAAATGTCCCAATAAATGTATATCCACTCTGCAAGTATAGGAACTATTTTGCTTAAAGGCACTACTTTGTTGCCCTACCGATTCTAAAAATAGTTGGAGGGATATACCCAGGTGCTCTACCAACTGAGCTATCTGGCGCCGGTATTCGAACCGGTCTGACCGTCATATGCCTCCCATCCCGTTACATTTGGTGCCGTGCCAACCTGTGGAACTGACAAGTTAACTCCTGCCAGGGGAAGAGCCTGGGGTGATCTTCGAGAGCGAAGATCATTTAAGGGGGGAGGAATGTTACGGTCAGACCGGTTCGAATCCCGGTCGGGTCCGTCATTATTTCTCCCATCCCATTACACCATGAAGAGTTTTGCTTACACCTCTGTCAACGCCGGAAAAATAGTCTGTCACATTACCAAAACAAGCATGGCGAGCACATGTCCTCATATTGTTGTTTTGATTTTTTCAGCTTGAAGGGTGGATATTAACGTGTGATGGCTCTGTTGGAAATTAAGTTTAAAAAGATCATAGGAGAGAACATTGCTGCTGATGCATATAAAATCTGCAATGAAATGGGAGCGTGCAGAAACTGCTTTTTCAAAACTTTCAAACATCTGTCTAACTAGATCATATGTGATCAGATTTTAATTTTTACCTCCACAAAATAGTTCTCACTGTAACATTGAAATAAAAATGTACAAGGTTATGAAAGATTTAAATTTAATTATTTATAATTATATTTATTTTATAGATAAAAGAAGTAATTACATTATTACATTTTGTCCATCGTTTCAGTTTGTACAAGAATCTTGTACATCGGGCATTGACAGAGGTGTAAGCCAAGCTTGTGTAGCACAACCTCTGGTGAGAGAATGCAATTCTCAGTTGCCCCCTCCTCAGGAATTAAGCATAGTTGAATCTGTGGGTGTCTATTATTTCATCCCACCAAAAGTTGTGCGCTCAGTATACACAATTATGTCATATTACATGTATTAGATGGCCATATCGCTTGATGTTTCAGGACCAGTGTATCGCAAAATTAGAATCCCTTGGATTTAGAATTGGACAAAGTTTAGTAGAAAGGTATTTTTTTTCTAATTTATATTTATGACAATCTTCAAAGTTAAATAAGAGAATTCTAATTCCATGTTAAATTTTAATTGTGTCAATTCAGATAATAGCCACCTCATCAGTGTTCTATAATTAAATATCTGGTAAACTTGCACATGTGTCATGATTTATCTTCAATTGTTCAACTTATAGGAAATTTATACATGTTTATCCACCAATAGACCACTATACATGTATAAGTATTTTAAGATAATAGTTATGAAAAACATACCCTATATACTGTTATTGAATGCTGATTTTTATAAGATTAATATTTTAACTTTGACAATTAATTCATGTTCCTACTTGGCCAGTTAAGAAAACTTTAAGAGACTAAAATAGTTAGGAAATAGATATTACAATATTATTATTTTGTTCCAGGTTGGCAACTCTGCCTTATTAATTATTTTTTGTAAAAATTTAAATGCAGTCCTTCATTTTGATAGTTTGATCATTTAGGTATTTTTTGTCTGTTTGATAGATTTACTAAGGACTCTCCACGATTTAAGGATGAACTGGACACTATGAAATTCATATGCAAAGACTTTTGGAATTATGTGTACAAAAAACAGATTGATAATCTTAGAACAAACCATCAGGTAAGCAATGTCAGATTATTTGGAATATGATAAACATGCATCATCAAAAAGTTAAAACCCACATAAAATCTTCAAAATGCTTACTGAAGGTGGGTCACATTATTTAACTTTTCTAGATTTCTTAAGTTCATTCATTTTTTTTCAATCCACCAATGAAAAAGTAATTTTTAACTCTTTAATTTTTTTGCAATACATGTATATAAACACAGATAATATTATAAATAAATGCACCTGTTTATAAGCTTGTTTTCAAGTTCACATTTTAATTGATATTTTGTACATGAAAGAGTAAACAAAACAATTATAATAGAGCATAAATTACTCGTTAAACCAAACAAAAGTTCAGTAAGTTGGTCCTGGATCAGTGAGATAATATGAGATTTATGGTAGGTTGCAGATGATAGTGTGCTTATGTAAGTAAGAACCTGAAAGACAACTACTGCAACTTACCTAATAAAAAACTAATCCTTGTATCCCACATGTTACTTAATTGACAATTATTAAACAATCAAATTTTTATTAAGCATTAGAAATACAATGTAAAGTCAAATACCTAAGATCAAGTAATATGGACATTGGAGATGGCCAAGTTAATTTTTCATGAAATGATGGCAAAGATTACCCAATTTTTGTTACATGATCTGATAGAATACATTGGCTGAGGACACAAGCACTTGTGTGAGTGGAATAAATATCTGATGTATACATTGTTACCTATCTACTTTACATAATGGTACATCTTCATACTTATATATGAACACAAAGAGTACATGTACTCATTCTTTTATACCATTTCTCCATTAAATGTAATATGCTAGTTTCCAATGTACAGTATACAGGTATGTCACTCTGTTCATATTTCATATACTGCTATTTACATTGTAGTTTTGTGAATTGCATGTCAATGGATATTTGAATACTTGTTACAACTTTTGACAATGGTACATAATATATTATGTGATTTGAATACTGCCAACTACTTCTGAATAAGGTGGGATTTTTTTCCTGTTTCAGGGAGTGTATGTTCTGCAGGATAACAAGTTTCGATTTCTTACCCAGATGTCAAATGGGAAACAATTCATGGAAGCTGCACCAAAGGTCTGTACAAGTTATCTTTCTTTTCACTAAATAACATTGCATGAAAACTCTAAAGACAGTACTGTATCTTGATCTGCAAAGATCTGGACTTCAAAAATTAGTGATAAGAATAATTTGTTAGGTACTTTTTCTTTAGTCAATCTGTAGAGGGCAAACAAAAGTTAATAGTGTAAAGGTAATACATGTATTGTGTTTATGGATTGGGATACCTCTCATTGACAAGTTGTACCCATTCAACGTTGACCCTTTCAGATTTTTATAAATTTGATCATAGGATGGCTAAAGCCTTGACATGACCATTTTTATTTTTACTAAAAGTAATTATTAGTTAATTGAATACATATCATCTAGAAAATCTCTCTTCCGTATCATTATGTACCCACAATTTACTGTGGAACCATTAGTCTAAGAATTCATGGTGGCTCAATTTTCATGGGTAGCCGTCCCCACAAATTTACATCCTTGACGAAAATAAATTTAGAAAGAGTTTATCTCTCTTACTGAAACTAAAAACTGACGCATCCACGAAATTACATCCCCATGAATATGCAAAAAAACCTACAATCCATGAAAATTGCCCCCCCCCCCCCCCTACATATTATTTATTCCACAGTAAATGACATTTAAGTATAGTTGCTAACAACCATGGCAAAGATCACGTACCGATATATATATATATATATATGCCAGTCATGCTCTCCCTTCCAATTTTTTTTTTATCTTTGTTAAGAGTGTTAGCAGTGCATTGTTGAGTTTATTTTGTATAGTTATACATGTACAGTAGATCAAATACAGCACAAGGTGTGAAAACCATTCATCTTGATTTTGAACCCCCCTTATTTATGCTGATGTTATATTTCTTTGATGCAATACCGCATGTCAAAAGTCAACAAAGTTACCGTAAATTAGCTGGAAATAATGTGTTCAGGTCTTTGTTTCCTTGTTCAAACATGTATGTTTGAATGGTTGTCAAGGTTGCTAGTGCTTTGTCAGTTTGTTTCTCTGAGGAATTTACTGATAACTCGCTTCAAGTTCACCCACAGTGAGATATGTGATGTATCTGCCCAATAGTCAGTCATCTTTCTTCAGCTCCCTTCCTCTCCCCCAAGTTTATCCCTGTTCTTAATCACTGTGATTGACACCTGTCTATATCTCTTATTGTCTGTCTGTCAGACTGTCACCGTGGCAGAAGTTGACAAAAGATTACTTTAGCAGAGTGTGTGGAAGTACATTTTAGGAGCTGATGTAAGTAAATCAAGAACAATTGTTTGATGTGTGTATCAAGTGTGTATCAAATGAAGAAAAGAAAAAAAGTCACAAATTGCAAAAGTGGCTAAGTTGGTCCAATCAAAACAAAATTATATACTATTCTTACTCATTTCAGTTAATGAACTATATTTGAAAAGGTCCAATTTCTACCCCCACCTTTTACAGATTTTAAAAATCACCATTTATTCAACAGAAAATTTCATCATTGCAAGCGTAAAACAAAAAATATCAGTTCCAACAGTCTAGAAGTTTGACAACATCATTCATTTCATGAGCTTCCATTACGTCACTAAAATGTATCATTTCAAGATGGAAAAATTGTCTGGTACATGTAATAAATTATGTGGGTTTACAAAATTCTTCATGATTACCATTATCCCCACAGTAAAAAAGACAGTGACAAAACGGGTGAACAAACCATCATTAAATAATTGATTTGTCAAATCTTTTTTCCCGTACTTTAATAATCTTAAGGAATTATGTAGAAAATGAAACAGTTTCTTGACATTCTACATGCGCTATATTCAATCAAGGGAAAAGTAATCCTGATACCTATATTCATTTTGACATTTATTTTAAATGGGAGATCAAGAGCTTGTTCAATGCCGTTTTTGGAGAGACTGTGGGAATTCTAGATATATTCCATTAGTTATAAATTGACAAAACTCAGAAATTTATTACACGGTGTACTTATTTCTTTAATGTTACATAGAAATAGACAGTTAAATACATGATTTTTCATTGTGTTTACCAAAATTTAAGCCCAGGTTCATCTTATTAAACAAAGCTATTGTTATGAAGCATCATTGAAAGAATTTATATCCTGAATTTTATAATACTGTAGCCAGTAGGCATATTTCATTTACTAAATCTTGACCTTAAGTAATTGTTTTTCTTTAATGACACCTGTATATAACTGACATTTTAAATCAGGTTGTTAGTTTGAATCTGCATATTTGTGTTGTAACAAGTTATAAAAGTGAAATGATTTTCAGCACTTGTCTAGGTAATTAATCATTTCAATCTCTGGCTTGAGTAACAGTTTACGAAATGACACCATAATGCTGTATGTTTTACGTCAAGTGTTAACCTGTTATATCGCCATTTGCTTTGTGAAAGAAATTTTAGTTTGATATATATGTTACTGCATTCATACACCTGTATGTGGAAAATTCTTAAAGAATTGGAATGTCATACCATATTATGTCTCATAATGTCAGTTGCTAACCAAATGGACATATATATATTTTATATGAATAATTAAAGATAAAAAATGCCATAGTTCGTATTTATAAATTGAGATTTCACACTTTACAGTAATTCACTACTGGTATGGTATTTACCATTATTTCAAAAAGTCTTATTTGTGTATTATTTTAGTTTGCTGACTCCCACATTAGAGAAATGTTGCATAAATAGCAAATCTGCATGAATTTTTTTGGCTATAACGTAAACAGATCTATTTCAGTTTAAGAATTCCTGATCTAAATGAAACATGATTCAGTATAAATATAGGTCAAGATGTCAAGGTGAATGGTGCTGAACTGTGTCATGAGTATTGAGATTGTTCTATTTTGTGATATTTCTTATGTTACTTTTAGTTTCTTGCCTTACCCTGTGGAATGATACGAGGGGCTTTGTCCAACTTGGGGGTGAATTGTGTTGTAACTGCTGAAGTCAGTGCAATGCCTGCTTGTAAGTCAACTACCTTCATAGTGTGACTCTGTATACTGTGTACACAATGTAAAATCATTTTAACAAGACCTTGGACTTCAGTAGAATGTAACTCCCTTTTTCTTGCATCAAAAAAAGTTAAAAATGCCTAACATAACAATAACAAATCTTGTTGATTTCAAAGAGCCATGTCTGAGTGGCCAACAATGAAACAGACAGGCCTACGTCACATTGCTGTTTGACACAACTACCCAAAGTCCAAGCTCCTGTTAAAATGGTTCTAATATTCAAATAACAGAAGCCCTAAATTCTCTCAAAGAGGTTTTAGTGGAATTCATTGTTTAAGGTTGAATGACCCTCAATAGTAAATTTTGTCTTTTCCATTTACTATGTCTAATTTTCTTCTTGATATCATGATTAGACATATCAGTTTTTAAAAAAATCTAGCAGCACTTCATCACTTCAGCTGTGTTTCATTTGAATCTATTGATATTGACTTTGATGAAAATCAATGTAAAGAATCTTTTAAAAAATATGGTAATACATGTATTAATAGCAGAGGAACATTGCCCCTTATAAACACATACAAGTCATATAACTGTACAGTTATTAGCTCAAGTGAGCTTTTCTGACCAATATTTCTCCTTTGTCTGTTTTCGTTGTCTGTTGTCGTTGGCAATGGCATTATTGTTGTAAATTTTTCACATTTTCATCTTCTTCTCCAGACCACGTGCCAATTTCAACCAAACTCAGCAGAAAGTATCATTGGGTGAAGGGGATTCAAGTTTGATCAAATGAAGGGCCACACCCTCTTTAAAGGGGAGATAATTTAGAATTATTGAAAAATTATTGGTATTTTTCAAAAATCTTCTCAAAAACCACTTTGCCAGAAAAGCTGAAACTTGTGTGGAAGCGTCCTCAGGTAGTATAGATTCAAGCTTGTTCAAATCATGGTCCCAGGGGTAGGATGGGGCTGCAATGGGGGGGATGAATTTTTAAATAGGATTATATAGAGAAAATCTTTTAGAATCTTCTGAAGAGAAAATCTTTGAAAATCTTCTAAAAAACTATTGGGCCAGGCAAGCTGAACTTTGTGTGAAAGCATCCTCAGGAAGTGTAGATTCAAGTTTGTTCAAAGCATGGTCCCCAGGGGTAGAGTGGGGCCACAATGGGAGATGAATTTTTACATAGGAAATTACAAAGAAATTTTTTTTAAAAATCTTCTTCTCAAAAACCAATTGGATAGAAAAGCTGTAACTTGTGTGGAAGCATCCTTATGTTGTGTAGATTCAAGTTTCTACAAATCATGGTCCCCAGGGGTAGGGTGGGGCCACAATGGGGGGGGGGGGGAGGATGAATTTTAACATAGGATTATATAGAGAAAACCCTTATAAAATCTTCTTCTCTAAAACCATTTAACCAGAAAAGCTGTAACTAGTTAAGATTCAAGTTTGTTTAAATCATGATCCCAGGGGATAAGGTTGAGCCACAATGGGGAGAGGGGGGTTAATTTTTTTTACATAGGAATAAAATAGAGAAAATCTTTTAAAATCTTCTTGAAAAGCATTCAGCCCAAAAAGCTGAAACTTATGTGAAAGCACAGGTTGTGCAGATTAAAGTTTGATCAAATCACAGTTCCCTGAAGAAAGTATGGGGCCACAAAAGGGGGAGGGGTATAAAAAGGAATAGAGAAAAATCTTCTCACAAATACTGAAACAATGAAGGGGCTTGAATTTTAACATAAAGATATGTGGATAAAAATAAGAATTTTTTAAAACTTTTTATGCAAGATCTACTCTACTCTACTAAATTGTCAAGATATTTATGCCCCCAAAGAAGGGCGGGCATATTGCTTTACTGCTGTCGGTCAGTCGGTCCATCATCAGTTTTCGTTCATTTTCTTTGCAGAGGTTGCACTTACTGAAATGAAATTCGGTATACAGATTTATCATATGAATATCTAGGTCAAGTTTGATTTTGGGTACAATCAAGCAATCTTTGACAGAGCTTTGACATTAGTGTTTCACAAACATCTCTTGTTTTAGTAGATACTGTAATGCTGATTTGATTAGAGTTATGGCTTTTGTTGCTCAGGTGAGCAATGTTGCCTCTGGGCCTCTTGTTTTTTAATTATCATGTTATTTTAAAATGCTTCACACAAAAGATGATTGAATAAGTGTTAGAATCATTCAGACACTTAAAAGTGGTACTCATTATTTATTTTTCTTTATCATTGCAGGTAAATTTCAAATTCAGATACAGAGAGGGTGATAGTGATTTAAGAGCTTGTGCTTTTGCTGAAGGATGTGCAATAGATACTGTATGCAAAATTGAAAGATATCATTCCATTTGAAATGAACTTCTTTTTATGAATAATTGTTAAACATGTTGAGTGTATGTTTTAAACATGTATTTGTACAGATTTTTGATTTCATGTATAAAAATAGGATTAAAAAATGACTGATTGAGAGACTTTTTTGGAGTTTTTTTTTTCTAAAACTGAGAAACATGAGGAAATACATCTTCATTCATCAGTGTGAGTCATGCATTATTATTGTAGGCTCTATCTTTCAGATTAAAAAAAAATCAGGGAATAGATCACAGCACTGCATGTGTATAAGCAATGCATTCCATTTCTTTGATTTAAAGGAATATGCAACGTGTGTTATATTTGTCGATCATTACTACATGTATAAATTAACGGTTGAGAGAGAGAGAGAGAGAGAGATAAACATGATGACAATTTTGTATAGTCTGATAGTTTTCAATCTTTTCATTAATTTTATTTGGCCCAGGGCCATTACAAGCTTTTACATATGCTTGATAGTTTACATCTGTTAGCATGTGGTGTCACTGTGCTTTGACACAACATTTTTCTTCCTCGGAATTGCCTCATTTAAAGTCGATTTATTTGGATTATGTTAACTACATGTATTTCACTACAGGTCTTGCAGAAATTGGATGTTTTGGCTTTTGATTGACTGCATATAAGGCCATGTATGCACTTTCTTTGGTTTGAGTGGTTCCGTTTGATCCATGCATGCACTGTCTTTGGTTTGAGTGGTTCCGTTTGATCCCGAGATGATTTATAACTTTAAAGAGCAATCTAAATTCACTCATTTCTTTTTTTGATGGAGTTGGAGAAAACCAATTTCTGCAGGATGATAGTATGTGCCTCCTATGTAATTTTCTTCACAGTGGATATTTTTTTTGGAAATTGTCATCTATACTTATGATAGTAAACTTAACCAAACATAGAATAAATTGAAAGATTGATTTAGAGTTAACTTAAGCAGACCAAAGTTTATATTCTCATTAATATATTTGTATGTATTTGTTTGAATGGAAGACGGAGAAGAGGGGCTTAGAAAAATTGACATATATGTGTAATTCTTCAGTCATAATTTATGAGGGCAACAGAAAAGTTCAGGATATCGGAAGATTTGAAATATAATGGGTAAATACATGTATACATTAAAAATTAGCTATTGGGACCTCCAGGTTCATTTCATTAACTTCATGGTATTGCAGGCATCGTGTGAAAATTCGGAGTACCGTAATATTTTACAAGTATCTAATTTCATTAACTTAAAGTTTGTTTGGTGAAGAAAAACTTATATTCATCCCATTCTTTTGAAAATATAGGATGTGGTGTGCAATTAAGGTCTGGAAAAAATTCTGATGAACGACCTGGGACATCCATCTGATTTTTTCTCAGACTAGAAGCTAACGACCTGCAGCCCCAATTAAGGTTGTTATTTATTCTCTAAAATCGTTCAAATAATTGAAAGGGGGGGGGGGGGGGGGGGTACAGCACCATTTGCAATGCAATTTAATTTCAATTGCTCATAGTTTTGAAAAGATTCTTATAACTGCCATTCAACAATGTTTTAGTCACTGGTATTAAAACATACAAATTGTTTGTGAAGTAGAGCAGAGAGTGTGTCCAATAAAAAATCGTAAAACAAGCTAGAAGGTAAAATTTTGTTTTTAAAATCCTTATTTTTGGGGGGATGCTTATTTAATTAACAATATATTTAAAGTGATAAACCACTTGTCTACCTTATTGTTGAACTTTTTTTTTTTGCACTGAGGCATGAACTATACACCATAGCAAGTACTTAATAAATTATCTTGACACCACAAAGTTAATGTGTGGCACATTCAAGGTTTTACACACATTATTATAGAATTTAGAATTATTTTCACAAAACTTCTTTTGAACATAAAGAAAATTATGAAAAAAAATCTTCAAACTTTGTTCATGCTATAGTACAAACAAGAAGAGTTTTCTTTCAACCTTTTTGTTCCAAGCATTGTGGTTTGGGTTTGGGTTTTCTGAATCGTATACTGATACTTAGTATTTTATAATGAAGTAAGTAATGAATGAAAGAAGTGGATTATTTCAGTTTTCACTTCTTAACTCTCTAATTATGCGCACGTTATACAATAACTTCAGACGAAGGCAAAGAGGCATGGTCTCAAGCGTGACTTCCGTTGATATTGACCTGTGACCTTGACTTTTTACTAGAACATATCTGACCTTTATATTTGATATAGCCAAGGTTAGGGTTCTTCAATCTCAGGAGCACAAAATATAAAAGCTAAATGTGTTGCACACGTACATTATATTTTTTGTAGAACGTTAAACAGAAACGTATAAGTCTACAGATGACAACCGGTTGTAAGGGTCTCTGTTATATTGAAAGATGCAGTCCATGATAAATTCGTGCCACAATGTCTACAAAATTTCCCTTACAATAGACTCATTTTTAAACATTTTGAAATAATCCAACATTATAATGCCATTTGATAAAAAACAAAACATCGTTAGGTCATTATTTATTCAGTTATATCTAGCATTCCTTACTTTTGACTCCAGATAAGTTATGGTTTGACAAAACCCGGATTTGGAGCGCTGCTGAGCTGGACGAAGTGACATCCTTGTACTGTAATGTAATTTATTGTACGTGACTAGAAGCAATGTTAGATATGCCCATGTCATGTAGATTGGGAAAAAGGTTCTGTGTTGTGTGGCGGAAAACGTTGGACGATTAAAGCCTACAAGCTTTTTTTTTTTTATATAAATGCATGTGTTCAGCGGTTCACAAAATGAATATTTGACATCATTTCACCACTTTTTGGAGTGGGCAAACATATTTAACAGGTCTAAGTCCAAGGACTCCCTTCTGTTCGAGTTATTTGGAAATTCTGCATTGTACCAATACATTTTTCTTAATCTTGTTTTTCCACTGACACAAAAAATGCAAATTCACAAGAAAACAAAAGCTCATGGAGCAATAAAGCATTAATTAAAAAAAAAAATGGGGAGGAGGGGGCGGCATGAACCTAGTGCCCTTGCGCCCTTGGTCATTGATATATGCAGTTTCTATACAGGCACTGTCTAAGATTTAATGATGTTTGCATTTTAAAATGCCCTTAGAATGAATACCCGAAAAATTAGGAAAATAAATAAAAATGGTTGAGGAGGTGAGCATTTGAGAAAAAGAGAGAGATATAACATATTTATTATAATATCAATACTTTGGACATTGGAAAAGAAGGTTATAGTTTAATCTTGGGTACACTTGCATTTACTTAGTCGTGTTTTTAAGTCAACTTTTATTTAACTTTTTACAATGATAATCGTGCAATGCTTTAGAAATAATTAAGTAGAAATCTGCAAAACATGTTTAAGATTGAATTTGGTCTGCATGAACATTTTGTAATTTTCCTATTTGAATTGAAATAACACTAGCTAGATTAGACACTTTCGAGCCCATCAAAAGAAGCAATTTCGGAAAATCGTTTGAACTTCGAGAGAAAACAACTCGTGTTTGAAAAAAATAATGCCATTGAATATGAGTAGACTAAATCTGGAAACCATTCTGATTATAAAACCAATCGTCCTCCTTACACTTGCAGGGCTGGTTTTTATCATTAGTCTGTCTTAGAACATGCATGTTTATACCGGTTTGAAAAGTGCTTCAATTAAACAACATTGTTTATTGCATTAAAAAAAGTAATTATAATGTACATGTACTTGCTTTGTGCAAGGACTCACCTTATGAAATATAACCGATTACCAAGAGAGAATTTTAATGCAGGATGCATTAAAAATGCACATACATATGCATACAATTGTAATTTGTTTTTTACAGTTTAAGCGAAAATAAAATGCTAATTCTTAATAGACAAACGTAATCAGCAATTGTAAAAGACAAACTGAACAGAATATTCGTAAGATTCTCTACAACACGCGCGGATACAGCAATTTTTCCAAAGGGATGGATGGGGATTAAGGTCATTTACAAGCCTTAAATAACCCCCCCCCCCCTCCAAGAACCAAGAAAAATTAATTAAAAATTGTTAATTTCAACGAACGAAAATAAACTGATAAAACAACTTAAAAGTTTTGCAGTTTAATGATCGTAGCATACACGAATTTAATGTACATGTAGATGACCGTAAAATTTGATTAATATTAATTTTGTATAGTAATGTTTGGATTTTGGTGATAAACGAAGCATTCTGGTGGGTTTAATCAGCAGGAATTGTGTAAAAAAAAAAAAAAAAAACCCTAATTTCCACAGAAAAAAAAATATTTTCCACAGTAAAAAAAAGAATAATCCGCGTTTTGGATACTTTATAAATTTTGGCAGAGGTATACTTATTTAATAATGTGCAGCCGTTCAGATATGCAGATACGTTTTTGAGAATCAAACTGCCGCCCCTAACTCTAGTGACCGTATTATAATTAAAATTCGTCCATGCTACGTTACATAAATTATAATTTTTACGTATGATCCTACACCCCTATTGAATGGAGGTCTTAGAAAATATTTTATGTCGATGATTTATCTAATTATCTTCGTAATATTGTTGAAAGTCTCAGACTACAGAACCGGAGATCCCATCTACGAATACGGCAACTTCTCCATAGTACTTTTTCAATAACCGGAAATAATCAGTGCAAAGAAAAATGTTAACAATTATGTCCCTTTATAATATTCAAAATTGTTATTTCTACATAGATTTTAAATGTTTGAAAACACCAGCTCAGTTCGCGCAGATTTACACCCCCCCCCCTTCCAAAAAAAAGGGTGGTGGGGTGGTGAAGGACCCTGATGACCCTGAACTGATGACCCTGAACAATTGCACTCTTCCATATTTTAAAATGAACGTACTTTCTTTAATTTCGTGGGCTGTTGTTTTATAAGTCTTGAGTTTGAAACCTTTTGCATTATTTTTCACCTTTTTATATGAGAATTATAAAAAATAGAATTAATGGTCAAATATATTAAAATTCAAAATGTCAAAAACGATGGTTACTAGTTTATTTTGTTTACGATCTACTTTTATTTATATTTTTTTTTCAAGTTGAAGTTGAGTTTTTACACTCAAACCAAATAATTTGGTACAAGAGGAACATATATACAAGATAAACAAAAATACAAAACATGGGGTGTCACACAGCTTCTTTAATTGAGCAAACACGTCAGTGACTTCACCCATAGGATTGACAATGATTGCACTGTTTTGCTTCAGTGACCTTGGCTGCCTTTCTGGATACCATTTTCAGTGGGGGGTTTTTTAAGATTATGCAACCAATCAAACATTGCCTGTATTTTTGCCACAGATTAAGGAAACGCACATTCGGCCTAACATTTGTTTTGAATTTTTACACATCTTAAGGCGATTTATTGTTCTTTTGTATTCCGTGCAGACCTACAATTTTCCGTGATTTTTCGATCCCAATTCATGTATTATAATAGCTAGAGATCTGTAGCTACTCGGGTTAATTTGGGTTGACCTGCTACAGTGCCTCACATAAAAAAAACCCAAAAAACAAAACAAAAAACTAAGGCTATTTCGGAAGAGGAGCTGTTTCTAGTCACGAGGCACCGCCCATAAAGGCCCCCTCTTTGACGGGAATGTTAATTAAAGGAATGTAGTTCCAAAGGCAAATTGTCCTTTAAAATTATATTTATTTATTTATTTATTTATTTATTTATTTATTTATTTATTTATTTATTTACCTGTGTTTAATATGTTTAAAGATCGATCTGTTTACCTTTAAATTGGTAGAAGGTTAAGGTTGTCTCACATCGGGTGTCTCGGTGTCGCGTATACCCCATTGTTTGTGATCACATCCTACAATCGTGATTCACACCACATCCTCAATTCATGGACAGTTTCTTCACTTGTGCTCTGGTTTTTTTTTTATTTGTATACAACCTAATAAAGGGACAAACTATTCTTCCTTCATTCCTTTCTTCGTTCTCTTTCTAAAACCTTGTCCTAAGCCTGAAAAATGATATCTCTAAAACCTAATATATCAGTAAATATTAGTGGTGTATTTTTACTAGCAGAACCCAGAGGTTGCAGAGGGAAGGTATTCACCTGTACTGTGTTGGCTCAGGTAAGATGGATTACAATAGGAAAATGTCGAATACCCGTGTCCTATGGAATAGAGACAGGTAAAACTACCCCCGTGTTCTTATCTACCTTTAGTGGACAAGTAAAGGGATTTGCTTTGCACGTAATTTCAAAAGTACAATTTTGAGGTGAAGAAAATCAACAAAAAGATTTCTTTGTATAGATAAAAAATTCTTAACGATGTGTTGAAAGATTAGATGTAACTGTTATATCATCATCTCAAGCCTGGAGTCCATTTAGATTTCGCCTACCCGCCAGATGGGAGAGGGTACGCATTTGCCGTGGTTTATATTACCGAAAAAAGAAACAGTATCCGGATGATTAAACGATTATAAGACACACTAATAAGATAAGGAAGAAATGTAAAAGAAAAAAATCCTTATGATTTTTTTTTATGGATTTTTACGATCAAACTAAAATTTTAGTATCTAGTAATTTGAAGATTGAATACAATTATGTATTCTTGCATTGTTCGTTCTAGGTCATTTATGGGTGTATACAACATATTTTTTATGATTAAAATTTAAACAAGTTACTTTCCTTGATTACTTGTTTAGAGATAAAACTTTCCTACAAAAAAGATAGTTTGAAGTCACCCGCGTTTCAACAATATCAGATCACGAATTTATTTCCGACTCGGAAAAAATGTGTAATTTGTCACGTGATTCTATTTTTGGATTATTAACAAACGGCAAATACACCATATATACATTGTAATTGAATTCCATCATATATACCAATCATACTCGTTGAGAATTACTTACAGATTATTGTTTTCTTGTCAGAATTCTTTTTCATAATTTTCAATAAGAATCAAATCCCAGTTTTATGAATTTTAAAAGAACTTTCAATAAGAATCAAATCCCAGTTTTATGAATTTTAAAAGAAAGCAATTGATCACAATAGCTAATGTTAATTAATTAATACTTTCATCTGGGGTATCGTCAAAAAACTCATCATTGGATACCCACGGTCAACCTCGTCTTTTGAATATTTAAAATATGATGTTCGTTCGACCATTTTTTATTAATAATAATGGTCATTTTCATCTATAGCGTTATCACCCCATGTAAAAAAAGAACTTTGAATTTTTCAAATTTCAAAGCTAAAAAGTTTCGGATTTTTTCCGTTGCTAAATATTAGATTATGGCTAGACAATCTATATCAAGATTTTGTTGGTGGATCTGATAGTACATTAAATTTTTTGACCATCAAACTTTCTTAATGAGTGGATTTCGTCTTTATAAAGGGACAAACAACTGTATCTTGATCCCATACCGGCATAATATTTGTATATATGTCTGTATTCATTGACCGGACAAATTGTTACTTAACTCTAAAATAGGAAGAAAAACAGACTATATACGCGATGTTTAATTCAACCGAAGCCAAAGACAATATTTATGATAATAAAGGTAGAAAACAGATCTGATGGAGAAGGGGGTCGGATGATATATGTAGGGGTCAGAAGATGTGTCGAAGTTTTAATCGGGACAGTTGTAAGGACTAAGGACTAATGTCCTTAGTTTATAACTCTGCATGTTCAATGTTTTACAATAGAAGAAGATGTATATGTATGGTTTGTTTTGAACACATTTTATTCCATAAACATATACAAATGGTTTGAACACAAGTTCTAACTTACGAGGATCTTACCATGTATAACAATTTACAGCTCTCTGTGCTACAGTTTAGTATTGAGAGTACATAGAAGTGCATATTATAATTGATAGCCATTGTTTCATCTCCCTACGAAAGTAAATGACAATTAATAATGTTTATAAAAGGTTTGAAAACAATTCATTTCGTGCATTGGTATATTTCTTACATCTCAAAAACAAATAGATCTAATATGAATCTTCTGGTAATCCACATTGACAATTAGGGCTTTCAATAAGTACATGTATATGGAAATCGATGGCAGTGGCTAGCGCATAAAACTTCAATCACGAAAATTTGGATTCATATGTACTCTAAATCAATCCATATTTTTGTGATTCATACATGAAAATTTTAAATTAATAATTATTTTATTGATTGATAGATGATGGCACGTACATGTATTAGTTTTCGTGTTCCCCTTGTTATAACTCAATATATTCACATTTTTATTTTTTTATTTTTTTTTTAAATGAACTCATTTCAAAGGTATCGAAATATCGTGTTGAATATGAATTGAATTATATCAAGGACACATCAAAAACACTGGAATGGATGCAGCAAGCCCGAAATATTGCTATTGAAGATGTACATATGTACTCGTAATATACATGTTTTCAGGATCAAACAATATAGAAAGAAATTGAATTATCGGTGAGATGCATTTCCAAGTTTTCCATAAACATCTTATATAGTTTTCATTAATTTGAGTATAAAAAAACAAACAAAAGTTGGTTGTGCAAATTTCGATCTTGATTTCGGGATACAAATTGATTTTATTAAAACAGTGAGAGTGTCTGATTTTCAACGAAATCCTAACTAAAATTAAAATTGTGTTGAGAATTTGTATCATATAATTTTATTCAAGTACGTGGTATTACATTTAACATATATAATTAAACATATAAAGATTTGATGAACGATTGATCAAATCCACTGATTTACTTTATTTTGTTAAAGACAAATTTTGGAGATTAAAAATAAAGTATAACAAAAATTCGTTTTGCTTCCCTGAATCGAAATTAGCAAAGTAAGATGAGATATTTTCGATTTATATTGTTTTACCCGAACCTCAAATCTGTGCGTGCTGATTAATGGCAATGAAACTGTTTTAATCTACAAGTTATCGATAATACATGTATTTGTTTAAGGTCAGACGACACGTTCCTCGAGCATCTTTTTTGCATCTCAATAATATATAATATGATAATATACCAAATAAAATTATTATTATTTATCATCATTTTCTAAATGTTTAAAAAATGAAAAAGTAAAAATATATATGCGAAAAATTTTTATATCAACAATTCAAGTGTATTTTCAGTAAGATTATATAGGAATTGCATACTCTAGTATCTTGTACAAATGCCTGGTAAGGTAGCCTAATATTTTGCGAGAAAGCTTGTCAAAGTAGTAGTAAATCAATAATTCCTGGAAAAAGTTTGAACGTAACTGACGGGTACATGTAACAACGATTTAAATAATAAATATGATAATGATGCTATCTCGTCCATTTATTTATCTATTAACTATAAAACTGAAACCTGTGTGTGTGCGAGCATATTTTCTTTATTTTATGTGGCTACAATAACTTTGTTCAAGTGTAAGTGTATTGTATGTCGCTTATAATTCGTATGAATTTTTGCAAATAAATATGAAATATTAATTACGCCAAGAATTCCGAGGACAATAGCAATTATCACTGTGACAGGTGTGAAAGAGTGAAACTTGGATTTGAGTGAGTCGATTGAATCAAGCCTACATTAGTCTATAGAGTTAATTATAGACAATTAAGCAGTTTTATCTATAAGTGACAAAACAAAGTTCCCAAAGAAAAAGGTGTGATATAAAGATATTTTCAAACAATTAATGAAGGAACAACTAGTTAAGAAATGAATGTTACTTTCACTCAAAAATGTCTTGGGTCAATGTTGATCAAAATTAAATTCCATGATAAATTAATAAAAATGATTTAAAAAAAAAAAATAAATGTAAGGGGCCCCAGTGAATTAGCTTGCTGTCTATAGCTTAAGCTGACTTCAGTCAGTACAAAGAAGAAATTTAACCATAGCAAAAAAAAAATAACAAAAAACGATTTTATGGGGGTTTTATTAAAGAGAAGAATACTAACTCACATGTTCATCCAATCGAATCAAAACAATGAAACTCATTAAAATTCATGCTTTTGTACTAACCAAAAACAGTATTGAATACATAAGGATGGTAAACACATCCTAATACGCCATTTTACGTCCTTACACAATCGTACACATGTTTAACCTTTTGGAACTGAGGTAGTTGAGTGTTTATTCACCTTTTTTTTTTCATTTATTTACAAGAATATCGTAAAAATGCGGTTACGATATACATTTTTAAAAAGCAATGTATGAATTAATTATCTTCAGGATATTAATAATATATATTGATATTGTAACTTGTATTATTATAATCCCTTTCCGGTTGATGCGAATTGATTATATTTGCAGAAATATTTCACTTGCAAACTTAAGGTATATATAATATTATTTATGTGCCTTGTTATAAATTCGTATGAAACAAATATTTCGCGGGGTATATGCTAAAAATATACCGAGTACAAGTTGTAAATTTGATGCCCGGGTATTTAGGTCAATGAAACAGGGATTTGTAAATGGTAGATCACGAGTGAATAAATTCCGAGCCATAAGTGTGTGTGTGTGTGTGTCCATTTAATAGAGTACCATGTACCCCTACCTATTTAAAGGCTTTATTCTGTAAAGGAAGTATTAAAATACGAAGAAATGGATTTAAAAAAATCTTTGAATATGAATTAAAAAATTGATAATATGGTACGATAAACATATGTTAACTGCAAATTTAAATAATACCTGTACAATATAGTGCGGCAATTTATGATATAATGATATATAAGTGGTCAAAATTAACAAATATTAAAGCTTTGATGCATGTATAAAAAAAAAGATAAAAGAAGTAATACAGGGGAATTTTTCATGCTTTTTTTTTTATTAAATTTGAATAGATTAGCTGGTACGTTTTGCAACTGCAAGTTTGTATAAATGTGACGACTAAGATCTAGCTTTTCAAAGGAATCAAAATAGCGTAACTGAAAATCTCTCAATGTTATGCGCACGAGGGCTTAATTCCTAATAGAATGGTGTTTTATGTGATTGTAATGCATCTAAATATATGTGGAATTTTCTTGTTTGACTTGTACTTGGAGTGCTCATCTATAGCAATTTTGACAATGAAATATATTGAGATTCAACCTAATAAAACATTGCAGAAGACTAATATATAACCTGCTATTTTTTTTTTTTAATGTAGGCAACCTTTTTTTAACTAAACTTAATAATAGATGAACAAAGCGAAATGTACCTTTATCAATAATGATAAATTCTTCAATCTGTTTAATTATTTATTGCTACAATAACTGTAAAAAACTAATAATCAACCCTATAACGTTGGTCTCTTTTGTTTTTTCAACAGTCAGATGTGATAAAAAGACTTTTCTCCGAACACAATATAACACGTCTTCAAACCTGTCGCAACTTTAAAAATAAACAAATCTAATTAGTGTTGCATTTGCCGGGAAATTATCACACCTTTGTACTAACTGTCATTCAATTAATTACTTTTGAGACAATTCGCCCACGTGGTCTATCACCAGTGATTCATGCTCATCGAAGAGTCGAATGCGTATGGACAGGTGTTTACATGGCTCCGCCCATTTTACCTGTCTATTTCAGGCTGGAGTCTATAAAAAGGCAAAAGACCCCGCAGAGTTCATGATCCGGAATAAATGTTCACTTGTAGATCATCTCTTGCTAGGAAGATAAACAACGTCTGAAACAATGGAATCCCCCCCTCCTTACTCGGAGAAACCGGTAAGTTGTTTGATCTTTCTCTCTTCGCTCTCCCTCTCCGCCCCCCTCTCTCTCTCTCTCTCTCTCTCTCTCTCTCTCTCTCTCTCTCTCTCTCTCTCTCTCTCTCTCTCTCTTTTCTTATCATTTTTTAAACTTTGAATCAAGATCTTGGAAATATATATATATATATATATATATATATATATATATATATATATATATATATATATATATATATATATATATATATAAACGCATTTTTCTGATGTGTTTCAAAAAGCGCATTTTATACTTTTCCTAACGTAGACCTAATATAGTAATAGTTTGGTTTTTTCTTATAGAAAGTAATATACTGTATGCAGAAAGGTCAGAATGACCGGGTGTTTACAGTTACTGCTATTATATAAATATAATTCCTATAACGCTGCAACACATGTCATTATGACCAATAATTTACTAATTCACCATCCTAATGTAATAAAGTTGGACATGATTGTAATTTTAACTAAAGGAATTAAACGGATCGAGAAGTTATGCATGTATTGCACTATTAAATGTTTTTGAAAAACCGCAAATTGTTGCCACGTGCGGGCATTACAATTAGTATGCTGACAAAATCTTTGTAATACAGGAAATGTTTCGTCATTTATATGTCGTCATTGTCATACCTTAGGCAGGTAAAATAACTGAATGCGTAAGTCAAATCCCTGTAATAAACCAGCATTAGACACAGGTAATTCTTGTCCATCAAGGGTGACAAGCATTCTTCTGTCTTTTTTGCTGGTTTTTTTTTTTTTTTTTTTTTTACATTTTTCACCCAGGCACATATTTTCCCATTGATGCATGACGCAAACAAATGGCGGTGACATTCTGTCACTTGGTCAACAGAACTTGGTTTTCATTGTGTGCAAGGAATGTGGAAACACATACACGGAGTTTATGTACCACTTTGTTTCTTTGTCTGTTGTCAAGTACCAAGTGATCTCTTGTCAAACCAAACGAACACGGGGAGACAAAACTATAAATTACTAGCACTATGATTAACATTTCAAAACGAATTTTTCATAGCATTTTTTTTTTTTCTCCCATCGACATGTTTTTTGTTGCTTAGGATTTTGGAGATTCAGATTTGTTCTGGTGTGAAATGATGCATATGTACGACGGCGTATAAGTGCCATTTCAAATTGTCAGAAAAAATAAATAAAATCGTTTGTACGATTTTTTAATTCGTTTGAACGATTTGGAAAATCGTACAAACGAATTTAAAAATCGTTCAAACGATTTTCAAACGAATTTCTAAATGTTTTAACGATTTTATTTATTTTTTTCTGCCAATTTGAAATGGCACTTAAACGCCGTCGTACACATGAGGGGAACTTTAAATTTTCTTAAAAATTTTAGTTCCTTGAACGTTAAGTTAATGACCTGAACTATTTTGTGTACCTTAATAGAATATTATGGAATCATCAAGTTTTCTGAAAGACGATACTTCGTTCCAAATAATAAGAACACTTTTAAATACCTTTAAAAAATCTTGACCTATATATTTATTCTTAATTTTGAGATATTATTTTAGTTTTATGTTTTAGTATTTGTAGACGCTTAGATTTTTTGAGAAATAAATCCCGTAGTATAAATTTTGAATTAACTAGTTGGTTGCAAGCATGGAATATATTGTCATATTATTGTATATTTTTAAAACAAACACCTATTAATATAAACCCAACAGGATGACGTGTAAATGTATCAGGCGCATAAAACCCCGAGAATGATATGCTGATTCGCTGAGAGTATCTGTTTTACATTGCGCATTTACCTGTGCACATTTCTAGATAAGAGTGTTTATTGTCATGTATTAATTTTGAAGGAGACGATGTCTGAGAAAAATGGTCCAGTTAACGGACAGTTGGTAAGAATTTGATAGCCATTGTTTGGGTCATCTCTTTGAATAAGATTCATCTATCTATAATGTTGATGAAAATTTCGTTTGGAAATATTTGGAGGGAACTTTCGAAAATCGCAAATACCTCCATTTATCTCGTATAACACTTGTGTAAACAACTTGTTTTTGCCTCGATTTCAGAAAGGGATTGACAACAAGGCTTTTGATACCAAGGACGAGAAAGTAAGTTGAAAATAACAGTTTGTCACAATTTTGTTTCAAGGAATTACGTATGCTGTGATCAATAAATGATTCTTGAACAATCCATGAAATCTTAATGTTATTTGGACAACGGTTAACTATAGCCAGTTTATTATTTTTTTCTTATTTGCAGGAGTTGGACATTGCAACGGAAGTGGAAGAGTTTGACCCTTGGGCTTTACCGGAACTTAAGGACACCGGAACTCCTTGGAATGGTTCGTATATATAATGACATTTAATGGTCGGACTATTATAGAAGACAAACAAAAATTTCAATTATTGACGATAAAGACATTCTACAGAGTGCTTCCGATACATTTCTAACAGAGTTTTAATAAGAAGAAAAAAATTCATATCATCCAATTAAAAGGTTTTCTTTAAACTGATTGTTTTATATAACCCACAGAGTTGGACAGCTGCGGGAAAGTCGCCCGCGTAGTGTGGACCATCGTACGGATTCTGATGTTCTTGCTCGCCCTCTACGTCTTCTTTTGTTCTTTGGATTTCCTGAGCTCAGCTTTTAAACTGCTCGGAGGTAAATTAGCATTTGAACAATGAATTCTGCATTAGACCACCATGCAATGTTATACGGGTAGAGTTTTAATTATGTTAATCAACGATGGCGGCTTGCTTGCAAATACGTGTACGTGAATACGTAGTATGATGGCGATTTTTTTAAAATCAAGATTAACGTTATTGTAAGTAGTACATTTTTAATGTTTCGAAAGAAAAACCCGGGAAAGCTATATCGATAATTTCTAATCATCTGAATCCTTCCTTTAGGCAGGGCGGCTGGAGAGGTGTTCAGTAACAACGAACTCCTGAGTAATCCAATCTGTGGAGTGATGATCGGGGTCCTGTCCACGGTTCTGGTTCAAAGTTCATCAACCAGCACGTCCATTGTCGTCAGCATGGTAGCAGCCGACAGTGAGAACTACTATACAATCTTAGTCAAGATCCATTTAATCCCCTCAAAGATCCACGGTTAATTTCCAAAATATTTAGATCCAGTCTCTATATAATTTTCATCTGTTTTTCAGTCCTAGACGTCAGGCAAGCTATCCCGATCATGATGGGTGCCAACATCGGAACTTCCGTCACGAACACGCTTGTCTCCATTGGTCAGATTACGGACGTAGGCGACTTCCGGCGAGCGTTTGCTGGTGCCACGGTTCACGACATGTTTAACTGGCTGGCTGTTATTGTTCTGCTGCCTTTGGAAGTCCTAACGGGTAAATCACGGTCTTCTACGGTCACTTTCAGCAACTGATCGAATCTTCAATCTTTTTGCTATATAGATGGCTGTTTTTACTGAAATGACTGGATTTTAAAAAAAATCTAACAGGTTACTTGTATGAGCTGAGCAAATTGGTTGTGGACAGTATGCACTTACAAACATACGAGGATGCCAACAAAGATTTGCTGAAAGCAATAACCAAACCATTCACAAAGCTGATTGTCGAAGTGAGTATAGTTCACTTATCTTTTTTTCCTTTTATACATTTATTTAATTGACAGGTAAATGCGCAATATGAAACAAAATTATTTTCTTTTCCCTCTCTTTTTAAGGTTGATTCAAAACAGATCAACAAGATCGCTACAGATGGGGAGGCGGATGTCAGTCTTTTGAAGACTTGCTGTAAGTCCAAGACCATCACCAAACTGAATATGACTGGCAGCGTCGTCAGCCAGAAAATCTGTACAAAAAACTGTAAGTCAAGATTCTGAAATTTTTGTTTTTACATTATAACACCTTCATTTTAACTCTGGAATAAAGATTTCAAATATCACTTTTTATTGACAGGTTCCCATTTGTTTATGGATTCGGGCCTCACAGACGCTGGCGCCGGAAGTATCATGCTGGTTGTCTCCCTTATTCTCCTATGCCTTTGCCTCTTCAGTATTGTCAAGATCTTGAACTCCCTTCTGAAAGGAAACATCAGGAAAATCATCAAGAAGTTTGTCAACTACCAATTTCCAGGGAAAGCCGCTTACTTCACTGGCTACATAGCCATAGCCATAGGAACTGGTCTGACCATTCTCGTCCAGTCCAGTTCTATTTTTACCTCGACCATGACACCGTTAGTTGGAGTGGGCGTGATTAGTCTTGACAGGATGTACCCTTTGACCCTTGGTTCCAATATCGGAACAACAACCACTGGGATTTTGGCTGCTTTGGCGACGGATACATCTGACGGATACATATATCTCCAAAATTCACTGCAGGTTGCGATGTGTCATCTGTTCTTTAACTTGAGTGGCATCCTCCTGTTTTACCCTATAACCTTCTTGCGATTTCCGATTGCTTTGGCAAAATTTCTGGGCAATACAACCGCCAAATATCGCTGGTTCGCCGTTTTATATTTGATTTTGATGTTTTTCCTCTTCCCACTCGCAGTCTTCGGAATCTCTCTTGCCGGGCTCGAAGTTCTGGCGGGAATTGGAATTCCGATTCTGTGTCTGATTGTGTTCGTCATTATCATTAAGGTGCTTCAAAACAAAAAGCCCCAATGGCTTCCGAAAAAGCTCCAGAATTGGAAATTCCTTCCCGTCTACTTCCGTTCTCTGGAACCACTAGACAGACTTTTCAACAAAATGTGCGGCTGTTGTAAAATGTGCAGTAAGGAAGAGGAGGCGAACGCCGACATTGAAAAACAAATAGACACCAAGTTGTAACATTTCCTTTTTTCTTACTATTGTAAAAATTCTTCCCTTAAGAATCAGCAGATAAGTTATCGGGTATTTTTTTTTGAAATTTGAAATTCCTGACTGCAAACCAATTTCCAAACAAATTTCAAAGTTATTCAAATAGCGCATCGATTATGGCTTGCAATGTAATGTGTTCATTATTTGTATCAATGTAAATATTCATAACCATGACGATCTGTTAAATTCCACAGAGAGAGAGAGAGAGAGAGAGTGAATGAGAGAGAGAGGAGAGAGAGTTTTCTGTCGTTTTTTACCTTTACTCAGATTGAATATGCATATCTGGGGTATTTTGACGTGGATGTTTTAATTGACAGAAAATTAACAAAACTGTGATAAAGTTTTCGTTTGCAGGAAACTACATATATGTTATTTTTATACACCTATTTTTATATTGTAGTACCTAAAACAAAGATATGCCAGAAATATATTTTTATATTTTATAAGACTTTTTGTCTGTTGTTTTTATTCAATTCTTAATCATAGAGCATTCCTGTGTAATGCTCAGTTAGTAGTTGTTTTGAACGAAGGAGCCAAAAGAAAAAAAAACAAATCAAGGAAATGAAAAGAATACACTCTTTGATTACTTAATCCTTTCTTTATATCTTTTAACCAAAAACAAACAGGAAAACGTGCGTCTGAATGTTCAGTTAACTATGGAAAGTT
The DNA here is from genome assembly GCA_033439105.1 of Magallana nippona. Taxonomy (NCBI): domain Eukaryota; kingdom Metazoa; phylum Mollusca; class Bivalvia; order Ostreida; family Ostreidae; genus Magallana; species Magallana nippona. The sequence goes on from CM065923.1 coordinate 18,038,388, forward strand.
AGGTCATGTCAAAATCCCACGTTTTTGTTAAAATGGCCCTATATGTAGCTGCGTGTTCTTTTGAGTTTTTTTTAACCTCAGAACCTAAGTACAAGGTAATTGTACACAATAACCATTAACCCGGTCATGAATTGAATAGCTCGGATTTGAAAGATTTTTAAAAGGGTGTCTAACAATACCAAATACAACGCGGATGAAGAAACGTCATATGTAAAGTTCATTGATAAAAGAATTCTTGTATCATACCTGTATAATATTGAATTGCATGAAAAGAACTGAATCAGTAGAGAAACTATAGAAATGATTACTTATTTTATAATTAATCTGTGTCCGAAAGGACACGTGCACTACTGAGTTTGTATCAAATTTCAAATATTAAATTTCAGGTCTGCTGCACATGGTTAATTTAAAATATACATTTAATTATATTCGCCCAGTGTGTCGAAAATAAAATGCAATTCTACATCAGACGCTCAAAAATGTCCGTTACCCTTCGGCGTGCATTGCCGGATAATGCGTCGTATGCATTTATATATAATACCACATTTTAATTTTAAAAAGTCTTTCAAGCTTACTCCTGATGTTCAATTTTTTGCCTTTTATATTCACTTGGATGACGACAATTCACATTACTGTATAAAGGTTTTTTTATGACAAAAACTAACCGCAAGCAAAACAAATTTTGAAACTTTGAAGAGTGAAATATTTTTTAAAAAAACGTTTAAAAAGTTTTTAAGCTTGTATTCTTTGCGCCTTTTTTCAAGTGCGTTGGCAGAAAGAAAAGATTATAAATTTTAGAAATGTTTAGATCATCGATCATAAGGAAACGAAAATGCATCTTGTCGGAATCTTTGTTCTCTGGGATGGGAATGGTAAACATTAATAATGGGGTATGTCTGATGTCTTATGACATGACGTAAAATTCTTGGTGATTTCATTGTTGGATCTTATATAAAGTTATAGATTAAGGCTTGAGGAGGGAAAATCAAGAGACATGTATTTTAAAATTGGCCGTTATTTAAAGGAGTATCAATTACTTTGCACAATTTCAGGTTTCTTTTTACAATATGTTCAGGTATTTTAAATAGATTTTTTTTAAAAAATATACCTTTAGATCAAAATTATTATTATTACAACCATTTGAAAAATTCCGACGCCCCCTTTTTACAGACTCTTGATAATTTGTCGGCATTTATGATGCAAAGATTTAATACAAACACTAATACTATATAAAATGAGATTGACAGGTGGCCGTCTCCAGAAAGCCATAATTGTCAACATGGTCAGCTTATACCTGCTGGGTCTTTCAATCTATACAAGAAAAAAACTAAACCTAACTAGTTCCAGCTAGAAAAACAATCCTAAGAAACAATAGCTAAGATGACGCTGGCTTGAAAAGCAACGCCTGAGGCCGAATGTTACATCAGAATTGTTCTTGAAATGTTTTATAATAATCGATCATTATTGTATTCGATGCTAAAGAGAGAGAGAGAGAGAGAGAGAGAGAGAGAGAGAGAGAGAGAGAGAGAGAGAGAGGGGACAGAGAGGTTAATTAAATGTATGCCAAACACTGGACAAACTTACTAAAAGTTTAGGTTACACACATGTATGCAAATGTAGTATTCAAGGTTTTATTGCTTGACAAACAATCAAACCTAGAGTACCAAAAGTACACCTCTCAAATCAAACGGCATGGGAGTGATCTGCTTATATTAAATCTACTCTTTGTCGGCCCACTGAATGTTATTTGCATAACCATATCAGTTTCAATGAGCATTATTGTGTCTTGAATTGAACAAAAAAGATCAAAATTTCCCTCCTCAAAATTCGACCTTCACAAAAGATCTCCGACTGCGTATAAGCGTGGATAGTCCAAGATCTCAGTTTGTCCTGAACAAACAGCGCGGCTCTTCCAATACAGAAGTTCCTTCTCTTAATAAACATTCATACACGTTTTACAAACGAATTGGCATTGAACACTTTTGTGGCATTGTGATCACAAGATTTTTAAAAATCCTGGGTTTTTTTCGCATAATGTACAACTAGCACACGAGCACTTGGAATTGAATCACATACATCTACCGTGCGTGTGATTTATTCAAGAAAATTACGAAAATAAACACGATTGCATAATTTTTTAATTAGTTTTTTTTATGATTTACCTGTGAATAGTTGTCGGAATTGTTTTCCCATTGACTTGTATTTTAAAACGGCCTTTTAGAAGACACAGTAACTGCTATTAAAGAATCCCCGATTAAATCGGTCAATTGAATTATTCCCTTTTTGACGCGTCACAGTGGACATTATTCGGACTTTGACCAACATTCAATGCCATGACCTGAAGATTTTGAACTGATGTAACTTTTGAAATACTTTCAATATATAATCAAATGAAATTTTCGTTCTGGGTTGGTACGTTTGCCACATATTAAACAGTGACGAGTCTTTATTATTTTCTCAGGGCGCTCCGGCTTCCTCGGATCCCACATCGTGCTAATTTCCGTGCCGACGAAAGATATAAATTGTAGAGCTTGTTTATCAGTCTTTGTAAAAGAAGTTAAGTTTATTATTTACAATTAAAATTACTACGACTTGCTTTCTGTCTCGTACGCGTGGAGGATTTCAAACCTGTGACGCATGGGGATTGGCACCAAACGCGGTGACTCTAGCAAGGGACATAATTTTAATGTGTACAGCTGAATCCAAAGTCAACTTAATTAAAAATGATTTTTTTTTCTCGAAAAATTCCTTATAAAGCTGTTATGATTACCGAAACATTGTCTCAATATATACATGAAATGGAATTCAAACCACACAAAGAATGTAACTGGAAATGTCCTTAGCTTAGAGCCGTTCAAAACAGGATTTATTGTTGTGCATACATGTATACATGTGCTAAAAACACGAGCAACACCGACATTGCTGTGTGGAAATGTTATTTATTCCTCTCCTTATTTGCGACGTGTGTCGGGCATGTCAACAGTGCATTAACTGTCACTCGCTCAACCTTCTGATATATTTATCATATTTATCTGTTTTGTCAGGCAGGAAAAACGACGGTTTATCCCATTCAAGATTTTCATAAAATTCATGATCCGATGTTTAATTACCTTACTGACAGTCACTGCATAAATCAACGCATATATTCAAATCATCAATTTAAAATTCAGAAAATGTTTACTTATTAAAACAATAAAATCCAACTTCTAAAAAATAATAAAAATAGGAAATCTTGAAGTTTTTTTTTCCTTGATACCTATTTTCCATGTACTTTGTCATATATAATTGATGTTAAAAACAGAGTTACATTCATAAACACGACGCTATTTGCGACACATATATCTACATGTAAACTAATTAAGTTTCGGCCTGTTGGATATAATTACATGTATATGCACAAAAAAAAAAAAAAATGATAATTACAAAAGATGAAGATGAAGAAGGTCTTTAAAACACAGGGAACACGAAATCGGCTTAAGAGCTGGCATCTCCTTCATGCCGGACTGACGGTGACAGGATTTTTTTTTTATTTCTACAGTTTTTTTCATATTGAACAACTCATACTTACCCAAGGATGCAGAAAGACCCAGAGGCAATCAGTTTTGAACCTTTAGAGAAGGGAGATGATTCCCGTGTGGAGGGAATCGACCATCGCAAGGAGGGACCACCAAGCGAGGGAACAGTCTTGATCGCTGCAAACCCTGTGAATGTAAAATATATGATCTCTTGGACAGTTTGTGACGTATTCGTTATGATTGGTATGCGTGTTCTTTACATGGAATTCCGAAACAAATATATTTTGGTTTTCTGTTGATTATTGGATGGAACAAAGCACATGCACAGCGTTTGTGCTCGTATTACAGATGTATTTGGTAGACACTGAAAATTTTCCAAAATAATAAGGACATTTTGTTAAACAAGATAATTCTTTCTAGAACAAAAGGAAATGTATAATGTATAAGACAACCAACCGGTTTATTTTGCCGTAGGGTGTTGAGTTAGTGGAATATTGTATGATCATATGATAATGTTATACAGAATATTGTATGATCATATGATAATGTTATACAGTTCTTGTTGCCTTGCCTCGCGTACTTGCTTCCTTTAAAAATCAACTATTGCTGATACCCCAAAGACAAAACTGATATGTCTTGTAGAGCGCAAGACCTCGTAACGAAAAGTGAAAGGTCTTTTCTTTCGAAATATACCGATTATTCATTTTACAAAATTACGAGTAGTTCGAACGTGGTTATAATAAAGATGCATGTACACGGTCATATATCAAATCTTATTTTCAGAATGAAACAACAGCCTCCCCCACAGAAGACCCCTGGGCTGGTCCTGAAATTAAAGACACAGAAACTCCATGGGAAGGTAGCAGTATTACATAATTTGTCAGTGCATGTTCATCAAATATGATACATGTATTTATGAATGGTTTGGAATTTACAGCGCGCTACTAAATTACAGAAGTCTCAATATAAGAATCTTTTTTCTGAGCTATGAAAGGTCAGCAAACAAATAATCTAATTACAAAGTTAACATGTAGACTATATTATCATTTTTTTCTAAAGAACTGGACTTCAAGGGGAAGGTATTCCGATGTGCATGGACCTCTCTCCGGATCCTACTAGTTTTTACGTGCCTCTACTTCTTCATCTGTTCTTTGGACTTCCTCAGCTCAGCCTTCAGACTACTAGGGGGTAAAAATAACCGAAAAGATCCTCTGAGATAAAAATGGCTATTTTGTGAGAATTTTAACCCATGTTAAGGAGCAATTTTTCTAACAAACATTTCTTTCCTTTAGGGCTTCATCTATGATTTTCACTATAATCCTTTTATTTTAAGTTGTTTTCTATTTTTTGTCATTATTTACCCACTTGCGCGTTTGAAGGATAAGATTACAGTGTTATTAAAAAAAGGAAAAGTTTTTGATGATCAAAAGAGCGAATTCATCTATTCTACAAAACAAGGTAATAAAATGTAGATTTTGGATTGATTTTTTTTGTGGGGGGGGGGGGGGGGGACGTTAAGAACCTTTTTATAAGAAAGTCTTTTTCCAAACAGAAACTGCGTTATCATGAAACACATAGAAAAAAAAGAAAGATAGAAAAAAGTAGAGAATCTATTTGTGAAATTGACACTTACATTCACTTGATTATTATAAATAATGCATCCGTGTTTACTATTATAATGACTATTATGATGACCTTAATATCAAAGCTGCATGGTCCGATTTTTTGGCTATTACAGTATCAAATAATTTTCCATACAAATCAATATCTTAGAAAGTTTTAGACTTTCGCCTATTTACACCAACAGAATCGTTCTCTTCTCAAAGTAAATAGAAATAATTTCTTTATATGCATACAAAAAACCCAAACCAAATTGTTTGGTTTCATCCCCCGAATGTTTGGTTTTATTCCACCCACATGTTATGCATCGATTGTAAACAAAACATACTCTAGAAATAATAGTGAACAAAATCTACACCGGTTTATTTTTTATTTACCAAAACATTATGACCTTTATTAAAAGCAATTTCAAAGTCGTGATACAATCATGTACCCGCCTCGACGTCAAGGGCGAATTTAAATATGAGGCGAATTAACGCGATAACCTTTTTTTTTTGTCGTTTGTTTTGTAAACAAATTTGTAAACAAATTTTCATCGATATATGGCTTCATTGATTGGAAAACTACTGCGATGTCTATTATCATACACATACATGTACGTAGCATAATCATCGTTTAAAAGCGTACAAAACATTTGATATAAAACCAAGAACCTTTAATATTGCGACTCTGACCTTTAAATGCTGTAGATGTACATACAGTATAAATAGCGTTTTTCAAAAGTTGAAAAACCTACCTTTAATCCATGGTTTAATTATAATGGAAAGGGGTGAGATGACTAAACGTTATTTCGAATAGACAATACAATTTCTTTGAAGGAAAGACGGCTGGTCGTGTGTTCCAGGACAGTGAGCTGGTCCGTAACCCTGTGTGTGGGGTGATGATAGGCCTGCTGTCTACAGTGCTGGTCCAGAGCTCCTCCACCACAACCTCCATTGTAGTCAGCATGGTGGCAGCCGACAGTGAGTTGACGTCTGCTGAGGGCATCATCTTTTGAAATAAAAACAAATCACAACTTCTTGCACGGATCTAGAGGGGATTGAAGGGGCTGAACACCCCTTCGAATTATTTCATTTACACATTGCCTTTTGTTTTTCGAAGAAAAAAAAATGAATTAGGAATAAAAATATCTTTTTTTGGAAAGGGGGGGGGGGGTAAGGGTAAAAGTGGGCTTCTTGGTCTAAGTATGTAAACTAGTATGATTCTTTTCTTCCAGTTCTCACAGTAAAACTGTCCATCCCCATCGTCATGGGTGCCAACATAGGGACATCTGTGACTAATACCCTGGTTTCCTTGGGGGAGATAACTCATCGTAACGACTTCCGGCGGGCGTTTGCAGGCGCCACAGTCCACGACATATTTAACTGGCTGTCGGTCATCGTGCTGCTTCCTCTGGAGGTGGCCACGGGTCCGTGTTAAAATTACTTTATTCTTGTGTAAGAAATCAATAACAATGGTTTAAATTCATGTATCCACATTAAATCTTTAGACTACCTATATCATCTGACTGGGGCTATTGTTGGAAACATGCGCCTGGAAACGTCAAAAGATGTCAACAAGGACTTGCTGAAAGCGGTGACAAAACCATTTACCAAACTCATAATACAAGTACGCCATCTTGCAATTCAATGGTTTTATATATACCATATTAAAGTACATTATCAATGTTCCATGATATTATAACCAATCAAAACATGTGATGTGATTTGAGTCCAAACAATAAAGTAGGCATGGTGATCTTTTTGTTTTAAATTTAGATAGACTCCAAGAAGATTGGTTTGATAGCAAAAGGTGGAGATAAGGACTACAGTTTGCTGAAGACTTGTTGCCTGTCCAAGAAAACCACAACTACCAACGAAACGGGATATAATATCACTCAAACCGATTGTCTCAAGAAATGTTAAGTAAAACCGTTTTCAAACACTAAGTACTAAAGGGAAATTTTGAAATACATATAAACGATTATATGCTACAAAGTATTATTGGTCTTCTCTGAGTTATCCAAAAAATACTTTAAGGAAGGAATCTTGTCTGGTTTTCGACTTGTCAAGATATCAAAAGTACATTTGATTATGTGTTCATTAAATGAAGATGAAAGTAAATTAAAAGATGATATTTTTCTTCTTTTCTTAGTATTATACAACTTGGCATAGAAATAGTTCATCAAAGTTTAGAATTTAACAAGAACTATATTTTTGGCGAAACACTGGCGTAAGAAAATATTACATGTTTTTGTAATTCAGAATTACTGTAGATTTATGGGCTTATTTAGTATTTTTAAAACAATAATTTTTTAACCAATGTGAACTAATAATAAGAAACTGAGTACTTGGGTTTCAAAATGAGTTTTTAAAATATGATTTTCCAATCAAATTACATTTTCATGAGCTTTTTAAGCGCTCATTCTACAAATAGATTTGTGTAAAAAATCACTAAAACCGGATTTTCTCTCTTACTAAATGGTCAGTATATTAGCTTTTCTGTCAGTTTATATCTTTATATCAAGTATTCCTATTATATTTCAATATTGGAATCATAGAAAATTAATCAATATATATTCAAAATTTAAGAAAATTTAAGAAAATTAGAGAAAATGCGGGCAATATTAATTTTATTTTAAATAATAATTACAATTTAGTGATCTAAACTGATAGACATTGTGATATTTTATCATTTCAATGAAGAATAGAAGACTAATGGCTTAAACATGTCTATATAACTACAGATAACTACATATATTTTTATTGTCGTTTAAGTTGAGGAAAAAAGATCGTGATCTTGACCTGACCTTGATGCGAAAACAAGATGGTCAAATTTGATTAAACTGATACTATCATTTAGTAATATGGTTTGGTTGACTGTGTGAAAATATATAAGAAGTATGTCTGATAACGAGAAGACTCTCCCTTAACGGATGAATATATTCTTTTATCAGGTTCTCATCTATTTGCTGACTCCGGATTGACAGATTCCGTAATAGGTACAATCATGTTGATTGTCTCCCTCATTCTCCTATGTGTTTGCCTTCTTGGAATAGTCAGGTTACTGAATTCTCTTCTGCATGGACACATTCGTTCTGCAATAAAGAAATTTGTAAATTACGATTTCCCGGGAAAAGCTGCCTACTTTACCGGATATGTCGCCATTTTAATCGGAATGGGATTTACTATTTTGGTGCAGTCCAGCTCTGTTTTTACATCAGCCTTGACCCCTTTAGTAGGCATTGGGGTCGTGAGTCTTGATCGAATGTATCCATTGTCTATTGGGTCCAACATTGGAACAACGACAACGGCGATATTAGCAGCTCTTGCAACAGACACAAGAGGTGGAACTCGACGACTTCGTAACTCTCTCCGTATTGCCATGTGTCATTTGTTTTTCAACCTTTCAGCAATGTGTCTTTGGTATCCCATACCATTTATGAGGTTTCCGATTCCTCTGTCTAAGTTCCTTGGCAACACCTCGGCCAAGTATCGCTGGTTCGCGCTTTTCTACCTAATAGTTGGATTCTTCCTGTTTCCCCTCGCTGTCTTTGGATTGGCCGAGGCAGGCTGGGAAGTTCTGACTGCCGTAGGAACAATATTCCTCTTCGTCGTTTTCACTGTTGGAGTAATTAAAGTTCTTCAGAGAAAAAAGCCCGAATGGCTTCCCGGATGGCTTCGAGACTGGAAATTTTTGCCGTTTTATTTTCGGTCACTTGAGCCTCTCGATCGACTGTTTAAACATATGTTTGGTTTTTGTAAAATGTGTCATCATCATCACTATCATCCTCATCTTCATCATAATCAACATCGTACAGAAAGTGTAACGATCACTGCAACAGAGAACGAAAAAATGTTATAATTGCCATCTTCTGTGTTTTCTTGCACGTATACATGTATACTGCTTATCATTTTTATTACGCTTTTAAGAAGGTTGGGTGGTCAACAAATTACCCATCAGATCTACCTTAAGTTTTTAGATATGATTTGTTAAGCTATAAAATATTAATTATAATAAAGAAAAACTCCATATATTATTGCTTTTAAATTTATTTTACTATATCTTCATACAAATAAAGAACAATAAATTCAAATGATGATAGTTTTATTGATTATTTTCAAATCTATATTTTGAAATCCACTTCTTTGGGTATTTATTATCATGTCTGCTATCAATTTCCTCCTTAGGAAAGTTAAAAAAAAATAAAGGCCTCAGAACATTCACGCGTTTCTTTTGTAGAAAATTGAAAGAAAAACCACAATGCGTAACATACTTTCCTAGATTGTTTGTACAAGTTTTCTTTATATTACACGCACCGATGTTGCGGTATAACTAAATTTAGCCTTAAATTGCCTAAAATATAGGTTTATTTCTTGGATGAGATGGCAAGTTTTTGCACAATCATGATTATTCTGTCGTTTTCGAGAACTTTATTTTTTATATAATTAGATAGTTTCTCGCTTTTTAGCTCACATGAACCGAAGGTCCAAGTGAGCTTTTCTGATCACCCGTTGTCCGTCGTCCGTCCGTCCGTCTGTCCGTCTGTAAACTTTTCACATTTTCGACTTCTTCTCTAAAACCACTGGGCCAAATTTAACCAAACTTGGTACAAAGCATCGTTATGGAAAGGGAATTATAAATTGTTAAAATAAAGGGCACAAAAGGGAGATAATTGCGAAACAGTGAGTGTAGGGTGTGTGTCTTTAAAATTCTTTCTCTCAAGAACCACTGCACCAGAAATGCCAATATTTACACAAAAGGTTGTATATATATATAGTAAAAATTCTAAATTGTAAAAATCGTGACCCTCGGACCAAAACTGGGGCCCCAGAAGGGGTTCAAAGTTAAACATAGATATACATAGGAAAAATGTTTAAAAATCTTCTTCTCAAGAACCAAAGCACCAGAAATGCCAATATTTATATAAAAGCTTGTATATATCGTGAGGATTCTAAATTGTAAAATTCGTGACCCCCGGACCAAAACTGGGGTCTCCCAGGCGGGGTTCAAAGTTTAGCATAGAAATACATAGGAAATTGTTTACAAGATTTTTTTTCCATTTATTCAACTAAATTGTGCATTAAAAAACCCAACTGTGTCTCCCTGATTATTGACACTCATTGCATAAGTAAAGTTTGCTTAATCAAGAAATAGCGGATTAATACGATAAGGTGTAAAAATTCACTAAAAATTATTTTAGTTTATCGCTTACAGTTTATTTGAAGACCGTGCCCGATAAAAAAAAATTAATATGTAAATTTATTTGTTATCGGGCACGGTCTCCAAAATGAATGTAAGCGATAAATGTATCTTGTGATTTTGTTGCAATAATGCAGCTAGTTTTGTTGAGCATTATAGATACGGCAGATCAACGCACGTGGTGTGGATTTGTTTGTTAACAACCATACCATTGGTAATCTTGTTTCAAACGGGAATTGAAATAAATAAATGTATGTTTTATTATATAATTGTTTCCTATTATATCGCGGGTTCTATGGCATCGCGGTATTTCTGTTTACGTAGTAGCACGCGCTGAAATTGCATAGTAAACAGAGGCACGCTAAACATCACTGAGGTATATAATAGAGGAAACTCACAATAACATTAGTTTCTGGAAATATTTTCGTATCGATAGATTTTTCGACAGTGATTTAACTACCGCGATATCATAGCGACCGGCTCATACTATTAGGGAAACACTGTTAATGTCTTGTATCCTCGTATTCAAATTATAAACCTATGAAATTTGTTCAAAGACTGTTTAAAACAGAAAGAAAATAATTTTTTTGAACTTTGAAATTTCTTCGATTTTTTTAACCATGATGAGTTATTGTATTACAAATGCATCACTACGTATTTTATAAGGAAATATACTGAGTATACATTCACCTTGTGATGTTAAAATTGCAAATAAAAATATACTTGTTTGGTTTCTTTTTAAAGCAGCAGTTGCATATGCACGAATTTAGTTAGACAAAACATAATTCATTTTTCATTCTGATATTATTTGATATACGACTATTGGTACAGAAATTCAAATGAATGATATCTATATTAAAGAAATTGTCAGCTCGACGCAATTGTGGCCGTTCCGGCCTTTAATATATATAGTGAATATTCTAAAAATCTTCTTCTCAAGAACCAATGTACCAGAAAAGTCAATATTTACACAAAAGCTTGTATATATAGTGAAGATTCTAAATTGTAAAAACCGTGACCCCCGGACCAAAACTGGGTTCCAAGAAGGGGTTCAAAGTTTAACATAGAAATACATAGGAAAAATGTTTAAAAATCTTCTTCTCAAGAACCACTGCACCAGAAATGCCAATATTAACACAAAAGCTTGTATATATAGTGGAGATTGTAAATTGTAAAACCGGGACCACCAGGCTAAAACTGGGGCCCCAGAAGGTGTTCAAAGTTTAACATATATAGGAAAGTGTTTAAAAATCTTCTTCTCAAGAACTACAATGCTACAATATGTGAGATTACCATGCACGCAACATATGATAATTTAGATTCAATTTTTTTTAAAATAGGGACCCCTGGACTAGTACTGGGGACCCAAGACGGGTTCAAAGTTTAACGTAGAAGTATTTATGGAAAATGTTTAAAAATCTTCCTCTCAAGAACTACAATGCATCACTTTGTCAGATTACTACGTAGGCATCCGAAAATAGTGTAGATTCTAAATTATAAAAGCTGTGACCCTCGATCTAATATGGGGCCCCAGAAGGGGTTCAAAGTTTAACAAAGAAATATAGAAGGATCTGTTTAAAAATCTTCTTCTTAAAAACTACAATGCCTCAATTTGGGAGATTACTATGCAAGCATCCTAAAATAATGTAGATTCTAAATTAATAAAGCTGTGACCACTGGACTAATACTGGGGCCCCAAGAGGGGTTCAAATTTTTATATAGATATAGCATATTATGCTACAAAATAGATTGTTACAAGGAACTGTTGTTCAGGTGAGCGATGTGGCCCATGGGCGTCTTGCTATTAATTACCGCCAAACATAAATCACCTTTTTACTTACCGGTAATACAATGATTCTAACCCATAAATATCTACAATTTCATAGATTTTGATGATTAAGGTCAGGCATTACGTCCAAAATTGCGTTCTTTACTTAAACATATAAAATTGCTGTTTGCCCCTTCACTCTTTTGCTAGATCAAGGACAAGTTTTTGTAATAATTGAGGGAAAAGCAAGTCAGCCGTATATTCCTCTCGATAACGTTGAATTAACACACACCGTTTTACCCCAAAACAAATTAAATGAACCATATTATTATTCTTATCCTATGTTTACCGTCAAATAAAGTAGCTTTCGGTCATTTGAAACTATGTGATACGATCTACTTTGTATTTTCTCCTGAATTTTTCTCAGTTTAAAAATCGATTGTAATTCAGATAGAAATTGACATGACTGAAATCTTAGAAGCAAGTTTAACAAAAATATTACCGCAGATTAATATAAACTTTTAAACTTTTAAAAACTGCATGCATTATAAAGCAAAATAAAAGTCAAAGGACTATATATGATAAGAGTCAAATTTGGCCCCCATAGTTTGCCATTTTTTAAAGTGTTTTAAATACATTAGGTTGTTATGTTATTTTTACGAAGAGTTGATTAAAGATATATGTTTCACCTATTTATTTGATTTATTGCACTCACTGTCAGTATATAACGTCAGAATTGACGCTATTTTTATAATTCAATCAAAATCAGTCAAAAATTGACATTTTTCTTATCGTTTTTCGAATGGGAAATATAGAGCGCAGCTTTGAACAAGCAACATGTTTGTGTCACTTCTAAGTCTGGGATAGGTACATCTCTAATGCAAATATTTTGTTTGTTCAAGCATGCACTCAATACTTTCTGAAAGAATAACTGCTTAAAAACAAGCCGTTTTAAGCTAAAAATGTGCAAATGACGGGAAAAGTTTAACTTTTATGATATCATATTTCTGAATTGATGGCACTTAAGTCAAAATGGAAATTATGAAAAAAATTTACATGTATATCTGTACAAAGAAAACAGGGGCCGTTTTAGGCTCTAATCATATATAGTTAAAATGTTCACGTCATTTATTGGTGTCTTTTTAAAAAAAAAAATTAAATTTGAGTTTGAGATGGAATGGCTTATTTCGTGATCGATGAAAACTTTCGCTACCTCCACTGACAGCACGGGCTGACGTCAGATTTAAAATTTTACATTGCAAATGTATACGAAGGATTAGTTGTTTCTTAAACAATAAAATGCTTTCTTTGGTGATTCATGCGGGATATAAAAGTAGCGACATTGCAGAATACATACGTAACCCGCGTTCCGGGTTATGTAAAACACACAAATTCTGCAGTAATCGCTACCTTCATAACCCTCATGAATCATCAATTTATATTTACATATCTCTTTTAACAAATTAATAATTTGATCGTAAAGTGAATTAACTAATTTTTTGTTAATGTACATCAGTACGTTAAATAAAAGAAAAAGCCAATTCGTCTTACATGGGAGTTTGAGTCTGACATCATGATTTAACTTAGCTGCAGGTCTGTAGCTCCCGGTCAGAAAAATTTGGATGGACAACTTGGGAGCTACAGCTCCGTATGTGTTAAAAAGTTGCAATTTACGGCGCACAAAAAAAAAAATCTGAATCGTTTTCTGTGTGCCCTCTCTGAACTTAATACTGGCTGATATGAAAAACATTTAAACAATAAAATGCTTTCTTTGGTGATTCATGCGGGATAAAAATGCATTAGCGGGTTATGTGATTTTTTCTGCAATGATCGCTACCTTCAAAAAACCATCAAACCATCAAAGAAAGCGTTTTATTGTTTATATTTACATCTTTCTTTTAACAAATAAATAAATTGATAGTAAAAAGTAAGTCAAATTCACTAAATTACCGTTAATGTACATCAGAACGTTAGCTAAAAGAAACAGCCAAATCGTCTCCTATGGGAATTTGAGTCTGACATCATCATGATTATTTCGTGCAGTCCGTGATTTTTCTTAGCTCGCTGTAGGTTTCGATCAATCGATAAAAGTGGCGTGTAGATTTCAGTCCTGTCAGTTTCGTGTCAGTTTCAGTCGCTGTAGGTTTCGACCAATCGATAAACGGGGCGTGTAGATTTCAGTCTGGCTGTTTCTATAGAGATATGAATTGACAATTTGTTTCCCTTAAGAAATAGAGGGAATCATACTCGGTAGATATGAATCGAACTAAAACAAACTTTTTGAATAGCAAAATTTTTATAAATTTAAGACACGTTGTAATTGCGCTAGTTTTGGACTCATTTACCTTATTTACACACAAATTCAGTTGAAATAATTAGTACTATTAAATTTTTCAGACAATTTACTACTGATGTCGTCCTTTTTAGCGCTAGATTTTACTTAGGATACTGAAGGTTTCGACCGATTGATAATCTAATTAGAACTGGATCGTGTAGATTTCAGTCCTGTCAGTTTCTATAGAACTATGAATCACAATCGGTTTTCTTAAGAAAAAGAGGAGAAAATACACGGTAGATGTAAATATTCCGATGTAACCAGCTGTTCGACAATAACAACAATTTACGTATTCGAACGTTCTTTTGCATTTTACTAACCTTGGTTTATTCATAAGCAAGCGAATTAGAATAGGTTTCTAGTGTATGAATGATATTTCATGATTGAATTCATTTTAATTCAAAAATAGTAAAACCATCAATTACAAGTTGAATGAGATATTGTTAGCCGATTAATTTCGCTTAAAAAAAACCCTCTAAAATTGAAAAAAAATCGCTCCTCTGGTACACGCATGCAGAAAAGCGGTCTTATAAGTCTATCATTTTAATGGGATTGAATAAACAGATAAGTTTTGCCGGGAAAACTATATTTTTCGTGCATAATGTTCCAGTATTAAGTTTAAAAAGGTAAAAAAAAAAATGAATTAGCTTTACTAAGTATACCAGTATGTTTTTCATTATTTTTCTTTATCACTATTTTGCCTATTCAAAACAATATTATAATAGATGTGATTATTCCGCTTAGTAAAAATTAATGGCGACGAAAGTCAATACAAAAACCTGCATTTAAGTGCAAATAGGTCAAATCAAATGCACCCAAATTCAAATGAACAATGCCCCCCTCCCCCGTTTACTTTGTATTTTTGAAATATGTTTTGTCTACGGATTTCAATGATATACTTCTCAAGAAATTCTAGATACAACCACTTCGAGGAGTTATATGTCTTAACGAATAGTTTAATTGCATAAAATTTGTGTTGAACTCGGAAGAGTATAAGTGGACCGAACAAAGACATTTCCCTTGCTTTACCATGGCGGTAGGTCCCACGATTTTGGCCGCGACATCGAGGTCATTTGATGGCTTGATATGATACCTCGCTATTCCTTGGCTTTAATTTAATGCGGTCAAGAGGATTTCACTTGTTATTGACTAAACATAAAAATTAAGTGATGGTAATTCTATCCTCCTCTCACAGGAGATTTAGTGATTAAATTTCATTTAGAGATTGGAATGAACTAAATTAATGGTTAAAAAGTTATGAAACTTTGGAATTTGAAAAATTCACAGCAATATATACCCCGATACATGTACAATGTAGAGTAGGGTTTTTTTTTTTATCATTTATAACATGTGTTATTTATGAATATACAAATGTCACTTTAATTTTGTTTAAATGAAAAAAAAAATTTGTGATTTCATAGCATTTCCTTTCACTCTGAATCTTGACGTTCGTTTTTTTGGCAGCTAGAATTCCATTGTAGGATTTACATGTATAATGTATGTTTGTTCTTAATCTTCAATTGAAGATCTCCATTTACAGGTAGAAATCTATGATAAAGAGGTAAAAATATTAATCTTTTGTAAAATATCGTTCATCTACAAAGGTATTGTTATTTGTACAAAAAATAGGAACAAAAAAGGGACTAGAATTACATTACTTTAACAAAGTTAGAATACAAGTGGTTGACATTCCGTAATCTTTACAGAGCGTTATCTTGCAGATGTCTTTGACCGTCGACACGAGAGAAGTGGTCCCCAAACACGCAAGATGTCGTCGCACGCGGATGGAGATGAACCGTTTGTCCATGACGCGTTATCACATTCCACCAATGTGGAGGAAAACGCGTCACATTTGGTAAAGCGTCTTTTTATTTCCTTTTATTGTATAAAATTAATGAAGGTATTTTTGTCGCATGGTTAGACCACGTGAATCAAGTGTCCTTGTGGTAAGATAAATTGTTTATGAATCAATATTCGTCTACAGAATGAGGAGTCCTCGCCCCCAGAGGATCCCTGGGCGTGTCCTGAACTCAAAGACATAGGAACACCTTGGTCATGTATATGAATATAAAATTGGAAACAACTGCGATTGCAAATTGCATGAAAATTTAAAAGAAAACAATATGATAAACGATATTCATCAAACTATATACATACTAGTACAAAAGATAAGCAGTCACATTGCTCATTCTTTTAGAAACTTTAGTTAAAATATTTCTTTACCAAAGATTTGGACACCAAAGGGAAGGTACTCCGTGGTACATGGACCATTACAAGGATGATTCTAATACTCACGAGCCTCTACTTTTTCATTTGTTCTTTAGACTTTCTCGGCTCAGCTTTTAGACTACTCGGGGGTAAACACATTGAAATTATTTGAAATATCAGTATCTTTTCTTTTCATTTAATCATACACAGAAATAAAAACGTGTTATCTTTTGCCTTGACCGCTCTTTCAAGATGAAGATAACTTTGGTTTTGGTTGTTTATAACATTCAATACCCTTGAACTTAATAATCTGTTTATAAAAATACGATGAAAAATTATTGCTCTGAGAAAAAAGTATAAATGACATAAGATGCTATAAGGAAGTAAAACTTTCATATTTTCCAATCAAACTAAGAACCTCCCATTACAGAAATTGACAATGTTTTATTCATTAATTGAAAATGATGTGTACTTTTGCAACTATTGTTAAATCCTTACCTAACTTGACAGCAGCAAACTGGTACATTGTATTACATTAATTTTCATTTTCAAAGCTTTAAGGCGCTTTAGTAAAAATTTCATTGAAAAGAAAAATTTGGAGCGTTTTGGGGTTAGAAATGATTTTGATCTTCGAAGGTAAGGCGGCGGGTCGTGTGTTCCAGGACAGTGAGCTGGTCCGTAACCCTGTCTGTGGGGTGATGATAGGCCTGCTGTCTACAGTGCTGGTCCAGAGCTCCTCCACTACAACCTCCATTGTAGTCAGCATGGTGGCAGCCGACAGTGAGTGACCGTCATCTTGTGAAGGGCGATCTGGGGGGGGGGGGGGGGGGGGGGTCTGGAACTCTGGGCACCCTCCTCATATCATTTTCAAAGTTAAAGGGGCCTAGACACGATTTGAGATAAAAATATTATTTATTATTTTTTATGTACAAAATGGTTTACTTGTGCATTTTGAATGATTTACCAAAGTTTAAATGTAAGAAGACAAGTTAGAAGTGGGATAAAGAGGTAAGAATTCATTGTTATGTAAACAAAGCTCGAGTCTATATTTGTTTACAAATAAAGTAAAGTAAGAAATTACCATTTCTTTTGACACAATTACTTGTGGCAAACAATGTAAACTAATTAAATGTATTCATGAATAATATTATCAACAAAAAAGTATCAGTTGATTGAAACTTATACCAAAACAACACATATGTAAACAATAAGAAGACTCGAGCTTTGTTTACAAAACAAAGAATTTCTGAACACTGTATCTTGCTTGTAGCTTGATATTTGACTCAAATTTTGACGAAGCATTAAAACTACCTATATATTGACCATTCTAGACATCAAAAATTAAAAGAAAAAAATTGATAATTTTGAGCTGAAGTCGTGTCTATGTCCCGTTAATAAATTTACCTTCAAAAGCCTATAAGGCTCAGTTTTCAAAATAAAAGCCCCATAAAAATACCCTGTCTATGTAACTGGCTTTTTTAATCATCATTTAATGATACTAAAATCAATGTTGAGTATCGTAACAGTTATTTTATTATACACGTTACTTACTTTTAATGTGTTTATTTTGCATTTTTTCTTCAAGTCATTGATTAATTACATAAAAAATACGTTTGTCTATATTGGACACATATACTAGTATGTAGATGTTACTACGATGCATATATACAGAAGATCTAAACCCTTTAATAGACTTTTATTGGTCACCTTCTATTTGATAATTTGAACTGACGACGAAATTGTTACATGTGAAGAGGGAAATCATTTCACAACTTTTTGTTCGTTGTTTTTTGCTTTTTGGGTTTGATAAATAAATATCCCAACTCGTTATAACGAGAAACTAACCCGTTAAAACGAGATCACTAACTCGGTATAAAGAAACATTAACTCGTTATAATGTGCTTATTAACTTGTTATAACGAGATCCTAACTTGTAATAACGTGATAAAGCAACTTGTTTTGACATGATCCTTACTTGTGAGATACTAACTCGTTATAATGAGATAACTGACTCGTTATAACGAGATACTAACCAGTCATTTCAAGCATATCTCTTACAACATGCTCCATAGCATAGCATAGCATTTAAATCTCATACTGCAAACGTATTATATTAAACGTGTACGATATTTGGTGGAATGTGACTTTTCAACAAGTTAGCGTGGATTTGATTAAGCGCATTTCTGAATGTATCTATATATCTACATGTACTTATGTAGTTTACATTTGGCGATGTACTTGATTTAGCGGAGGCGGTTTTCCGCCAAAATCGCTATATAGAATACACAGCCAAATGTAATACGTTTACAGTAGCATAGCATTGGAATCTCATACCATAGCATATAATCTCATAGATTCTCATTCGTCATATCATACCATAGCATAGCATGGCATACAACATGATTTTAACTCAGTTTTAAATAATTTTATTTTGAAGAATAAATATTCACATTGCGGATTACTGTTATACTTTGGCTTCTTATCATTTTACTTCGAAATGTTTGGAACTCTTCTGTATACGGTGGCGTTTTGGTTCAAATCTCATAGCATACCATAGCATAGCATACCATATCATTAAGCCCTTCATTTCAATTTCTCATAGCATAGCATACAAATCTCATAGCATTGCATTAAAATCTCATAGCATATCATTAAAATCGCATACCATAGCATAGCATTAAATTGTAAAAGATATGCATGAAATGACTCGTTATAACGATATACTAATAGTAATAACGAGTTAGTATTTCGTAATAACGAGTTGGTATCTCGTAATAACGAAGTGGTTTCTACGAGATACCAACTCGTTATTATGAGATACTTACTCGTTATTACGAGTTAAATCTTTTTTTATCTGAAAAATTAAGTCTAATAGGCTTCCGTATTTACCTCTTCTTTTATATTTGTCTAAAAAAAATTCCAAAGTTAAGGAAAAATTCCTTGGGTTGGGGGGGGGGGGGGGGGGGGTTAAGGGTGAAGGACCCCAGAAAAAGAAATTCTTGATTCGCATCTGCAAAATAGTACAATTCTTTTCTTCCAGTTCTCACAGTAAAACTGTCCATCCCCATCATCATGGGTGCCAACATAGGGACATCCGTGACCAACACCCTGGTATCCATAGGGGAGATAACTCATCGTAACGACTTCCGGCGGGCGTTTGCAGGCGCCACAGTCCACGACATGTTCAACTGGCTGTCAGTCATAGTGCTGCTTCCCCTGGAGGTGGCCACGGGTCAGTATTATCTTATGATGTCCCAATTAGGCCATCATCTTCGCAAGCCAAATGTTTTCGGTCCAAACTGATCTTAAGGTTTATGGGGAGCGGAGTCGACCGAAAACTCATGGCTCGCGAAGTTGTAATTGCTATTTGCAAAAGTGTATTGGCGCGTTGATATTAATGGGCTGTCACGATCGCGTTTTTAGTATACAAATTTAATAATGCGTTAATGACATTTGCGCTAGCGAGTTGTTACTTACGCACTAATATACTTTTGTCCTATCGGTATTACCATAGTTTCCCCACAGTTTATATATTACTTTTACTTTTTAAATTTTGAGATCACTTGCAAAATTCCTTCAAAACCTTCTATAATTTATAAATTTGTAACTTATTGTCAGTTAGACGATTTACCATTTATCAATTACTTTGCAATATTATTAATACTAGTATGCCTGTTTATGCATCTACATGAGTACACACTGGTATGTAAATATCATTTTGTATACGTCTTTTCTATCTTTTGGATCATCCTCCTTCTTGTGATTGCAAATCTTTGTTGCCCCTTTGGGGGCCAAATTGGTTCAATAAAATCTTGTATCTTGTATACTAGTATTGTCGTCGCTTCTTTTTTAGACTATATTTATCGTCTGACCGGTACCATTGTTGAAAACATGCGACTGGAAACGTCAAAAGATGCCAATAAGGACTTGTTGAAAGCAGTGACGAAGCCATTTACTGAACTGATTATACAGGCAAGACATTGTGAAGTTGTGCGATATTACAAGTAAATTGCGAACTGTCTTATATAAATAAGTTTTTCTGAGGGATTAAGTTTTGAAATTTAGATAGATACCAAAAAGATTGGATTGATAGCAAAAGAAGGAGATAATGACTACAGTTTACTGAAGACCTGTTGCTTGTCCAAGACAACCACAACTATCAACGAAACGGGATACAATTTCACTCAAAACAATTGTCTGAAGAAATGTAAAGTAAATCATGCCCATCTAACTATTTTGCCAAAGTATTAAAGTCATTTTCGTTAATGTTAATATAACCGTTTCAAAAAAGAAAGCTTGTATGACCTCTACCAAATGTCATTGAAAATAACATAAAAACAACGACTGAAGTCTTATTATTTCTTGACCAGGTTCTCATCTATTCGTGGACTCCGGATTGACAGATTCTGTGATAGGAACAATCCTGTTGATAGCTTCCCTCGTTCTCCTCTGTGTGTGTCTGTTCGCAATAGTCAAGTTGCTGAACTCTCTTCTGCAGGGTAACATCCGAAAATTTATCAAAAAATTCATCAATTACAATTTCCCGGGGAAAGCGGCCTACTTTACCGGATACATCGCCATTTTGATCGGCACGGGGTTTACGATATTACTCCAGTCTAGTTCCATTTTTACCTCGACCTTGACCCCTTTAGTAGGCATTGGGGTCGTAAGCATTGACCGAATGTATCCATTGTCTATTGGCTCCAACATTGGAACAACGACAACGGGAATACTTGCAGCGCTTGCAACAGACACGCAAAATGGAACTCGACAACTTCAGAACTCTCTCCGCATTGCCATGTGTCATTTGTTTTTCAACCTTTCAGCAATATGTCTTTGGTATCCCATACCATTTATGAGATTCCCGATACGTCTGTCTAAGTTCCTTGGTAACACAACAGCAAAGTACCGCTGGTTCGCGCTGTTCTACCTGATCATGGCCTTTTTCCTCCTCCCCCTCGCTGTGTTTGGGCTGTCACAAGCAGGCTGGCAAGTTCTGACCGCCGTCGGAACAACCTTCCTGTGCCTAATTTTCAGTATATGTATAATAAAAATTCTTCAGAGAAAACGACCCCAATGGCTACCAAAAAGGCTTAGAGACTGGAAGTTTTTACCCATTTATTTTCGCTCACTAGAACCCCTGGACCGACTGTTTAAACACGTGTTTGGCTTTTGTAAAGTATGTCATCATCATCATCATCATCATCATCATGAGGAAGAAGAGAAAATGGCGGGAAATGCAGAGGAGAAAGAAAGCTTGAAGTTGTAGTCATTAAATATAATATTCTCATAATAATCTCGTGTTCATGGTTAATAGTTTTAATAAATATTTTAAATTTAAACACTGTGCCGGATACTTATGCCAGTGCCAAGGTGGCATTTTTGTACCCGCTTAAGATGCAGTTTCGTAAAATTCCATATAATATCATAGTATAATATATTATATACCAAATGATAGACCATTGTGTAGAGAGTATATAACCATCTTGTTTTTAGTGTGTCTCACCTGACAGGTGAGATATTTACCTTATTTACCTTTAAAAAATAATATCCATAGGAAAACAATAATTCCCAAAGGAGAAATAACCTTCCTTCAGGAAATATTGAAAATCCTATTTTCTCAAAATCTTATAGAAGTTAAATTTCCTATAGGAAAAAAGTATTTACTGTAGGAATTTGATTCAGATAAGTAGTTTTCCTACAGGGAATTAAGATTTCCTATCGGATTTAAAAATCCTATGGGAGTTTTATTCAAATCCTATCGGAATTTAAATTCCTATAGGAAGTTCTTTAATTCCGGTAGGAAATTCTAAATATTCTATAGGAAAATTGTTTTCCCTATAGGAAATTATTTTTTAAAGGTAAAAATCTCATCTGACTGGTGAGATACATTAATAACAAAGGTAGTTATAACTTCCTTAAGCAAAGGTATATATGGCATATTTGAATTTTTCGACACATGCAGCTTAGATGGGTGCAAAAATGCCATCTTGACAGTGGCATATTTATCCGGCACAGTGTTTACAGTTTGATTTTCTACCAATACTTATCTTGTTGTCACTCGTTATGAAAGAAATTGGAAAATTATATATTTTTTCAATTTGATAATTGGGAATAAATTTTCCGACTTCCTTGATGTGAAACACTTTTTCTTGTCAATGGTTATGTTTTGACTGAACCTTGGTCGTAAACTTTTTATGATAACCCATTTGGAGCCCAAAAATGCACTCATTAAAAACATACGTACATCAAAAATAAATAAAACTTCTTTTTATGGAGGAAGGTGGGGAAAATATGTACTCAGCCGGAAAACGCTGATGAAAATGACGAAGAGACCGATTTATTTTGTTCACGTGAAACCCAAGTGCACAAACCTGGAATAAACAGAGAATTCGGTTAATGGTACAAGTGAATTCTTATCCTTATATAATTACCGTATCGTTAAAATTTCTATTGAAATATACTGTATTTTAAAATCCTGTTATGTAAATCTTACCATAGACTGCAAAGCCAAAAGGTCATGCTCCAATTGGGTAGTATTAAGTCAGAATTGTATAGTATTGGTCTTGGTGAATTATGGGAACACCAGGAATACCTTGTGTTCCAAAAACATTTTCCAATTATAAAGAAAAAGAATAATATATGTTTATTGTCAGGAATTGTTTGCTGTTACTAATAATTATCCAAAATGTTATATTTTTCACATTTAATTGATAATTTTTGCATGCAGTCTTAATTACTCAAACCTATACCTCAGAAATTTAGAAGATGCATTACAAAGTATAGATTAGAATCTCATTCATTAGCAATTGAGTCTGGAAGATATAAAAACATTGCCAGAAATGAAAGAAGATGTATTTTTTGTAATCACAACGTCATTGAAGATGTTTTTCATTTTGTGATAAAATGCCCACGTTACAATTCATTTAGATCAAGACACATTAAGAATTATTATGTTAAAAAACAATCTGTGTCCAAACTTGTCCAATTATTTGGTTCAAACAATACCAAAGAGTTGTGTAACCTTGGTAAATATCTTCACTATGCAACTCTATGTTCAGAAATTCAATGCTCTAGCTAAAATTATACAACTTTTTTTTTTCTACTCAAACTGTTAAATCACATTTTCAGTATCATATATATATATATATATATATATATATATATATATATATATATATATATATATATATATATATCTCTATTGAATCTCACAATATTTTATATGATGTAATTATATATAAAAGTTGTATGTTGTTCTCAATAGCGAGAATGCACACTCTGCAGAGACTCTCTGAAGCCTACTGGCTTCGCATTTTGCGTGCATTGCATATGTTTATACTTACAAATTGTGTACAATACTGATGAGCTTATGGCTCAAAGTTGAAATAAATAATCAATAATAAACCTTTACGTCCGGTAATGTATAAATGCTGTTACATAGCTTCTATCCTTTATATGTATATGACCATATGAAATAAAAAAAAATTAGTACCCCCCCCCCCCATTTTTTCTACCTTCTACGCTAAAACTGAGAGCAATTTGTATGATGAAATTCTTATTACCCTTAAGTCAAAAGAACTTATATTTCTTGCTGATTTTTCATTTAGTCCCCCCACCCCACTGTCTGTATAGCTATATGCCCGAGTAATGGGGTTAGTGTGCCATTAAGCAATTATAAATGGTGAAAAAATGTGGGTATTCAAGAATATACTAGTATATTAATGCTATAAAGTCTTTAAGATTTGAACTTGATTGTCCGATGAAATATGATTTGATAGCATACAACACCCAAAGAAATTTCAAATATCTTTTCTACTACTTTTCATGTTTGAAAAAATCTAAACAATGTACTTTGCTTCTGTTTGCTTGTTAAACAATGACCGAGGTTGAGTGGATGGACAAATGGGAACAGCATTTAATGAATGAAATATCAATGTTTCATTGTCAACTTATATAAAAAAAATATTTACATTTTCAACTGTCTTTGTCTGTGATAACATTACGAATCAATTTTGAAGCCTATAGCCCAATAATTTCATAAAAGATGAGCGACACAAAATGGGCGTGTCTTATAGCATAACCGTAAAACGGTATTAGCTGCGCCACGTAGCAATACATAGCATGTACTACATGAAAAAATAGTGCTTTTAAAAGTGTAGAAATTGGAAATGATATAAATATAAGTGATAAGGAATCATTCTTTGAATATCATGAGGTGATAATTTCGGTCGGAGCGTGGTCAAATCTATCATAAAGCCCTTCATGCTTTATTGGATTCGACCACGCCCTGACCGAAATTATCACCTCATAATACTCAAAGAATGATTCCTTATTGCTTAATTACTGTTCATAAACAATATCAATCCATGACAGTGTGGCAAAATGTCCAAGAAAACGAGAATCAAATCTCATGAGAAGTATAAGTAATTTCAATTGCATGTACTATGCAACTTTATTGAGCAAGTCAAGGTTACCAGGTAACATTCTGAAATGAACATTTCCTTGCATGTGATGTATAAATACATGTAACTGTTATGATAATGAAATGATTACACTGTTAGTAATTACACAAAATTTACTAGCCTTTATTGTAAAATTTGACATGAGTATTAATAGTAAACCGTACATGTTTCTTAATTAACCAACACTACAAAATCTTTAGAGAGATACGGTAGATAGACTGAACTAGATAGATTGTGCGTACATTTATTATTCAACTTGTCAAGTTTTGTTGAATGGTGGTGTTAAATTTGTTTTAAAACATTTCTTCTCAGTTTCATTGTCCAATGAAAAAGATATACATAACTCCATTCATTTTATGATCAGTTACTATCAAACATTCCTTGATTGCATGTAAATTGTGCATAATAAAAATCCACAGGTATTTGGGATATGTGGATTGATCATTCAAAACATCAAGCAGGATTGTTAAGATCAACAACAAGGATTTAAACAATAATATCTCTCTAACAGTTTCTTCACCATCCATACAACAATACTATCAAAAGTAAAATATCTAAAATGCTTTTAATTGAAAAACAAATATAGACACCCTTTATAAACAATGAAAAAAAAAACCCACTCTTATACGTGTGCTAAAACATTTTAATTATAAAGTTTTCATGTTAAGTATTGTTTTGATATTGATTGATGCAAGGTTTTCATAAACCTTTTATTTGCAAGTTTCCTGTCATAATGGCTGACATTGTAACTCAGAGAACAAAGGAGGGTGTTGGCTCACAATATTGCTCTTTCTTTTCCTGAAGTCTTTCAATACTTTTACTGGCACATTTAAAATGGCAACTTTGTATTAAATATTACATATATTTCAAAGCTTTTACTCTATACATAAATCTGTTTTCAAATATTCAAGGCAGGAAAAAAATTGATTTTGAGATTCAATACATGTCTGTTTTTATACCTGAAAGAACAAATCAATCTGCAGCATCAATCCTGTGGTAATTGCATGAGATCTAACACAGGGAGAGGGCTAAATAAGTTTTAGAACTTGTGCCCAATCCCATTGTAATCATATTACAATAAAATAAGTTTAAACCAAACCAATTAAACCATCTAACACAGCCACCAGCCACATCATACAATTTCTACCCATACTGTGGAGTCCTTACATGTAAATCAAAATTAAATGCATGTGCACATAAATATATTACATTAAATCAAGCAATGGAAAAATTGTGGATTATGATCACACAAAGCAATATATAATCATAATACCAATACTATCCAATACTACGAATTAATTAATTAAACACTGTCACATCAGAAATAAATCTAGGGATCTAGGTGATTGGAAGTGGGATGTTCATCTCCTTACAGACTTCCTCGATAGCTGCCAGTAATTCATGGAAATCCTCAGGAAACAGATTCCCAATAGTACCGATTCTGAAACAGTCCGCATTTAACACCTTACCTGGATATATCACAAGCCCTGCAATGACAAATAAGGAAGGTTTTATGATTTTGCACAAGAATTCAGTCAATTATCATCAATAATTTTTGGAGTGTTGGGGGGGGGGGGGGGGGGGGGGGAGAGAGAGAGAGAGAAGGTAAATTGTTTTTCCGAAAGTGCATAAATATAATTGTGCATTAACAACAAGAAACTTTAAATTTGAAATCTGAACTATTACGGATTTTGGATATTAACCCATTTTCAAAAACATCCGGGGTGGTCTCGTAAGAAAGTTAACAAACAAACATTCCATCAGGTCATACAGTGTACACTATTAGTGCAAGCGTACCTGTGGACCTTTGAAAGAGCCACTACAATGTCGTGTTACAGCTGACCAACATTTACACATTGTAGCTCGATCAGTAAACACCAAAAGAAAAGCACACCAAAAGAAAAGCATACCGACCGGCGTCAGTTATTTATGAAAAGAAACTTCATTCCTTTAAAATATGACACAAACAAGACTCCCATGGGCCAACAGTGTCCAAAGTTCACATTATGATGTCACTTACATGACCAACAGTGTCCAAAGCTCACATTATGATGTCACTTACATGGCCAACAGTGTCCAAAGCTCACATTATGATGTCACTTACACGACCAACTGTGTCCAAAGCTCACATTATGATGTCACTTACATGACCAACAGTGTCCAAAGCTCACATTATGATGTACTTACACGACCAACAGTGTCCAAAGCTCACATTATGATGTCAAATACAAAACAATACAAAAAAACATGTCTAAATTCACATTAATTTTACACAGCCATATAATTCAAGTTAACAAGTTATATCTGTTAGTAATGGACATATATACATGTAGATGTCATTTTTACTTTGATACATGTATCACAAAACCATAAAGTTAGAATTCATCACTCAAACCATTTCAAAAGTTATTCAAATTGATATCAAGACAAGTAGATGATAGAGACAATTAATATACCTTTCTCATTAAGTTTGCTATAAAAAGTTTTAAAGTCGAAGTTTGGATCCTTTGGATATTTGTATGAGGTTATTATATAGCCATCATGTTCAGGACCAAGGAATTCTTCAAATCCAAGCTTCTTCATTCCTTCCTGCAATATTCTTCTATTTTCTTTGTATCTAAAAGAACATAGCCTCATTGCAATGACATGAAAGATCTCATGAGGTAGATCAAAGAAACTGAATTCGAATGACTATGGAATGTGACTTTTTTACAACAAAAAAAACCGGTGCTGCATGCAGCCAAGAACAAAAAAAAATGTCCGGTACATAAAAAATTATACAAATATCAAAGAAACATTCACTCATGTAAGAATAAAAGGAACATAAGCACTTTTAAACATGTTGTCATTGAGGGACATTTCCATTTTGTGAAATTAAGCTGTCAAATCCCATGTCAAAGTATAGTAATTAAGAATTTAAGATGTCACAAAATTATGTAATGCACTCTTGTATTTGAGCAAATTTATTTCATAATTAAAATCTTTCCACTCGCAATATTCTGGAAGTCAGCGAATCTTGTTCTCTGTTAAGAATTTGAGTCAATTAAACCACAAAATACACATATTTGCAGAAAACCAGAATTGAGTACAGCATAAAAGATTCATGGATAAATTTGGATTCGATCTATTGATTCAGAAGTTCCTTTTAGAATATTCATCATGAACGAATGCACAAGATTTTATGATAAAAGGATCGTAGCAGTAATAAAACAAGTTATTTATTCTCCTATTAACCTGTTTATATCAAATTAAATCATAAAATGCATAACATGTTCCAGCTGAATCATCAAGGTGTCTGCTTTTTCTATCATGTAATATGTATCACGCTTGTAAACATCGTAATAAGTTTACAAACTTTTTATCTTACATTAGAGCTCCACCCATTCTAATAATACATATGAAAATACCAGGGACAAGACCGGTACAGAGAGGCAACCATCCCAGAACTCTGCTGATATCAATATAATCTTGATAGTCAAATAAGCATAGCTTTCAATAAACAAACCCCTGCTCAGTTGAGCTAATTAAATGTCAGGGCTATACTTAAGCTGCTCTGCATTAACATCTACATGGACTATATCGTTTGAAGTACAAGTCAGGATAATTTGTGTTTTTACCGTCTAGCTCTCCCATGAACACCTCCTTCCTGTTCAAACTCTTTGATGGCCTGACAGAAGGCCAGCATGCAGTGCGTGGGGGGAGTGAATCGAAACTGCCCTGTCTTCTCCAGGCCATCGTACTGGTCACAGAGGTCCAAAGCAAGACTCCGGGAATTGCCTGTAAATATATCACACCTTCTTAGAATCCTAGAATGGTTTTACAAACACTGCTACATGTATTTTAACTCAATTCAAAGATTGATGGTACAACAGGAATAAATATCAATTATTTTGAAAGTTTATTGGCCTTTTAGATCAATGTATAAAATTAATTTTACAGCCATTAATTTATGATTCAGCTTTCAATGCAATATGGGTTTTTTTTTTTGGGGGGGGGGGGGGGGGAGGGGTGGTTCAAAATTCTATCAAAAATATATAAACAGGGAGCTGTCATCTGATTTTTTAAGACTCTGTCTAAAATCATGGTGTTGCTTGAAAAATTAAGAATAAAATAAAAGATACTTTGCAAAAACTCATCAAAAGCTATCTAAATACATGTATAGGCGTTAACTTGTGGAGAATGATCCCAACATGGTCATTAGACTTGGCAGATGGGGAAAAGGAAAGAAAATTAGAAATTTTGTTGTGTTCTTGAGAACATTTGATGAGAACAATTTCATCCATGAACCTTGTACCAAGTACATAAAAAATTGGCCCATAGACTAACTATGTAACCCAACAAACACCATCCACTTCACAAAACCTCTCATTGTTCACTATTATGGTGCTAAAATCTTCATCAAATAAAAGCATTCAGTTTTAAAATACAAATGAATGTGTATTCAGATTACACTGACTGGCAAAAGCAAAGAGGACATGACGACAAGAATGGCATCGGAATAAAAGTTTGCCCATGTGACCCATTGAGGCACTGACATCTCCTTACTTGGTGAAACACCGGATAAATTGGGTTTAAATTTTTCGTAATTTGAATTAGTGTATTCAAATAAAAAAAATCTGTGCCATAAGTTGTATCTATGTCAAGGTCTTCTTCCTTGATAACTCAGCACTCACCTCATAATATAAATTCACTATATTGAATTCAAAAAAAGAAGAAGAATCTTTGATCACAGTAAATTTGGACAAGTTTAACTTATTAGTTAAGCATAACGTCCTTTTAACAATATGAATTGTTTTAAATCTCAACCATCAGAGTATTTTGTAATATACAGAAATTAACAATTAATTCTCATATTACCAAATTCTTCTCTTTACATTCTTCACACTTAAGTTCCTAAACTTCATAATCAGACCGAAACATGATGAACCTAATTGTTCCTTTGCTCCTGTGCCTTATTGTGTTATACAGAAGATAATAGAAACAGGTCAATTAAGTGTAAAATGTATTGAACTGAAACTTTTCCAATCAGCTGACATGACATTCTCAAAACCACCCAGTAACAATCACATTATAAATAAACCAATATACGGTTTATTGCTTTCCTTGTGCAATGCATGAATAAGTTCATCAGATATTGTTTAGTACATCAAAATTACACATGCTTGAAAATCAAAGCAAGGTCTATTCACCCCCACCTCCCTTCCATCCACAGACAAAACACAAACATTTCAAATGGTATCATATTCTTACAAAATTGAGGGAATCGGACATATCTATATTACTCTCATTAAATTTGTTTAGCACCTGTTACGTATGGAAACCCCTTATATCCTAAGAGGAATTTGGAAATTGTATTTGCCTTAGTCAATTTTGACATGAAGCTTTAAGAAAATACTATGGTTATACATTTGTAAATTGAAGCTGCATAATTACTGTCCTCTGCATTCTGTTAAATGTCTGTTCTCATTAAATAACAGTATATCTCCATAAATATGAATGACAAGTTGTATACTTAGTATATAAAAACCAACTTCTCAAAGTAATGAAGTCATATTACATTTAGGTGTACAGTGTTCTATTTAGAGTTTTTGGTGGAGAGCAGCAGCCGCCTAATCAAGTACTTCATTACATTTGTAAATGTCATACATACATTGTAAATATATATGTATATATAAAGATAGGTACATTCAGAAAATAAGCTTATTCAGATCCCCGCTAACTTGTTAAAAATTAATTTCCACCAAATATCATCATGATCATACTTATTAAATATAAAACATTTACAAAGTTTGATCTCAACTAAAAAGTTGAAAAGACCTTCCTCCTTAATTTAACAGTAATACTACCCTATCCCTCTAATTCACCCATTAAAGACATGTACATAGCACCCACCTTTACACTGCAGAAGCTGCTCGGTCTGGGCTATGGCATAGGAGAACCCTGGAATTCCCTGCAGACATTTGTTGACGGAGCTGACCATGAAGTCTATGTGGCCTCTCTTTAGATCCAGAGGCACTGCTCCAAAACTGCTCATAGCATCCACAAAATAAACACTATCTGAAATGGTTTAATAATTAATATAAATCAAAAAATCACTGGAAAACATATTTAAACAGAGTGGAAATTGAAGTTTTTTCTCTTTACACTGAGCATTAAAGAAAAAACAAACAGCAACAACTAACATTTGGAATAATAATAAATCAAAGACTTACTAGGAATCAATCTCTTGATGCTCTGTCCCAGCTCCACCACGGGATTAATGACCCCTGAGCTGGTCTCGCAGTGAACTACGGCCACCATTGAGAAGGATGGGTCATTCATCAGCAACTCTTCCACAATCTTCACATTCACTTTGCTGTTTTCTGGAAATGACTCCAAATGATGAGGAATCTTCAACACTTCACAGATTTTCCCCATCCGTTTTCCATAGGCTCCGTTCTCCAATATAAGGGCCTAGTAGGAAATCAGGAATATTTGTATACAATAAAAGTTTTGTGAACAGACATAGTTGTCACTTTCATCGATACAGTCATTTTTATGGTCTTTAATTTAACAGTACAATATAACCATAATTTTATATACTTCAAGCATATTATTAAATTAGGTTTTGATGTCATGGCATGGTACTAATACATGTAATAACCAACTTGAGAGTGTGAGAAATTCCATGATATATTAATAGTACATTTTTGTTTTTAAAAAAGAATACATTAAGTTACCATGGTTATCAAAACCTATCTTTAACAAGTCAATCATAATATTTCATCTTAGAAAAACTGTGAAAATTGAATATAGAATCTGGGACAGTAAACACTACACTGAATATCAGGATTTAATTTACTGTAAACCAACTTTTATTTCCGATGATTTTTTTGAACGATAAAGTACCACTTTATTTTAATTAATCAGAGATGTGTAACCCACCCTTCCATAAGACTTTGCTACAGCAGTGTGGAATACGGCCTCCACTGCAAACGTCCCACTGCCTTGCACAGGGACAGCCGTGTAGAAGTTTTCTGAGACTCCTGGAAGTAAAGATTAAAGAATGGCAAACATGAAAGAACTGTCAAATACACGAATACATACAAATATAAAAGTACGCCATGTTCACAAGAATTTTAACTTCAATGATTTAAAAAAAAAACTGTCATTCATTGCAATAAAGCAATGAAATTTTATTTTTGATTTAAATCAATTTGCTAAAAAGCTGAGAACCATTTGAAGAGATTGAATCTCTGAAAGTCTACAAATTGAAATTTCATGAAACTTCTTTATGAAGAAAAAAATTTCATCTTTTTCTCAGACAATCTCAAAAAAATTCAGATATTTATTTTCTCATCATATAACACTTGTCATCAATTGGACAATAAAAACATTGACAAGTGGTACTTACATCACAGATAACCGACTGACTGATTGACCAACTGACTGAATTTTTACACTGAACCAACAAGTGTGCAATAAAATAAGAATGCAAAGTTCAGTAAGGTTATAATTGTTTATGATGCTTTACTTTATAATGTGGTTCAAAGATAGGTCATTTTGTTCTTAACACCTGTACATGTAAAATCTTTTTTTTTTTTAGATATTGATTCAAATGAAATACAACACTTCTATTAATATCATTGCATTTTTTTTTTTTTTGGGGGGGGGGGGGGGGCTTTAAAGGTGCACCTTTATTAATTAAGGCAATATAATAAACAAATAACATTTCTCTTCTAATCAAGCTGGTTGAATGAAATGAATTCAATATAATTCAATTCTTCAACTTCACAACATTTTAAAGTTCTTGAGAATTTATAATACATGTACTTCAAAAGCAGAGTTGGAATTGATGATCAAAATACAAAAAACTTGTCACAAATTTGACCTAAATCTTAATTATGAATTAAATCTCATTCAATGACCTTTATATTGAAAATGGGTAACTAGGAATAACCGTCTCTTCAATATCATAAGATGCTTAAGTTTTCATATACATGTACTGGTATAAATAAATACCTATCAACCAAAACATCTACAGGTATTGCATTAAAGATGTATACATTTTGAATGCATTACATGTATATATAATGCTTGATCATTCCCTTTAAACTTTTAGAAAATTTAACATACACCCTATCTTATGATTGGTTACTTCTTAAACCATTCAGGATTTCACAATTAGGTTTGTGAAGATTCTTGCATTTACTTCCAACTGAATTCTTCACTCATGATGTTCTTATGTTTCATGAGTGGAGCAAGGTTACTTAAGCAGCTATTTATTGCCTCCTCACTCTGAAGGCTAAATGTCTGAACCCACTACAGGAATTATTAGTACCCATGTTAGTAAAACTCGAGAGCTGATCATGTAGAAGGAGAAATTTATTGCCAATGCCTTCACCCTTTGCACCCTCAAAAGAACATTTCAATGAATTTTTATAGATATTTCAAAATTTGTGTCTGAAAACTGGAGAAAATTTAAACAAAAAAGAGTAAGAGCCACTTTAAATATGGCAACACTTGTGAGCTATATGCAGATTGGTTGTTCGCTTAGTGGGTCACTGGTGTAAGGCATGGGCATGCACCTAAAAAGGAGCATGCCTGACCTTAAATCGAGACTAAAGGTTACATATATTGATACAGTAAACTAGAGCTGTTGTAGAAAGCCATGCAGGACTATATGACTCAATTACCAACTGCTGAGCAATAAACATTATATCTATGAGCAATGGCCTTAGTTTAAGGTCATTCACATTTTCTATCCAATTTTTTATATAATTTGCAATATACCAACATTAAATTCACATAGTTGTGGACCAACAGGTACATGTATTACTGGTAGAAAGATGGCCTTGAACAGGTCATTTTCTTGGGATCTTATTTTACTACACCCACAGGAGGATGGCAAACCATGTAAATAAAATATAATATACTCAAATTAACCTAGATAAACATATTTATGTTCCATTACCGGTAATAGTGCATGTTTGTTGCTAATTTAATATACCAAAGACATTTTCCCTCCATGGACAAAATAAGCACAGTAATGATTATGATTTCCTAAAAAATAATATTGAAATTCTCAAAGTATTGTACCGCCCAAATATATATGCAGCTACAAATTTATAAAGACAAAATATTTTTTCCCATTGGTCCAAGTTTTGTAGAGCCCTTTTATTAAAGGACTATGAATTTTACAAGGCACCCTTGTATGTTATTATGGCTATGCAAATAGTATTTCTTCTAGATCAGTGTTAAATATAGAGATCAAGGACAATTTTTTAAAAATTGCGATACATATTTTAAGTAGTATTTTCCCAATTTTTATGAACCTTTCACCAGGAACACAAGCACCTACTGGAACCTAACAAACTATTTATGACTCTTCCCTCCAGCGTAGTGTATGACGGCTATAAAGTGTTGAGAAGTAAAATAAGTTGTTAATAAGAATGAAAATGATTTACAACAGCTAGCTGCATTGAGAAAAAAAAAACCAAAATACTTCTGACCCTGAAAAACTTAAAATTTGTTTCATTTCCTTTTTTTTTTAACGCAAATTTGTTTTTGCATATAAATGCGTGTATACATTTTTTTTTACTGGTATTTACGGAAATTTTTTCAAATTTATATGCTCCTTTAGGAAAAACAAAGGATCTTTTAAACAATAAAATGCTTTCTTTGGTGATTCATGCAGGATATGACGGTAGTGTCATTGCAGAAAAAATACATTACCCGCGAATGAATTGATTGTAAAGTGTGAGTAAAAGTTACTAAATTATTATACATCAGTAAGTAAGAAAAAAGAAATAGCTAAGTCGTCTTATATGGGAAATGGAGTCTGACATCATCATGATTATTTGGTGCAGTCCGTGATTTTCTTAGGTTGCCGAAGATTTCACTCAATCAATAAACTGGTTAAAACTGGGTCATGTAGATTTCAGTCCTGTCAGTTTCTATGGAGCTCAGTGAATTACAACTATAATTTCCGTAAGAAATAAAGGGAATCATACTTAAGGTAAGGTTTGCGGTTACAGGGAGATAACTCACAGATTTTCATTGTGACATAACACCAACTACCCTTTAATTATTTCAGCTAGGACCTCAAAATTTATGACGTTATAATTGATTTCAAGTTTTTTTTCCCCCGGCGTTTTGTAGCTTCATTGAAACAATAACAGGACACAAGCATTTTATCAATTTCCATAAAAACGAAGTCCGTATCATTATATGGTTTTGAATAGTGTTTTAGAAACATCAGATTACACTTATACTGAGATATGTTTTACCTGAAATTGGTGGACTTGGAAAGGTTTCAAATAAGATGTTTTCGTTTACATAATAGTAGTCCAAAATTAAGAATTTTGTTGCTTTCTATTCCATTTTTAGATAGTTCATTAGAAATTTATAAAAATGAATCATGATATATATAGTGACATTATTTTCAAACATTTTAAGCATAAATAACCCCCATAATAGTCACATATAAAATGTACATATTTTCACGAATTTATTTACATTTCATCAACATAGAAATTTGAAATCATGAACTTTGACCTTTTGTAGCTATAAAACGGGACGGGCAAATTCATTTGAATTTCATGAGAAAAAAGACGTTAGTATAGTGGACAAAATGATATGTAACTTTGGTACAATTACTAAAAATGCAAGCTGTGATCGAACCTTACCTTAATGGATGTAAATTATTAAATACATATATCCATGCTGCTCTGTTATATTGAATATTCTATTCATGTAATAAAAAGGACTTTTTAAACATGTACAAAAAAATATTAGTTAATCATTTCATGTAATCTAGAAAGTGAGCATGATATAAACAGATTGAGGAAAATACAAGGTATATGTTTTCTTCTCTAATAAAAGAAAGATAACTCTAAAATGAGTGAGAATTTGAAAGACGTATAATGCTAAGTCATGTTCTGGTGTTCTTCATTAACTAATCTACACGAAAATAATTCAGTCAGTTAGGATATTAACGGTAATCAATATAGCAACAAGAAATTAGAGTTGTATTTACAGTATATGCTTTTACAGTTGGAATTCATTTGTAGTCAAAAAATAATAAAAGTCAAATCAAAAACGTATTTTTACTTTCACCACTTTTTGCTTAATCATAAATACATTTGTGCCAAAACTACGTTCATTCACTAGAATGTAAAAAGTCCAGATTTTTTTGTTTTGAAACGCCCCCTTTACCGCTTCAGGTTTCAATACATAACCAAAAATAGAAGTCTACACATTGCAAATGACATGGAAAGTTCTTAGATGATAGCATTGAAAAATAGCGCGAGGTGTCCCGAGTATTTCCAGATGGAGAAAAGATGTAAACATTTCCCATTATAAATCTCAGTAAGAAATTTGATTTTGTTCATATTAATTTCTCTGGGTAAATATAGATCAAGTGTTAATGAAGAAATCTTGGATTTTCCCCCTTGCATCGATTTCAATTGTACTTCTTTTACAGTTACGTGTATTCTCGTTATAATTTGTCAAAAAGTGACGGAAGCTAACCTGGGACATACTATAAAAGCTGCTGTACTTGATACTGTAATTGAAGCCTTGCATTGATTACAATAATTCTGGTTGTGAGACACTGTTTGGTTTCAATAGTTTTTGTTTATATTTGATGATACCATTTGTCTTAGTCAAAAGATAAATATATTCTTGTTACAAGCCAAGATGACATTGGAAATTGTCATTCCCCAACACCACTGTCAACTGAGATTATATGCCATATTACTCAGGGGGAGACAAATCCATTGGAACCCACTGCTAAAACCACACACAGTAAGGCATAAGCTTACTGACTACAGCTAAACTCGCAGCAATTTTTAAACTACATGTATTATTTATTGTCTATCATCAATGATAAAACTTTTTTTTTCTTTTGGAGGTATGCAAACAAAGATGCATATACATAATGATATAGTTTGTCAGCATGTATAGAATTTACATGAAAGGTGAGATTCCAATCGAAAAAAGTGTATCGGACCCAATCTGAATTAAGATACATGTATTTTCAAAGTTTAAAAAACAAGAGAAAAGCTTTCAATGTGACAGCAAACCAGGTTTTCTTTTTTGTGAACAGTATCCATAATCTATTTGTCAACCATGCATTGATAAACACTACCTATCCAGAGAAATAGGGTTCTCTATATGCAAGTTTTTGCCAAAAAAAAAAACAAGTTCAAATTTAACAGCTGGTATTTTTTGCATAAATTATCAAGAATCAAAATCCAAGTAATATGCACATCTCTGATATATGTACAATTGATCTGCAAAACAAAAAACTTCCTATCCTGAAAACTGTAGGAGGAGTTATCCATACAAAAGGGGTACCCTTTTGGCAGCTGCCCGCTTTCACCATTTCAAATGACAATAAACAGATTTTTCCTATGGAAAACCCGATCAAAAATGAATCTATACTATATCAGGATATCTGAGCCCAAGATAACTTTTAAGCATGAAGTGTACAGTATTTTAATGCCTAAATTTGAAATTGATGCAGATTATCTTCTTAACAGAACTTGTGTTTTGAATATTTAGGGGTTTTTTTGTTTCTGATGTTCTAGTACTTGAGAATATTTTCCTCATATGGATGTAAATAATTTAGAATCATTTTGCTTATCTCTAAATCTCTCCCTTAAAAAGAATGTTACCCTTTTTTCTTTGTCAGTATTTAGTTGCAGGTCTGTAGCTCTAGGTCTATAAAAATTTGGATGGATGACCTGGGAGCTACAGTTCCACAATTGTTAAAAATTTATGGCATACAAAACCTAAGCTAGTTTTGGACTGATTACTCTTATTTTTGAACACATCCTGTACAAATATATGATTCTAAAAAATTGCTCTGACTATTACTACAGATATTGCCACTTTTCTTGCCTCTGATATTCTTTAAGACACATCACCAGCCTCACAAAGTGAAGTAGTTCAGTTTTTTTGCATGTAAAAATGGCAACTCTCCATCTGCACATGAATTCAACATACTTTATTTTCAGAGGTTGGTTTGTGTGTTTAAAGGTATGTCTGAGGCAAGTAAAGTGACGACATCAATAGTAAATTGTCTTGAGAATTCAATGGTACAAATTATTTCTACAGATACTTGTATTTGTGTGGATATAAGGTTAATCAGTCCAAATCTAGTGCAAGATGTTCTGCCCTGTAAATTGCAACTTTTTAACACATATACGGAACTGTAGTAGCTCCAGGGTCGTCCATCCGAACTTTTTCTGACAGGGAGTTACAGACATGCATGGTAGTTTAAGAGATGAAGTCCAAATGTGAAAAGATTACAGACAAACATACAAATGGATCCTAAACAACAGCTGATCAGGAAAGCTCCTGAGAGTATTGGCTCTGATAAGCAAAGATGGGATAACTGACATTTTGTTTCTTATCATCCAAATTTGCATCATTGTGCTCGGAAAAACATGTAGATAGCTATTAAAGTTAGTTCTTGCAAATACTTCTTTGCCAAGTGTGAGCACAGAATAATATATACTATTAATGATCGATCATGTTCAACATTTACCTGCAATTTCTAGTAGTTTAGATCGTAAAAACTTGACAGTGGAGATGAACTCTACATCCCTGGATCCCAAATCCTTCAGGGCAGCCTCTCTAACAGAGAGGGACACCGACAGAGGGCCAGGTGTAAACAACTTCTTCTCTCTGCCAGGGGAGCTAACTGCAAAATCCAGGTTAAAAATCAATTAATGGCTCATTTATTAAAAATACAACTTGAATCCAAATAACAAATATGTATAACTATATATAATGTAAAACTACAAGAGTTAATTATCATTAATTTTTTTTTATTTCATCTTTTTAATTGACATGAATCGATGTCACAGGAGAAAAAAAATTGTTTCTTCAACTCTCTTATCCTGTGTTACATTTAAAAGGCATATTGAACATTTGTTGAAGGTTCAATGACCTATCAGTAGAAATGTATGTCAGAAGTTATCATGTGTGTCCAATAAATAGGTTATAGTGTCTAGAAGTTCTGTTCATGTACTTGTTAAATTAACAAAACAATGCACTTAAAGTGTCACGAAACGCGGGTGATCGATTTCAAGACGTGTCATCATGAAGCGGATAATATGCACAGATATCAGATTACAAAAAGTAATTACAGTTAAAATCTTACATTTAGCAGAAGTCAAACTAAGCAGCCTTGTTGAAGTGGTTCTGCAGACTCCAATACCACGGTGTGCGATAGTCGGGATGCTTTTGCAGCAACTCTGTACTACAGACATGGTTAAGAATATTAAAATCACCACACCATACCAACGAAATACCCTCTATAGACGTTCAGGGACTACAAAACATCACAGGACACGTGTGGTTTGACAGAAGTGGAGAGGTCCCAACATCTTGATCCGGATCCGGATGGGTGATGGATAAATTTATTGTTCAAATTCAAAGACCTTGTCAAATTATCGTATCAACATTTTTTTCATATGGCTTTGAATATATAATTTTATTCTATACAAAGAATGAATATTTAAAAATATAATAGTACAAGTGTTTTCGCATTTCGGATTTTTGGTTTACAATTTTATTTCGCGTCCTAAATATCCGATTTGAGCTGCATGACAAAGCTGGTGGAAAAACTGAGAAAAGAAACATGAGTTCTATTGGAACCGGGGTAAATTTGCTGTCATTACCATTTTCAAACTTTTTGAAAATTGATATTTGATTTTGTTGCATACCTTTTGGCAATAATTGAAAACGTATTTTTTAGTTATATATGTTGTTTGGCCATTGTGCATGTTGAATAATTTTCAATATAGAATATCTATTTATAGCATTAAATGTTTTCAAACTTCTCTTTACAAAACCTAAAATTTACATTGATATAGTTGCTTCTTTTTGGAGATATCGGGGAAAATTAAATGCTTGTTCCAGATATAGTATATTTTCAAGTTTAAAATTTTGATACTCAGTTAATTATTCTGTTATTATTTTATTTTGTAGTATGATTTGTCAGCATCCCAGTTTTCACCAGATGGTCGTGTATTTCAAGTTGAATATGCATTAAAAGCTGTTGAAAACAGTGGGTAAGCTCCTGATTCAATAATCGAACTGTTTGTTAGGGATTTATTTCTTGAAATCCAAGAAATTGAGTTTTGTCACACAAATGAGGAAGTTATGGAAATTATTTTATCAAATCAATTTGAACCTGGCCAATATATTCCTTTTCATTATCATTCATTGATAAATGCATCTTCACTGAACTCATACTTTGACAAAGCATTGAAAAGCATAGATGGAGTATTCTTAATGAATATAAATAGTATTCATGAATAAAAATGTACATGTATTTTTAGGACTGCCGTTGGTATCCGAGGAAAAGATGGGGTTGTATTTGGTGTAGAAAAACTTGTTACATCAAAGCTTTATGAAGCTGGAGCTAATAAGAGGCTATTTAATATCGACAGACACATAGGAATTGTAAGTAGATATTCAGTTCTTTTGATGTCATATTCAGTTATTATATGACAATTAATTGCTTCTAGCTATCAAAATAAACCCCCCAAAAATGTAAATTTGAAATTTGAGAAAAAAAACATTAAAAAAACTTAAATGAGAAATTTCAAAGAATTTATGCTCTGTAACTTTGCCTAAGAATTTAGATAATTTGTAATGGTAGTTATACACTTATTGCCAGTAGTGATTTTTACATCATCAATGTATTTTTACAATTTAAGGCTACAGCAGGACTAATGGCTGACTCTAGAGCAGTAGTAGAAATTGCCAGAGAAGAGGCCTCCAATTACAGATATAACTATGGATTACCAATCCCTCTCAAAGTAGGAAGTCATAAATAAATAATAGATATAAAATGAAAATGGTATTCGTTGACATGACTCTTTTAAAAAATTCTTTTTCCATATGTCTTTCTTGTAGCAGTTAAACATCCTCATAGCAGATTTCCTATGATAAGTGGTTTTGAATCATTGAAATATCCACTGAGCATATTTTACATTTTACATGTAATTAAGATAAAAGGGGGAAATAAAACTGAATTCACTTTAAGCATGAACTAATTGATAGAATGTTTACTGTAACTGTGTTTTACTGTAGCATAAAATTTTAAGAAAAAATGCATTAAGTGCTACTGGCACTCACTTCAAACCTTCATGTATTGTTGTGCAGCATCTGACAGACCGTGTCTCGGGCTACGTCCACGCCCACACCCTGTACAGCAGTGTCCGTCCTTTCGGAGTCAGTATGATCCTTGGTAGTTACACCGTAGAAGAGGGACCACAGATGTACTTGATAGATCCATCAGGAGTGTCATGGGTACAGTATTATGGTTTTTGTCTGAGGTGGGGGTTAGAGGTGTAAATTCTTATACTAAAGGCATTACTGAACCAATCGGATTTTTTCACAGGGATATCATGGATGTGCAACAGGAAAAGCGAAACAAGCAGCCAAAACAGAAATAGAAAAACTGAAGGTACTTGTTTACATTTACAGAAAGTTTTTAGATGTGCAGGCAGAAAGCCTTTCATTGCATATTTGCTTAAATTATATGTAGCTGCTTGAAGAGAATTAATTTCAATAAACCTCTTTTCTAGAGAGTTGTGTTTGCAACATGTATGTACCGTAACAAAAATTTCAACTTTTGCTGAAGAATATTGTTAACTCATTTCAGATGAAAGATATGCCTATTGCTGACCTAGTTAAGGAGGTTGCAAAAATGTAAGTGAAAATATGATGAAGGATAGCTGTATATATGTGAAGGTTATAATTATCTTTAGTTTTGAAGAAAAAAAAGCAATAACATTCATGGAGCCCTGCCATCACCAAAATTTTTAAATCACTTGACTCAGTCATCTCGGTTGCAAGAAAAGTTCATAACTTGAGGTCAAAACTCAGACTTGAAGCTGAGTATTGACTTAGGAAATTTAGTGACGGCAGGACCAGTACTTTCCCGCTTCATGAGCCTCATTGAACTGAAGAATTTTATATGTGATTTCAGCATTTATATAGTCCATGATGAAGTAAAAGACAAGAACTTTGAATTGGAACTCAGTTGGGTTGGAGAAGGTAACAAAATTGAAAACTATTTAGATGGGTATTTTGGTAGGTGTATAATTTTGCCATTTTAAGGGTCTGCTTAAAAAAATACCACTTGAAACTTTTGGCAATTTCAAAGGTTCTATTGTAAAAGTACACTAAAACTTTCTTTAGCAACGTTAGTATTTTACAGATGGGCAGTAACAGCCAAAATTTAAATTTAGCACCCAGCATAATAGCTATCGGGTATTTGGTATCAGTCAAACAATTCTATATGATGTCAACAGTAAGAATTCACTGTGACTTGTCATTTGATTTTATTCAGATACGATTCTATGCATGGTATAGATAGTTGTTAAACATTTCTTGCTGTAATAAGATGTATTCTTTTATTTTAACAGTAACTGGTGGAAAACATGAGTTGGTCCCGAAAAATGTCTATGTAGAGGCAGAGAAATTTGCAAAGGTAAGTGTGGTCCAGAGAAAATTATTTACAGACACAATCATATAAAATTTAATATAGTTTATTAAATTGTCATACAGTATGGCACGGAACAAATGCTAGTTCTAAAGTCCTTTGTTGATATTTTTAGGAAGCCCTGGAGGAATCGGATGATTCAGATGAAGAGGATCTATGAGACAAGACTGTTACCATAGAGACTTAAAACAAATTTTCAGTTGGAGGAAGACTGCGACATGGGCGTTAAATAGTGCTCTCTCATGATTCATCTATAAATAGTGCTCTTGCAAAATTTTTTTCCATCTTTGATTAAATCATTGTATTCCGTTTTATAATAAATGTTGTTAAATGGATGGTTTTTTTAAATTATGATTTGTTACTGATATCTTTCATCCCCAATATCCTTAAGGGATAATACTGTGGTTATCAATATTCATTGAATACCAATTTAATTTGTGGACTTCATTGTTGAGTTGATCCACAAAATTAAATGTTCATCAAAGTGCAATTTCTAATAACAAATTTTAATTATCCTTGAAACTCTGATTTTCATTCAATCCACAAAACTTCAAACCAGAGTAGATTTTAAGGATTTTGATGATGTTCTAGAGATTCTTCATAACTTCAACATGATGTTTCCCTGACTACTATAAACATTAAAATATTTATTTTTGTGGGGAAAAGTTTAGCAAATTTTTCTGAGTAATGTTTTGCAAAATTTATCACAACATGAACAGTTTCAAAAAAGTGTC
The DNA here is from genome assembly GCA_033439105.1 of Magallana nippona. Taxonomy (NCBI): domain Eukaryota; kingdom Metazoa; phylum Mollusca; class Bivalvia; order Ostreida; family Ostreidae; genus Magallana; species Magallana nippona. The sequence continues at coordinate 18,081,723 of CM065923.1, forward strand.
CTGCAATATGCTTGGAGTATACACAGACACCACACACCAGTATTATTTAATAAGCAGAAGAAATGAACTAAGCTAATTTAAACTGGATAATATTGTAGGTTGTATAGCCATTGCATATACATCCACTTTAATCCACTTCTTTTTTTTTTACTGTTTTCTCATTTTTTAAAAATCGCTTTAAAATATACTAAGTCTTCAATTTTTCTAGCAGATGACCTTTTCTGTATTGATTTAATATACTAAATGTACAATCTTTAAAATGTACACATTTATACAAGTTCCTCTTGAGCATACCACAGAATAAAAAACTTTAAATGGTGGACACCTCTAAATTGTTGAATGTTCCTTTCATCATATCAATCTTCATTGTACACATATACACAAGTTCCTCTTAAGCACACCACAGAATAAAAAAAACTTTCAATGGTGGACACTTCTAAATTGTTGAATGTTTCTTTCATCATATCAATAAAGCTTTGTTTGGATGCATTAGAGAACAATGAACCAATCAAGTAAAAGGTTGTCTTGTTTTCCCCAATTACATAATTATAGATATGTTCTGTATAGATTTCAATTTTGATTGCTCTTTTCTTCATTATTGAACATTCATTTTACATTAACTGAAAGAGGTATCTGACATATATTTGAAATTTTCAACATATAGGAACTTGATTGTTTCCTTCTCAAGAGATAGATTAAAAAGAAACACTTATTTTATAGTTGACATACAATGTAGATTTAATTGTCAGCAACATAAGACATTTACACAACATGAAATAACTTAACTGATATATATATATACATAAACTCTATGAATCTTCAACAATAAATAAGTATATAATGTACATGTAAAATGTACCAGCAATGTAAATAGATGTGCACATATTGCACACATTGAATAGGTCAACAATCTAAAATGCAACATAATCATACAATTATACATCATATTGAAATACTTTGTGACAAAAGTCTAGTACATGTTCATATACTATAATAAGACCAACAGAGACTTTAAGCTTCACTATAAATGGTTATTTGATAATTTTTATACACATCACAAAATACTGAAGAAAGACTGGACATTAACCAAGTTACTGAGAGAGAGAGAGAGAGAGAGAGAGAGAGAGAGAGAGAGAGAGAGAGAGAGACTGATTACATCTGCAGAAAGTCATATTTTTCAGTATTTTAACATAGAATTATTACCTGCAGATGAACATGCACTAGCCACATATATAAAAATTCAGTGAAGAAAGTATATTCAGAAGGAGCAGAGAGGCTGAAAAATAGCAATATTTATATTTAAAAATGCTCACTGTATACAGTAATAATTTCATTTGAAGCACAACTTTTAACTATATCCAACATATTATGCAAGTACATACACCACAAATCAGACGATATTTTGCTGATTTTTCAACTAATTATAACCAATATATAAGAACAAAGAATGAATCAATAAATATATACTTTAATAAATCATTTAATATCTTTTGATCAGTATTTATAAGCTCAATATCTATCATTTTTTGAAAGAGATTTTCTCTTTCACACAATATAAACTACCAGGTAAATACTAGAACATGTAATTTTATTTTTTTTTTACCCTCAATTTGTATTGCATTAAGCATTATGTAACAACATCTGAAATACATGTAAATTGGGTTTTTCCATGTCATATGATGGGTTTTGTTCCATAATTTGACCGTTTTTTTTAAATGTGAAAATTAAAGCTATACGTATGATGAGGATCATAGGATTTGTTTCTTTTTCACAATAGAATTCTCTGGGTTCAATTAGGCATACATTGGTGGTAGGTTTTTTGTTTGTAAAATGGTCATGGTTGGTGACAATCATTTGTGTTCATTTACCGGTTTAAAGTTTTACCCCCACTAAACCCTGTATATCTATAGGTTATAGAGTATTTATACATATTTCTGTTTACTCATCACACATAAAAAGCTCTCAATGTGTGCAGTTTCAATAATGGAGGTCATATACTGGATAAAGTAAACTGGTGAGAACTTTTGGTGTTCAGTGGTAATATTTAAGTTCATTTACTGGACATAATGAACACCGTTGGTGTTGATTTCATCATTCTCCTGGTTGACATTTGTGGCACCAGACATTGTACCGTAGGAGGTTGCTAGACGGCTAGAGCTGCTCACTGATGGTGTTGCACTGTCCAACAGCACACCAGCAACAAATGGCTACAAGAGATTAAGAGTACATTTTTACATATTAGATTAAAGGACATACATATTGTATCAATATCTTATAAATTCCAAGGATTAAATTAAAACAATTAATTCATAGTTTATATTCTGCTATTATAAAGCCATTGTGTTTGTTATCTTTGATCAATATTCTAGTTTGAAAGCTAGTCTATAAATGTCACTAAAACTTCAATTATTACATTTTATAAGACAACCAAAAGATACCTGAAAGAAAAGTTGCCTAATGCATGACAAATATAGATTTTTTTGAGGTGCGTTCTACTTACTTTGTCTGAAGATTCTGGTGAATTTGCTCTTTGCTCTTGTTCCACAAATTGCTGCAAAGGAAGAGGCTTGGTTTTATTTGATCATTTTTCATTGATCTATGTTACAAAAAATATCTAAAGATGCATGCAGATTACATGTAGAATTTTATGAAGTTTATATCACTCATGACTGAATATATTTTTTTAAAATCTGGATGAAGTTGAACTCCTTATCTTAGGCTTATAAATACAGTCAAACTTCATTATCTCGAACTAGATGGGACTTTTTAAAAACTTTGTTATATCCAACTGTTCGAGATATCAAGGGTAAAATACTTAAAAAATACTGGTAAGTGGTTGGGACTTACGAATGATATCCGATCACCTCGACATATCCATTGTATTCGAGATATCAGTGTTCGAGATGTCGAAGTTCAACTGTACATTGTAAATTCAATGAATTAATGAACACCAACGGAACAAAAATAAACATCAATGTGTTGTGTAACGTAAAAATCAATAACATATATTCATGTAATGACAAACTATTTTTGTTACAACTCACAATCATAGATGAGGTTACCAATTTCTGAAATATCAGCATCATAGATTCTGATTTTGAGCTTGTTTGTAACAAACTGAATACTGTAATCATGACAAGAACATAATCATTTTCTATCTAGCGCAGGTTACTTACATGAATTGTTATGTACCCTGGTAGATAAAGTGTCATATATTGCATACAAATATATGAGCTTTCTTGTACCTCGATCATGCTCATCATTAGAATAACAGTCTTATCAAAGTACAAGTATTTGCCATCATAATGCAACAATACAATTGTAAACGTCATCCATATTTTCATGCTATCAGTTAAATGTCAGCCCCTAAAGATTAATTGAGATCGAGTGCTGTGGATAGGCCTACCTTCTTTTCACAATCATCCTCCGTGCTCTGGCAGTGCAGTGGACAAAAATGACAGAAATCATCAATCTCAGATCAACAGACACCACAAATACACCACATTGACACCACAGAGGTATACCACAAAGGGAAATAAGCACTGCCAGGCATCAATACACAGAGCAGGGAACAGTGTACAACACTTATTATTATATAGATCATAATATACAATATATCTGGCAATTTGGCCACACTTTGCAATACTTTGCAACTCCATTAAGAGAATCAAAATATTTCCTGTAAACATAAATTAAGCCCGAACAAAATAGTTTTCACAAAATTGTCTTGGTTAGTTTGAATATAATGAAAGGCTGCCAAATAATATTTGCAATAAATTTTACAGTGCAAGAATATTTCAATAATTATGGTATTTAATCTCTTTTAATAAAGGCATTGTATATATGTTGGTGACCCCCCCCCCCCCCCCCCCAAAAAAAAAAACAACAAAAAAAAAAACGAAAAAATAAAATTAAAACCCCTAAATAACAACACCAATAAAACAACCACAAAACATCAATGTCTGACAATTACTACACGTACTGCATGAATGTATGTACATTACACTAAAATTGAACTCTCAGTTTTATATCAAGAAAAATTTTCTAAATTGAAGAATTGTATAAAAATGGTTCATATATATCCACCTATGGTAATAGTTCCTCAAAGAAAATTTGAAGAATCTGCTCAATGTGTCTAGTAAAAGTGGAATGAACTTATGAAGACCTAATATAAGTTTTTTTTTTTTTAATATTGAAAGAGTCCAAGGGTCTTTCTTTGTTGAGGGCTTAAAAGTGTTAAATATGCAGTGTCTACACTATCAGAATGTAATATGCACATACATGTACTAAAACCAGTCCAATGTGTCTCCAAACATGGTATCAACATGCTGTTATAATGGGCAGATTGAGAAAGAATATTTATTGGCAAGGCATTAAAAAGTATACATGTATATAATGTATAAAGCTAAAAAAACAGATGTTATAGTAGTATAATTAATACATGTACAATTTACTGCCATTCTTTAAGTTATATGCATTGATCTGAATATATTTGTAGCTTCAGGCAGTGAAAGACTTACTTGGGGTGACTCTACACTCTGACGATTTTGAGTAGAATTTTCATCAGGTACATTTTTCTGTGCAATCATAATTAAACAACAATTATTCTGCACCGTAAATCAGTACTTTGCAAGGGGGGGGGGGGGGGGTCCATGAACTTTAAATAAAAAATCTTCCTATTTAAAGCTGCACAAATACAAGCTCAGCAGTCAAATAACAACCCGAAAGACAACTTATTCATGAAGTGCTTATATACGCTGCTCAAATGACACTCAAAGAACACACATGCAAATTTTCTATACGTAGATACCGATACTTGTATGTGACATGCAAAGATTTAAGATCAGTTCAAACAATATTGATAAATCTGTGCATTCCATTTTTCTTTTTTTTAAATCTTAAATTCTTAATTTCAAAGCAACATTTCCAGGTACATGTATTCAATCTAATGAGAAGGTGAAGAAGTTCAATTATTCAAAACACTACAATAGCAGTCAGTAAGATTAGCTTGCCCTTACCCTGTATCTGCGGGTGGCCGAGGACAGATTCTTGAACCAGCCAAAGCAGACCCGCCCCACGAACACCACGATGGACATAAAGAGGGCCACAGACGAGAAGACGAACACGGGGTTCACTTTCTCTGTAAAGGAAAGTAATTACGGTAAGATACAATGTATTATGCAGAGTCTAACTACAGCCATGATATATTTTCTTGGGAAATTAGATGTTACACATAGACTAACTACTTGTACAGCCATAATAGGTAGTCACTGTACATCAAAGTTAGATGATGGCTATAATGCAGTCTCTGTAAAAAAAATTATACAGAATGCTGCAGCCATGATTAAGGGTTCAAATATGTATTCTCTGCAAAGACAAAAGATTGATCTAAAGTTTAATTTGACTTGTGCCATTTTCAAGAGTTAAAATGTAGCTGTTCAGTCAGTGTTTAATAGATATACATGTATATATATAACATCACAGTCCTCCTAATTAAACTGAATAAATAATGTATTAAGTTTATATTTAGTGATATACTGGTAAACATACATATCTATTATTATAATAATTTCAAAATTGAACACACAGAAAAAAAAAGTGAACAAAGAATTCTGAATTTGTTGTACATGTAATATAAGTGGATCATATTTGTTACTGATGCATAAAAGAATTTAACAGTTTTAAGAAATAAACAAGTAACAACAATAGTCTCTCAAAGCAATAGTTAAGAATGTTCTCACCGGTATATTTTCCCTTCTTAAATTACTGGGGTATATAGCTTTACATGTACCTTAAGCTTTAGATATGTAAACTAATATCTTAAAATTTCCAAAAATTCTATAAGTTTTTTCAGTAAATCACAAAACCGAAAGCACATATAACTGCCCATGAACAATATGTCAAGTTAATGATGAGTTAATATTTCTCGTTGCAGTTAACATTGATAGAACAGGTGAAACACTAATTCCCATGTGCCAAAGGATCTCCATACAGCCAGTTTTTAAGATTACAGGCAATTTTTGTGATTCTAACCTCTTCCATGCATCTTTAGTTATGTCTGTTTCCCATTACCTTCATTTTCCCATTGAATGACTTTATGATTTCATTTACATCCACTGAGTATTCTCTTTTATATATTTCTTTTTGAAACAAATTGTCATTCACAATAAAACATAAATAAACATACAGTACTGGTTTGGTTCTCCTTTTAAATTCACTGAACTACTTTACAAGATAGGCTTTTTCCCCATTGTTGAATTTTACTCTGAGTCAGTAAATTATTTTCAAGACAGATTGATGCACTTTGCAAGCACAAAAAAACCCCCACAGAAATCATGGAATGAAGGAAGACTTCAAAATATTGTATCAAATTACATAAATAAAAGTATTGTCCTTTCCGTCATCTGATAAAATATTGAAATATTCTTATACATTGTATGATACCATTATATAATCAAGAGAAATCCAAAGAGAGATGTAAATATAAACAATATTGAATACTTTTAAGCTGGTTCATATGGGACACACATGTACATGTAAAATTGAGATATTTGCAGAAAGAAAATCAAAATAACTCAGTGAATTTGTTTTCTGCAATGGATGAAACATTCTTACCCATATGAACAAGCAACTAAGCATTTTAAATGTGTAAATGATCATGATACATAAACTTGTTAAATACTAGAGCAATCGTGGAATAAATGACACTTATGGCAGCCTGACACATTGCAGTTCTTTGCTGGACTTACCAGTACTAAATCTGATCTCTGAAACATGTGCATCAAAACTTATAAAATTTTCTTTGCTGGACTTACCAGTACTAAATCTGATCTCTGAAACATGTGCATCAAAACTTATAAAATTGCTTCCATGTCTATCGTAATTGCTTCCAATATGTCTATATATCTATTCTTCATCCAAATGAAGGGCAAAGGTTGAGTATTGAAAATTTCACACAATTGAAGCAAACCTTTATTGATAATCATAATGATATTTTTATCTAAATGGCAGTTCTTTACAGCTTTACCTGATCTGAGAGCAGTGAAGAAGACAACATTGAACTGGAGCAAAATGGTTGCCACTGTGACAAAATTGATGGCGGAAGAGTGGATCTTTTTGTTGATTTTTGATGGCTTGTAGGCAAAGTAAATGTTGTATCTGTCCACTGCATGTTTTAAAATCATATACACCCATCCTTTGGAAAAGAGAATATTCATAATTGAATTTCGAAGAGGTCCTTTATTTTCATAACAGTACAAGTACATAGTAGTTGTAAAATCACATTTCTGGTAATTTAGCTGTACTTTACTGGAAGAACATTACTTCAGTCTACAAATAAGTTCATATTCATACCATAATTACAATGATAGTTTTTATTTGGCACATATCAATTCATTTGTACTATAAAGGTTCTTATATTCATTTTTCATACAAGAAAAGCCAGACTTACCAAAAGGGACGACCAGAGGACAGAGAAGGCTGTAGGCCATGATGACGGCGAACACACACAGCATCCAGGCATACTGAGAGCCATACTGGAACTCCCACACCACAGCCTGTGTAACACAGCCAAGGACAACTCATAGTATTGGGTCAATGAAGTGTAGAAATTTGACGCATTTAAGTACATTAAGTGTACATTATAATTTGTGTCTAAAGCAAAGTGCCAGGATAAACGATTTGACTTATTAAAAATAATTTGTTACATCTAACAAGTATATAATATTTTAAAAATGCATAAAATGACAATCGATCTGTTAGCCTGCCTCAAGTGTAAATTCATTATATAATGTACATGTAATGAGAGCATTTGTTGTAACTGTGTTTAACAATGTATTTTGTTATCCAGTTGCTTTTTTTGTAAGAATTTGAAAAACATACAAATGTTTACCTTTCTAACTGCTGTCTTTTCAGCTGAGGAATGAGCAAGTGACAGCTTCAGAGCATACATGAATAGCTCGGAAAAGCGAATTAATTCTAAAGCTGTGCCAATAAAAGCTGCCGTAATCACGTAATTAACAAAGAAGGCTCCATGTCCAGCTACAAATATACACCTGTCAAGATAAAAGCACCCATTCAATTAGGGTTTGAAAAAATGATTAGAATATAAATAACAAACTAAATTTTTTAGGTTATCTTCATGTGAGGATAAACATAGGAAAGGAAAAAAAGATTACTGCAATTCTTTTATTCACAAAATAAAATAATTGTACCAATACATGTCTATATATATATTGTGATTTTAATTGTCAGCCATCTATGTAAGGGTCCATCTTAGACTCAACATTATACTGTAGTTATTTGCACATTAAATATACTATGGGTGTTGAAACTTTTGTCAAAATCACACATACCTCCATCTAAATGAGGACTCTTTGTCCAGAACAAACCACTGGAACAAGGCTTTAGCACTGGAAAAAAAAGTCACAAAATTTCACAATGGACATAAAATCTAGCAACTGCAATACAATGTATCAGTGCTGCACTCCTACATCAATTGGATATTTCTATTCAGCTTGATGAAATACACAGCAAATATTAAAGACAACACCAGTAGTGTATATACTGGTATTGGTATCAGTAGAACATTTGCCTGATTCCTTTGAACTTAGATGAATTACCTTGTTAGTCCTAGAGAGGGCAGGACAAGCACCATCAACAGGAGGAAGATAAACGTCTTCACCATGATAGCATGGTGCTCAGCAGTTCTGTAAAAAAAAAAAAAAAGCAGGATGACATATATATAGGTTTTCATTGGTACTGGTATGTAGGTACCGGTATGTGGATTGAAAATTCAATTTATTGTAAGCTTCATATCCAGTAAAATATACTGTACATCAATGGCATTGTATTAGTCAATACTTTCTGTCAGAATCTAATAATATATAATGTTACAACTAACTGGACAGGTATATAAAAGTTAAAGGCATATACTGTAAACCAACTGTTATTTGCCACAACTATATTTTCCAACTGACTAGGGATAAATGGTTCATGGCGAGAATTTTTTTGCAAGTTCTTCTGAAACTCACAGAATTTTCTTGCACACAAATAAAAGTTGATTTACAGTATACCATTACGACGTATGGTTTATTAAAACTAAATGATGTCATACCTTGTCCAATGACCTATGAATGTTGAGTCGGAGTAATACACTACAGTCGGAAGTAAAGCGGAGAATGTCCACAGTAACAGTGTAGGTAGGAACTCGACCAACAATGGACTCTGAAATCCAGACACAAACCATAAGTAACTGACCGTTAACGTGCTGTTATATTGGTGTATAATGAATTCACATGCAGGGCATTGCATTCATAGTAAGGTTCATGTGCAGGTTTTAAGCTCATACACATAAATGTTCCTCCAGGCTTCAAGTGATTGTGAATTTGTACAAGTGTATATAATACAGCATAATTCAGGCATATGAAGCAATATATTTTTTGGTTTTCATTGCGTTTACATGGAGAAGGAACTGTAGAGTTTTCTAGCGAATATTTTATATCCTAAATAGTAATTTAAGACATTTATTCACACAAATTTTTGCCATAAGATAGCTTAGTTTGGATATAAATCTTAATTTTGATAAAAATAGGAAAAACAATGATTAGTTTTTTTAAGCTTCATGCTATCAATCAAATTCCTTACCTAAATTTTTGTTTTATAATCAAAATTTATGAATTCCTCAAAAGCATTGCATTATATATTTTTATCGTATTATGAAAGCATGCATTACCATAACCAGAACCAATCATATACACAAAAGATTAAAACTGAATTTGAGCTTACAATATTTGTAATCTGAAAAGAACAAACACAAAAACAAAACTGAATATTTTAAAACAGCATGATTAAGGCTTACAAAGATAGACACCTGAAAAAAAGAAATAGATACAACAACTCAAACAAAAATATCAATGGTAAACCAAAATCAATCAAACTGCAAAAAAAAAGGTGAATCTTGATTTATTGTTGATCAAATACAGGTATATAGTGGACACATGTAAAAAGTCCATTTCAATGTTAAAAAAATATTTAGTCAAGGGTGACAACTCCCTTCTCTTCTCATTTTTACCCTGTACATGCAGCAGTTCACATGTACTTAAATGCAAAATGTCAATTGTGATTACCATGTATTGCAAACATTACTGATATTTGTTGCTCAACAGACAACATGAATTTCAATTTACATTGGTTTACAGAATTTACACTATACATTTACAGTAGCTAGGACCCAAATAGGCTTTGCTGATCATAAATAAACATATCAAGTTAACTCCATGCACACATGTAGGAAATATATCTGTCTGGCTGACTTTGTTTAAATGGCATATAAGTTAAATAAAATCATAATTTAATATTTTATAAAAATGAGCTAACATAATAAAACTCAAGGACAGTTAACTCGCATACTGTGTATTTAATTAACGTGGTCTTCATATGAATATCAGACTCCAATAACCAATAATTTTCTTTCAAATAACAGGGAATGTAAGATTTTAAAATATCCATGAATGTTCATGCAATGCATGTCAAAAATATGCGTAATTGTGTACTTACATGCTCCTGTATAGGTTTGAGGTACTCGAGTTCATTAAGGCTGTTGATTATAATGAGAGGAGTGGTAAAGAAAAACAGGATGATTAACAGGATCAGGTTAGCAATGATGGCCGTAATCCACCACTTCCACTTGGATTTTGACAGGTTCTCCCTAAAACCAAACCAATTACTCTCAAGTTTTGTTATTCAGAAGTAATTCAACTCTTAACAAAAACATAGGTACGGTAATAAAAAATTGTCAAAGGCATTAACTTTATGATACCACCATATTATATGAAAATCATAGTTATGATCTATATTACAATATCATATTGTATAAATACAATATTGCATCAGATAATATGATACAATATTGTATCATACGATATGATAACATACATATTTATACATATATTGTACATTGCAACCATATTTAAAGATTTCATTATCCATGTGTCATCAAAACTTTCGGAGACTAGTGTTAGCCAAGTACTCCAAGAAATTACATAAAACAACTACCTACAACTTAGAAATGTATGTGTTTTATGTTGTGTCAGTATTAGATATTACAACATGAGTAACATCTGAGTACTTGTGATTAATGTACTTACCAGTAGATATTTTCAGGTGACGGAGCGTAATGTACATTCCAGGCCCAGATCATCAGGTTCTCACTGAGGGAAGAGTTCTGGGGGTTACTGGTTCCCTTACACGAGTCCTCAAAGTCACTCCTGACCCTGGGGGGAAAAATAATGCAGGTACAGGTACAAAGAGCTTAACTTTATGATAATGAATACTCCAAGGTTTTAAACAGTCGCATTTACTTTGAGATAACGAAGTTTGACTGTATAGAAATTAATATCAAAATTGACTGTATAGAAATTAATATCAAAATTGTTACTTGAATTACCGGTATGACACAATCTTGTATCAGTTAGGTAATACAGCTATTTAAATGATTCACATATTGGAACTTAAAATAACCCTAATGAAATATCAAAGTGTAAGTGAGAAATACTTTAAAATTGTCAAAAATCAAAAGATGAATCTGGGTCAGTATCAGAAAAAGATACATTAGGTCTTTATCTATCCTTTAATCACAGCTAGTCATCCTAGACATACCTGGCTGCCATAAGGTCCGTGTGGAAGGTAACAAAGGCAATGCCTGCAGGAGACTGGTACGCAGTCACTTTTTCCTTCTCACATTTCTCCCGATACTCTATGGCCACTGACTCATAGTGCTCAATAGCATCCACCTAAAGCATGCATTTATTTATATATCAGTTAAAACACTCATGATATTTATAATGATAACCCCCCACCCCCCAAAAAAAAAAATTTATTAATTTTTGACTTCTTTATTTATATTTTACATAAAATAATCATTTTTAGTCAGAATATATGATATCCCTGCATTAAATATACAAACTACTATTATAAACAATGGTAATCATTTTGGTCAAGACCATGAACTGACCTCTTGACACCCACAGGAAGTGCAGCAGCAACAACATCGCCCACATGTGACCGGTGTCATGGTTGGACGGATTCCAGTTTTCTCGTACTCCATCTTGGACACAAGTAATGCCTCTTCTGCTACTCTCCTATAAGAAGTATATTACAGAAATTACAACAAATTAAAATTTTATATCACTGATCTTTGTTTTCATCACCATATTGAGTGATTACGGTACTATATTTTGAAACACTGACCTATTTTTATCCAATTTGACAAGATCTGAGATGTTGTAGGCAAACTGGACATCTACCACACTGGCTTCTGGATAGGCTTCTCTGAAATAAAAAGAGAAAAACTCCATTAGTACTTAATACTTAAAAGTGTTGAAAAAAATCCATGTGCAAAATTGTGCAGCATTTACAGACATATAAATTACAATGCAAGTACCATATTTTTCCTTGTAGATTGTACACTGTATGCCATGAATTAAAGGTGATACATGTTCTAGTATTGCTTGTGACTTGATTTTATTTCTTCAACCCCCATTAAAAATATATATATGTTTTGGCATTCCTAAACCTTTAAATTAAATATACATTTTCATGGAAAATTGAAGCAACAGTTCATAGTAGTTTACAATTATTATCTTTTCTAGCTAGATCAATCCATCTGACTTACTCAAAATGCTGTGAGATCTGGTTTTTAAAGCACTGGTCGTGTGGTATTCCAGAAATCATCAGTGTTCGGGACACCTGTTCATCTTCCTCAAACTCCAGGTTGACATGGAAGTGTCGCATCAGACCGACCAGTAAAATCAGGAAGGCCACGGCAAGCACCGCATGGACCCACAGCAAGGGCGAACTGTCAAAATACAGGGAAGAATTGAATGACACTTTTTTAAAATCTGCAAGTCATGTGTATTAAGCCCCACATTTGCAGGTTATCATTATTAAGTCTTGCATATAAAATCAGCTAAATGTCAGTATGTTTAGTAAAAAATAAGCGAGTGTAGAATACATGTATTATTATAATGCATGAATGGAAATGCATTTTATAGGCATATCCCTATTACACAGTGATAATCTACATGTTCTAATACATGCCTTTGAGTAACCAAGAGAATTGACAATATGTATAAAAGAGAGTATATTGTACATACTCAGGATCCAGATTCCCAATTGTTGTATGCCCAAAATCTGTTTTGTTTCCAACTAAAAACGAAAAAAAGGGGCTAAAATCAATACAATTCCATATTTTTCATTGCGTTAAAAATGCCCTTCAAAAAATATTGAAGGTCAAGATGGCTAATTGAAGATCAATATTGTCATTCTTCCTCCATCTGTGAATTAATGCTGTGCATCAAACAATGGCAGTAATGTTATCATTTGATCAATGCACATACTGTTGTTTCCAGAGAAGTTGACAGGCACAATAATGGCTACCACTAGAACCATCACGATGGTGGTGTAGATGATCAGGTATCGCTGAAACGTCAGATATTGAATGGCATCCTGTCCGCTCTTCTTTAAGATATCATTATCTCTGAAATAAATATATGCATAAAAGTTACAGAAAACACGTGTTTGTTATGAACAAAGAGAGCATGTCGATATACATGTATATATATTATGCATATTGATTGGTTGTTATCTATTGTTTACGGTTGAATAGGTTGAATCTGTGCTATGCATGACTTGAATACCTATAAGGTATATTTCATGGATTCTAGTCAAAGTTCAATGCTACATTGCAACAGACTATCTTGATCGCTACCATCATTATCAAAGAGAGCATTTTATTGTTTATATTTACATCTTTCTTCTAACAAATCATTGAATTGATAATAATTTAAATTTAAAAGTATTAGGTAAAAGTAACTAAATTACTGTTAAGCAAAATTAAAGAATTAGTCATCTTATATGGGAATTTGAGTCTGACTTCATCATGATTATTTCATGCAGTCTGTGATTTTTCTTAGGTTGCTGAAGGTTTTGACTGATCTGGTTATCACTGTATCATGTAGAGTTAAGCTGTCAGTTTCTATAAAGCAATCGCTTTTCTTTAGAAATAGAGGAGAAAATCCACGATAGATGTAAATTTAATTTATTGAAGATGTGAATTTTCTTAGGTGAGGGAACTGCAAAAACCTAAGCCACCAGGATAAATCAGCTTTAAGGAAAAACGTCATCAGATAGAAGTTTTAAACAATCTAACTTCCACTGAAGTGGTCGTGAGTATGACATAATTGTCGGTCAGGACTGGAAAGACTGCCCCTTTATCTCCTTATCACTTACTTGACTCTAAAAAAAGCAGGAATCCAGGAGCACACATTCTGAAACCATAAAAAACCATTAATTATTACTTGCAATAAAATACTGGCACTAACGATAACACTTAATAACGTGCATTGTCTGCATAATGTCAGAATGATGGTGCATTATCATCCTGGTCAATATGTCTAACAGATATTACTTTTAGTAATGCTCTGCAAATTATTGATTAATAATAACCACATTCAACACATGGTTGTCTAAATCAATTTAACAATGGCCAACTTGATTTGAAGTTAATAAATGAGCAGATGGGGGAAAAACAAACCATCCCTAAGACATAATCCTCCAATTGAAACCATGTTGAATCCTTAAGTGCAGTGCTGCGTTTTGTTAAAAACTTAATTAACTTCTGCTACGGAAGTTCCATGTTTTTTTTATAACAGTAATTAGGACAAATAGGATTCAGACTCTTAAAAAAAGAACAATTAGGAGGTGTTTGATAAGACATGAATTCCCTATAGTGCTGATGATGACTATCTCAGAATGTCAAGTAACTTCCTGGTAGAGGTCTGATTGGATCAGAAGATACACAAGGTTGACCTTAACCTGCACTTTATTTCAAGGTCACTCCCATTGAAAGAATTGACTTTAGTACAATCAAATTCATTGATTATAGATTCACTCAAATAAATCACTAGAGCCCACAAAAATCTGGACACATATGTGACCACTGAACAGTGAAAGGGTCTAAACAGTACGTGATACTCTGTATCATTTATCAACACAGGTCTCTTTAAATTGATCAATATGTCATAATCATAAATTTATTATATACCCTTGTCCATTTAAAAGTTTTAATTACAAAAATATCTTTTTAAAATCAATTGAATGACGGTTACTTATATAACAAAGCTATTTTTAAACGAACTCTTTTAAAACGCACTAAAATACAGACGTTATTTAATGTGTACTATGTCATCAGTTTCAGAGAGTGGTGATACGGAATCGGAAACCCACAGTATGATGATTCGGAAAATCAGATCACACTCTGTAAAATTGACAGTATCAAGAAAGGAAAATTGATGGGTATATAATAAACTATTTAATCATCTGATGCCTATTGCTTCTTCGCTAATCATCATCATCATCATCATCTTATTCTCAATGGTATATAAGTCTATCAATTCACTTCCATGTACCAGGGGTAATTCTGACTTAATCAAACAATAATCAGTAACACAACTAATTTTATATCATGTGGTATTCACATTGAGACTAATGACCTTATAATGAGCTGAGATACGTACACTGTCGTGTTTGTGGAGGTGCGAGTCCAGGGATTCCACCGAGCCCTGCATCTTATTGGTGTCATCGTCATGGTCACCGTAGAAGAGGGAAGTCCACCTATAATCACATTAACCCACATCAGTTTAATGATAATTTACTGTACATCACATGTTAGCAGTACACTTCTAAAATAAATTGTGTCAGAAAATTAAAATTTTCAAAAGAAAACACTGGAATATATACTTCTTGTAAGTGGTGCTGTTGCTGATAATAAACATGGACAATTATGGATAAAAATCTTTCATTTTTGTGTTTACTAAAGTTTACTAAAATAAAAAGGATTCTCAAGCACAGAGAACCTGGTACTCATTAAATACTTCTATAGGTACTTGAATTAATTTATGGTACCTTTATCAACAATTAGCAGTAACCAAAAACTTAATATGTAAACAAATTTCCCAGCTCTCAATCATGCTATAAGCAAGCTATAGTTATGGGTATCGATGACAGACAATGCTAGCTTTAGCATCTGTGGCCTGTCTACGGATGAATTATTGCAGTCTTTGAGAAGGAAGGAAACATAAAGAAACCTTGGTTCCTGTCACCAAAATCAATACACAATTCCTTTATATTCATGACATTCTACAATCTAGCTATAGATCAAGGCCAAGAGAATGATGGTCCTATGTTAAATATCATAAATAGTCTGGAGGTTTTAGATTGAAGTTGCTATGTGGAACACTAAGAAATGTTATGTGGTGGAAATTCTAATGTTGCACAAAATCAATACAATATAGTTATATGTTTGACCATGTGAAAAAAAAGTTTATGAAATTTGTATAAAGAATTTGAAATTTGTTGCAGGAGAAACTATCTAAATCTTAAATGGTCCTCTAAATAATGCAAAGATTTACTAAATCTACTTCATTTTCTTAATTATCAAAGATAATTTAAATCTTTCTCTGTTTTCAAACTGATTCATAAGAATTTAAAATATGCTGTTTCCAAGACACACATTAGATAGACTTTTGATCAAGCAATTACCATAGTGAACCTGACATGAATTTTAAAATAACCAGTCACTAATCAGAAGATTGTCCTATCATTACTAAACTATATATGTATATAAATGCTCAAAATGCAACCTTTATCCAGTATCAAAATAGAATTCCAACACCTTTGCATGCATGCATACATACATACATACATACTACACTATCTCTCTCTCTCTCTCTCTCTCTCTCTCTCTCTCTCTCTCTCTCTCTCTCTCTCTCTCTCTCTCTCTCTCTCTCTCTCTCATATTTGGTGTGATTCTAGTGCATTCATGACTATAATAAAGGAGAGCTCCAAATTACAGGTGAAACACCATAAGTCTAGCTGTTATTAATCACCAGGTAGTTATGTGAAGTAGGTTATATGTTATTTATTGGTTATTGGTAGAAGGATTAGAAGCTAGCTTAATATATAGAAAAGGACAGCAATAGCATTATTACACATTGTATTGGCTGTTGGTTGTCAAATTCTTGCTGCAAAGAAAAAATCATATTGCATGTTATGTGAAGTACAAAAAGCCTTTAGCTTTTAAAATAAAAGGGTTAAGAAATGTTATGAAGAGAAAGCATCTGTAAAGTTCTGTTAAAAGAATGTAAGCAGCTGTATAAGGTATCAGCTGAGACCTGTAGGACTAGAGCTGTACTGATATGCCAGGATATGTGTCTATAACTAGCAGGCCTGATTGATGCCTTTCCTGATCGGCACGATTTATCTCCCTTGGCTCTCATTTAGTAAAGAAACAGATATCCTCGTGAGAAGTTCACATAAAAATCAATGAAAAAAAACTGCTGATGGAGCTTGTACATGTAATTAGACTGCCTACACTATCAGCTCTCTTACAAACATGATTCATTAATTGTCCCTCTCTCCTCTAATTATCCCCATTTAAATTGTTTAGGTCTGTATATTCTTATATAAAATCTAAACTAAATACAAAATGCCTGTTGGTTTCAATTTGTTACAAATCTATAGATTTGAATAAGTATTGTTAAAAGACTCAGCATGTAAGTAAGCGGCAGTATTTGATCCAAAATACATTATACATACTGGTAATTTAGTTTGATATTTACTTACATCAAATCTATATAGATATATCACAAGGTCTGTCAGTTATACATTCTGTAATTTATAATGTCCATAACCCAACTACCAGTTTAATTCTATTAAAATCTATTTAAGCATAATCAATTAAACAAAGCGTATTATCTTTATTATTTGGTCTTAGACTCAGAAGCCACATGGGCATTGTGTGAGATTATGGACCTACTTTTCTTCGGTTCTGCTGACTAAGGCAATTCTTCCGTAGTCCCACGCTAGCTTCCTCAGTACAGTAAACAACAGAATGAGAAGCTGCAAGCAAAAGGAAATTAGTCATAAGCAAAATGATGTATAAATACATGTACAGTAGTTCAAAGATAGCTGCTTATAAGGACTAAAGTCTTCAATTCAGATCAAACAATCTCTTAATACTGTGTAATAGCCACCAGAAAATTACTCTTGTGTGGTATAACCTTTATCCTGAAAATAAAAGCCAACTTACCACCCATCCAACAGAATTAATGATTAAATTAAAGGGGATTCCTCCATATTCTCCATTGGTGAAGTCTATTTTAGTCTGGTTTTTCACCATAAACGTGCCACAGGAGAGTTCCACCACACTGCCTGGGCCGATCACCCAGGGGGTCGTAACGCTGTCTGACATGGTCAACAAGTCCTCACACTATCATCTGTAAAATACAAAGATGAATATCAGTTCACAGATCAATGAATATCTGTAAATTACAGTCACTTAAGCATTGAATGCTTATTTTTGGATGTCGTTGGTCCTACAACACACCAAGTGGTGCAGACAAATTGAATACCGCGCATTAGCGCAGTATGATAATTTGTCTGCACCGCTTGGTGTGTTATAGGACCAACGACATCCAAAAATAAGCATTCAATGCTTAAGTGACTGTAATTTACAGATATTCATTGCTTCTTCTTTTTAACATTGCTGTTTATTACTTATATTAACGTTTGAGAATGGCAAATCGTTCAAAATCATTAATTTAACAATGTTTTTACATTTACAATATTGCAACCGTCAAACGATAAGCCCATGCAATAATCATTGTGACGTCATAAAAAAGTTCACACAGAATTGAATCGCTATTGTATAGGTTCATATAAGGAAGCATATTTACAAATGTAAATATATTGTATTGATATGATCATTGCCTACAAATCTACATATGTATTATTGATACTAAATCCAGGAAAATTGATGCCCACAAAAATTAATTTAATGCAACCACTTACAGTATTTCAAAAATGTATTTAAATCTACATTAATAAAAACAGAATCAGAGTATGGAATAAAGAACATATTGGTATAAATATCTGTAAAATATGCATACATAAAGACTTTTAGTACAAGAATAAAGACCTATGAAATATATTAACTAGAATACTTATAAATATCAGTAGTATACTGTACTTAAACATATCAATACAGGACAAATGACAATCAAATCTCAAATGCAGGGATGTCTCTGCCACTCTTTGACAACCTGGAAGTTGTATGTTGAAGCAAAATAACTTTTTTTACCAATACATCTAGGAAACTTTAAACTGATGTTTACTGGCAGAAATGCCAGGACCTTAAATAATATGAAATAACAGTAATAAAAATTTCAATCTAATTTTCATTATTTGAAGATTGAAATATTCAAAAGTAATTCAACCCCAAAATCAAATTTAAATTTAAATTTAAAAAAAAATTTAAGTATTAGAATTTTTCAAACAAACTAATACCTTAGTACTTTTTTTCACATCAGACATCTCGTTCAAAAAGAATTATTGAAATTGACCATGAAAATTTGAAATCATAGCTGCAAAAGATTCTGGTAAAAAAATCTGTTAAATCATATCAGCCAGTCGTTTAGTGGCCAGCATGAGCAATTCACGCTTTTAAAGCTAGGCCAAGTCAGTCTAGATTGATTTTGCAATATAATCTTTATATCATGAAATTGATATTATAACAGTACTTTTTGGTACATGACTGAGATCTATATAGATCATGCAAACCTGTCCAACAAAGACTCATGACTCCATCATAGTGAATTACACAGTTATGTCTTATAGATCAGATTCTCAGCTGTCTGAGGTCTGATGAATCCACTAAACATCCATTCAATGGTAAATGAAAATACATTGCAACAAGATAAGGGATATGAAAAATTGTATAGAGCTTTGCGAAATGATTAAAAACTAATCAATGGTTTTAAATACTCCCGAGTGAAATTAACCCCCACACAGTGTAAACAAGATGATATGATTGACTTCTCTAATCAATGGGATATCCACCGAGACGATACTACCATATGTTTACATACAGAATAAATGTCTGACCAATCTGACAAAGCTATCAAGGCTAAGACTTTCCAGCAAACATAAAATAACACACACACACCTACCTGCCAAACCATGCACACTAGAGGAAATATCCCAAAAAACCAACAGAAAATATGGTGCCACTGAAGCCTGCTCAGATATTAGAAGCCATGCATGCAGCAAGCTCCTCGCACCTTCTGACAGAGCGATCAATATTTCAGACAGCACACACAATGACATTCCACAGAGGACCCAGTCTCCATTGATTGCTAGAGCTCCTCTAAACAGCAGCACTTGTAATGAACAAGTATGGACAGACCACCCAGTAGACTGGACTTGACAACCTTAATGTAGGACTCAATTACCTCACAAATATGGCCCGTCTCTGGTCTGATTGCTTAGACAGAGTAAAAATCAGGCATATTGGAATACATGTACTCTCTTGGCTTTGATGAACTCAATATTGCACAATCCATACAGACTACAATAAATTCAATAAAATCTCTCTCCTCTCTCTCTCTCTCTCTCTCTCTCTCAAATACAATGCTTAGTCTGTAAATGATACAATTTTAGACTAAATACTAGTACATATATATATAGTATAATTCATGGTTAAAACTGTGAAAACTTTCGTGAGTAGCAAAACCTGCTGTTCTTGGAGAGTATAGCATCATGATTTCATGTGATGTCCATACAGAGGCACCTGTATTAATATATTCTATAACATCTTTGCTCCTTCCAATCATACTTCTAATTACATATACAGGAATACTTAAACATGTATCTCTATATTGAAGGTCTTAAAATTTTAATTTAATTTTACATGTGTATTAATTATTAAATTCGTTTTTGTAGGATGGGCATACGAGTATATCTAATATATTTATTGTACATGAGTATTAATAATTAAATTCATTTTCGTAGGATGGGCATGCAAACACTGTAATAATTCAAACTAAGCAGAAAATTGCTCTGAATTGAGTGAATTAACCCATCTGCATCATTAATCGTTAAATCTGATTCAATAAACTACATGTAGTGATTCATTCATAAAGCAGCAAACACGTACATTACACAAATTGCTTAACTTGAACAAGCAAGTAAATTAATGTTGTTAAAAGTATCAGAAAATCAGGAGTTTTCAGATATGTCTTTGTCATGGGACCAAGAACACTTATTTGATAAAATAAAAATCAGAGACGATCATGGTCTGTCATCGGTCAATCTGACCTTCATTAGCAATTATATAGATAAAAACATCATAATAATTGAAGTACATTATTACATATAGTTTTATGAAAATTCATCATTGTAGTTTGGAGTGCTATTGAACTTCAAACACTGGACATTATATGTATAAGAAAGGTCAATCCAACCAATAAACATCAAGAAGAAAGGTCAATTCAATGAATATCAGAGTATATTATTTTTTGGTACATGGAACTTTGCTGTTTTAATTGTACTTTTTGTTGCTTTCATTTTCTTACATTCCTTGCCAGCCTGGTTATAAATATGAACAAAATTTTCACACATGTCATTCTTAACTATTTTTGTGAGTTTTGGGGATAGAAAGTATCTTGTAACATATTCTTTTTTATTTTTATGAGCTGATCAAGAAGGTACTAACTACTGTTGTTAGAATGTGTACATCTTATGTTTAAATAAAGCAATGGTTACCAGTATTTGCTTCTTGTGAAAAAAGCTTCTTGCAATGATGTTGATGGGCAAAAAAAAAATCAATTTCAATCTGAGGAAGCTGAAAACAATGACAGTGTTTTTCTCACTTCTCTTCAACTCAAAAACACGATCCACCAGTTTTTCTCTTAGTTTGTATGATGTAATTTGTTACTCAGCCTCTGCAGTACCAATTTTGTAGAAGTAATATTGTGATCAATATTGGTGTATGCAAGTCATGATTTCAAATTTTGACAATACTACATGACCAAATGATTCATTCCATACCCCTAAAAATTATCACCTTTTTGCTTTCAATTGTTTTTAAATTATTAATATTCCAGATTATCAACAGAATTGCTGAATTGATGTGAGCTGGAATATCAAAAACTCATTTTGAGCTGAACATTATAAGCCCACTCTGAATACTGAATGATATACATTAAATTTCAATTCAATTATCAAGAGACTGCATGCAATGCACTCAATTTAAGAAAAAAATAGCATACAGATTTGCTTTTTTGTCTTCTCTTGCATTCTTTTAAAGATACCTGTCGATTTCAGTTTCTAGGTATTTTATCAAGTAAGCTTTTAACATCATTGTCCAGCTAAGATATAATGGTCAGGAAAATATAGGATCATACAAGATAGTGGTCAGGGGATTAATTGCACAAAAGTTGGAACAGCAAGCTGGGTGGTTGAACCCCCTGCTATAAGATATAGAACACCCCCTAAGTTTTTGTTTTCAGGACTTAGTTTTACCACTAAGCCAATCATTGATGATTACAATTATCTCTGAAACAGAAACAACCATGATTATACTGTCTGTACATCACTTTTATTTTCTGACATAAATAAAGGGCCAATTTTATGATTTTCTGGATGAATTTAAATGATCAGATACTGCCATATGGAACAGATGAATTGTCTTGACATTTGTTTATTATACATAATATGTAATTTAAAAGATGAAAATGATGGACATCTACAAACTCTTGATGAGTTTTTCAAATATTTGTTGTTATACATGTAGCTACCAGTAAGATGTATTGCTACATGTATTTGATTATTTCAGCATTGCGATACAGAGGTGATTGTGATGGGGCCTGAGTACAGTAAAATCATGTACATCAACATATTATAAAATTAAAGTTGTGAATCTTTTCAGTGAAATGTCATCTTTTATGTCTTAAATAAAGAAAATCGAATTGTACCAAACAATAAATTAAAGAACAATGCTAATGTTATTATTGTCATCATGGGTAAAACAAGGTTTGATGCTTTCAATTTCTAGAAATGTTTCAGGGAGAGAACAAATAATGAGCTAAGAGGCCTCTTTATCTATATAGACTGTGAAAATCTATACCATTATCTTTGTCTATATACAGACAAAGTATTGGCACGATTGCCTCTTTTTTAACGCTTTTTCGCGTAATGTACTATTCCCATCACTGAAGATATATTTAGAAAGTCAAGGTCAATAATTAACATTGATGTATTACTGTTTATTTTTGTCTGCTTTTTTGTAATACCAAGAGTTAATGAGAGGGAAATAATGGGTTTGCTAAGAAATCAACTGAACTGAGTCCGGGCTATAAAGAAAACATCCTTTTTTTAAGAATGCAAAAATAGACACTTAGAATTTTTTGAAATGTGACGGTCAGACCGGTTTGAATACTGGCGCCAGAGAGCTCAGTTGGTAGAGCACCTGACTAGAGATTCAGGGGGCCCGGGTTCGTATCCCAGTCTGGTCCGTCATTATTTCTCCCATCCTGTTACATTTGGTGCCGTGCCAACCCCTGGAACTGACAGGTTAACTCCTGCCGGGGAAGAGACTGGGGTGATTTTCGAGGGTGAAGATCATTTAAGGGGGGAGGAATGTGACGGTCAGACCTGTTCGAATACCGGCTCCAGATAGCTCAGTTGGTAAAGCACCTGACTAGAGATTCAAGGGGCCCGGTTCGAATCCCGGTCTGGTCCGTCATTATTTCTCCCATTACAGAAAGAATGTTTCTCTATAATAAACATGTCAGGGTACTTGCCCTGGTTGTAAACTATAGTCTGTCCAAAGTTATTGCTTCCAACACTTTTTGATGTATTTTAATTAAAATAAACATTCCTGTCAATGAAGTACAATTGAAATCAATAAAAGGGCAAAAATCCAATATTTCTTCATTGATACATCGTCTGTTTATCCCTGGAGAATTTCACATGAACAAAAACAAAAATCCTACGGAGATTCAAAATGGGAAATGTCTTCATCTTTTTTCCATTCAGAAGTACTCGGGACACCTCGCACAAATTTTTAACGTTATCATCCAGGGTACTTGATTTTGTTTACAATGCAAAATCCCCGTAGACTCTCTATTTTGGGTTTTATATTGAAACCTGACAAGTTAGAGGGGGCGTTTCAAAGGGGAATTCTTGGGATTTTTTCATACTATTTGATGAACATTTATAAATATAGAATAATTTAAGAAAATGTACGGCAAAAATAACTTGGGACAGAGTATAGTGTATTTTTTCTTCAGAAAAACGTAATCAGAGATGATGAAATGAAAAATGAGTCCAACTTAATAAGTAAAATAGGTAAACTATTCAGGCACTGAACCACCAAACGGTAGTCAAACCCAACCTGTTGGAGTGAAATACTCAGAAGTGTTTCGTTGTGCCAACATGTTGACAGCTGCTGTCAAATATTGGGTTAGTTATTTCATGTCAAAGTCAAATGTGAGTTTATTTTTTTTAGAACATGGAAATAAAACATTAAATCGGCGACATCATAGCATCTTTTTCATATAAAAGTACTGAAAGTACCATTTTTTCGTCTTCGTCAATGATTGACATTTCACGTGACGTAGCCCGTTTTGACTACTTATAGCTAACTTACAATATCCAACCAGTTGACAACTTATACAAAGAATTTATGTTAAATTAATTACTATTTAATCCCTCGTCAAACTCTCTGCAAAGTATGGGATTTTCAGTTGTAGGGTGATGTCATTTCAGTCGTGGGTTGGCGATGTCCAGAATAAATAGAAAATTATAAACAGGAAGTTGTGATATACACAGAAAAATGAAACTGTTTTATACGAACCCAATAATTCCGGTACAAAAAAGTCATTTACTCCATCAATGACAGTCAACAAATTCTGATAAGGTCTGTAATAATGTAATGAATTCCTTATCTGCAATCTAACTATACCGCAATTTATGTAAATGATAATGATAAATGATGTAAACAACAAGAGGCCCATGGACCACACTGCTCACCTACAGGAAGGAGCAATTATAGTAGTATATACACAACAAATATAATGTCAATGCTATGCTGCAATATTTACATCCCCCTGCACTTGCGTGGCTATGAAGCGTAAGGGAAACTCAATATTTTTGTGTTGGCCCAACGCTTAATTCTATTTTTCTCTTTTTAATTTGATTCATTTACTTTTGAACACCGTAATTTTTCAAAAGTTCACCTTTTCATATGATAAATAAAAAATGTGGAAATCGTGTAAAAATTCGATATTTGCTAAATCAGGGGTTTGTGCATCATCATGTCTCTTTAAGATACACGTATATCAAACTTGACCATGAGCTTTAGATTAATTAAGGTTTAAAAATACTTGATGGGGTAAAAATTGATAAAATTTGTAGATGACATGATTGGAAACACGTACAAGCAATGGGCAACAAGGGATTGGAATTGATCATCTAAACAGTGATCAACTGCATCACATTTGGATAGGCACACTATGTTTGAAACTGAATTACAGCCCAAAGAGGAAGATCAACCGGGAAAGCATGAGCGACAAAACTTTGAAAACAGGGGGCCTGGATGAAGTGGGATTTACCGGAGCAGGAAATCACATAGGAAGAACTGTGGAGGAAAGACCAGTTTAGAATTAGTAATCATTCTGTGTGAGATCAGTGTATAACACACTCCCATCTCCTGCAAATTTAGGGACTTAATGGGGACTACGCAAAGACCCAAATTGTAAGCTGTATGGAAAATGAGGGATTATGGCACATATTCTACCATGATGCCAATTAGCTCTAACTCAGCTAGGGGAAATATAGATGGTGACATGTCATTTTGATATCAGAAAATACAAATGATTTTTTGATATCAAGAATTCGATTTTTTTATATCATAAAATCAACTTTAATTCTTGATACCAAAAAATCTATTTTGTGATATCAGAAAATCCTTTTTTGCTATTAAGAATTTGAATTTGTGATATCAAAAAATGATTTTCTGGTGTCACAAAATAGATTTTTTGATATCAAGAATTTATTTTTTGATATCAATAATTCGAATTATTGATATAAAATATTTATTTTTTGATATCAGAAAATACCTCAAAAATATTAAAACGGCGCCTCATAGAAACACAATTAAAAATGAAGAAATATTGCCAAAACTATGAATCACATTACAATAATATTAAAACCAATAACGATAAAATAGTCTGGAATGCTCCCGATGATGTCATGCGACAATCGAAAGACCTTACGGTATATGAAAATCATAGTTAATGATCTTGGACACTCATGGATAATGTTTTGAGACAATAACATATATCATATGTTAAAATATTATTTGATAATCATATATTTATTTCTTAGGGTATTGTAAGTTGTTTATCAATTTACTTATATAAAATACCATATTGCATCATATGATACTATACAATATTGTGTCATATGATATATTATATGATACAATATAATACTGTAAGATATAATGATACAATATGATAATGTAAGATATAATATGATATTGTTTCAAGATACTATATAATATCAAAATATATGGTATTGTATCGTTTTATACATTATTATATTTGATCACATAATACAATATCATAATATATGATACAATACATAGAGGATATCTATATTGTGTGATTTTATATTTGCTTTATCCAACGAGTTGAAATGGTGTATATATTCGCGAGGCTTGCCGAGCGAATATAACCATTTCAACGAGTTGGATAAAGCAAATATAAAATCACACAATTATAGATGTTCTATTTATCTCATACAATTTGATTTATATTATGAAGCTTTTGAGACAGCCCCTTATATGACCCGCATTGATTTTTTTTTCAAAGATTAAACGATGATGCAACGTTGTGTTATGCGGTTATTGTGACCTTGCGCAATACAATTGAGTACGTCATTTCGGAGATAAATATAACTGTTTTAATGTAAAGTTTCACTGAAATAAACCTTGAAATAATTTTTTATTTCTAAATAATTTTTTTAGAGCTTAATCACTTAATTAAATGGAAATACTGATCAGAAGACTTGAATAATCAAGTTTGTTGACATACACTAAGTTGTGAATGCTCGTTAGTTTGAATTGACTCGAACGAGGAAAAGTTGTTGATGTTTTATAAAACGAACACTAGCCTAATGATTCTAAGTTGAAAATATTTAATAAGGATGCTTACTGCTGGTGAAATAAAAGTCTTGGGCGATATTATTTCGGTAAGTTCTTGTATAGAAACACAACCAAAGCGTTTTATTTTCATAAAATTGCGTCGTCAGAATGAACTCCTTGATAGCTAGCGCAATTTGTAGTTTTATAAACTTCACAGTTATGTGTTTTCCTTCATATTTGTTATTTAAATCTTCGACAAAATCCATTTTAAATCAATTTTTGGAAGTAGATATAGCTATATGGAAAATACTAGCAAGTCTTCGAAAATAGGTCACTGAAGCGTTGATGCGAGGGGCTGTCTCAAAAATAGTTCGGACCGGAAGTATTTGATAAAGCATCACCCGTTTGATAAAGCAAAGGTTTATCACACGGGTAGTATACACCACATGTATGAGATAAAGTATCATATGATATAATATCGTATCACATAATACATCACAACATTGTAACATATGATATTATATTGTATGATGTATAGTATTCAAATTGTATGATTTTGTATCATGTAAGATACATAATATAATGTTCTATCATATGATACAATATAATTGGATATTATACAATATCGTATTATATGATACAAGTTTATATAGTACAATATCATATCATACAATTTCATGTCATACAATAATTTATCGTATAACACAATATTTTATTATACAATATTATAGTATGTATTATACAATATTTTATCATTTGATACAATATCATATATTATAATATGATATTATTACAATATCATTTGATACAATAATAGATAATACAATTTCATAGTAAACAATATTGAATCATAATATACAATACAGTTGTATTATATATAACCATATCATGATACATTATCTTATCATAATGCACAAAAAATTAATACACTATCATATTGTATAATATGATTTTTTACAATATAATATATGATATAATAATGTAAAATATAATACAATAGTGTATCATATCATGCAAAACTATATCATAGGAATCATGTTATATCATTTAACAACTATCACATCTATCAAGCAAATTTGAATGATGTAGGTTTTTTAGCATCCTTGATAATGGAGATCAGGTTCTGCATCTTAAGCTACCTCTGCAATTCATTTATATCATAGTTATATCAACTATGCAAGTTTGAAATAGTTCTATTATCTATTAAACATGTGACCTGTTCCAAATCTCCTCCAGCATCTGAAACCTATGGCTTTGATTCAGCATCCACACCTGTGGAGTGCATCAGAAACACAAGATGCATCATCTATTCAAATTTGATAAAGATCGAACAAATAATAACTAAGATTTGTCTATCAAAGGCCACCTGCTCCAAAAACTTAAACCAGCTCAAAAACCTTAACTTCATCCAGCATCCGAAACTTATGGCTCAGATTAACCATTCAAACCTCTCATGTGCATAAGTACCACACGACGCCTTATCCATGCAAGTTTAGTGAAGTAAGGACCAGTAATAATTAAGATATAATCATAAGAGGGCACCTGCTACAAAAACTTTAACCAGCTCTTAAAACCTTAACCTCCTCCAGCATACGAAACCTATGGCTCAGATTCAGCATTCAAGCCTGTCTGGTGTATCAGTATCATAAGACGCACCATCCATGCAAGTTTGGTGAAGTTAGGACCAGTAGTAACTTAGAAATGGCTACAAAGGGCACTTGCTCTAAAAACATTAACCTGCTCCAAAAAACCTCAACCTCCTCCAGCATCTGAAATGCATGGCCCAGATTCAGCATCCAAGTCTTTCAAATTCATAAGTAGGTCCAGATGCATTATCCATGCAAGTTTGATGAAGATAAGACAAGTAATAACTTAGATACAGGACCTGCAATAAAAACTTTAACCAGGTCCAGACGCCGATGCCGACGCCGGGGGTATATCATAAGCTTCCCCCGACTTCGTCTCGGTGAGCTAAAAAAATCTGACAAAATATGAAAGGTCATTAGTGTCCACTCTACAACCATTTGTTGAGAAAAAGGTCTAAACTTGCTTATGCAAGTTGTAACGTTATCTCAAAAGAGGGTACCCTATTCTTAAAACGGGTCTCAAAAACCATCAATTTACACGAGATATTTATGTCTGTGTCTATGGGAGAGCATTGAAATTATATTTTCATTGAAAAATGTATGTATATTTTTTATTTAAGACAATTCATTTTTGGGACCCTACCGTACTTTTAAAAAGATTTGAATTTATTTTTTGCTTATAGAACTGGAAAAAAAAACTTTGGAACTGGTATAGATATGTCTGTCACATTCAACAAAGATTGTTTTGAATGACATTTATTGTTTTTTGGTTAGGAAAATATAACGTCAATGTGCCTCCATAGACCCAGGAGTTCTAAGTATAGACTGAATTTTTCTTGTTCTATTAATAGATCCCATGCTGACTGATAAAAATAGGATACCCTATTTTGAGGCAAAGTTACTACAATAATGTGCAAGATTCAACCTTTTTCTCAAAAATTGGTTGTAGAGAAGACACCAATGAATCCCTTTCTTATTTTTTTTTTTTTAGATTTTTAAACCTAAGAATAAGTCTGCAGCTGCGCAGTTCTACAGCTGTTCAAGTTGATTAAAAATGCATTGTTCTGTTTTTATTTCCATACAAAACAATATGTAGAACCTCATATTTATTGCTTTTTCATCTCAGTTTTGGCCAGTTTTGGGCAGAAACAAGCGAGTTCGAGAAATTTTACATTTTTATTCTCAAATATACAAAATGGCTGCACATCCCCTTTAAGTGTATTGCTGCACTAAATAATATAATAAATGGATAAAATAATAGCACTTAAAACAAAAAACACAGTACCTAGATTTTGCATACAGGGAAATTTTGGCCCATGTTATTTTCCATCCCGCCGTCTGACAGAGGAGGAACTCAGTACAGGGCTATAATTGGTCTTGGTCATATTTTGATATAGACAATTTTAACTCTTCAAGACAAAGAGCTCCCCATAAAGATTTTAAAAGAAGATATTCAAATCTTACACCTTAAGTATTTTTTTTTCAATCTGTATTAATTATAGTTTATAGCTAAAAATCATATTTTAAAATTTTGATAAGGTACATAGGTACGTAGATCTCAGAATGCTGAGCATCCCACCTGCTAATAAAACTCTGTAAGTTACATAATTTTCTTAAACCACAACTGTATTATGGTGATTTTAAGTATTTTTGACAATATCTTTTAAATTGGCGAAAATAACCCTGTATACATTATGTAGATATTATGGTATTCACATTTGTTACAAAGATAATGTTGTACACAAAGAATATTCCTCAAAGAATCATCTCCCCTTATGTCAATGCAGAATATTAAATAGATACAAGATCGAGATCAATATATTCATACATTTCAGATTCAAAAAGTTAAAACAACTAAGAATAAAGTTTGGCAATGAACTCTCCTGGAATGATTTTATGTGAAGAACAAATACCGTACGTAATACCGCCAACAAATAGAACTAAAATACAAGCTGGTGTAAAATCAGAGGAGTATAAATACAGTAAAACTTACTTGCATTGAAATCCTATAGACATAGTTTTCAGTTTATTATTACAAGATTTGATATATTTTAGATTAGTTTATGATATCATTATTATCATTATTATTACTATTATTTTTTTTTTGGTTTGTTTTTTGTATTTTTTTTTTTTTGAAAGCAAAGTAACCATTTACCACTAATATTGAAAAATGTATGTACATATACTTGTATGTGAGTGAGTATGCATGTGTATAACATTTATAATAACTGGATTTATTAATGTAATCCAACATAAGTATGGATGGAACAAAAACAATTAATCATAAAAAAAAGATTTGATATATCGATTAAGGAAAGTTTGGATATACATTTATGTAAACAAAATTTCATTATATCCGACTTCATTGAAAGTGAATTTAACTTTATATTTTACGCATTTTTATTGTGCACAAGGAATAAGCCCTCAATTCAAATTGCAAACAATGACAATAATTTTTTTTAAAAGGGGAAAGGGGGATTTGCATATCCCATGCTACCTCGTTAAAATTCAATCCAACAATCCAACACATTATGAATGGTTAATAACAATAAGTAGTCAAATAGAGATAGGGCATATTACCCCCCCCCCCCCCCAAAAAAAAAAGGAATCAGAATTTCCTGCACATACATATGCACATCTACAGAAAATGTCCTAATTAACTACAATTAAGTTTTATAAAGTTCTGTTGAGGTGACTGACAGAAGACAAACTTCTGAGATCAGAGGGGGCATAACTCCCACCAAACTTATTAAATCAGAGGATTCTGCAAGTGTACAAAAAAGTGTGTCCTATTAAATAGCTCCACAGTTTCCTTACATTCTGCTCAGCAGTTTTTAAAAGATGAATTGTGTTGACAATGACAAACTGTTTCAGTAGGAAACACAACATTTCTATATTAAAATTCCTATACATGTATAATCCTATACATGTAGTATATGTACCCCTATTTTGTGATGGTTCCTAAATTACGAAGGAGATAGATTTTCATGTAACTACCGGTATGAAGTTACACTAGAGTCAGTGTATGGTACACAAGTTTCCTAAAAAAGAGAGTGTTTTTCTATTGTAGCTCTTCAGCCAAAAACACTGAAGTCAGCCTCCTTAATTAAGAGGAGTCTCATTTGACAAAAAAAATGATTAGCTCACTCCATATGGTGTACATAACATTGTATATTTACATCCACTAAGTATGATTCCCTCTATTTCTTATGGATTCACAGCTGTATATAAAATGACAAGACTGAAATCTACACGATCCAGTTCTTACCAGTTTTCGATCGGTCGAAACCTTCAGGATGCTATACAATATTGTGTCATATGATATATTATATGATACAATATAATACTGTAAGATATAATGATACAATATGATAATGTAAGATATAATATGATATTGTTTCAAGATACTATATAATATCAAAATATATGGTATTGTATCGTTTTATACATTATTATATTTGATCACATAATACAATATCATAATATATGATACAATACATAGAGGATATCTATATTGTGTGATTTTATATTTGCTTTATCCAACGAGTTGAAATGGTGTATATATTCGCGAGGCTTGCCGAGCGAATATAACCATTTCAACGAGTTGGATAAAGCAAATATAAAATCACACAATTATAGATGTTCTATTTATCTCATACAATTTGATTTATATTATGAAGCTTTTGAGACAGCCCCTTATATGACCCGCATTGATTTTTTTTTCAAAGATTAAACGATGATGCAACGTTGTGTTATGCGGTTATTGTGACCTTGCGCAATACAATTGAGTACGTCATTTCGGAGATAAATATAACTGTTTTAATGTAAAGTTTCACTGAAATAAACCTTGAAATAATTTTTTATTTCTAAATAATTTTTTTAGAGCTTAATCACTTAATTAAATGGAAATACTGATCAGAAGACTTGAATAATCAAGTTTGTTGACATACACTAAGTTGTGAATGCTCGTTAGTTTGAATTGACTCGAACGAGGAAAAGTTGTTGATGTTTTATAAAACGAACACTAGCCTAATGATTCTAAGTTGAAAATATTTAATAAGGATGCTTACTGCTGGTGAAATAAAAGTCTTGGGCGATATTATTTCGGTAAGTTCTTGTATAGAAACACAACCAAAGCGTTTTATTTTCATAAAATTGCGTCGTCAGAATGAACTCCTTGATAGCTAGCGCAATTTGTAGTTTTATAAACTTCACAGTTATGTGTTTTCCTTCATATTTGTTATTTAAATCTTCGACAAAATCCATTTTAAATCAATTTTTGGAAGTAGATATAGCTATATGGAAAATACTAGCAAGTCTTCGAAAATAGGTCACTGAAGCGTTGATGCGAGGGGCTGTCTCAAAAATAGTTCGGACCGGAAGTATTTGATAAAGCATCACCCGTTTGATAAAGCAAAGGTTTATCACACGGGTAGTATACACCACATGTATGAGATAAAGTATCATATGATATAATATCGTATCACATAATACATCACAACATTGTAACATATGATATTATATTGTATGATGTATAGTATTCAAATTGTATGATTTTGTATCATGTAAGATACATAATATAATGTTCTATCATATGATACAATATAATTGGATATTATACAATATCGTATTATATGATACAAGTTTATATAGTACAATATCATATCATACAATTTCATGTCATACAATAATTTATCGTATAACACAATATTTTATTATACAATATTATAGTATGTATTATACAATATTTTATCATTTGATACAATATCATATATTATAATATGATATTATTACAATATCATTTGATACAATAATAGATAATACAATTTCATAGTAAACAATATTGAATCATAATATACAATACAGTTGTATTATATATAACCATATCATGATACATTATCTTATCATAATGCACAAAAAATTAATACACTATCATATTGTATAATATGATTTTTTACAATATAATATATGATATAATAATGTAAAATATAATACAATAGTGTATCATATCATGCAAAACTATATCATAGGAATCATGTTATATCATTTAACAACTATCACATCTATCAAGCAAATTTGAATGATGTAGGTTTTTTAGCATCCTTGATAATGGAGATCAGGTTCTGCATCTTAAGCTACCTCTGCAATTCATTTATATCATAGTTATATCAACTATGCAAGTTTGAAATAGTTCTATTATCTATTAAACATGTGACCTGTTCCAAATCTCCTCCAGCATCTGAAACCTATGGCTTTGATTCAGCATCCACACCTGTGGAGTGCATCAGAAACACAAGATGCATCATCTATTCAAATTTGATAAAGATCGAACAAATAATAACTAAGATTTGTCTATCAAAGGCCACCTGCTCCAAAAACTTAAACCAGCTCAAAAACCTTAACTTCATCCAGCATCCGAAACTTATGGCTCAGATTAACCATTCAAACCTCTCATGTGCATAAGTACCACACGACGCCTTATCCATGCAAGTTTAGTGAAGTAAGGACCAGTAATAATTAAGATATAATCATAAGAGGGCACCTGCTACAAAAACTTTAACCAGCTCTTAAAACCTTAACCTCCTCCAGCATACGAAACCTATGGCTCAGATTCAGCATTCAAGCCTGTCTGGTGTATCAGTATCATAAGACGCACCATCCATGCAAGTTTGGTGAAGTTAGGACCAGTAGTAACTTAGAAATGGCTACAAAGGGCACTTGCTCTAAAAACATTAACCTGCTCCAAAAAACCTCAACCTCCTCCAGCATCTGAAATGCATGGCCCAGATTCAGCATCCAAGTCTTTCAAATTCATAAGTAGGTCCAGATGCATTATCCATGCAAGTTTGATGAAGATAAGACAAGTAATAACTTAGATACAGGACCTGCAATAAAAACTTTAACCAGGTCCAGACGCCGATGCCGACGCCGGGGGTATATCATAAGCTTCCCCCGACTTCGTCTCGGTGAGCTAAAAAAATCTGACAAAATATGAAAGGTCATTAGTGTCCACTCTACAACCATTTGTTGAGAAAAAGGTCTAAACTTGCTTATGCAAGTTGTAACGTTATCTCAAAAGAGGGTACCCTATTCTTAAAACGGGTCTCAAAAACCATCAATTTACACGAGATATTTATGTCTGTGTCTATGGGAGAGCATTGAAATTATATTTTCATTGAAAAATGTATGTATATTTTTTATTTAAGACAATTCATTTTTGGGACCCTACCGTACTTTTAAAAAGATTTGAATTTATTTTTTGCTTATAGAACTGGAAAAAAAAACTTTGGAACTGGTATAGATATGTCTGTCACATTCAACAAAGATTGTTTTGAATGACATTTATTGTTTTTTGGTTAGGAAAATATAACGTCAATGTGCCTCCATAGACCCAGGAGTTCTAAGTATAGACTGAATTTTTCTTGTTCTATTAATAGATCCCATGCTGACTGATAAAAATAGGATACCCTATTTTGAGGCAAAGTTACTACAATAATGTGCAAGATTCAACCTTTTTCTCAAAAATTGGTTGTAGAGAAGACACCAATGAATCCCTTTCTTATTTTTTTTTTTTTAGATTTTTAAACCTAAGAATAAGTCTGCAGCTGCGCAGTTCTACAGCTGTTCAAGTTGATTAAAAATGCATTGTTCTGTTTTTATTTCCATACAAAACAATATGTAGAACCTCATATTTATTGCTTTTTCATCTCAGTTTTGGCCAGTTTTGGGCAGAAACAAGCGAGTTCGAGAAATTTTACATTTTTATTCTCAAATATACAAAATGGCTGCACATCCCCTTTAAGTGTATTGCTGCACTAAATAATATAATAAATGGATAAAATAATAGCACTTAAAACAAAAAACACAGTACCTAGATTTTGCATACAGGGAAATTTTGGCCCTTGTTATTTTCCATCCCGCCGTCTGACAGAGGAGGAACTCAGTACAGGGCTATAATTGGTCTTGGTCATATTTTGATATAGACAATTTTAACTCTTCAAGACAAAGAGCTCCCCATAAAGATTTTAAAAGAAGATATTCAAATCTTACACCTTAAGTATTTTTTTTTCAATCTGTATTAATTATAGTTTATAGCTAAAAATCATATTTTAAAATTTTGATAAGGTACATAGGTACGTAGATCTCAGAATGCTGAGCATCCCACCTGCTAATAAAACTCTGTAAGTTACATAATTTTCTTAAACCACAACTGTATTATGGTGATTTTAAGTATTTTTGACAATATCTTTTAAATTGGCGAAAATAACCCTGTATACATTATGTAGATATTATGGTATTCACATTTGTTACAAAGATAATGTTGTACACAAAGAATATTCCTCAAAGAATCATCTCCCCTTATGTCAATGCAGAATATTAAATAGATACAAGATCGAGATCAATATATTCATACATTTCAGATTCAAAAAGTTAAAACAACTAAGAATAAAGTTTGGCAATGAACTCTCCTGGAATGATTTTATGTGAAGAACAAATACCGTACGTAATACCGCCAACAAATAGAACTAAAATACAAGCTGGTGTAAAATCAGAGGAGTATAAATACAGTAAAACTTACTTGCATTGAAATCCTATAGACATAGTTTTCAGTTTATTATTACAAGATTTGATATATTTTAGATTAGTTTATGATATCATTATTATCATTATTATTACTATTATTTTTTTTTTGGTTTGTTTTTTGTATTTTTTTTTTTTTGAAAGCAAAGTAACCATTTACCACTAATATTGAAAAATGTATGTACATATACTTGTATGTGAGTGAGTATGCATGTGTATAACATTTATAATAACTGGATTTATTAATGTAATCCAACATAAGTATGGATGGAACAAAAACAATTAATCATAAAAAAAAGATTTGATATATCGATTAAGGAAAGTTTGGATATACATTTATGTAAACAAAATTTCATTATATCCGACTTCATTGAAAGTGAATTTAACTTTATATTTTACGCATTTTTATTGTGCACAAGGAATAAGCCCTCAATTCAAATTGCAAACAATGACAATAATTTTTTTTAAAAGGGGAAAGGGGGATTTGCATATCCCATGCTACCTCGTTAAAATTCAATCCAACAATCCAACACATTATGAATGGTTAATAACAATAAGTAGTCAAATAGAGATAGGGCATATTACCCCCCCCCCCCCAAAAAAAAAAAAGGAATCAGAATTTCCTGCACATACATATGCACATCTACAGAAAATGTCCTAATTAACTACAATTAAGTTTTATAAAGTTCTGTTGAGGTGACTGACAGAAGACAAACTTCTGAGATCAGAGGGGGCATAACTCCCACCAAACTTATTAAATCAGAGGATTCTGCAAGTGTACAAAAAAGTGTGTCCTATTAAATAGCTCCACAGTTTCCTTACATTCTGCTCAGCAGTTTTTAAAAGATGAATTGTGTTGACAATGACAAACTGTTTCAGTAGGAAACACAACATTTCTATATTAAAATTCCTATACATGTATAATCCTATACATGTAGTATATGTACCCCTATTTTGTGATGGTTCCTAAATTACGAAGGAGATAGATTTTCATGTAACTACCGGTATGAAGTTACACTAGAGTCAGTGTATGGTACACAAGTTTCCTAAAAAAGAGAGTGTTTTTCTATTGTAGCTCTTCAGCCAAAAACACTGAAGTCAGCCTCCTTAATTAAGAGGAGTCTCATTTGACAAAAAAAATGATTAGCTCACTCCATATGGTGTACATAACATTGTATATTTACATCCACTAAGTATGATTCCCTCTATTTCTTATGGATTCACAGCTGTATATAAAATGACAAGACTGAAATCTACACGATCCAGTTCTTACCAGTTTTCGATCGGTCGAAACCTTCAGGAACGTAAGAAAAATGATGTACTGCTTGAAATAATCATGATGATGCCAGACTCAAATTCCCATTTAAGATGACTTGGCTATTTCTTTTATCTATACTTACCTTTTACGATCTATTCATTAATTTGTTAAAAGAAAGATGTACCGGGTCAATATAAACAATAAAATACTTTCTTTGGTGATTCATTCGGGTTATGAAGGTAGCGATCATTGCAGGAAAAAAATTACATATCCCACTAACGCAGGTTATGTATTTTTTTTCTGCAATGTCGCTACCTTCGTATCACTCATGAATTGCCAAAGAGTGCATTTTATTGTTTGAATAAACTGTTCACATCCAACACTGATTACTAACATGCTTGATTGCTTGCTTGGTGATTTGTCCAAGGGATAATTTTGTTTGGGGGAAGGGGGCTGCCTATTTTAGGTAACTTTAGTCTGTGAATTAAAGAAGCTTGAATTTTTCAGGGTATGTCCCATACCCCCTTTAGATCTGCACATGGTATTCACATCCAACACTGATTCCCAACATGCTTGATCGGTCGTTTGTCATTCAGGTGGCTGGACAGGTAACAAAGCTTGCTCTTATATTCATCAATGTTTACATAGCATACCTGAAAAACAAAGATTGAGAAAGATCACAATTGCTAAAAAGAATTTTAATATATTAGTTACTTGTTATAGTCCTCTTACAAGAGACATACAGTCATTTCCTACAAATACATGTATTTATCTGCGGGCTATTTCACCCGACATGTTACTCTGTTGTTCTGTACCTGTAAGTGTCTCATTCCTCCATTAAGTGTAAATGCATTTCTGCCATGAAGAACTCTCCTGTTGTTGAATGAAAGTAAATCACCTGGCACCATTTTGAATTCAAGCTGCAGAAATCCCAAATATAGTTTGGGTGAATAATGCACATTTTCACAATGTGCTTTTTGTTATTTATTATGCATCATTAGCAGAAAATTACTTCTACAAAAACAACAATTTTACATGATAGAGTTCTGATGCAATTAATATGGTAATATTAATGATATTCATAAATATTTATATTTATATGACACGTGCTTTCTAAATTTCAAGTAGGTGATGTAGAAAAATCATGGTATGAGCTGCATGGTCAGTCCATGTACTGTAAATGTCTATGTGCACTATTTGTTAGTTCACCTTTGCAGCTGAATTTTTTATTGCTTCCGCAAATATATGATATGCTTTGTAGTATGGTTCAACATCCTCCTAAAAAATATTAACATGAAAGAAGTAATTAGGACAATATAACAGTACTACATCTTGAATTTTTATTTAAAATAAACTGTACTATACAGGTTGAATAGCAAAAGATATTTGTAGTCCTATATATGCATTATGAAATATACAATATGATAACTCTTACTGGTCGAACTGACAAGGGGCCTTCAAATGCTGGTGCCCAACTTATGCTTGTGATCTGCAATAAGAAGACCATTAATTTAATCTACCATCAACATGTACACAATGCACAGTTTGATAGTTTTAAGTGTTGTTTAATTCATGATTAATGCTATGTATTATATTTGTTTGCTGATTTAATCTATAGTAAGCTACAAAAAATTATATCTTAAAATACAGATACCTCTTTCCTATGATTGAGGGAAATGATTGGCTTCTGATATACCATGTGAGCTGGATTCTCCCTATGTGAAAATAAAAAGGAAAGGGAAAGGTTTCTCTAGAGACAAATTGATGTACAGCATGAATAACACAATCACATCTTAAAAATCCTTCTTATGTGTCAGAATTAGTTTCTTTTTCAGATAAGTAATAATTATGAATAAAATAATAAATGAGCGATTTATTCTCTTATCTAACACGACCCATAACTCTGCAACTTAAACCATCAATCAACTTACATGTATTTCAAATTTAAATTACCTAATCAAACATGTTCCAAATATCTGATATCACCCCTAAACTAACCTTTGGTAGTGGATTTTCTGGAATGTGGTTGGTATTTGAGTGAGAACATGAAATTCCTGTGGATTAGATTTTCTGAACACTTCTGCTACATAAAAGAGATCTAAGAGAATGCTCTCCCCTCCTTCAACACACTCATCAAACCTATATCAAGTTATATTGTAGTTAAAAGCTATACTGTGAATAAAAACCATCATTATTGGTTCAAATAGAAGATCAATATCAAATATGAAAAAAAACAACTATTGCATGTTAATACATTGAACTAGAACGCAAAAGCTCATACTAAAGAGGGAAACTCCTGACTGAATGACATTAAAACTATTCACTTGTGTCATTTAGTTCCTTACTGCATATTTGTTTAACATATTACGCAAATATACGGTGGTTTCATCAATATTCATTGAATAACAATTTTCGTGGATTCATTGTCGAGTTGTTGCGACAAAATTTAATGTTCATCGAAGTGCAATTTTCAATAACACATCAATGTCCACGAATTCACTTATCCTTAAAACTGTGATTTTGATTAAATCTACAAAAGTTATATTCTTAATACAAGTAAACACTCTGTTTGACTCCTAGACTTACTTCATACAGTGCAAAAGCTGCAATCCAGGTGCAGATTCATAGTAAATGAGATCCATGTGAAAATCGAGGACCACTGAGGAGAAGGCCACGTTGATGGGACTGGGGGTACTGACCACATCAAAGTGCTGCACAGGCAAAGAAAGGAAAGACATTTTAATACAAATATCAGTTTGTTTCTAAATAAGAATATGATTCATTATATTTATTAATTATTCAACATTCATATAATATGCAATGTTGAGTACTTACAACCCCATATATTGTTTGTTGAACTGGTGCAATGAGCTCAGCTGCCTGCAAAAAGTTGACAGTTCAAATAACTTATTCTCTAATAAGGTTCATTTATATAAATCGAAATTCCTTTTTTTTCTATCTCTAAGTTCAAAATACATGAATCTCAAAGGTTATGCCCATTTTGCTAAAATTTGAAAGAACTCATTACCTTTAGAACCATTCCATCTTCCTGGGGCACGTTTTTCAGCACACAAAACCCAAACTCATTAAGATCTCTAAGCCACCTGTAATTATGATTATGTATCTATATTCTATATATGATAGAAAGTATTCAAATCTATTTATTGTTACAAAGAAATAATCAATTGTTCAGTTTTAAATAATACAATAATTTTCATGACAACTGGTATTTTTGTTCAAAGCAAGTTCATCTCTATATATGTACCTGTATTAATAAAGCACGGAAAACAAATTCCAGAATTACTTTAAATCATGAATGTGATTAATTCAGTGAAATGTTTTACCCCCACACTGGGAGCAAACTGAAAAGAAATCAAAATGCAACTATGATTGGCCAAAACCTATCCATCCATCCATCCATCCATTCATACATCTGTCTCTGTAATTTGATTAAAGTGTGATGATACAATTAGTATGTTAGGAAAATCTCTTACTGTAGAACTCCCTGTTTTCCTGAGGAAACTTGGGAAAATTCTAATGTAGGGTATTTCTTTGGTTGACAAAATATGGAGGAAGGCCTAAAGTCATTGGTAAGGTCTGAGTAGGTGTGTTCATACAGAAAGTCCTGAGGAATAACCCCATTATGTCCATCCGACCAATGAATGATCAGCTTACCATCATCTGATGATATCAGATAAAACACATGATAATTGTACCATGGTACATGTAAAACAGAGGACAAAAATCCCACTGATATTAAAAACATACATATACATATACTGTATCATCTATTAAAGGACTATATAAAAGGTAAAATTTCCCAATTTCACACTAGGATGAGCCTCATAAATTTACTTAATGAATATGTATACTTCGTAGCGATATACATTAAAGTTTGTTCCTAAATTTTATTTTTGTCTCAATGTTCTCAATTAAGATGTATGACACTAAAAATTAAACCTTTTCCCATCATTTTAAATTTTGCAAAAAATAGTTTGTTTTTCAAACATTGTTTTTCTCGTTTTCCATGCAATGTGAGTGAGGACTTCAACAAACAATATTTTCATTAAAGATGGTCTATTTATGCAATATTAATATCTAAATGAAAATTTTGCTTTTCAAAGCTTCACTCGAAGTTTACCACAGCAAAAATCTTCAAAGAGAGAAAGAACATCTTTAAATCATTTTGATTGGCTGACAAATACGTTGCCATATCTGACATCACGTAATGTGGGTAAGTGAAAATAAATGAGACAAATGGATAAAACATGTCTTTTAAGTCAACTCTACTACTAAATATGTCTGGTTGTATGTGAAAGGGTGTGGTTGTCGCTCGCTACCTCCCACATCAATAACCCCCCCCCCCCCCCCCCAAACATCCATGCCAACGAAAGAAATCAATGTCAGTTGATATCAGTTGTAGAATTTATTTGTTTATTAGGCGTTCTAAAATAGATAAATTTTGGTGCAGTTAATACTGAATTATAAAACTATCTATATACCTGAAACACCTTTTAAAATGGTGAATCATGGGACAAAATTCATTCTTATAGTATATAGTCCTTTAATGTCTTTAAAGTCTTGAATAGACTGTACCTGTGTGTGTGGCTTTCATCACAGTTGTGTTGAATTTGATGTTGCCAACATTGATTAACCTTTGACCCGAATGATCCTGCTTGCATTCAGAACAATGACAGTTGTTTCTCATCCAAATGCTGTGAAATCTAGTACAAAAATAATTCACTTTATTAAATTTACAAAACATTTGAATTCTCATCTTGCCAGTGGTGTAACATTTATCCAAAGAACTAAAAGGGATTTTCCCTCTCGATACTCCATCAAAGCTAACATGTTTTTGTACTCACACAACCTAGAGTCTTTTAGAACATTTGGCCTAAAAATTACTGAGTTTTTATTTCATTTTCATAACAAATCACAGTTTTAGAATATGGCAAATGATCCTATCATTACGTTTACGAAAATTTAATTTGTATTCAACAAATATTGATCGATGAAACCCAAGTACTCCGGAAATATTATCTGGCATATTTCTTCTTGAATTTTTAAAATTAATGCATTAAATTGTTAGATTTTTAACATGCATATGTGTGAATAATTTAAATTCATCCTGTAAAGTCTATATTAATCTAAATATTTCTAGAACACATATACATACATGGACTCTGAGCCATCTGTCCAAACAATTGTCACATTGCGGGCATTTTCACTAATTGTAACAACCTTCAATTTCCCATTCTAAAAGAATGAAAAATATTAATTTTGCAATTGCAACTAATCATTATATTAAATTAC
Source organism: Magallana nippona (assembly GCA_033439105.1). Taxonomy (NCBI): domain Eukaryota; kingdom Metazoa; phylum Mollusca; class Bivalvia; order Ostreida; family Ostreidae; genus Magallana; species Magallana nippona. The sequence continues at coordinate 18,124,507 of CM065923.1, forward strand.
CTCTGTCACAAAAAAGTTTGAAATCTTGTTTGTAGTGAACAATGGAATTAATTTTAATCTAGCGATGGCCTTGATCTCGAAAATTGACCTTTCAAAGAACTAAATAAAGTCAATATAGGTTGGATACATATTTTTCTACAATTAATATGATAAGATATAAAATAAAATAACATTTTATTGAACACAACTAATCACAAAACATCAAAATATTCAAATATTAAGTTATTGATCTAAGAAAACAGATTAATAGATCCACCGCATTTAAGATATTTCGAATAAAGCATTACAATATTTTCTGCTATGAAAGTCAAAAGCCATAGAAAAATGTAAATTTTTACCGTTACATGGGGAGTTGATTGCATACAATATCCTCTCCAATAATGAGGTCTTCCTGAAGAAATCAAACATCATTCATTTATTGGACTCAAGAAAATTTTAATCAATTTACCAAGAGAAATTATTATTATTTTAATGAAATCAAATTGACATATCATATTGAATTTACATTGTTGGAAACCCACTGCTCACATACGCTTTGGGCCAATTCATTGCATATTTATCTTTCTCATGTTAAATAATACACACCCTATTTTGGGTCCTTCACAATTACAGTAACAGTAATACGCACACATCAATCTTTAAACAACCATTGATGAATTGAGAAATTGAAAATAATTAATGACTACCGGTTCTAGTAATTTTGAAAACTAAGAAAGTTCAATATGCTTTATACAGGGAAATATTCAACTCCATTTTATTTTCGCCCCTTTTAGCCCTCGTTTTTAGAGTGCAAATTTAAGACAGGGTGAATTCCAATGGCTCAAATATCTCTCTTTAAACAAAACTGTGTCTGGGCGAATTCAAGACGGGGAGAAAGAGTTAAATTACATGGGGCGAAATACAGTAGTTACGGTAGCCTTACAGTCAGTGAGCACATGTAAGACTGGATGTAAGTTTCAAATAAGGTAGTCAATTGTCAAATTAGTAGGGTACTTACTTTGTAATATTAAGGTATTTAGGTTTACAACTTGTGTTGATTGTTCATTTTTAGAGAAATTGCACATGTTACATATGACTTTGTTCATTACACTAAAGACTTTCTTAAAAATTTCAGACCTCTGTTTTAAGTTTAAAAGGTTAAAGTTCATGATTTCAAACTTATCATTATGATGAAGATGTAAACAATTTTGTCAACATATGTACATTATATGAATTATTTGGGAGGTTAGAAATTAAAATATCGATAATAATATCACCATTTATCTTATTTATTTGTAAGAAAAAAATAAAACCTTTCCAAATCCTACGATTGCATGACGTTATAAAAAAGCTATCTAAATTCATATGTTATGGACTTCGTTTTTTGTGGAAATTGATAAAATGCCTGTGTCCTGTTACTTTTTCTGGGTAAAATACAAAATCCCACTACGACTGTCCCCAGTTAATTCTTAATATTAAACTTCAGCCACCCGCAGGTTTGATTTTCCTTTTTGCAACTAAAATACTTCAATCTGTTAAGAAATAAGAAATGTCTAGGACACAATGTGGATTATGTGTCAGATGCTCAATGGGATTGTCTTTATAAATGACAGGAAAAAATCATTAAGCAGCTAGTCAACATGTAGCTTGAATACTCACTGTATTGTATTAATGTTTTCTTTATTTTAATTTCCTCCTTTGTAGGTTTGGTATTTTGAAGATGACTTTAAACGTAGAATTAACTTTGGTCAGCGTAATGAATAACTGAAGTCAATTATTATGTCGTATTAATTGTCATATAAGTAAAGGGTAGCCTATGTTACGTCACAATGAAAATCTAAGTTATCTCCCTGTAGCCGCAAACCTTACCTTAAAACATCCTATATCTAAATATCAAAAACAAAACTCTTTCTCTCTCTCTCTTTCTTCCTCCCTTCTTCCCTCTCTCTCCTCTCTCTCTCTCTCTCTCTCCTTCCCTATCTCTTCTCTCTCTCTCCATCCTTCTCTCAATCTCAATCTCTCTCTCTCTCTCTCTCTCTCTCTCTCTCTCTCTCTCTCTCTCTCTCTCTCTCTCTCTCATATAACTTATCACTTATCGTCTCACAATAATGACAATAGAACAAATAAAATCACTATCTGTTATTGACTTTTTCTTTACAAAATAGAGGAAAGAATACCATTGGTAATTTTCATTTTTTTCTGCCTCTGTACAGATTCTATCACAGACTTCCATCTTCTTGATGCTTGATGTAGTGGCTTATGTCTTGTCAGAGTTACTGCCCTTTGACTACATGGCCACAGTCTTCTAATGGAATGTCTTACACTCATTCTGTTGACAGATAGTTGAAGATAAATATGAGTTACCAAGCAATGTACTATTCAGCTATCATAAATTATAAATGTAATAAATTTTCTTATTTAAAAAACTGTGCATCATTTAGCATGCATCTAATATACAGTACAGTACATTTGTACTTCACAGTATTATCATACCTCTATTTACCCGATGCCAATTTATCTTATAAGATTACCAGGCACATATAAAGTTTAATCAATGTGATATGAAAATGAAATAATCAATTTGTTGAACAAAGCTAATTTAATTAAGTCTTCCAATTTCACAATATAAACTAGATTTATTCACATTTAATTAAAGTGACACGGTGACTCAAAAAAGATGTTTCACTTCTTGATTTTGACAACAGATATACGAAGATATATATACGAAATATAGTCATACGGGAGGTTTCACGCATTATACGACATCACCAATCAGTTTACAAGACGTTAAAACTCATCCGGAATTACGCATGTAAACAAACCAAGTTTTTGAGTGTCACGTGATTGTGATTGCTGTCTAAAAATAGTTACAATGGAATTGACGCACTGAGATATGGGTTGAAATGTGAACTTATTCGATGTCTGTAGTAAGAAATATGCATCTTATATGCAATATGCATCTTAATAAATAAATATACAAATAATATTAGTTCTTGAAAAAATCAGGTTTCACCGAGAGGCTGCTTGCTCATATTTGTCACGCTATAGTTTTTATATTTTTCCTGCGCTTGCGTGGCTATGAACCGGAAGAGAAACTCAATATTTATGTGGTAGCCAAATATTCAGTTCTATATTTCTCTTTTTCATTGGATTTATTTACTTTTGGACATCGTAATTTTTCAAAAATTCATCTTTTCATATACATATAATATATAAAATATTTTGAATTTGTGTAAAAATTCAATATTTGCTAAATCATGGGTTTGTGCGTCACCATGTCTCTTTAACACACAATTTGAGCACAATATACATATTACATGAAAATTAAAGAAGACATGATTGATTCTGGAAACAGCAAGGCAAAAGGGTGGGATTGAGAAATTATTTAAGGAATGAGGAATCATTCTTTGAGCATTCTGAGGTGATAAATTTGGTCGGGGCGTGGTCAAATCCGAAGGGCTTTATGACAGATTAGACCACACTCCGGCCAAAATTATCACTTCATAATATTTAAAGAATGATTCCTTATTACTTATATTTATATTTTTAATTAAATGTTTAGTTTATCATATCTGGCTCCACCGTCACCAACATTTTAATATCACTCAGCTTTTTCCTCAACTCAAATCTTAAAGGAACATTCATAAATTTGAGGTCAATAATGAGGAAAGTTGGTAATGGCAGGGCCTGATTTTGTTAGAATTTCTTTTAAAAATTACATCAAGTTTTGTTAAAACAAATTTTCAATATACCTTAAATTATACTTTAAAACGATTTTACTTCAAGAATGTATAATAATTGATATTAAATATGGTCTGAAATACATGTATCATCTCTGATTTATAGTATACTCGGCATTATTTTACACCCTGTCATACATTGCTTACTTACTCTGTACGTGCTATTTCCAATGTAAAAAGGTGGTATGTGAACACCTCATAGCCTTATTAGCATAGCCGGGTTCTGATTATGCTAATCGAAAAAAAAATGAACAAAAACAAGTCAAGGTCAGTTCAGATCAATTTATTTCGCTCAAAAACCATACAATGGTACACGAGGTACAAAAAATAACATAGTTACATATATACAATATAGTTGTGAAGGTAAAAAAAGTAAATGGGGTGAACAAACAATTTGATTTATTTTTGTAATAAACAAACACAATTTTCATAATGTCGTATAATTATTTGAAGATATGATTTCATAAAAATTTTTAATATTAGGAGATGAACAGTAATCTGTAGTTAAAAACTGACTTCGTAAGTTAACTAATGCCTTACATTCTAAAATAACATGAAATTCATCGCTAATTTTGTTACAATTACACAAATTACAATAACGTTCACTTCTTGATTTATAGTTCTAAATTGGTAACAAGAATAAGTAGCGTTCACTTCAAAATTTGTGTTTTATAAATTCTATATATACCCCCTTAGTCGATTCCTGAATATCGTTATGCCATTTTTGTAAAAATTGTTCTCTTAACCTTTTGTTAATAGTTGTATTAATCAAATTGGTGTTATAATGGTATGATTCATGATCACACCATACATTTGAAAATCTGCATTTGTCTAAAATATTTTTTATAGAGTATAGCCATGGATTTAATATTTGTTCTTTATTAAAAAGTATACGTACATACGTATATGTAATTTTACTTAACTTATTATCACTGTTATTGATAATGTTGGCCCAAAATGAAACCATTCTAGTAAAAATTAAATTGCTATATACACAGGAAATCGTCCAGTTTCACCTTATACCATGTAACTAGATGTACAGCTTTTCAAATTTAGTATATGTTTCGAATATTTTAAATGGACACGTTCAATAATGTTAATATTTTAATAACTCCAGACTTCACAAGCATACAATAAAACTAGTACAACAACCTTATCAAATAAATCTAATTGACAATCAATAAGTAAATTAAAAGTTCTTATTTTCCTTAACTTCGTACATGGATTACTGTGCTTGCTCACATAGTTTTCTTTTTTGCTTTACAAAATGAACCTCTTCTTGAGAAAATTACATCAAGATAATAAAATTCCTTAAATATTTCAACAGGTAAACCATTACAAGTAAAGACATACATGTATTTGGGTTGACGACCTTTAGAAAATACAACAGTTTTGGTTTTACTAATATTCACAGTGAGTCTCACTTATCACAATATTTATAAAATTCGTTTAGGGCAAACTGTAAATCATTTGTGGACTCAGCTAAAATAACAGTGTCATCTGCATAAAACAGGATAAACATTTTCAAATACAAAAAAAATTCCATCAGTAATTGTAGACAGACCAGTTATGTTTTTATCTAACAAATAATCTAGATCATTAATATACAAGGAAAACAAGAATGGGGATAAATTTTCTCCTTGCCGTACACCGACATTACAAGTAAAGAGATCAGATGAAAAACCATTAATACATACTTTTGATTTTATACCTTTATACATATTTTTTATGTATGTAAACCATTTACCATTTATTCCACTTTTAAGAAGTTTATGCCAGAGCCCATCCCTCCATACTGTATCAAAAGCTTGTTTGAAATCTTCAAATGCACAGAATAATTTCTTTTCACTGTTGATAAGTGTACGGGTTAAAAACTGCAGAACTTACATATTGTCAAGTGTGGAAAACCCTTTCCTAAATCACGCCTGACTTTCTCTAATAAGTGAAATATCATCTGCAAATTGTTCAATGCCTGTACCTAAAATATAAGTAAATACTTACCCTAAGCAACTTAAAAAAGTGATTGGTCTATAATTTTCTGGGTTAGACGGATCACCCTTGTTCTTATATATTGGTCTAATAATGCCTATGAATCATTCCTCTGGGACAATACCAGTATCAAAAATAATATAAAACAAGTTCATACAGTGGTAAAAAAGTAGACTTTGTAGTTTTAATATGCTCGTTCATGATATTATCATAGCCAGGGGCCTTGTTGTTTTTAAAACTATTGATTGAATTGACAATTTCTTCTCTAGTGATAGGGCTATAAAGTAATTCATTCACAGTATCAGATTGATCAATAATATTATCAAATGTTTCAGAATTTTCCTTTTCATTTACATTCAATACCCTAAAAATATCATACAATATATCAATATCTGCAGAACATTTACTTGGTATATTATTAAGAATGTTACAATATTCTCTAGTATTCGATGTACGTAGATTTTTTAATTTTTTTGATAAGTCCTTCCTGTATTTCTTTAAAGATTCGTCCAAAACTGTTTTATAACGTTTACTTGTTTACTTTAAGGTAGCCTTATTTTCTGTAGATTTATTGCGGTTGTGTATACGCTTCGCTAAATGAAATTTCGTCCTCGCTGTCTTACATTTGGAGTTAAACCACGGTTTATCCTTGGAATTTACAGGAGCACTGTTTTTTCCCAAAACATTGTTCTGCCGTTGTAATGAATAGTTTACATAATTTTGTCATCACAGTTTTAATATTTTCTTCATTCACAGTGTTTGTTGTCCTTAAATGTATTAGTTCGTCATTTTATTAGAGTATGCCGTTTCCTTGACCTTGTCAAACAGTTTTCCTAAGCCACTTACGTTCTCTTCAAGTTCATTTTCAATTCTTTTGACATCAGAGCCAAGTTTGTCCGATTTGATCTAAGTTCATTCACTGATTATTTAATATTTTCAAGAGACCCTATTCTCCTTTCAATTTCACTTAATCTTGTTTCAAATGTATCACTTTTGGTTTCAAAACTTGACAATTTTGTGTTCATTTGAATAAGAAGTGCATGTATTGGTTATAGCGAAATTTCGCTCTCATCGTGTTGTCCGAAGAGAACAGAATGGCTTTGCTCTAGGAGTTTGGTGGTTTCGGTTACAGACATTTTGATCGTTAAATACAGGTAGAATCTATGGAGAACACAGTCCAATCATATTAGTGGTATTTATGAAAAGGCATGTAAAAGGTTGAATATATTAAGATTGCTCAAGCATACAATTGATAGAGAAACACTTGTTAAAATATAAATGGCTTTTATCAGACCTATACTGGAATATGGTGATGTTGTGTGGGGCAACTGTACCAAGGAAAACTGTGCATTACTTGAAAAGCAGCCAGAATAATAACAGGGCTGAGAGTTAACTCGTTTAAAAGTGTCTTATATAGGAAACTTGGTTGGGAAACCCTACAATCTCGAAGGGATAAACATAAACTTATTCTATTCCACAAAATAAATCATGGTTTAGCACCACAATACTTGTTAGATTTAATCCAACCATACTTTCCAACTGAACATGTATATAATCTTAGGTCTAACGGCCATTTTTACTGTCTACCACTATGTCGGACTACTTCTTACTACAATAGCTTTATTCCGTCTACAATTAAATTATGGAATAATTTTGATGCAGAAATTAAAATTTCATCAACTTTTTCTAATTTGAAATCAAAAATCAAAAAAAAAAAAAAAAAGATTTAGCCAATGTTTACAGAAACAGTACAGCGCCGTCTAGTCTAGCGATTGAGTTAAATTGGAGCAGCTAAAATACGTATTTTAAATCTAAAAGGTTAAGAAGAAATGGCCGTGTGAAAAAAGAAAAAATAAGAATTATTAAGAAAACCCATATATAAGTAATTACATATTGTATTTTATTTATTAATCACGTAAAAATTGTAATAATGAATGTAGTTATATTTGATATATAAACCCAACGAACTACACCGCCAATTAGTAGATTCCCTGCGATCGCCTGTTATCGCAGCCAATCAGATTTTATTAAAAGAGTTTTGATTCTGTTGGCTAAATCTGCCAAGGGTTGTAGAGGAGCAGAGTGGATCGTAAACCTTTGGCTAGCGAAGATGGAAAACTCCATACTTATGTTTGGCTGTGGGTATGAATGAGGTGGTGGGTTTGTAAATGTAGATATGATTGTGTACATGTATATGTTAAACAACAAATTATCTTACAATTTATATATGATAAAAGTCAAGATTATTATTTATATCCAATTATCCCTTGTCTTGTCTGCAAAAAAAAAAAATCAATAATATATCACTCTGTAAATTGGTAATCATACTATATTACCTAGATTATTTTATAGCACCACTACTTGACTTTGTATTTTGGAGAGGGTTTACATAGGCTTTGCCTGTTACCCAATCTATTTGATTTTTCGATAAAATATGCTTAAATTACAAATTAAATTATGCTAATCGATTTACCGAAAGGACCCAAAAGGAACCCAAAAGAACCCAAAAGGAACTCAAAAGGACCCAAAAGGATTTATTCAGAGCAATTTTTTTTTAAAGATTTTATATTTATTTGAATAAAAATGTAGCAATTGTCAACGTTTTCAGTGCTTATATTTCCACTGATTTTTAAAATGCATCACAATTATTCTTAATAAAGTAATTAACTAATCAGTAACTATATGTTCATCCAATTAAACGATCGTGCACAATGGAGTTGATTAAAATATCCAATAGTATTTCAATAATTACAAAGTGAGAACTTAATTATGAGACGTTGGTATTATAGTTCTCATTTAAATTATTTTTTTCTAATCGAACAAGTTTCGGGGTGGACTTTGAATCTTTTTGCCGGTAAGTTCAAACTTGAATTTCTATTCTTCTTATATAATTTATTTTTTACAATATTTTTCATTACAAACTAGATTCTGTAATTAAATTAAAATCAAGAAATTAGCCATTGGTTTACATTACTATAGTAATTGATGTTACCAAATAAATTTTATTTTAATCATATTGTTAATATTCTCCTAAAATCTTAACTGAAGTAATCTATAAAGAATAACATAAGATTTAAAATTGATTTTATCGCAATAGATTAGTGTTATGGTTTTTTTTTATTTGTTTGTTTCTTATTTTAATTTTGTTTCTTCGTTATTTTCAGATTTTCATCACGATTCGTCGTCAGACAATCAAAAAGAAAAACGAGTGGCTGTTTACATTCCTGCTTGTTTTTGTGCCGTTCGTGAATGGTTCCATAGTGACTGTGAAACGTGACGAAAGAAACTCCCAAAATTTTATTTAAAAAAATTCCGAGGAATATATCTTTTCTCTCTGCCGATGTGAGGATGGACATTTTGATTACAATGATTAGGGATCAAGCGACTAAGAAAGGTAGGATACTTAATTAAGGCGTAGTTAACATTCATATTTTTTATTTCCTTATTTATATTTTTTTAACAGAACAACATGTTTAGATCATCTCTAAATCATGATAATCTTCATCTCAATTCGAACATAAATACATAGAAGTCAGCCTATTTAACTTCATAACTGTATACATAAGAATTAAATAGCTCATCAAATATTGAACAGTTTACCAAATCATCGACTCCACATAGCCCATTAGAATTAATTATGATATACTGAGATAATTGTATGGATACTACCGCTTACGTGCCATTAATTCTTAAAACAACACTTAACTATTAGTGATAAGGCTTTTCCCAATTCACAGCCATAACACCGCTTTCTAACTAAAATGTACATGAATTATTCAAGTTCATCATATTACTTAAAACATAAATTATGCTACCTGAGGTACAGAAAAGAAATATATTTATATATACAAAAGAATAAGGGGATACAATACCGATTAAAGACTTGTTGGTTTTAATGATTGCATAATGCTTTATATCCAAAAATAGATTACCATATATATATATGAATTGTTAAATAGCTTTATATTTAGTCCTTATTGATAATGAAACAGATTAGTAATATTCATCGCTATTTAATATTTGCTTCACATAAGTTTCATTTATGATCTCCTATTAATAAATTATATTTATAATGGGGGCTATTGTTCTTGAGAATAATGAATCTAATGTTATGCTAATTAATGGATCGAAGATCAAAGGTATCAATAATCAATTACTAATCAGTGGATCGAAGATCAAAGGTATCAATTATCAATGGATCAAAGATCAAAGGTATGAATAATCAATGAATCGAAGATCAAAAGAACCTATACTCAATAAATCAAAGATCAAAGGAATCACTAATCATTGGAGCGAGGATCATGGGTCATATTTCAACCTTGACCCACTTAATGGGGATGATTCTATTGTTATGCTAATCAATGGATCGAAGATCAAAGGTATCAATGGATCAAAGATCAAAGCATTCCAGAGTCAATCAAGCGATGACTATTGAAATCAATAGTATGAAGCCCAATAAAAACTTTATTGTTCATACCCCCTCAAAAATTCCAATATCAAATGGGGTATTATTTGGTAAAGGTCTATAGTTACCAATGATGAATGCATCGACGATCATAGAAATCAACAGTGAGTCATTACACGGGTGTTGTACGATGTAGATCTATTATTCTTATCATTAGCTAGGTTAACTATCCCACCTGGATTTACCTCTATTCATCAGTCAGTCAAATGATATTTTATGAAATAATTTGATTAAAGATACACATGACTGCAGGAGATGTGATGATCTTTAGGAAAGATTTCCCTTCAAAGTTTGTTTGATAAACTTTACACGCCAGTAATCGCCACCATAACAACTGCATTTGCATTTTCTTAAGGAGTATTTAAATACAAACCCTGTAAACATTATTGAATCCATTTTATGTATTTGGTTATCATTTCGTCACGGAGATTTATTCTATATTGTCGTAAGTTTTTTACTGAACTATTCTAGGAGAAGTGACGATATCATTGACAATACGTTTCACTGCGCCTTAAAAAAAAGAATTTCACACAGCCGTGATTTTCATCCTTAAAACATGTTTTGGTTAAATGGAAACGAAAACAAAAAACAAGTGTGACTTTTTTCAAGATGTTGTCATGTCTAAGTAAGAAGTTAAAAGTTTCAGAATGGACTCTTTTGGTTTCTAAAAAAAATAAGAAAAAATTAACCAATACTGTAGTGAAAGTATGAAATAATATAAGAGTCAAATTGATTTATTTTATGTAATGTGAAAAAGTCAAATACATACAGTGGGGAAAAAAATCAATTTTGCAAGAAATAATGTAGGTCAAAGAGTAAACCATATAATTAAGCGTGAACGCTAACACGGTGTCATTGTTTAAAATTACCTACTTCAGTGTCTGCAAGTAGGTATGCTACGCAGGACCGTCAAATTTATCTTTCTTCAAAATAGATTACACACAACGTTTACTGTTTATCACGTTAGGCCTGATCAGGCGTGATTTACCCCCCCCCCCTTTTATTTGCGCCACTCTTGGAATTGCGGGACAGGTCCCAAAGGCGTCTTGTTCCTTGGAGTGCGTCTGGTCTCGATAGCGCGCCCCACCTTCCTCCACCACCCCCCCCCCCCCCCCACTTGTGAGCATCGGAAATCCTCCTCCTTCTGAAAGGGCTTACAGAAGTCACCTACAGGCATTTAAGGCAGGCCCTAAGTCCCAACCCCAGGATGATCATCAAGATCAAGGTGAGGGCTGTGACCCCCATGTAAATGGCTTCCGAAACTGAAACCATAGAAATTAAATGATTCATATAAAAGGGAAAAAGTTTTTTGAGAAAATAAAGTATCCACAGAAAATATGGTCACTTTTGTATATTAGAATTACATTTTCTATTCCAACCATATTATCTTTTATTGATATAAACAACAAATAAATATTCATCATCATATTGAAATTTTGATAATGATTATTGAGATTATTCATACCCCTTCATGTTCCGATTGTTTATATCAAGTAAACAACATACCTTGACTAACATGCACATGAACCAAGGCAACATGCTACATCATCCCACGTAGTATTTATATGCATAAAAAATAATACACAGAATATAAAAATCATGCCAATTCTTCAAAGAAATTTGATGTTGAATCTGCTTGTTTTTGTGAAGGTGTAAAAAGGAAATAATCACGATAATTGTGAAACCTTTTATTTCATGCACTTAACGCAGATTTAGAAGAAAAAATCCCCAAATACATGAGACATAAATTTCTTTTATGGAATTAGTCGCCGAATACATCTCCATGCAGTCGTCATCATACATATGCATTATATTTTATGTAGCTTTCTTTCTATTTTACTTAACTTTATAAAACCATGGGAATTATAATTTGTCAGATGGTGTACTTTTTTCACGGATTGCGTCAATGCCTCTTTCCTGCTGGGTTTATTTTGATGGGCCTGGGTGGTGCTTTCTGTGACGTCTCTGTCGATGTTGTCTGTTCAGTGTACCTATCAGTGTTTATGGTCCGAGTAGGCAGTGAACTGCTGTCCTCGGTGCTTGTATCATATAATGTGCCGATGTCTGTTGTCACAGCTTGTGAGGTACTGATGTTAATTGTAGGTATCTAATTAAAGTCGGTAGGTTGGGTCAGAATGACACTGTGAGGTACTAGTATGTGTGCAGTTTGGTCGAAATATCGTGTTTACGGTAGGTTGATCTGAGGGGATATTATGTGGTCGAAAGGAAGATTGAGCAAAGGAAGTATCTGCGAAAAATAAAATTCAATCTCTATGTGTATCTTCACCTGCTAACATTCAACAGCAACAACAATAAAAAAAAACCCAACAAGAACAACTAACTAATGGACATTTTTATCGTTATTATAAATTATGATCTATGCCTTATAAATTATTAGATTTCGAGAATGCTTCTGGAGAGGTATTTTTCGGTACTGGTTGAAAGGGGAGGGGTAATGTATAACATAGTTTAGACTTGCATATTATTTAAGGTGGCTCACTACACCTCGAATTATTTTTATTAAATCAGCAGCAAGATTCTTGATTATGATAGAAAGCATGCTGAATAAAATATATTAACATTAAAAAGGTATATAACTCTAAGAGGCGAAAAAAATTGTAATTTTGGATAAAAAATTATCTTTTCAAAAATGGAGTTTAATCAAGCAAACGTCCCAGGAGGATTCGAACTCATGATCTGCGGTTCATTTAACGACTGAGCTAAGCCAGTTTACAACCAAGTAGATTGATACAAACAATTGAACAAAGCATTAAAATCGCCATCTTGTTGCGCATAAGTCTAGGTGAAGTGAGGTACCTTAATGTAGTTATTGTAATTCAACAAGATAATAGAGCAATGTATAAAATCGACAGGTATACAAAAAAGACACCATATATTGTCAATTACGAACGATCATGCAACATTCGGGATAAACACAAAACTAATACCGTATTTTAAAGAAAATTAAGAGCTCTTTATAAATTTCTTTTATTCTGATGGTTTGCATTGTCAAATCATATAGTATATTGATGGGCTGACGAAGTCTAAGAGCACTGTTTTATTCGAACAAATATAATATATAACAAATATATATATAATATAACAAATTTAATATACCTGTTAAAGTTATTTTTCAAGCTGATTTTTCTTTCTACTAGTTCGTTTTGAACACAAAATACAGTTCCTAGCGTTTGTAACATTCATTTTTGGTCTAAACCCGAAGTAGTTCCTCAATATTCAAATTGTAAACAAAAACATGACCTCGGCTTTGTTTACATAACAAAGAATTGTGAGCTCTGTATCTCGCTTATAACTCGACGACCGACACTCAAATTTTGGTTGACTATTAGAAATACCTTACTAAAGCATCCGGTAGCCACGGAGTCCTTTAATGAACCACGTTTAAATACAAACACCATATTTATTTTCATTTATTTTTTTTTTCAATCTTGCACACATTGGGTATATACAAAACATATTATCACTGCATTACATGACATATACCAGACAAAAATAATGTACATCATTACAAAACATCAAAGTCTTACAAAGACCGTACGCTAAGGTGTGAATGCCATCATCCAGAATATGCCTTTTGTTGTCAAACTTGCTCAGACTTGTTTTGTTTAAAACTGTGCATATTTGATGGTTAAAGAATCTAAAAGTAACCATCGAGTCCATCTGAAACTCTCTATTGAAAAGACAACTTTTATAGTCCTTATGCTCGATTCCAGGACTTCCTTATTCACCACGTTTTCTCTCGCCTTTTCTTTCCTACAGATGAATATTCATAGCTCGTTGACTGATATTATCTTTGTTAAACCTATCCAAAAGACAAACAGCTTTCTATGATTTCTAAAAGGCGATTACCAAGTAAACTGTTGAATTGTCGCAGTGCAATAAATTGAAGCATGTATCATTAATACCAAGGTTTCCTTCCAGTAGAAGTTTAATGAGGAAGAACAAAAGTAAACCGCTATACTTGTGTGTTTAAAGGGGCATAGTCACGATTTTGTCAAACATTATTTTTCCGTTTTTAATGTTTACAATGCTTCAGGAAGGTATTTCTAATAGTCAACCAAAATTTGAGTGTCGGCCGTCGAGTTATAAGCGAGATACAGAGTTCACAATTCTTTGTTATGTAAACAAAGCTGAGGTCATGTTTTTGTTTACGATTTGAATATTGGAAAACATTTCGGGTTTAGACCAAAAATAAATGTTACAAACGCTAAAAACTGTTTTTTGTGTTCACAACGAACTAGTAGATAGAAAACTCAGCTTGAAAAATAACCTTTACAGGTATATTGAACCAATGTAAACAAAAGCATGGCACGAGTCTTGTTTACAAAACAAAGAGTTGTGAGCTCTGTATCTTGCTTATAACTCTGAAATTGACACTCAAATTTTGATTGATCATCGGAAATCTTTACTAAATCACTGTAAACAATGAAATTTCGACCAAAATCGTATCCATGCCCTTTAAGTGCGCAAGCTCAGTAAGCATTTGCTGAATTGGTGCTTATTAACCTTGTTATATACATAAATGTGTTTATATCTAATAACATAGCATATTTATGCAGTCAGCTCCAAATATATTTTTAATGTTGGTGGAAGAATATCAGTACGTATTTCAAGTTTATTTACTAAAATTGAAGCTGATTGAGCTAGAATAACACCAGAAAGGAGTAAAGAAGAATAAGTCATACAAGTGACACTGCTTCACCGACTAGAACCCATTAAAAGACGCGTAAAAGACAACTCTTTGGCTATGAATTATTGGACTGCAAAACCGGGAAACAGAATGATCCAATTAAAAGACTCTGAATTACGTTTTGAAATTTATTTCCAGGTTTTAAACTATCTTGTTTTCTTATCTTTAAGCTCCGGTTTAACAAAATATATAATCAAACGAAATAGATAAAAGCATATAAGGGAATTCATGTCGACAACATTCAAACGTACGTAGACTAATTATACGCAACAAGATGGCAATTTTAATGTTTTGTTCGATTGTTTGTATCAATCTACTTGGTTGTAGACTGGCATAGCTCAGTCGTTAAATGAACCGCAGATCATGAGTTCGAATTCTCCTGGGACGTTTGCTCATATTGATTGAACTCCATTTTTGAAAAGATAATTTTTTATCCAAAATTACATTTTTTTTCGCCTCTTAGAGTTATATACATCTTATTCAGCATGCTTTCTATCATAATCAAGAATCTTGCTGCTGATTTGATAAAAATAATTCAAGGTGTAGTGAGTCACCTTAAATAATATGCAAGTGTAAACTATGTTATACATTAAACCCCACCCCCCACCCCACCCCCTTTTAACCAGTACCCAAAAACACCTCTCCAGAAGCATTCTCGAAATATAATAATTTATAAGACATAGAACATAATTTATAATAACGATGAAAATGCCCATTAATTAATTGTTCTTCTCGTTGGGTTTTTTTTTTTATTGTTTTTGCTGTTGAATGTTAGCAGGTGAAAATACACCTAGAGATTGAATTTTATTTTTCGAAGATACTTCCTCTGCTCAATCTTCCGTTCGACTATATAACATCCTCTCAGATCAACCTACCGTAAAGCATGATATTTCGAGCAACTCGCACACATACCCTCACAGTGTCATTGCGACCCCACCTACCAACTTTAATTGGACACCTACAATTAACATCAATACCTCACAAGCTGTGACAACAGACATCGGCACATTATATGATACATGCACCGAGGACTGCAGTTCACTGCCTACTCGGACCACGGATCACCGG
This sequence comes from Magallana nippona, assembly GCA_033439105.1. Lineage (NCBI taxonomy): Eukaryota > Metazoa > Mollusca > Bivalvia > Ostreida > Ostreidae > Magallana > Magallana nippona. Next base: position 18,140,459 of record CM065923.1, read on the forward strand.
CCGCCCAGTAAATTTGACACTAGTACACTAATACACAATCTATTAACATTTAAACAATAATAACTTGCATCATCAATACATTACATTACACCAACTTAAACACTGGTAGGTACACTGAACAGACAACATCGACAGAGACGTCCAAAAGCACCACCCAAATTTAAGTAAAATAGAAAGAAAGCTAGATAAAATATAATGCATATGTCTGATGACGACAGCATTGAGATGTATTCGGCGACTAATGACATAAAAGAAATTTATATCTAATGTATTTGGGTTTTTTCTTTTGTAAATCTGCGTTAAATGCATGAAATAAATGGTTTCACGATTATCGTGATTATTTCCTTTTTACACTTTTCACAAAAAAGGCTGATTCAACATCAAATCTCGCTGAAGAATTGGCATGATTTTTATATTTTTTATTATTTCTTTCAGAAGGAGGAGGATTCCCGATGCTCTCAAGTGGGGGATTGGAGGAAGATGGAGCGCGCTATCGAGACCAGACGCTCTCCCAGGAACAACGACGCCCTTGGGACTAGTCCTGCAATTCCAAGAGTGGTGCAAATAAGAGGGGGTGTTAAATCACGCCTGATCAGGCCTAACGTGATAAACAGTAAACGTTGTGTGTAATCTATTTTAAAGAAAGAGAAATTTGACGGTCCTGCGTAGCATACCCACTTGCAGACACTGAAGAAAGTAATTTTAAACATTGACAACGTATAAGCATTCACGCTTAATTATCTGATTTACTATTTGACCTACATTATTTCTTGTAAAATTGATTTTTTTTTCCACTGTATGTATTTGACTTTTTCACATTACATAAAATAAATTAATTTGACTCATATTATTTCATACTTTCACTACAGTATTGGTTAAAATTTTATTTTATTTTTTAAGAAACGAATTGGACGAGAGTCCAAGAGTACATTCTGAAACTTTTAACTTCATACTTAGACATGACAACAACATTTTGAAAAGTCACACTTGTTTTTGTTTTCGTTTCCATTTAACCAAGACATGTTTTAAGGAAGAAAATCACGTCTGTGTGAAGGGCCAGCGAAACGTGTTGTCAATGATATCGTCACTTCTCCTAGACAAGTGTTTTTGATAAGTTTCCTTTTCTTGTCGAAAATTTCTTTCGTCAGGCATGGTGATATGGTAAACTGTCCCCTTGTCATAATTTCGCCGATATACACGCTTTTGGCACCATTGTAAGAATATACACTACTTTGATGATATCCTCAAAAGTCTGTCGAGGAGTGGAATTCACACTGATGTCGTTTCCACCTAGACACACAAACACCGTTTCTGGATGAAATTCCATCAATTCACACAAAAACCTCTGATTCACACTATCCGCTCTCATTCGCCCAACACCGTAAAAATAACATTCACCAGGTACATCCAAAAAACCATCACAAACTCTACCAAGTCTTTTAACAGCTATCTCCGAGTCACGCTGTCTTTGGCATACTTGTGATCTCTGACTTAGACTGAAATAACAACGTCATTTAAATAATGAAATCTTGGACAATTACACCATATTTATACGTCATATTTAATATTTGACTAATACTCATTTATTTAATAAAGTGAACATATATCAAATTATAGATGAATGGTCATAACATCCAATTGAAAATAGATTAAGAGGAATAAAGCACAATCTAAGCAATTATAGCACTAAGTAGCACGGACTCACTATAAGTAGCTTGTCTTGTATAATCGTGATCTGTATTATAGTGTTTATTTCATTTTCATAGTGTAGATTTCCAATGTTTTAATTTATTGATTAGGTGTGAATCTTATTTGTTCTGTAAGTAAGACAAAACTTATAGGATTTAATAATGGTCAAAATAAAGTGAAACGTGTTCTTGTACTCCTTCATTTTCTACAAACATTACGGTTCAGTCTCAATCTATCTTTATTTAACAAAGGTTTGTAAGTAAGTAAGTTAATCATTTATGATAGTGACCTGTGTATCTTTTGAAATGGTGGGCCATATTAATCATTCAATCATTTGAGTGTTAAGAGAATTTCAGAACTATTCGTATAAATCAAATAAGTGATATAAAACTTAAATTAATTAATTTTCTTTTGAATCATATCGTAGGATATTTTTTCTAAAAACATGTTTCACAAAAAAAAACTTGTTCTGGCTTGTCACAAAATAAAACAAAATCTGAATTATACAACCATGGACAAAGAAATTTAAATATACTTCATTGTCAATTAAGAAATTTTTAAAAGCAATCTTAATGCAGATTTGTATAATCATAATCTAGTTGAATCATCAAAATGTTTAAGATGTTGGTATTCCTATGAAGATTCTTTTCATTTTCTCTTTCATTGTCACATACCAAAAGATATCAATACTATACTACATGGTTATGATTGTCTATTGCATTTGCATTATCTTGTTATTTAACAAACTCCTTTATTTCTATATTCTCTATAAGTTAGTAAAATGTCCATGTAAAACTTTAAAAAGTATACACTATTAGTATTATGAATATTTATACCTTGATCTCTGATGAAAAGAAATAATATAAACTATTTTCCCCTGCTGTTCAGTCCATTTCACTTAAATGTATATTGTTTAGTAAAATATTTCTTAAACTGAAATTAATAATATAAAAAAAACCTAGTGGGTGTTATTATAACTCCGTTTTAGCGATACTGCTATGGTTTTTGTTAATTTATTCCAAATGTTTACTCAGTAAAATAAACACCTGATGCTTAAAATTGCGGTTCTTTGTACAAAATTCTTTAAATTAGCGATTTTTAACTCATTTATTTCAGATATTTAGGTATAACCAAATTAAAGCTAATTGTTTAGCTAAGAGAAATTAATTTATATTCCAGGCAGTCGCCGGCAGCACAGACAAATTTAAGTCTCTTCTTCAGCGTGAGGCGACCTTTCTACAAGGCAAAGACCACCAGGTGTACAAAACTCCCCAATCCTTATCGGGCATGGAACTAGATCCAGTTGCTGACAAAATTCTACAACACTATCACTTTCGACATGATCTGAAAGCCATTATGTCAACTGGGGACGGTGATTGCCTTTTTAATTCCTTTTCGACGCTGTTGGGTGGAGAGTCCTTGACCACATAGCTCCGTTATAAAATGTGCTTGGAGATGTTCCTGAATAAAGAAAACATCCAACAACACAAGGATTGGGCTAGTTTCAGCTGTCTCACGCCAACATACGACGCCGCTTTAAAGGAGTGCGGCCGGCCAAGACAATATTCAAGCGCTTGAATCATACTTGCATTATCCGACATAATCAACGTGCCCATGGAAATGCTCTATCCATGCGACTCAAGATTTGGCCTTCAAAACGTTTAACTTGAAAACGACACCCGAGAATCTGTTTACAAAACCCAGATCCAGAAATCAAAGAATCCAATCCCTGCCGCACAACATATTTATGACAATAGACGATGCAAACAAATCTGTGATTGCGTGTGATGAAGCTACCATTGCTCAGAACATGCCAGTTGGACAAAAGAACAACGTCTCATCTTGATAAAAGTAAATAAGGATAAAAAATTCGAATTTCCAGATGATTGCGGTGCTTGGGGCGTTCAGGAACAACTATTAATTCTATATATACGTATAAACACAACAAACTAAAAACTGTTGTAATCAAACAGGGTGCATATTGTGTCGAGAAGAAAATCCAGGGTCAAAGAACATTTGTTTTACTGGAGCCATAACCTCACGAGGACACCATCGTTAAGTGCCATCGGTACTACGCCAAGTTGAAAAGTAATCCTGAATACCTGAAAAGAGTGACGATTTTAACGAGAACTGCCTACACCGATCCAATGAAAGGAAACTATCGCCCTAATAGAATACCAAAGCATATTCAAAAATCAAAAGAAACCCCATGGAAACAACCAAATCCAATGAAGCATGCATCCGGACTGACCCACAAATTCTTCGCAACGCTGCTACAATTACAAAGACAAATCACCAGATGCAAATAAAAACCAACAACCAAATGATGATGAACGATTCCGTAAATGCACCAATTAAACAGGAGGACCTGAAGCCAAACTGTATCGACCCTAAAGGCAGTGTCATTTGCATCGACAGAACATTCAACCTTGGACCATGCTTCGTAACTACAACTACATACAAAAACAGGAAAATTATAAAACGCGATACACTCCAAAATCCATTTTCCTTGGCCCAGGTTATTACGCTGGGATGGAGAAATCGATTCCTATTACAAATTCTTGACTCATCTGAATTCAAACTGGGATTTCCTTCCGGACTAAAAGTGGGTAGTGATGAGGAGAAAGCATCAAAAAAGCCATCCAACATGCATTCGATAATCCAATTCATCTCCTTTGTACAAAACAACTAAAAGACAACGTCCGACGATACTTTAAAGACAAAGAGGGATGCAGCACAAAGGACAGGGAGTTTGTTGTGTCTTCCATATTTGGGCAAAATGGTGTTATAAAAAGTGATGACTCTTTTTCATACGATTCAAAATTCCTGCCTGAACAAATTTCCACATTTTAAAGGTTATTTCCAAACCCGTTTAAAGCCACTTTTGGATAAATATGTTTTCTTCCACTACAAAACGGCCAGAGACTTCAGTAACACTCTGTATAGTAATAGTGTATAATATGAGGCCCGTGAACTCAATAACACTCTATATAATACTAAATATGAGGCCCTTGACTTCAGTAACACTCCATATAGTACAAGATATGAGGCCCTTGACTTTATCGACACTCTATGCAGTACTAAATATGAGGCGGGTGACTTCATCGACACTCTTTATAGTACTATATATGAGGCCCGTGAACTCATTGACACTCTATATAATACAAGATATGAGACCCGTGAACTCATTGACACTCTATATAGTACTAGATATGAGGCCCGTGACTTCACTAACACTCTATATAGTACTAGATATGAGGCTTGTTAACTCATTGACACTCTACTCAGTACTTGATATGAGGCCCGTGATCTCATTGACACTCTAAATAGAATTATATATAACGCCCGCAACTTCAGTAACACTGTATATAGTACTTGACCTAAGGCCTTGTAACAACCGTTAATGATACAACGCCGCTTAATGATATAAATAGCATTAAGCGTTGCAATTGCAACGCTTAATGCTATAAATTCTTGCATTAACAGTTGACATGTCCAACTGTAAATGATAAATCGCCGCTTAATGATAGAATTATATCATTAAGCGTCACAAATGCACAGCAGCCTTAACGCTTAATGAAACAAGCAAATATCGACACCCTCAACCTCTAATGATACAAACTTTATATCATTAAGCGTTGCAGTCGCACCGTGTAATGATACAAAATTGTATAAATGAATGAAATTAAGTCTTTTAATTTTCTTCAATTTGCTCAACAATCATAATTTTAGTTTTTAAGATCAATTCTATGTAAAAATCTTATTTTGTAGAGGAGTTCCGAAACGCATAGTCACCAATTATCTTTATATTGCATACAATGATGCATATTGATGTAATAAGAAGCTAAATAACATAAATTCGTTCCTAAGGGCTACCGTTGCCATGGTAACTGAGATCTAAGATACGAAAAATGGCAAAATTAATCTTATCAACTTTAAAGCAATATAAAAAGTTATTTCAGCTTATCTCAGTTTTGAAATGTAAATTTCGAATTAACTATTTGGTCAATTTTCAAATTATAGAAAATCATTGGTGGGCAAATCAACATATAAAAAAATGAAACATGTTACTATGGTAACAAGGTTAAACATTTTGAAAAATGAAGAAAACCATAGTGATTCTGTAAAGCGAAAATGATTGTTTTATATTCAATTTAGAACCATTCTTTGTTGCTATTTGTGGGAAACATGTTAACTTTTATATGAAATATATTCAAGGATTATTGAGCAATCTGATTAAAATCAGATCCTTGATCCGCTAATTGTTTTTCTATTGTCGCTACACGAGGATCTGAAGAAACCCCGCTTGAGGTCACCTGCTGGTGAACTTTGATTTAGGAATATTCATGAGTTATTTTAGCCAATCAGAGCAAGTGTTTGAAACGTTAATTTCGGACTATAAACAAAAATGGAGTCGTATGACGAAACAATGGCAAATGTTCTCGAATCTTTCTGTATCAGCGAGCTAGAGACGGAGCATAAGTTGATATTAGACGCCCTCAGTGAATCCAAAGATTGTATTAGCATGACTTCCAAAACACGTTACTGAGGAATGGAACCGACGATTTCATTGGTCAAAACAAAGTTCACCAGGAGGTGACCTCAAGCGGGGTTTCTTCAGATCCTCGTTTAGCGACAATAGAAAAACAAGGAGCGGATCAAGGATCTGATTTTAATCAGATTGCATTATTGAGCATCGTTAAATTGCCATCGCTAAGGAAATATGTAAACTGAAGAAAATTATTCAGAAATTCTTAATTGTTCAAAACGTCATTGCAACGGCTATTTATTTTGCTAAAATGCAGCTTCAACTGATATTACATGAAAGTTGAGAACATGTTTGATCATTCCAATCATTAATGCAATATGACTCCAAAATAGCTTAAAACGGCAATTTTTCAATCATTTGCCTCTGTTACTATGACAACCGGTCTCAATGGCAACAGTTCAAGGTTGTCTTGCATCTTTATATACCAATACTAAGGTATCAAAATACGAAACATGAAGGAAATCGGTGACTATGCGTGACCACTGAATTTTGATATTTACAAAGAATAGATCTTAATTATTACATGTACCTGTAATGTTTCTGCACAAGTTCTGTAATAAAGATATTACTTTACATAAAAAAAACCATGCAAAATTATAATAGATTTTGGGAATTGAACATGAAAGCAAAATATGTCAGATATTGTATAATTGTCAGGTAATATAACACTTCCGAGTAGCAATTTATCATTTGAAGGAAAGGGGTGGCTCGATCACAGACCCCCCCCCCCCCCCCCCCACATCCCCCTTTCATCTACATCATTGCCGGAATAGAGTCTGAATTACTTCTCATATAAACAAATAACTTATTCTCCGAACAAATCCTAATTCGCCCGACCAAATGAGATATATTTGTTTTTATCTGGCCATCCACGCGGCCGTAATAATATTCATCCGAACAAAAATGATTTAATTGATAAAAAATGCCGCCATAATATAACCATGTCATGGACAAAAAAATGAAAAACTAAGATAAGGAAAGAGGCAATTTTTTTTTTACTACCGAACACTTTTTTAATGAACAAAATCAAATTAATTATTATAACCAAAATCAAATTAATTATTTCATTAGTTGTAACAGCTATATGTAATCAAGGTCTAACAAAAGGACTTCTTGGTCTGTATGGACTTTTTTTTTTATTAAGAAATAACTTTGTGATTGACATATCAAATAAGATAACGTAGATGCATGTAGGTGTTAGTTATATTATTACAACGGTAACTAGATCAAAAGGGTCGGATTACGTGGAGTTGCCAGGTGCAGATCCTCAGATCAGAAGTAATGTATAGCATCGAGTTTGATCTAATGATCTTCGCCTTACAACGAGACGTCATCTGATTCTTTAGATTATGATCCTCTATATTTAATAAATTTATTTTCTTTCCACAAGGTAAAAACAAACAAAACCATTATATATTTATTGAACACAAATTATTCCTAATAAACACTTTAAAAAACGCAAGTAATGATATTTATTGTGTACTAGGTCATTAGCTTCAGAGAGTGGTTGTTATATATTTAACTTCGCTTCGCGTCTCGTTTAATATGATGATTCAGGCCTTGCGACTCCACATGATCAAGATGCAGGGACTTTATTTCGCGATTAACTTCCAATAAACTGTTTCGCGACTAATGTTCACGACCAAGCCTTATCTAGACCCGTGTTTTTATATAATCATGTAACAACCACACGACAAGCAAAGGTTCGTGGCTGGAAATATTCGCGACTACAGGGCTCTCATGACCTCGCGAAAATTTCTCGCACGCGAATAAATGTTGTTTTACAGTATATGCATCACCGGAAATATAAATATTTTGCTTTCTAAGCGGTTAGCGTATACGCTGAATGCTTTATGCCATTTAACCAAAACAATTACGCAATTGAATGATTAGTCACAGTGCAACCTATAATTAAACAAAGTATTGAGCGCACTGAAAGCTGGACCAGTTAAGTGTGTGTATGACATTTTTTAACAAGATCTAAAAAATTTTTTTTAATCTAATATAGTTATTTTATAGACCTTAAATACATTTACCGAATTTTGATCCACAGTTGGGAAACAAAACGTTAATTTAATGAAAAGAATAAACAGGATCAGTAGTTCAGTAGATCAAAAGCTCAATTATTTGATTGCACAGTCTTAATATAATGTTTTGTTTTGTATAATGTAATTATTGCACTTAACTGATTTACCGTTTGATTTTTCTATCATGGTGTTCAAACGTATAATGTCTAATATACATGACAGAAATCCAAATACAATTTTAAAAGGGGATCAATTTTGTTTTTTTTTAACTGTTGACGACATGTGTACAGAACTATTCTTACGAAATTTCCAAACATTGTCTACATCGCACACATGTACATATTTACATGTACAATACAATTCATCATCGTCATATACAATACCTATCTTCATCCATAAATTTTATTCATACATCGAACAATTAAATTGTAATTGTTTAACTTACCGGTGGAAAGTAAAACACGACAGAACTCTGAACATACTCACATTGTTTTACTAAAAACAAATAGTAAAACGGACATTCCATACTTCACAAAAAGTCGCGTACAAGCTGTAGTTACAGAGAATAGACCCCCCCCCCCCCCCCCCCCCCCCAACAAAATACCTTACTCTTTGTGTGAATTAAATTTGTATCCAGTTGTCATATTGTAAATTTACAATTTAAACTCGTCTATAGTAATTTCAAAATTTACAATATGAAACAAAAATATATGGTTATTTTAATGATATAGAAATTCATCATAAATCCATGTAGCATAACGGGTAGAACCCCACCCCATCCCTCCATTAAATGCCTGCGATGATGTAGCCCCCCCCCCCCCCCCAGAAAAAAAATAAATAAAAAGATAAATAAATAAACAAAGACTTAAAGATAACATTTAGTACTCCTTCTTGATAACACACGATCCATAAAATTAGTTCTTTAGTTTATAGATAATAAAATACCGATAAGTTCGTGAGTTATATGACGAGGAAAGCCCTGTCTGTATCACTTTTCATTCCGCTTCCTTTGGGCAGCCGGTCTCCCATTAACAATCCCGCAGAAATCACGCAGTTGTTTCAAAATATCTATATATTCAACGTTTTTGTGCGCTAATTTACTTGTGTATAAAGACAATCATGTGAAAGTGTGTTTGCATTCGCTTCTGTTATTTGATCACAGTATCATCTGCTTTTTTCATTTAAAAGTTTTTTCAATGTACATGGTATAAATATTATTAAACAATTTGTTAAAAATATGTTAACTTTAAAATATGGATTAATTAATAAGGGTACAAGTATTTCAGCTAACATCATAAGATACTTTTTCATGTAAATTTAAGAGAAATGTTTGTTGAAATATTAGACCATTCTTGTTTAAACGCATTGCGTAAAATGATTAGATTATACTGTCTACATACATAATTTTCTTATACTAGTATGGATACAGTATGGATACACAACTAAGTCATTCATGACAATTCTTTATTTACTCAAGATATACATATTATTGCTTTATTAACAACAGTGTTATATCATTTATTTTTACAATTTTGTATCATTAAAGGGTGCAACTGCAACGCTTAATGATATAAAGTTTGTATCATTAGCGGTTGACGGTGTCGATATTTGCTTGTTTCATTAAGCGTTAAGGCTGTTGTGCATTTGTGACGCTTAATGATACAATACTATCATTAAGCGGCGATTTATCATTTACAGTTTGATATGTCAACTGTTAATGCGAGAATTTATAGCATTAAGCGTTGCGATTGCAACGCTTAATGCTATTTATATCATTAAGCGGCGTTGTATCATTAACGGTTGTTACAAGGCCTGTGACTTAAGTGACACTCTGTATAGTACTAGACATCAGGCCCGTGATTTCAGTGACACTCTATATAGTATTTGATATGAGGCCCGTGACTTCATCGACACTCCATGCAGTAATTGATATGAATCACATGACTTAATAGACACTCTATCCAGTACTTGATATGAGGCCCGTGAATTCATTAACACTCGTTATATTTAGTACTTGATGTAAGGCCCATAAAAAAGTTTTTTAAAGCAACTTAAACATTTTAATCTAATTATTTTCTTTCTTGACCTTGTCAGGCTCATACTTCTTTAAAGAGTGCTTAATTTGTGGGTGTAAAGTTATCTTAAATCATTTATGTCAATTTTAATAGTCAATGTTACATCAGACCCTTGTGTAAAATCCTTATCTGGATCCCATATTTTCTACATTTGGTATTACATTTGTATCTGCCATCTACACCCACTCCGATATGATTTTCATCCTAATGTCCTGTATTAAAACAGGGCCCTTTGAAATACAATTTACTGTATACAGGGTTATTTACGAACCTGTTGTTTTCGCCCTTCTTCCCTTGCACACGGTTTCGCTCCGTTTTGAATTCCAATTCGCCCAGACAAATTTGTTTTCACAGAGAGATTATTTGAAACATTTGAATTTGCCCAGTACTATTTCGCCTGCTGACAATCAGGGCGAAAGGGGGCGAAAATAAAATGGGGTGAATATTTCTTTGTATATAGTAACAGTAATTTTAATTATTAATTCATTTTAAAATAGAAGGCAATTTATTTTTGGAGAAGTATCAATTATTCAACTAATACTGTATTTTTCCATTATTCCATGTCCATGTATAGCTCTTAGTATAGTTTTAAAGATCTAAAAAACAACATTCTGGAGCTGTTGAAAGAGTATTCAATGTGAGTACATATGTATGAGCTATGATATATTAGCTTTTGGTAAATTGCCTTAAATTACATCTGGGTTTTATGCCATCAAAATTTCAAGGGCTCATTTTGTAGGTTATCGGTAAGACTTAAACATTTCTATTCTTTCTACAATTTATCTAAAAAAGTTACACTTTTTCTTTATAATCATTTGCTCTATTGGTTTTATTAATTATACAAATTGTTTTAATTCATTTTAGGGCCCCACTCTGCGGATGCCTATAATGATCAGTCAGTTTGTCCTTCCGTCTGTCTGTCCGTACGTGATCTCTTGTCCGGAGCATATCTTCTCTCCCTTTGGCCCAATCTGGCTCATACTTCACCCAATGAGTGCCTCTGGGTAAAGAGTGTGCAATGACATTGAACTATGTTTCTAGGTCTAAGGTTAAGGTCATAGCAGAATTATATGAAAAATCCTTGTCCGGAGAATATCTTCTCTCCCCTTGGTCCAATCTGGTTCATACTTCATTCACAGAGTGCCTTTGGTCAAAGGGTGTGCAGTGATCTTGAATAAAGGGTCGAGGTCATATCGGACCAAGCAAAAATTCTTAAGTACTTTTTACAGTGGTAAAGTCGGGGCAAACTTATTTTTTATATCATTTAGTCGCGGCGACGTCCTAGAAAAATATTTTAATAGGAAGTTGCAATATACACAGAAAAATGAAACTGTTTTATACAAACCCAATAATTCCGGTAAAAGAAATGGTCAGTTACTCCATCAATGACAATCGAACAATTCTGATAAGGAGGCTTTTTTTAGTCTGTAATAATGTAATGAATTCCTTATCTGCAATCTAACTATACCGCAATTTACCATACCGATAAATGACGTAAACAACAAGAGGCCCATGGATCACATTGCTCACCTACAGGAGAGAACAATTGGTAGTACACAACAAATATAAAGCCAAAATTTTCCTAAAATTCAAATTTTATTGAGAAATACCTGTAATATATAAATTATGAAAAAAATCTAACCTCACATTTTGCCACATTGCTTCAACCCTATCACTTCATTCTGAGCCGGGCTGAGACGTTTTTGTAGCTGCAGGTCTGTTGCTCTCGGTCGGAAAAAAGTGGATTGGTGAAGGTGATGGGCTTGTAAGCATTAGCGAAATAAAGATTACTCACGACAAAACACAAATGTAGCAGCTAGAGCTTAATTGAGAAAGGTATTATTACAACAGCTGAGACCATAAAATATCAGAATCATTCAATCTTTATTTCCACCTTTCAGAGATTTCAAGTCGCATACAATACAAATTACATATAATTAATAAACATAAAGATAATCAAAGAATATAGCATTAAATGCTTATTAGCGTTAAGTGTATTAAACATCTATAAGATGATAATATATTAACTATACCTTGTATAGCTAACAATACATTGTACTAGTTGTTACACCCACATGAGCTAAACAGAATCAAAGAACTGAAACCATTAAATGCTTATTAGTGTTAGGTGTATTACTGTACTAAGCAATATAATTAATGGATAAAATACTACATGTAGCACTCAAAACAAAAAACAAAGTACCATAGATTTTGCATACAGGGAAATTTTGGCCCATTTTATTTTCTTTCCATCTCGCCCTCTGACAGAGGGGGAACTCAAAACATGGCTAATTAGTCTTGGTCATATTTTAATATTGACAATTTTTAACTTTTCAAGACAAAGAGCCCCCCATAAAGATTTAAGAAGATATTCAAATCTTACACCTTAAGTGCTTGTTTCCAATCTATCCTAATTATAGTTTATAGCTAAAAATCATATTTTAAATTTTTGATAAGGTACATATTTGTGTACGTACATCTCAGAATGGTTAAAAGTTGCTGAGCATTCAGCCTGCTAATATAAACACTGTAAGTTACATACTTTTCTTAAACCACAGCTTACTATGGTGATTTTAATTATTTTTGACAATATCTTTTAAATTGGCGAAAATAATCCTGTATACATTATGATATTCACATTTGTTACAAAGATAATGTTGTACACAAAGAATATTCCTCAAAGAATCATCTCCCCTTATGTCAATGCAGAATATTAAATAGATACAAGATCGAGATCAATATATTCAAACATTCAGATTCAAAAAGTTAAAACAACTAAGAATAAAGTTTGACAATGACCTGTCATGGAATGATTTTATGTGAAGAACAAATACCGTACGTAATACCGTCAACAAATAGAACTAAAATACAAGCTGGTGTAAAATCAGAGGAGCATAAATACAGTAAAACTTACTTGTATTGAAATCCTATAGATATAGATTTCAGTTTATTATGACAAGGTTTGACATATTCATAAAGGAATGTTTTGATACACATTTATGATAACAAAATTTCATTATATCCGACTTCACTTAAAGTAAATTTAACTATATTTTTTACGCATTTTTATTGTGCACAAGGAATAAGCCCTCAATTCAAATTGCAAACAATGACAATAATTTTTTTTTAAAAGGGGAAAGGGGGATTTGCATATCCCATGCTACCTCATTAAAATTCAATCCAACATTATGAATGGTGATGTACGTATCCTTAAAAACAATAAGTAGTCAAATAAAAATCGGGCATATCCCCTCCGCCCCCCGCCCCAAAAAAAAGTAATCAGAATTTTCTGCACACATGCACATCTAGAGAGAATGTCCTAATTAACTACAATTAAGTTTCATAAAGTTCTGTTGAGGGGACTGACAGACGACAAACTTCTGAGATCAAAGGGGGCATAACTACCACCAAATATTTTAAATCAGAGTGTTCCAAGTGTACAAAAAGTGTGTCCTATTAAATAGCTCAAAAGTTTCCTGATATTCTGCTCAGCAGTTTAAGATGAACTGAGTTGACATTGAAAAACTGTTTCAGTAGTAAAAAAAACATTTCTAAATCTTTAAATATAAAAATTCCTATATAATTCTATTAATGTAGTACATGTATATATACATGTACATCTATTTTGTGATGGTCCCTAAAATACCAAGAAGATAAATGTTCATGTAACTACCGGTGTGCACGTACACTAGAGTCAGTGTATGGTACACAAGTTTCTGAAAAAAAAGTTTTTTTTTCTATTGTAGCTCTTCAGTCAAAAACACTGAAGTCAGCCTCCCTAAGAGGAGTCTCATTTGACAAAAAAAAATGATTGGCTCACTCCATATGGTGAACATAACATTGTACATTTACATCCACTAGGTATGATTCCCTCTATTTCTTATGGATTCACAGCTGTATAGAAACTGACAGGACCTGAAATGTACACGATCCAGTTCTAATCAGTTTATTGATTGGTCGTAACCTTCAGGAACCTAAGAAAAATAATGTATTGCTTTCCCATTTAAGACGACTTGGCTATTTCTTTTATCTATTGTACTGATGTACATTTACAACAATTTAGTTCATTTTTCTTGCTTACAAAATATGTTTACTTACTTTTTACGATCTATTCATTAATTTGTTAAAAGATGTACCGGGTAAATACAAACAATAAAATACTTTCTTTGGTGGTTCATGCGGGTTATGAAGGTAGCGATCATTGCAGAAAAAATTTACATAACCCACTAATGCAGGTTATGTACGTATTTTTCCTGCCATGTCGATACCTTTGTATCACACATGAATTGCCAAAGAATGCATTTTATTGTTTAACTAAACTTTTCACATCCAACACTGATTCCTAACATGCTTGATTGCTTGCTTGGTGATTTGTCCAAGGGATAATTTTGTTTGGGGGAAGGGGGCTGCCTATTTTCAGTAACTTTACTCTGTGAATTAAAGAAGTTTGAATTTTCCAGGGGATGTCCCAGACCCCCTTTAGATCTGCACATGGTATTCACATCCAACACTGATTCCCAACATGCTTGATTGGTCGTTTGTCATTCAGGTGGCTGGACAGGTAACAAAGCTTGCTCTTATATTCATCAATGTTTACATAGCATCCCTGAAAAACAAAGATTGAGCAAGGTCACAATTGCTAAAAAGAATTTTAATATGTTACTTGTTATAGTCCTCTTACAAGGGACATACAGTCATTTCCTACAAATGCATTTATTTATCTGCGGGCCATTTCATCCGACATGTTACTTTGTTGTTCTGTACCTGTAAGTGTCTCATTCCTCCATTAAGTGTAAATGCATTTCTGCCATGAAGAACTCTCCTGTTGTTGAAGGATAGTAAATCACCTGGCACCATTTTGAATTCAAGCTGCAGAAATCCCAAATATAGTTTGGGTGAATAATGCACTTTTTAACAATCCGCTTTTTGTTATTTATGCATCATTAGCAGAAAATTACTTCTACAAGAACAACAATTTTACATGAAAGAGTTCTGATGCAATTTATATAGTAATATTAATAATATTCATAAATATTTATATTTATATGACATGTCCTTTGTAAATTTTAAGTAGGTGATGTAGAAAATTCATAGTATGAGCAGCATGGTCAGTCCATGTACTGTAAATGTATATTTGCACTCTTTGTTAGTTCACCTTTGCAGCTGAATTTTTTATTGCTTCCGCAAATATATGATATGCTTTGTAGTATGGTTCAACATCCTCCTAAAAAAAATATTAACATGAACGACGTAATTAGGACAATATAACAGTATTACATCTTGAATCTAGTTTTATTTAAAATAAACTGTATTATACAGGTTGAATAGAAAAAGATACTTGTAGTCCTATTTATGCATTATAAAATACACAATATGATAACACTTACTGGTCGAACAGACAAGGGGCCTTCAAATGCTGGTGCCCAACTTATGCTTGTAATCTGCAATAAGAAGACCATTTAATCTACCATCAGCCGGTACACAATGCACAGTTTGATAGTTTTAAGTATTATTTAATTCATATATATTTATATATTTGTTTTCTGATTTAATTTATACTAAGCTACAAAAAATTATATCTTAAAATACAGGTATCAGATTCAATGTCATTAACATGATTGGATTCATATATAACATTTCTCAACTCAAGTAGTACATGTACCAATACCTCTTTCCTATGATTGAGGGAAATGATTGGCTTCTGATATACCATGTGAACTGGATTCTCCCTATGTGAAAATAAAAAAGAAAGGTTTCTCTAGAGACAAATTAATGTACAGCATGAAAAACACAACCACATCTTACAAATCCTTCACATGTGTAAGAATCCTTTTCTTTTTCAGATAAATAAATAATTATGAATAAAATAATACATGAGCGATTAATTTTCTTAACTAACAAGGCCTATAACTCAACAACTTACACCATCAATCAACTTGTTTCAAATTTTAATTACCTAATCAAACATGTTTCTAATATCTGATTTTACCCCTAAACTAACCTGTGGTAGTGGATTTTCTGGAATGTGGTTGGTATTTGAGTGAGAACATGAAATTCCTGTGCATTGGATTTTCTGAACACTTCTGCTACATAAAAGAGATCTAAGAGAGTGCTCTCCCCTCCTTCAACACACTCATCAAACCTATATCAAGTTATACATGTATTGTAGTTAAGAGCTATAATGTGAATAAAAATTATCATTATTGATTCAAATAGAAGATCAATATCAAATATGAAAAAAACACAACAACTATTGCATATTAATACATTGAACTAGAATGTAAACGCTCGATCATACTAAAGAGGGAGACTCCCAAGTCAATGACATTAAAACTGTTCACTTAATTGTGTCATTTAGTTCCTTACTGTATATTTGTTTAACACATTAAGCAAATATCCTGTGGTTTCATCAAAATTCATTGAATACCAATTTTCATGGATTCATTGTTGAGTTGTTGCGACAAAATTTAATGTTCATCGAAGTGCAATTTTCAATAACACATCAATGTCCACGAATTCACTTATCCTTAAAAGTTGATGCCCACAATTATTACCGGTAATCAACCCACGGTATATATAGTTTTTATTTTTGGATGATTTTTGAATGAAATAAAACAAAAATTTTGTTGAACGTTTATTTTTTATTCAGATTCTTTTTTTTTTTTTTGGGGGGGGGGGGGGGGGGGGGGTAAGTTAGAAGTCTTAATTATTGATATAAGTATACACTGTGTTTGACTGCTAGACTTACTTCATACAGTGTAAAAGCTGCAACCCAGGGGCAGATTCGTAGTAAATGAGATCCATGTGAAAATCGAGGCCCGCTGAGGAGTAGGCCACATTGATGGGACTGGGGGTACTAACCACATCAAAGTGCTGCACAGGCAACGAAAGGAAAGACATTTTTTAAAATACAACTATCAGTTTGTGTCTAAATAAGCATATGATTCATCCATGGTATGTTTTTATATTTATTTGTTATTCCACATTCATACAATATGCCATGTTAAGTACTTACAACCCCATATATTGTTTGTTGAACTGGTGCAATGAGCTCAGCTGCCTGCAAAAATATGACAGTTCAAATAACTTATACTCTCCTTAGGTTCACTTACCGGTAAATAAATTGAAATTCCTGTTTTTCTATCTTTAAGTTCAAAATACATGTATCTCAAAGCTTATGCCCATTTTGCTAAAATTTGAAAGAGCTCATGACCTTTAGAACCATTCCATCTTCCTGGGGCACGTTTTTCAGCACACAAAACCCAAACTCATTAAGATCTCTAAGCCACCTGTAATTATGATTATGTATCTCTATTCTATAAATGATAGAGAGTTTTCAAATCTATTTATTGTTATCAATAAATGTTCATTCATTCAGTTTTAAATAATACAATAATTTTCATGACAACTGGTAGTTTTGTTCAAAGCAGTTCATCTCTATATGTGTACCTGAATCAATAAAGCATGAAAAACAAATTCCATAATTACTTTAAATCATGAATGTACTAAATTCAGTGAATTATTTTACCCCCACACTGGGAGCAAACTGAAAAGAAATCAAAATGCAAGTATGATTGGCCAAAATCTATCTATCCATCCATCCATCCATCCATCTCTGTACTTTGATTAATATCTAATGATACAATTAGGATATTAGGAAAATCTCTTACTGTAGAACTCCCTGTTTTCCTGAGGAAACTTTGGAAAATTCTAATGTAGGGTATTTCTTTGGTTGACAAAATATGGAGGAAGGCCTAAAGTCATTGGTAAGGTCTGAGTAGGTGTGTTCATACAGAAAGTCCAGAGGAATAACCCCATTATGTCCATCTGACCATTGAATGATCAGCTTACCATCATCTGATAATAAAACATATGATTAATGTACCATGGTACATGTAAAACAGAGGACAAAAATCCCACTGATATTAAAAACATACATATACATATACTGTATCATCTATTAAAGGACTAAATAAATAGTAAAATTGCCCAATTTCAGATTAGGATGAGCCTCATGAATTTACTTAATGAATATGTATACTTCGTAGCGATATACATAAAAGTTTGTTCCTAAATTTTATTTTTGTCTAAATATTCTCAATTAAGATGACATTAAAAATTAAACCTTTTCCAACCATTTTAATTTTTGCAAAGAATAGCTTATTTTTCAACATTTTTTTTCTCGTTTTCCATGCAATGTGAGTGAGGGCCTCAATAACCAAAATTTTCATCAAGATGGTCTATTCATGCAGTACTAATTTCTGAAGGAAAATTTTGCTTTTTCAAAGCATCGCTCGAAGTTTACCCCAGCAAAAATCTTCCAAGAGAGAAAGAACATCATTGAATCAATTTGATTGGCTAACAAATACATTGCCATATCTGACATCATGCAATGTGGGTAAGTGAAAATATATGAGACAAATGGATAAAAAATATATTTCATGTCAACTCTACTATTAAATTTGTCTGGTTGTATGTGAGAGGGTGCGATTGTCCCTTAGACACATGGGTTTTCTACGGGAACTCTGACTTTCTCCCACATCAATAACCCCCCCCCCCCTTCTAATATCCATCCCAACGAGAGATACTGATTTCAATTGCAGAATTTGTTTATTAACCATTATACAATAAATAAAGTTTTATTTGGTTCCATTAATACTGAATTATAAAACAATCTATATACCTGAAACACCTTTTAAAATGGTGAATTATGTGGTGAAATTCATTTTTATATATATAGTATATAGCCCTTTGATGTCTCTAAAGTTTTGAACCGACTGTACCTGTGTCTGTGGCTTTCCTCACAGTTGTGTTGAATTTGATATTGCCAACATTGATTAACCTTTGACCGGAATGATCCTGCTTGCATTCGGAACAATGACAATTGTTTCTCATCCAAATGCTGTGAAATCTAGTACAAAAATAATTCACTTTATTAGATTTTTAAAACATTTGAATTCTCATCTTGTCTGTGGTGTAACATTCATCCAAAGAACTATAAGAGTTTTTCCCTTATGATACTCCATCAAAGCTAGATATTTTTGTACACACACACAGCCTAGCATCTTTTAGAACAGTTGGCCTTAAAGTTACTGAGGTTTCATTGATATATGTGGGCATCAATTTTCATAACAAATCACAGTTTCAGAATATGCATATTTATGGCCAATGATCCTATCATTACGTTTACAAAAATTTAATCTGTATTCAACAAATATTGATCGATGAAACCCCAGTACTCCGGAAATATTAATGTGGCATATTTCTTCTTGAAGTTTTAAAATTAATGCATTAAATTATCAGATTTTTAACATGCATATGTGTGAATAATTTAGATTCATCCTGTAAAGTCTATACATGTATTAATTTTAAAATTTCTGGAACACTTATACATACATGGACTCTGAGCCATCTGTCCAAACAATTGTCACATTGCGAGCATCTTCACTAATTGTAACAACCTTCAATTTCCTATTCTAAAAGAATGAAAAATATTCATTTTGCATTTGCAACTAATCATTATATTAACTTATCTCTGTCACAAAAAAGTTTAAAATCTTTTTTTGTAGTGACCAAATATGGAATAAAATTTAACCTAGCAATGACCTTGATCTTGAAAATTGACCTTTCAAAGAACCAAATATGAAGTCAATATAGGTTGGATACATATTTTTCTACAATTAATATGCAAGACATCTTTTTCTAAGATAAAAAAAAAAAAAAAAAATTTATTGATCACAACTAATTTCAAAACATCAAAATATTCAAATATCAAGTTATTGATCTAAGAAAACAGAAAATTAGATATTTTCAACTGCATTTAAGATATTTTGAATAAAGCATTACAATATTTTCTGCTATGAAAGTCAAAAGCCATAGAAAAATGTCCCCCTCATCCAAGCATTCCCCCGGATGTGATGGATGAGGGGCATTCTTGGAAGACAGCCTGAGGCTGAGGAGTATCAAGTAGCATTATTTCCTGGCTATTATGCTCGGGATCGCCCTTCAAAAAAGCTAAAAACCTACCTGGAAGTGATGTCACATACCGTATAAATAGTGTGTCCATTGTGATAAACACTCATAATTTTAAAGCTAATTTATTGTCAAATATGTATTTTATTTGAGGTGGGATAAAACAATTTTAAA
This sequence comes from Magallana nippona, assembly GCA_033439105.1. Taxonomy (NCBI): domain Eukaryota; kingdom Metazoa; phylum Mollusca; class Bivalvia; order Ostreida; family Ostreidae; genus Magallana; species Magallana nippona. The sequence continues at coordinate 18,160,945 of CM065923.1, forward strand.
ACCCATACAGGGAGGGAACATTGATACTCCTCAGCCTCAGGCTGTCTTCCAAGAATGCCCCTCATCCATCACATCCGGGGGAATGCTTGGATGAGGGGGACATTCTTTTCATCCAGCCTTCGGCATATCGGAGTATCAAGTAGCATCTTCAAAGTATTTGACAATAAATAAAAATCCTTCCAAATAAAGAAGATTCTCAATCAATGATTTAAATCAACAAAGACCATTTTCATAAATTAAGTTTGGCTTCATCATGAAGAAAAGCAAAATTGCTTGATCATCTTGGCCACATATAACATAAAATATACCCATTATTTTTCCCCACCAATTTCTATAATTGCTGTACATATTGTGGTCGCATGAAGTATGTTTTCTCAGAAAATAAAACCATTCTGCCTCAATTCTCTGTGATATATAAGATAAATATAATGTTTGTAATATCCAAAACTATGCAATTTTCAGTCTATAAAATGTTAATTGAAAGAAGAATGAATTGCATTCATTGAAATGTCTGATTCTACTGCATATAAGGTACACATACACACATTATACAGCTATAGTGTAAAAATGACTGGTCTTCTAGCTTCCAATGTAATGTAGAAAACAACTGTTTTATATTATATTATATATAACTATTATAGTAATGTATAATTAAGTGTTGCAACATAATTAAGGTACAGTGAGTCAGTGACTCTCTGATAAGAGAAATATTTATACTCTTAATGAAGTACCTTAGTCAATCATTCTTTATAAATTAAATTAAAAGACATATTAATTTTATATGACCTATTTTGTCTATAACTATATAGTTATATATTAATAGGTTCAGCTTCCTTTGAAACTAATTATCAGTAAAAGCAATAGTATTCCTAGTGTACGGAAGTATGTCGGGTAAATAATAATAACATAAAAATCTTGTCTGATGCCTTTGAGCATTAATATTCATTCCTAATTTGAAAATTCTTAATCAGTATCTATGACTTTTCTGGTTTGCGGTATTTACCCATATACATGTAAATCAAAACACCAATCCTTCAAAACATGTCCATTTTAACATTCAACGCAACCAAACTCTACATAAATTAATATAAGTCTTCAGAAAACTAATTTCAAAACTTGCAATCTTTCTTAAATTTGATACTTACATCTTCAATATGAAATAAGTTAATATAAATGACCCATGTAAAGATTTATCTCTAGCTAGGTACTACTTCTTTTTAAAATATAAGACATTTGATATTTTATTTTCCATGAATCTATATCTCTAATAAGCAATCTATTATACATGTATAATCATTGAATATGTAACTTTTCCCTCAGCGGAAAAATTGTATGACATTAATTTTTGTGTATTAACACATTTATGACAAGATATGAAATATAATATCAAGTTTTTTGTAATGTCACTTTCTGCCGTCAATAATATTGTCAATATATATATATTCATGTAGTCACAATAAGACCAACAATTGGGCACTGTATACAGGGTCATTTTTGTCCCATGTTATTTTCTTTGTTTGTAAACGATTTTGATTCGATTAAAATTTGCCCAGACAAAGTTGTGTTTAAAGAGAGACAATTTGAGACATTGGAATTCGCATATTCCTAATTCACCCACTGACAAAGGGCGAAAGAGCGAAAATTAAACTGGAACAAATATTTCCCTCGTAAGTTTTCTTGGAATTTATGAATTAGATATGCTCTATAATTCAAGGTAACATATATACCAGCAGCTAAATCAGAGTAAATTTGTTTAACTGTTAAATCTTGTAAATATAATACCTTTGTCCTTTGAGCAATATAATTTAAACATAATCACTATTTTAAAATAACTGATACACAAACACTTATAAGCAAACTTCATGGTGTGTCTGAAAATAAACGAAAAATATAAATTAACATTTTTACTTCTGTTAATTTATAAGTATAATTCAATCAATATGACACAGTTAGAAAATACAGAAATAGAACTTTCCCAATCATTTGCAAAAGAAATTCAATCATTTTTAAATTTAAAACTTTTCCCATTATTTCAATTTTCTGTTCAAGCTACTACATGGCCTTTTCACACAATGTCTTTACACATATATCTGTTAAATTGATATTTTCTATTCTGTTCCAAATTCCGAATATTACCAGAAATGTTTTAATATTGTTTTAAAATTTGTAATATCCTATATAATAAATACCATTAGCAATTGAATAAAATTTGTCTTTTCATGAAGACGTCAATCCTGATTATAAGTTGTGAAGAGATACACATATAATCAGTCTATAACTATTCACATATAACAGAAAACATTCCAATGCATCAACTGATACATATATGGTAGGTATATAATTAATGTATGCAAATCAGTTTTCTTTGTTTTTTATTAATATGAACATTGTAAACATGTTGCTAAGTGTATTGTAATTCAGAATTCAAGTTACAGGTAATCATATAACCCATCTTCTATTAAAATAATCTCAACAAATCGAACTTCAATGTCTTCGAATATTATCAAATATAATCCCTTATGTTTAATATTGTATATTCAATACTATATTCAATTGTATTAATTGTCAATTAGTTTACCATTCAATTGTATCTCTTCCATTGCAATATTCTATTATTAATTATTACATTTATAATCCTTATAACTGCATGGATTTTTTCCCAAAAGAATTGTTACATGAACTCCTCATTGACATTTTGTCTTGGTAAAATTTGCTTGCATTGCATGATCTAGACTAGCTAATAATTAGCTTTTCTTAATTTTGATCTCCTTCAACATGATATCTGGTAAAAGTTTCATTTATCAAATTCTTTGTTCGCGATAGAAACAAAAGATGGTCATCTATAGCCTCTTCCTTATTCTTTCATCTCATTCTAATTGAACATGTACCGTACTTTGGTAAATCTAAAATTTTATAAACAACTAGGATTATTAAGTGAACATTGTATTATTTCTGGAGTTTTATTCTGATCATATTGATCTTCTTTCATTCTCTGAACCTTTCCATTTGGTGTTATATCTCAGGAATTGAGCAATGTATCAAATATCTTCATTTCTATATATCATACAGTGTTATAACAATACTTGTCAAGCCTCTGTTTCCATGAGGTTGTCATTTAAATTAGCTTGAAATAGATTCCTCCTGTATAATGTCTGAAATCAAATCATCTAAGTAAATAAATTTTTGTTTCTTTTTTCTTTAAATCTTTCTCATGAATCATATAATGATCCGCAGGTTTATGCTTTTTGTAATAATTATGGATGCAAAAAACAACTAAATAAAACTTTATAAATTTTTTGACTGAATATATTGCTTATTTTAAAAGTACTTTTCAAATCAAGTACCATATTGTTTGTTCGATTTCTTTCTATGAGCAATATATAAATATATAGTGTCTTCAAATCAATTTTTTCTATCAATACTCTTGTTTTCGACGCTCCTGTTATTTCAGTCATAAACTTTATAACAACTCTATCTAACTCAAATTTTATATCTGAATAAATCTGCTCAGACAATCGATACGACTCACAACACTGCATGAATTGTCTTTGGCACCCATTCCAAACAGTAATCATTCCAATTCCCTAATATTTTATGGAATCAGTTTGTCTTTCAAAAGATTCATTATTCTCTAAGATTATATACATGACGCTTCTTTCTATCAAACTTCAAACCATGTACATCTTCGACTGTACTTAATGTAATCTAAATATATATATGTAATGTAGAAAATCATCATCCTTTCTGTGACAATTAACTTGAAAACACCATATACTATAGTATAGAAAAAATGTGTACACGTTTCTCATTCCAGAATTCAAATTTCACTACGAATGTATTGCTATGGGAAAAAATTAATTCTTGTTGATTCATGCAATTTCTTGGTTGATCTTTAATGACACCAAATAATATTACTGATACCATCAGTGCTACTTATTTCCAACCATGCACAAACTGATGCTTTGAATATTTCTTCATTTTCATGATTTTCAATTGTAAAATCTTGTGTAGACCTGTGCAGATATTCTAAATTGTCACCTTCTTTCACCTGTACTGATTTAGTATTAATAACCTGACTGTTGTTTTTGTTTTAAAATTTTTGACCTTCGGTCGTTTTACTATGAGCACTACATTATGTAAATTCCAGGTCGTAAACCAATTATATATATCTCCAGTATCAGTCAGCAATGAAGAGAAATTCTTTCTCGTCTCATTTATATCGCAGATATTGAGACCAATATATATAATCACAACAATTAAATCTGAATACAGTGTGCTCTAATGGTGCTATTCAATCAATACACAGCGTGTATTGTACAATTTGCGGTGTAAAATATAAACACTACGAAATTCTGAACACAGCGTGTTCTAACCTTGTTATTCAACAAATACACATCGTGTATTGTATAACTTGCGGTGTAAAATTTTATCACTACAAAATTCTGAACACAACGTATTCTAACCGTGCTATTCAACAAATACACAGCGTGTATTGTACAACTTGTGTTGTAAAACCACATGAACCATGTGTAAAACGAAATGCACGGGTTATCAATCGTTTCAAACCAAGACTTCGTCTTAGCTAGATATCATTAGTTTTCAAAGGTTTTACAAACCTTATAACTAAGACCACGTCTTAGAGAATTTATTTAACACCGCAATAATTATAAAACCGACAAGGGCCCATGTCCCGATGTCGCCAGAAAAAATATGAGTGTTTATCACAATGGACACACTATTTATACGGTATGTGACATCACTTCCAGGTAGGTTTTTAGCTTTTTTGAAGGGCGATCCCGAGCATAATAGCCAGGAAATAATGCTACTTGATACTCCGATATGCCGAAGGCTGGATGAAAAGAATGTAAATTTTTACCGTTACACAGGGAGTTGATTGCGTACAATATCCTCTCCAATAATGAGCTCTTCCTGAAGAAATCAAGCATCATTCATTTATTGGACTCCAGAAAGTTTTAAACGATTTACCTAAAGAAATCATTATTATTTTAATGAAATCAAATTGACATATCATATCGAATTTACATTGTTACAGGAAACCCACTGCTCACATATGCTTTGGGCCAACTCATTGCATATTTATCTTTCTCATATGTTAAATGATACACATGTCACCATATTTTGGGTCCTTCACAATTACATTAACAGTAATACACACACATCAATCTTTAAACAACCACTGATGAATTGAGAAAATGAGAATAATTAATGACTACCGGTACTAGTATTTTTGAAAACTAAGAAAGTTCAATATACAGGGAAATATTCACCCCCATTTTATTTTTGCCCCTTTTTGCCCTCATTTTTAGAGTGTCTGGATGATTTCAAGATGGGGAGAAACTGATTGCAAGTGTAGAAGGGTGAAAATTACTTGGGGCAAAAATAATACTGTATACAGTAGTTACGGTAGCCTAAGCCTTACAGTCAGTGAGCACATATAAGACTGGATGTAAGTTTCAAATGAGGTAGTCAAGTTGTCAAATTAGTAGGGTACTTACTTTGTAATTTTAAGGTATTTAGGTTTGCAACTTTTGTTGATTGTTCATTTTTAGAGAAATTGCACATGTTAGTTACATATGACTTTGTCAATTACACTAAAGTCTTTCGTTAAAAATTCAGACCTGTGTTTTAACTTTAAAAGGTTAAAGGTTCATGATTTCAAACTTATCATTATGATGAAGATGTAAACAATTTTGTCAACATATGTACATTATTTAAATTTATTTGGGAGGTTTGAAGCTAAAATTTCGAAAAATAATGTCACCATTTACCTCTTGATTCATAAGAAAACAAACACCTTTCCAAATCCTATGATTGCATGACATTATAAAAAAGATATTTAAATTCATGTGTTATGGACTTTGTTTCTTGTGGAAATTGCAATAAAATAATAAAATGCTTGTGTCCTGTTACTTTTTCAGGGTAAAGTACGAAATCCCACTTTATGGCTGTCCCCAGTTAATTCTTACTGTTAAACTTCACCCGCAGGTTTGATTTTACTTTTTGCAACTAAAATACTTCAATCTGTTAAGAAATACAAAATGTCTAGGGCACAATTAAGAAATAAACAGCAATTTAAAAAGTTCACCGGGATATGAAGTTGGTTGGTCACGTGATCAAATCCTGTGAAGCCCAAAGGGCTTCTCAGTAGATTTGATCACGTACCAACCAACCTTATATCCCTGTGAACTTTTTAACATTGCTGTTTATTACTTAATATATTTATGTTTGAAAAAGACAAATCATTCAAAACTGTTTTACCGAGAATTTATGTTTACAATAATCCAAGCGATAAGCGTGTGCTATAACAGATCATTGTGACGTCATGAAAAAGTTCAAACATAATTGAAAGTTTTCACTATTCTATAGGTTCATATAAGAAAACATATTTCTTATATGAACCTATAGAATAGTGAAAACGTTCAATTCTGTCAACATGTAGCTTGAATACTGACTGTATTGTATTAATTTTTTCTTTATTTTAATTTCCTCTTTTGTAGGTTTGGTATTTTGAAGGTGTTAAATGTAGAACTAACATTGGTCAGCCTAATGAATAACTGAAGTCAATCATTAAGTCATATTAATTGTCATATAAACAAAGGGTAGCTTATGTAACGTCACAATGAAAATCTGAGTTTTCTCCCTGTAGCCGCAAACCTTACCATAAAACATCCTATATCTAAATATCAAAAACATAACTTTTTCTCTCTTTCTTCCTCTCTTCTTCACTCTCTCCTCTCTCTTCCTCAGTCCTTCCCTCTCTTCTCTTCTCTCTCCCTCCTTCCCCCTCTCTCTCTCCTCTCTCTCTCTTTCTCTCTCTCTTATATAACTTAACACTTATTGTCTCAGAATAATGACAATAGAACAAACAAAATACTGTATATTATTGACCTTTTCTTACAAAATAGAGAAAAGAATACCATTGGTTTGTGTCATTTTTTCCTGCCTCTGTACAGATTCTATCACAGACTTCCATCTTCTTGGTGCTTGATGTATTGACTTATGTCTTGCCAGAGTTACTGCCCCTTGACTACATGGCCACAGTCTTCTAATGGAATGTCTTACACTCATTCTGTTGACAGATAGTTGAAGATAAATATGAGTTACCAAGCAATGGACTATTCAGCTATCATAAATTATAGATTTACTAAATTTTCTTATTAAAATAACTGCATCATTTAGCATGCACACAAACTACCACATCTAATATACAGTACAGGACATATGTACTTCACAGTACATGTATTATCATACCTCTATATTCACCCAATGCCAATTTATCTTATAAGATTATCAGGCACATATAAAGTATAATCAATGTGATTAGAAAATAAAATAATCAATTTGTTGAACAAAGCTAATTTGATTAAGTCTTCTATTTTCACAATATAAACTATAGATTTATTCACATTTAAGTAAAGTCAGACATGGTGACTCAAAAAAGATGTTTTACTTCTTGATTTTGACGACAGATACTTAAGGAATAAGGAATCATTCCTTGAGTATTATGAGGTGATAATTTCGGTCGGGGTGTGGTCAAATCAAATAAAGCCCGAAGGGCTTAAAATTTATGATACGATTTACACGCTCCGACTGAATTTATCACCTCATAATATTCAAAGAACGATTCCTTATTACTTATATTATTTTCAATTTCTTCACATTAAAAACAACATTTTAAAAGCACTATTTTTTCATGTAGCACATGCTATGTATAACTATGCGGCAGAGCCAATACATATGTACCATTTATCTGTTATGCTATAAGACACGCCCATTTTGTGTCGCTTATCTTTTATGAAATTATTGGGCTATAGGCTTCAAAATTGATTCGTAATGTGATCACAGACAAAGACAGTTGAAAATATAAATATAAGAAGATATACTGTGAATGTATTATATTTAGCGTGTACGATATTTGCCGGATTGTGATTTTTCAATTTTTCGTGGATTTGATATAGCGCATATATGAATTTACCTATTTGTTTATTTATATATTTTACATCTGGCAATGTACTTGATTTAGCGGATGCCGCTTTCCGCCAAAAACGCTATATAGAATTCACAGCCAAATGTAGTACGTTTACACTGTATACGAAATATGGTCATATGGGAGCTAGGTTTCACGCATTATGTCATCACCTATCAGTTTACAACTGACTTAAAACTCATCCAGAATTACACATTTAAACAAACCAAGTTTTTGAGTGTCATGTGATTGTGATTGCTGTCTAGAAATAGTTACAGTGGGATTGACGCACTGAGATAAGAATTGGAATTTGAACTTATTCAATGTCTGTAGTAAGAAATATGCAATTTATCACAGAGTGCATCTTAATAAATAAACAAATAATAGTAGTTCTTGAAGACAGCAGTTTTCAACGAGAGGCTGCTTGTTCATATTTGTCACACTACAGTATTTAAATTCCCCTGCACTTGCATGGCTATGAAGTGGAAGGGAAACTCAATATTTATCTGGTAGCCAAATATTTAATTCTCTTTTTAATTGGACTTATTTACTTTTGGACATCGTAATTTTTCAAAGTTCATCTTTCATATACATGTAATATATAAAATATGTGGAAATTGTGTAAAAATTCAATATTAGGTACTGGTAAATCATGGGTTTGTGCGTCACAATGTCTCTTTAATATATACTTTCAGACAACAGGAGACATACTGTATCATCATTATCCATTACCTATTTACCAGTATTAGTATTACATCAGATAAAATCTTTGCTATGAGATTTTAGGTTTTTGCATCTAATTGATAATAAAGAAACAAATGTTTGCATGATAACTATACATCAATTTTCAGAATTCATTAAATGTTTAGTTTATTACATCTGATTTTGTTATAATTTCTTTTAAAAATTACATCAAGTTTTGTTAAAAATTTTTTAACCCGTTATATTTTACATCTTGTCACATGCATACATTGCTTACTTACTTTGTGCATGCTATTTCCGAAGTAAAAAGATGGCATGTGTTCAGTCAACCAGATAATAACTCAGACAAAACAACATGCTGTCTGTAGCCTTGATAGTTATTATAACCTTGGAACAATCCATATTCAGGTACCACTTGTCCAAAGTCCACGCATTTACGCAGTTTTACCTTTCATCAATAAACAAACCAAGACATTTAATGCAAGATAAAAGTGTTTATTACTTAAAATTTAATGGACTCCTCTTAATTCATTTGAATTTTCACCTAATATCTATACAAAACAGGGTCACTGAAATGTGCCTGTAAGTGACATACTTTTGAAAACCTAGCTACTTTTTTATAAGCTTTTCTCCATTTTTTGTTTAAAGTACATGTAACTGAGTTGATTAGAGAATAGAATTTTGAGTTATATATAAATATTTATTACTGGTAATTTAACTTAAACATAGGGGCAATTTTCTTCCTGTATTTCTGTCAACCAAAAAAATTAAGATCATTTAATTCATATTTTAAATAATAATTCATACATTGCAGCAGAACATCATGAACATAATTAAGGCCCATGGACCTTAATGGTCACCTGAGTGTACTGCAACATTGGGGCACTTGCCAGACATTAAATTATACTCAATGCATCTTGACATGAGCAGCAAGAGGATATATTGGTTAATGGGGGGGGGGGGGAGGGGGGGGGGAGAGGGGGTATCCTTGCAGGTACACTTGTTCAATAAGTCATTTACTCTATTTCGACATGGACAAGAAAATGTATGGTTTAGGGGTGAAGTACACAACTGTTTTCAGGGGCACTTAACTTGAACCCACTATTCAATGTGTATTTTGACTTAAGCTGCAAGAATATAAACAACAAAGGGGTGTAAATTTAGTTTTAAAAATCACTGACTAGTTAGAAATTATGGGGCAACACCCCCTCCCCCATTTAATGCACCTAGCTAGGAGCAGGAAATAAACAAATGGCTAAGGCAGTAGGGTATCTAAGCCAATTTCAAGATATGACTATACCTGTCAATTGTGTTTCCATTTCATTATTCTGAACCTCCCACCCATGCAACCCAACTCGTCCATTTTAATTATTTACTTAAAGCTGACATCAATTCATAAAAGCATATGGTCGCCATATTAGTTTCCCTCGCTCCTCAACTACCACTGGAGTATATATATACCGGTCGAGAAAGTTACGGTCGGTTGCTTTCTGATCAAGGCATTCAGGTTGCACAGACTTCTAAATGCATGAACTACACATTGTAGTAGAATGTTTTTAAAAAAAAAAAAAAGAATAAAGGAAACTACAATCATGAAAACACAAAATATATTTATTCTTTGAAAGAATATCCAAGGTATTTTGCACAGACAGTGCTGTCTTATTTCGCATGCACATCAAACAAGTGTGTTGTACATACAGAGTGCATAACGTCTGCATCTTTTTGAAGACCCCGGTGGCACTTCATCCTACACAGTAGATAAATGATAGCAATTCCAAGAAAGTAACAACCTAACATCGTTTCCTTCAGTTTCTACAAGAACACTCTGTTTCTAAAATACATGCGGTGATTGATATTGCTCGATCTGCCACAGTGTGATTTGCGCAATGTTACAACGTACACAGGAAAAAGCTATACAATTATCGAGGATTTTTTAAAAATGCGTGCCTGGATTTCAGGCTGTCTTGTTTTGTCTTTCAATGGATATTCCTTACCAGTGCAGTGATTGTCATATTATTTCTGTGTAAAACACGTACATGTATTACAAGTCTTTTTGTCCTATGTAACGTGCTCGGGTGAATGAAATACCTGAATGCGTTGAAGCATGGATAGTGCTCTCGGCCTTATATAGGGGGTGTGTAGCGATGAGCAGAACAATAGAAATCGACAACTAATATGGCGGTATTTGGAGATAAAAGGGAAATAATACGTATTTATGAATTCATGTCAGCTTTAAAGAATGGTTTGTTATTACATGTACTTACTAAACTCTGTCCCAAGTTATTTCTGCTTCACGTTTTCTTAAATTATTCTATATTTATTAATACCTCTGGATTCAAACGATGTTCATCAAATAATATGAAAAAATCCAAAGATTAACCTTTTGAAACGCCCCCTCTAACTTGTCAGGTTTCAATACACAACCCAAAATAGAAAGTCTATAGGGATTTTGCATTGTAAACAAAATCAAGTACCCTGGATGATAACGTTAAAAAATTGAGCAAGGTGTCTCGAGTACTTCTGAATGGAGAAAAGATGTAAACATTTCCCATTTTAATCTCCATAGGGTTTTTGTTTTTGTTCATGTGAAATTCTCCAGGGATAAACAGACAATGAAAAAATATTGGATTTTTTCCCTTTTATCGATTTGAATTGTACTTCATTGACAGGTATGTTTATTTTAATTTAAAAAAACATCAAAAAGTGACGGAAGCAATAACTTGGGACAGACTATACTAACTTATTTGTTATATAATCAAAACTAAATATTGGTTTTCATTACATGAATACACTGTTGGTAAATCATACTACTTTAGCAGTCAACAAGATGCATCCTACTTCATATCTTTTCCCCTGATAATAACTGCGTAGGTTGTGATATACTAATATCATAGATATCTTCTTGGTGTTCAACAGTTTACTCCGCTGTTAGCTATAGTGTTTGTACCTGATCACAGCGTTGCGCAACGTGGTGTGAACGATAACCCACATTGACATTGTCATGATTGTGTAAAAAGCACACTAAGCGATTTTCTATGTCCTTCTCATATGTCGCTGGGCTAAACATGCAGTCTTCTCTTCACCTCATCTTTTTCTTAAAAACTTTCTAAATATACTAAATAAAAAAATAAAAGGTTTACCTTGTAACCGGATGTTGTCTTTCTCGTGATAAAATAACGACCTGGGTGTGGTGTGTAAACAAACTTCCCGGATCAATCTTCTAGGCGAGTCGGTAATACTATATATATATACAATGTATGGGCTTGTATTATTAAAACATACACCAAATAATCATGTATAATAAAATAATGTTCCTATCTGCGCACTAGCTGATCTAACAAAACTTTTGTTTATGAAAGTTGAAATTTTACTTGACAATTTATCTATTTCAGAACACATTGACACAAATTCAACATAGTACTCGATTATAGGCCTCGGATCCCCTGGAAATCAAAATTATCCTTCGGAGCCCTGGAAATATTTTCTGGATCCGCACATGTTCTGTTTGGGTATATCCGGACACCGGGTAATTCCGGAGAAGTCAAAAGATTTATTTTAGATGACAATTGGTAAACATTAAAAAACTTTTAATTGGTTTTATTTTTGTTTGATTATTTGTCGTTTTTGTCGTATTAAAAATAGTTTGTTATATGTACACCTGAAAACCATACAATGTTGGTATGGTACGATATACAAAAATTAACACGATCCGACAACCGAGCCCTTGCGTCTATAATATGTAAAGATAACAAAATAGTCGATTTTGGTTACTTTCTAAAAAATATCTATATTAATTTTTTTTAAAGTAGTATCCAAACCATTTTCACCTTTCTCTCTACCCTTCCTTTGAGACACATGACCAGCTCTCGATCTTTAGTTGATGAGGCTGCTGCATTCAGTTTTAAAAGGCTAATCTCGCCTATTTGGATTTTTCCTATACAGAATAATAATTCTTAGCCATAAATATCATATCTAAAATTTTCATGCAGATCTGAGGGGTATTAGTAGTTTGTTGTCCTTTAGGCTGGTTACACAAGAGTTTTAAAAGGTACACTGTACATACGTTCTTTTGAGAAATTGAACCATCCCCCCCCCCCCCCCCCCCGATAAAAATCTGGATCCGCCGTTGTTGGTTGATGTGATGTTTATATTTAAAAAATGCAGTTGCACAATCAATTCTCAGTACCGCGAAAAAGCTCCCGTTCTCCGGATCATGTGGTTTCTCTGAGAAATTTTTTTTCAATGACAACAGCCATTAAATTGTTAATCAATCTCTTTCATTCGTAACAAATGCTGCAGCGCACCTACATGCATGCCTTGTCTTTTTTATCTTCCACTTGATAAATTAGAACCATTTTAACAGGAGCTTGGACTTTGGGTAGTTGTGTCAAACAGCATTGTGATGTAGGCCTGTCTATTTTATTGTTGGCCACTCAGCCATTGCTAGATTTGTCTGGCTTTTGAGCCAAGACTACGCAAATCTGTGTATATTTCACTTGAAACCAGCGTCATTTTTAACTGTTTTGACACAAGAAAAAGATAGTTACATCCTACCGAAGGTCCAAGGTCTTGTTAAAATGGTTCTAATATGGTATATATATTTTTAATTTAGGTCTAGAATAATTCAGGGTCCACCAGTCCTCTTTCCGTGATCAGGTGATTGGGGATGTGTACCAAATTAGCAGATTAGGACATGGATGCATATGATAAATAACTGTCAAACTTCAGTAAGAATGTCGGATATACAATATACACTGTTTTTTATTTCATATGCAACTGTTGGTATACAATATTGAAAAAATTACTATAAGTGTTATCATGGTTATAGTGATAATATTAATCTAAAGTTATCAGAAAGATAGAGGACTACATAATATTTGTGGAGACGGATCCGTAATTTTATTTAATTTCCACTTAATTGAACATGGAAATCCACAAATAAATAAGGCAAATAAACTAACTGTGTATAAAAACCTAAAAGAGAGGTTTGATGTCTTGGCGCGAAAAATCACGGCTTATTTGCATTTTGCCATATATGACTTTGAATCACTCCATATTTGGCCGTGGACGCCATATATGGGAACCCCACATTGCCATACAAGGAACTTGTATATTATAATAAATCTAGTAAATATTATTTCGCGTTTCATATCGAGATTCCCTGTCTATAGCATTGTACTGGAATGATAGATAACAATATCTCCTATATTTTTATGTCATTCATCAGTTGGTATACGCGCGCTTCGCACCAAAACACGACTATCAGCCTGGCCTACATTTCTACGCGCATTAATATTGACGTAGTGATTCGCCCGGTATTCCGTTTATGGCGAGGAGCAAATTAGGCACAGTTGATTCATTCTTCCATTCATGAACAGCTGATACTATACGTTTGTAACTGGACTTATTTTATCGAAAACAATGAATGGGACACATATAAACCAGCCAGCCTTCCCCACCGCTCCTGGGGGAGGAGTACCCACGTTTACAATGGAAAATGTCGATCCCTCAACTATGGAAGAGGATTCGGACTCGGATGGAGAGATTTCAGTTGCAACACATTCTCAGGGTCTCAAACCTGGGAAAAAGACCAAAGGACGGGTCAAAATTAAAATGGAATTTATTGAAAATAAATTAAGGCGATATACAACTTTTAGCAAGCGCAAAACAGGAATTATGAAAAAGGTTTGCACTTTTCTTTTTCTTTTTTGGAAAGTTTAGTTGAATTTGTCTTTTTGAAGATATTTTTTTACTGTTATTTGGAATTTGCATTATTTTATTTCATATAATTTGGATAGGCTTATGAGCTGTCAACTTTAACTGGTACTCAAGTGATGTTATTAGTGGCAAGTGAAACTGGACATGTGTACACATTTGCAACCCGAAAACTGCAGCCTATGATAACTAGTGACAGTGGAAAAGCTTTGATTCAAACATGTCTGAATTCACCGGACCCACCACCTGGCTCTCAGCCACAAATGACCATGGACCAACGAATGAATCCAACAGGATTCGAGGAAACAGAATTGTCATATGCTGTCGCCGAGGAAGAACATGCAAAAGTTTGTAAAACAATAATCAAAATACTCTTCACATCCTAAATAATAGCTAGGAAATTATTTCTGTCAGACGTTAATCTATTTATAAGATATCTTTATTTTTTTTTTTTTTTCTGATTTGGGGAGTATTTGCTTTTCTATTAGAAAATTTTCAAAAATTATATTTTAATAGAACTTTTTTTATCAAAAATATTTTGCAAAAAAATTATTTGAATCTCAAAGTAAATAATTTTCCTAATTGAAATTTGTAACAAAGTTTGACTAGGCATTTTTAAGTATAGACATATATTAACTAGAAAAGGGGGGAATCATAGAGTTGGTAGTTTAATTCTTTGTCTATGTACAGTTCAGCTCTGAAAATGCTGTGTTTACCATCTGTTCCAAATCAAGAACCAGAGAAAAATACCATAAATATCAGCAGTGTGTTACTCTCAGCTGGAAGCTTCTGTGCATTTCTTGCCACTAATAGCGTGATAAGACCAAAGCAGTTTGCTTCTTTGTTTGCATCTTGTATTAAGTAGAACTGCCTTTATTGACACTCACCGCAGGAGGAGGGGGGAGGGGGGGGGGGGTCTTATAGTAGCCATGTTTTATCTTATTTGTCTATGTGAAGAAAATGGCAATGTACTTTATTTGTTTATTAGTTTAGATTTATGCAATTCCACTCACATTATTTTGATATTAGATAATGACAACTCTCTGAGATTTAAAAAGATTGGTAGGTTCATCATTTATTAATTAATATAATATCTTATAAATATATATCTTTTTTTTATCATTTTTCTCTGACGTTTTGATGTGAAACTGTAAATAAATTTTTCATGACACATCTTCACAAATTTAGTAAACAGTTTTGAAAACCCCTGACATATATTGCTATGGCCTGAAAATCCATTCCCAGAACTTTAACCAGGAGGTACAAAGCCAAATTCGGCACCAGGGATTCCCATATCCTGTGAAACCTGAGAACCCCTGTATCAAGCAGCTAATTGGAATCCTTCCATGTAGGCAAAGATAAAACAGTGCCTTTCCTCACATATGTCAAATTTGTTTGTTTTATATCAAATAGGCTTCTGTGCTACTGCTGGGAAAGTTTTGGGAGAATATAATCTGGTAATCTAACTTGGGGAATGGGCGGATCAGCCGATGCAGCGGTTATGGAGTGTTATATCATGCAGGCTCTTTACTCTGCAGCTTATCTGTAAGATTCAGACACTTCTGTGTAATGCCAAAATGGTTTCAATGAAAGAATTACTCATTCCTTTTAATCAATCACTCATTAAAAAAATAGAAAATGGGTTATGTTGGAAATTGTGCATCTGCACAGGTTTCCAAGAGTATATCTTTATTGATTGAAAGGATAATGATAAGCAGAATATGGAAGCATTTTTTTTTTCTGTACTTCAATAAGCACTAACATAGTCTTGATTTTGGTCAATTAATTAGTATCATGATTGGCAGTACACGCATATTGGTTTTCAGTGTTGTTTGATAGAGCATATATAGAATGATGTATAATATAAAGGGCAAGAATCTCTCAATTCCTCTCTCTCTCTCTCTCTCTCTCTCTCTCTCTCTCTCTCTCTCTGACCAGTTACTGTCACTAACATGTACACACATTTGTTGGGAATGATGGATAAGGTGTAGATATATATACAGCCACTCCAAGATCAGGCAACAAGCCCACGTACAAGTTAAAAGGAATGAATCTATTACCATGGCAATGCTTATCCCTGGAATTTCGGCAGCTAATATCATATAAATGCTTTGTACCTGAGTGATTTTTATCATCCAGCAGCACATGCTGCAAATATGTCTCTGAGAGGCAGCATGCCAAATTTGTGGCAGCAAAGCCACTCAAAATAGAAATGAGTTGGTTAAGGAATTTGGTATTAATTGGATTTTTTAACAGGGAGATCTGTGTTTTTCTGGGAATTATTTGAAGAATTCAATTAAGTCCATATTATTCAATTGTACTTTGAAAATAAGAAGAATGTTGGCCATGGTAGATATTAATATAATTTCAGTTATTTGATATTTTGGAGAGGTTCTTACAGAATAGGAAAAAGGAATTAAAAATTTTTAACATTAAACAAGTATACGTTGCACATGAATTCGAAAAAAAAAATGAAATGAAGTTTAAAAAAAAAAATAGAAATGCAAGTATTTATTGATTTCAAAGCAGGGTTGTGTATACTGCGGTTTATTAATTAAAAATCATGATGAGGAAAGACCTTTTTGTTTACAGGATATACATGTTTAAAAGAAATGAACATTTATTCTATAAAAAATGGAGTAACAGTTGTTATAAAATTTAGAATAAATGTCATTTAGTGATATGCACATGTAAATGGAAAAATCCCATTTGTACTTCAATGCATATAGCTACCATTAATAACCAATAGAACTAAAACCCTATTACCGGTATAAATAGAAAAAATAGAATTCATGAGGTACACATCTCGTGCACCAATCTAGAATTTTTTCCCAGGGGGTCCAAAGGATAATTTTGTTTACTTGAGGGTTTTCCAGAACTTTATTAAGTGAATTTAAAAAGTTCAAGAGGGGTCTTCGTAATTTTAAAAACTGCTAACATATTTAGCAATTTTCTTTTTATCAAACCTCCGCAAAAGTCATTGTTACATACCATGACATGTACTGAAGACATACATGTAAATTACATGTTTTTACATGTATAGCCTCTCTTGAGATAAAAACCCAGCTTCCTTTTTCTCTTGAGAAAAAATAAGGAAGAGAAAGCATGTAATGCACATAAATAAAAGACAGAATTAAAAATAAACTGTGTAAAGGCAGATAACTCTAGTCATTGACTCTGACAACTACATCGTTTATTGTTACAGGTTGACAATACAATGAAGCCAATGTTTATGCCGGTCTCTATCCCCGAGTCTGGAGTTGTCAACAGAAGCTCACCAGATAACACCAGTGGTACTTCATCCCCACCAAACCAGCCAACCCCCCAAAGCCAGACCACCGCACAGGCCTCACCCACCTCAGCCTCCATATCCAAGAATCTGACTGGAATGTCCAATGTCAATCTGACCATCCCAGGCCTGCCACCAGGGGCAGTATTAGTTCCCCAAGGTAATTGTAGGGACTAACATGTTGATGACTGGATATAAGAGGGATGGATGGTTTTTAGAATAACGTATGTCAATTTCCTGGAACAAAAGAACTTTTAAAGATAATAGGCGACTAGACTATTCAAAATTTAAAATATTTACTTATTAATAGTTTATAGTTTTAAAAAACCCCACAAATAAACACCTATAATTTTAAGTTAGGTCTGATGGGTAATTTTTTTATATCGAGTCTCCAATCATACATGTTTTCATGACGTTTATTATTTTGTTGTTTGTAGTTGGAGGAGCCCCACTGATCCCCATACAGCAGAATGGTCAGCAGATTGGACAGGGCGGTCAGACTCAGACCCTGTACAGGATCCCCAACTCCAACCAGATCGTAGCCTTCTCAAGTAGGTGCAAATGTCCCTAGTTACCTTATAAACAAGCTTCATAGAAAATGCCAAACTTTTCATTTGAAACTTCACAATTCATGTATTATTTGTTGTAGGAAACAGGTTGTTTTGCATACAATGATACAATTTATAATTGACAGGTGCTAGCGGTGACTCCCCCTCCCAGCAGTCAATGGTGACCTCAGGGTCAAGTTCTGATAACATGACCACCCTGACCAATGTCAGCACTGCAGGCTTACAGACAGCTCAAACAGGTAAAAACATTAGTATTCAGACAGCTCAAACAGGTAAAATCATCAGTATACAGACTGCTCAAACAGGTAAAAACATCAGAGAAAACAGGTAAAAACCTCAATAATGTTCTATCTTCACTAGTAGCTATGACAGATACACAGCATTAAGTTTAACACATCTCAGTGTAAATTTCTTACTTCTTTTCAATAACCACTTTAACCTTTCAGATATAATTTGATGTAATATTATGAGCAGATGTTTTTTTTATACTTATAAAAGCATGAGTAGTTGACAATCTGATGGTCAATTGTAGGCTCACAGAACTCGGCAGCAATGACCCCTGGAGTAGTGATGTACCATACGCCTCAAGGAATTGTGTATGCACCCACAACCCTCCAGGATGCCAGTCGCTCCATGTTCAACTTCCAGCCTACACCCACAGCCTTGTCATTGCCCCAGTCAGAGAACGGTCAGCAGATTATCACAATCCCCATCCCTGTCAGTCTAGCTGCTGCAGGCAACTCACAGGTAAACATCGAAAACAATTCTTCACCTTTGAAACAAACTTATACTTTTGCCCAACAGGCAAAGGGTTTGAGGACCTAGTACCCGGTAAATGGGAGGAAATGGGGAAAATTTTATCACTGTTTTAATTATCAAACTGGCGCAGACATAGAATTCTACATATATCCTCAAATAAACTGGTAAAACTTTAATTCTCTAACATCTATCTCCATTTACTTCACTAGGAAACTAGAAATGACAAAAAAGGGAAAGTAAACTATCCTTCCTTCTGTATTTTATTTCTTGACATTTTTTAAATGTATCAAGAGTACTAGATTTTGTAATTGAAATGTCAAATGATTGTAGTTTTTCTTATGTTATCTCTATTGTGATCAAAATGGTCTTATATTCAGAATTGATGAATTCTTTCAATGTTAATGAAATTAAAACTTGTAACTACTTGTATTTACGTTGTAATGTGTGTATATTGATACTGGTACATTTTTAATGTACCACACACGGTAATTATTGTATGAGTTTGAATTTTTTCAATTGAAGGTCCCCATATATCAATTTGCAACTCAGATGTCAGACACCTCTCAAACATCTCTGTCCCAACCTACACCTGCTAAAAAATCCAAAAAGTGACAAAGGCATCTTGGAGAGAGAAGAGTTATCTTTTCTTGAGGAATGAAGGCGACAGTGGTTATGTGCCCCTGACCGAGTGATAAAGGTTGTCTTCCATGAATGATAAATTCAATGGTGATTAACACTAAAGTGCCAAAAACATTAGTCTGATTATAGACATAATAGATCGAGTTAGTACAAAGTTCATGGAGTGCTGTTTCAAGATGAAGAAATATCCAAGGAGCATGATCAAGATATATAACATGTCAACACACTATATGATCGCAATACAAAATAACGCAAAGCAATAGGGGTTCCAGACAAATCTTGATATTAATAGGGCTGGCTGTGACTTGTTACATAATCCAAACAAATTCAATCAGTTTTGCTAGATGATCATGTAAGATCACAAATTTGGATGCATGTACATTTATTAAATGGATGGGAGCACTGTACAGAGAAGTTTAGTGTATGATGATATGTACTCCATAGAAGATCTAGCATTTCCGTGTGATTTTTTTTTTCATTTTTCTAATCAGACTTTTTATTTATTCATCTTTTTAATCATATTTCATAATATGCATCAATGATTTATAGAGTTATTCAGATGTTCCCCGTGTAATTAAGCTATTTGTTGAAGATAGAGGTATTTTTTAAAGTAGTACTTCAATGAATTTATGTGAACATGAACACTATCTCTTTAAGTAGTTATCAATTATGAATAACAAAACAAATGGCAGCTGTAGATTCACTTAACTGTAGAGTATAATCAGTAATGTCCAATATTGTATTGAATGTACCTGTGTATAACAAAGGTTTGGACCAATTATATTTGTATGTACATACGGTGTGTTAACATATATATGTTCAGTAAATGAAGATTCCTCATAAAATTAGATAAAATACCACATTGTTAACAGAAAGAGTTTTTGATAATTCTGACAATAGTCCAAATTATAAAGATACCTGTATGTCAATAGTGTTAAAAAATTACAAATATGTTATTGAATCTTTATCCTTGCATAACAGGAATCTTCATTAAACAATGGGACATATATTTTGTTGTAAATGGTTATCTGTTATATCTATTTACTTTTTGCATATCAAACATGGTTAGAGTAGATTTTGTATATGAATGTTTCTTTTTGTCTTTAATATTTTGACTGTATTCTCTCACTGTATAATTTTGTAGGTTTTCTTCACAACTACATGTAGGTGTTAATTCATAGAACTTTGACCCACAGAATTTCTTGCATACACGTTTTAAATGAATTGTTTGTGGAATTAGGTAATATACCCAACTATTTATTAACTAGTCACATTTTTTTTAAAAACCTTTGTAGTGGTATATTACAATTTTGTTGAAATCCAGTGCATTGTTATTTATGAATGTTGAATCACTTGTGTCATATCATGTTTTTTTTTTTATAAAGATTCATGTTCAGAAAGCTGAGATTATCATTTTGTTATAAACAAATCATTTTGTTATAAACAAAGATGATGCAAGTTGAAAAGTCAAATATTTTTCTGTTACTGTCTTTATTATTAAAGATTTTTGTACAGTACAGACTTAATTCTTTTTACGATTAGGCATACTTGAAAATCAGATTTTAATTGCAAGCAGATATGTTGCATGGAGGCATGTTTTTGGATCACTAGAAGATCAGATTTCTAAAAGATTAATTTTGCCAAAATGTTCCATATATTGGTTTCAGATCACCCAACTTTTCAAAAGGTCCCTTGGATAATTGCCAAGATGATGATGTGATCTTGACTTCAGACCTGAGCATAGCAACTTTTGTGCCTGTTCTTCAGATCTTTTTTTTTCACTTAAAAGTACATGTAATGGGCCAGACACAAAAGTAGGACACACAGACAAAGACAGAGGACAGGTACACTTGATCAATTCTGGCTTGCTACAAATTATCCCAGCCAGTGGAATAACAAATAGAAATAATCCCAGCCAGTGGATTAATAACTAAAAATAGAAATAATCCCAGCCAGTGGAATAATAACTAGAAATAATCCCAGCCTGTGGAAAAGTGTCTACATAGAAATAATCCCAGCCTGTGGAAAAATGTCTACATAGAAATAATCCCAGCCTGTGGAAAAATATCTACATAGAAATAATCCCAGCCTTCTGAGTGATGTCACCAGTTGACCGGGATGTATATACAAAGAACTGGGGGGGGGGGGGGGGGGGGGGGGGGGGGGGGGTCTCTCATCCTCACCGCCTGATAAATGTTCAAGATTTGTTACAGTGTCCTACAGATTTATGAACTTTATGATTTATATACCAGTGAATTTTTAAAAATACTGTGCCCAGCATTTTACAAAGATATCCATGTACAATATAGCACAGCCTTTCTGCTAAGTTTCAATGTAAAATACTTGTTGTTATAGAGAAATTTTAGCAAGTGTTTTGAATTGCGAATTGAATGGCTGAATCCAAACTGTTTCATTAATGTTAGCCACAAAACCAGAGTTAAATTTATGTCAAATATATTTAAACAATGTAAGATTACTATAATTTTCTAACATTAAAACCAAAACAATGCTATAAACAAATAAAGTTGCCGAGGAAAAAGCATTAAAATTCATTCGGAGAAAACAACAAAATTATTGCAATCTAATTATTTATTAACAGAAATATTTCATACAATTCATGACTGATATAAATAATAAATCCTATAGTTAACCTAATTGCACTGTAGATGAAGTAAGGTTGTACTCCAATGCACCAGTATTCATGTACATATAATATTAAATGCCGTACAAAATTACTGAAAGTTCTTGCTTATGCCTGTAAGATCAATGTTTATAGGCATGAAATACTATGGGTTTCATCATTAGTCATAAAACACCAATTTACATGGCTTTTGTTGATGAGTGGATCCACAAAATCAAATATGTATATTAAAGTAAGAAACAGCTAGGACATTTATAATGGGCAGGACCTAGCTGTCAATAGTCCACACGGCTAGGACACTTATAATGGGCAAGACCTAGCTGTCAATAGTCCAGACAGCTAGGACATTTATATGGGCAGGACCTAACTGTCAATAGTCCACACAACTACGACACTTATAATGGACAGGACCTAGCTGTCAATAGTCCACAAAGCTAGGACATTTATAATGGACATGACCTCTAGCTGTCAAAAGTCCACACAGCTAGGACACTTATAATGGACAGGACCTCTAGCTGTCAATAGTCCACACAACTACAACACTTATAATGACCAGGACCTCTGGCTGTCAATAGTCCACACAGCTAGGACACTTATAATGGACAGGACCTCTAGCTGTCAATAGTCCACACAGCTAGGACATTTATAATGGACAGGACCTCTAGCTGTCAATAGTCCACACAGCTAAGACACTTAAAATGGGCAGGACCTAGCTGTCAATAACCCACACACCTAGGTCATTTATAATGGGCCGGATCTAGCTATCAATAGTCCACACCTTTATATATCCTTGAAATTGCATGTGCATTTTGAAAAATCAAAATGAAACCAGAGAAGAGGATTTATGGAACATCAAGACACATACACTTACATGTATCTAAGTCAGCTTGATTCTTTTAATAAACAAATTAACTGATACTAAAATGTGCTGAATAGCTAAAGGACAACATCTGGCAAGTCTTCAGTTTGGTCATGTGTCACCATATTAACATCAAGTATGTTATGGTTATACATATCTTTTTTTTTTAATTAAGTACACAAACATTGGATCCTGCGATCAAAAGTCTCAGTTTTTTTCTAAAGTATTTTTTAAAAAATTACACACATAGATTAACCAAAATTCAAACTAAAATTTTGGGGTCTATATGATTCTTTCGGTGCTACGGTGTATTTAATATGACCTTGCTGCACTGAAAGTGCAAATTGCACATAAATCACTTTTCCCTCTGTAATTTTTTATCTGAATGAACAATGGCATGAAATACAATTTGATACTATTTAAAATAAATAAAATTAAAATTAACATAAAGAAAAAGTTTGCAATTTCTTCACCTAATTGATATTTTGACCTTTTTGCACTGATAAAGCGCTATTTTTAGCCATTTACGATTCAACATGCAATAAAAAATTTTAAAAGTCTCAAACTTTTTCTCAAATTATGATAGACTTGTTAGAAAAATCTTTTAAATTCAGAAAATAAAACCAAAAGTATGGGTCTATGATTTAAAATTTGAGATAAGGCATGAAATAAGCTGATTTTGGGCAAAAATTGGAGTTAATTTTTTCTTGACTTTTACGAAATATCAGTTTAATATGCCGATATATGTCGATAGAAATATTGAAAAATTGTTAAAATATGTATTTTGGAACAACTCGAAGATATACCAATGCACAAACTATCTGGAAATTTGGTCTGCACTGAAAATAAGGAAGCAAAATTAAGTTACGGTACTCTAAAACAACTAAGTTATGAAAAATGTTCATTTTCTTCTTAAAAACCTTCCGCCACAAAATATAGTCCCTTACTGAAGTCTCTAGATATGTAACTTTCCCTTATTTATTTTATTCAAAATAGTTTATTTGGCATTGTAAAATATGAATTTACAAGTAGAATTAATATAGGATGCATAATTTCCAAACTAGAGGTGACCCAAAATGGCTACCCAAAAACAGAGGAACGAACCTCTTTAAGTGACAGCTCAGTATCTTGCTGCTGAGATTGCAACTGGATTGTACAACTGGATTGTACTAATATCAGATAAAACACTGCATGCTCCTTTGACACTGTAGGCACACAAAAGGACACACTTTTGTGCATAAAACAAAAAAAGTTTTACAATCTTTATATTGACAACAAATAATGTGAGGACAATTTTGAGATAAAAATTGATTTACCAGTAATGAAAGAAAATTGTATACAATGTACCATACTTGTAAAATAATAAACCTTTTCACAGGAATTAATTCAGATATCTTTTCATACAATGTACAAATTTTTCAAGAAATGAAAATTCTTTTATTATGATAAACAATAATCATAATTTTCTTTCCCTTTACCTGATGAAAAAGTGATAAATCTAATTTAAATCATTTTTTAACAACAAATCTATGTAGTTCATCAATGTGTAATTACACTGCAATATATAATTATAGTAATTAAATCAGAGACATTTCCATATACCAGGTAATGGTTAATATAATAAGATGCAAATGGGAAAAATAATATTTGAAATTTAAAAGCAGTAGACTAGAGACAACGTGATTTGAGAATATAAAATCCATGCCATCTACATTTCATACATGCATTTACAGACAAAGTAAACTGAAATGATGAAGCATTTTTATATGAAAATACTGAAGACATATTTGTTTCCGTGTGAAACAGTCATAATTCCACAAACCATAAAAAGATGCCCTGATTTAAATCATAGTAAAAGAAGTGCCGTATAAATATACTATGCAACCATAAATGTATCTGAATATTCCTTACTATTTTTATTTAACAGTTCAAACTACATGTATTGGTAAGAAATTCTGAAAAACATTTTGTGATTGTGGATTCTGCACAATTATGTATTGTGAGAGAAAAAAATTGAACTTGCAAAATCAAATGATGACACTAGTAGCCAACTGAATATAATACTCAAACCATTGTGGACAATTTTACCTTTTTCTCAGGTGAGATAAAATAAAAATAATGACAATGAAAACCAAATGAATAATTCAGTTATCAAATGAAGATGTAGAATTGAAAGACCTCCTATATTGCTTTTGTTGATTTCCCACCACCTACAATGAAGGACATCAAGATTTTTATCAAAATGTTTCACCTTCACAAGACTGCAATGCGTTAAAAAAGATGGTACTTTATTTCCACATAATTAAGATAAATTTTCATGATAAAATTTGGTCAATTTTTAGTTATACACTTTCAATTACTGGATTAATTATAAAACTGTGGTAAGAGATACTTTAAATAACAGTTAGCCCTCAAAATTGTCATTTTTCATACTGAATATACTGTATTTACTGTGCATATCAAGATATCTCTGGCAAGTTCTAGGAAAATACACATGCATTACCAGTATATAGTTATCACTTTTGTGACATAAACAGTCTACATGCAGTTGTGCCCCTTGTTAGTAAGTCAAAGACCAAACATCAATATGACTAATATAAATTTGTGGAGGAAATTGGATGAACTCAATTTAAAGCAGAACACCTACTGTCATGTAAAATAACATATTGCATGTATTTAGGAGTTTAGTACTGACGTGCAAATTATTGCAAAACAGAGAAAAAAAATCAAAGGAATGAGAAAGTAGCTTTACAAAAGCATTTGTAAATACATGTATCTGCATTTTAACATATATAGAACTTGTCAAACCACCCAAACAAGCTACCATGTACTATTTATTACCTTTTATATCATAATTCCTCTCTGTAACATATATATTAGTATACATTACTGACATTATATGATAAATCAATGTAGTACAAAGAACTGGCTTGTATTATGTTACATTATTATACCAACTTAACTGAGGGGAGAGAAAAATTTTACTACCAGTAATACATTAAGATACATGAACAAAAAAAATATGCACTGAATTATAGCAAAATTCATCATAACAACCAAAAAAAGAATACATGTACATGCAATATTTAATTATATAATGTGCATGCTTGAGTTGACACTAATGAAAAGCAGCAAGAGGCTCTGTTTTCCTCCACTTTATCTGTTAGATTTCTTTTGTTTGTTAATATTTTCAGCTAGATCTCAAAAGAAACTCAAATGGAGCTGAAATTACTAAAAAATGAAACAGCTAGGGCATTTAATTGTTTCACAATTCATGTACAATGTATACTACTTTTCTAATGGTATAAATTTAAAATTTGGATTCATCTTATTTCTTGTAAAAATTGAAATGTGAATAGGAAATATACTATCTGGTATAATCCCAAAATATAGATTAAAGTATGAAACCTTATACTGTGGAATCATTTTTATTCGTTGGGGTCAATGTTCATGGGTAGCCAACATTTTCCTTGTTCATGGGGACGTTATTTCGTTGGTAGCAATTTCTAATTAGTTAAATTTATTAAACAACTGCTTGTATACATGTTCGTGGGGATGTAAATTCGTGGGCAAGGGTTACCCAGGAAAGCCTGCACAAACATTGGGTCCCCACGAACAATGATGATTCCACAGTATGTACCCAACATATTTTTTAAAGAAAAATATTGAGCAACAAAAGCTATACAATTTTTAAAAACTCATAACAAAACTAAATATTAATATTCATCTGAATTTATGTATTATTAACACACATAAATTAAAAAACATTATTGTATCTCTTATCTGGATAATTTGGCACAAGAAATTCGTAGACACTTCAATTTCATTTGACTGATGTACAATTGTCAAAATCACAACCACATTTTAGGAAAAATGTAAAAACTTTGGCTGGCAATTATGTTAAAAAAACATGTACAAATTTCAAAGAAATGATACACAGAAACTTGTCCATTCAAGATGTAAAAGGTACGTGTACCATCAAATTATACGTGTCTAATGAATTTTTAAAGGTCTAAATATTGAGCACAATCAAATTTTGATTCTATCTTTTTTTGTGCATAAACCATTGCACAGTATCTCTTAATGATCTGGAATAGACAAATTTAAGTGCCATTTACAATACTGCCCCTTTAAAATTAGTTCCTGTACATCTGTTGTTATTCTTTTAGTACATATATGGTTGTGATTGCTCGATATAGAAAACTTCCATTACTTTTTTCTTCTGCACTGGTTATGTAAGGCATCAAGGTGTAGATAGCTTGCAACAAACACACGGAAGACCTTGTTGAAGTCTTCTGTCGTGCGATAATCTATGTGGGCGGCATCGTCACTCATTCTGTGCCAAACACTGGGAAATGGTGCTGATATAAGATGGAGGATGGGAACATCTGCACCACAGGAATAGAAATGTACAAACATGTAGAAAAGCAAACTAAGAGTAAAATATACAACAGTACTTCTTTTTTAGCATATTGTTGCTAACATTGGTACATGTATATGGAAAAAATTGAAAAAAAAAAATGACGCGCTGTTTTGTTAATGGTGGTAGAGTCTGAAAATACATTGCTGGACTTACTTCTGTGTAAAAATGGAATGTGATCATCTTCAATACCTCCCCCATAGTACGGGTGTGTGTTGAACAGAATTCTGTTGTTATCACTTAGCAGATTATCTTTTTTAAGATGTTGTTCTGTAAATGGAAACCAGTCGACTCATACAATGATAAAACATCGATACTTGTATATATTGGAAACAGTATCAATGCCTTGAAATAAAATCTGTTGCATGAAAATAACAAATGATTCTAAACCACACACAGAATAAGAGCATATGATGTAATAGAGTGAAGAGATGGAAAGATCGGGTTGATACATATGTTTTACATAAAACAGATCCTTTGACATACAATGTAACTGAATTTAAAAATATCTTCATTTTTTATGAATCTAGGTGCTAAAATTCAGAAACTTGCAAACATATTTTTTACTTTTGATATACCGGTAATTCTATCGCATTACTTCCATTTGAATAAAACATATGATGCTATGAATAACATCAATCTTGAATTTTTTCTTATTTTTACTTGCAAGAAATTTGAATAGAAATCCTTGATCCATTCATTGCTGTGAGACCAGTAAGCAGTTGAAATTAAAGGTTGTTGTATTTGTTGAGATACTTATAGTACCAAAAAGTAATGTATTTTTCCCCAAGATTGAATGCAAAACCCCAAAACCATGCATGCCAGAAATAACAAAATCGTATGAAAGTACATGTAATTTGATCTTTGATCTCTTTCACTGGCCTTGACTCTGAAAAAAAGTTTAAGTTTTGACCTTGATCTTACAGCTGACAAGGCAAACATTAAGTCTCTTTCTTGTCATTAATAATTAAGATAAACAAAAATAAAACCCAGATTTTTTTATTATCTCTTGGGTATGAAAAATCCACCGCTTTATTTATAATTTACCTTTCCTTGCCAGAAGTTCAAAAGCATTGGATGTTTGTGAGAAAAAGTTGTGGAACTGGACATCACTGGTTCCAATCAAATCCAAGAGAACAAAGATATCCTGAAAAAAAATTACATCAAATTAGCCTGGAGTATTCATGGTTCCCAAATCATATAACATCAATTTTCCTAACAGGATAAGATGTGTACATATAATTATGTATCAATATTTACTCTTGATTTCATTGAACACAAAAACATACTGACAACTCAGTTATTAGGCCTATCAGTTAACTGACCGATCAATATAAACTACCGTAATTCTTTTATATTATTTCATGGAATATAGAAAAAATTGTAGACCAACACATATCATCATATCATCCAAATTTTCAGTGTTGCATCAGCAGAAAATACATGTTGAATTTCTTACGATATCTTGTAATTTATTCTCCTGCTCCCATTTTTGGGCGAGATGTCGAGCCCCGTAGATGGAATCTGTGGCTGACCATGTGTTGTACGCCTCCTCCCCATCAAGGAAAATTATCTGGGGGGTAATGTCACGAGCCTGCAATGTCCATAAAAGCCAATCAGTACATTTTGTTTGATTTTTAACACAATGGAAAAAGCATAAAAGATGCATTTATAAAATTCATTGCTATATGTTCAATGCATTACCCTATGCCCAAAGTATGCAATTAATACAGTACATCATGTATACTAAATTTTTAAATATTTGTGATTAAATTACAATTGATCCTCAATGACAAAGTACAGCCCAATAATTCATTATACTCTCTTTCAATTGAGTCTTGAAATCAGGCTAAAAATACATGAACAATTTCGTTTGTTGTGAAGCTGGGAGGGGGGAAGGTTCATATTTTGAATTTTATGTATATGGTACATTTTCATCTAAATACATTGTGCCACATGTATATGTACCACATGTAAAAAATCATCATATAAGGGTAAGAGAATTTGATTCTCATGACTTAGTGACTTCAATGGTACCTTTTCTCCCTGGGCTTTTTCAAACAAACAGTTAAGTTGTATAGCGATATCCAGGAGAATTGCACAGGGCACAGCGGAGTCTGTAGCACCTATGAACTCTTTCCCATTCCTGTCTGTTATATTCTTAGAGTCATAGTGGGCAGCTAAAACCATTTTCTTTGGCTTCCTAGGATCCTGCGTTGCTATGATGTTGACAAACGTTTTCCTGCCATATGGAGTGTCATCCTGAAAGACATCTTCTTCAATGTGCCAGTTAAGAGCACGCAGAAAGTTGGTAAGATACTGCAAAAAAAAATTAAAAATACTCAAATGTTAGGTAAAAAACTTATGACCAACAATACAAAAACCATGATACCAATTAAACTTTCTAAGACATCAACAAAAGGAACTTTTCTAGAACTGGTTAGACGTATATTCACTTTTGCCTTCAGAAATACTGTAGTAGAGAAAGTATTACTGGTAAGTAATATGTGTAGTAAATTTATTGATACATGTACTACCTATATGTTATCTACAATGTCATTAGAAGATAATATGATTGAGAAAGCGATTTTAACAAGACAAAAAATAAAATCCTCCTACTCCTCCTCAAATTTCTTGACTATAGACCTCGTTAGTAAATCAGGCCATTATCTCTGTATAATATAGGGAACTCCTTCCAATCTACCCATACTTGTGACCATAGCATTCCAGTACAATTACCAGCTAGTCTCTCATTCTTTGGTATTTAATAACTCATTTAGTATTTTCCCCTTTTATATAGATCAGAAATTATGTGCATTGTAATGAGATCAGACTTCCAATTTTGAAGTTCTTTATATCCATGCATGAAAATGGTCTCTTAAATAAATTCAGTTTCAGATATTGATGATAAGGCTATTTTTCATACTTTTTAAAACTGAATCTGATATACCCTGGTAAATAAGAGAAATTCTTATTGGGTATAATAGTTGTTATCATTCAAACAGAAATTGACATATTTTTTTCCTGCAATTTCTGTAGCCCTTATATTTGAGGATCCATATGATTGTTCAAAGCACACCAAAATGTCAAGTTTTCATTTTTATTTTTTTCGGAAAACTGCTTTAGAATGATCAATATTTTTGATTGCATAGCAATAAAATCATTTTTTTCCACCATGTGCTACATTAATTCTTATGGTGTTGATACCAACAAAATACATTATCAAGATCTCAGTACCGGTACAGCAGAGGAAGTGGAACAATGATGAATGAATGAAGTGTCAACTCCATCTCATGTGATTCTTTGAAAAATCATTGCTTCCAGTTGTATGAAAAACAAGACAAAAAAAAATCAATGCTTTATCTAGAAGTGTAACAATGGTCCAAAACAAGCATTAATCAAACTGGGTTGTATTTCTACTCAGAAGTTCGACACAGTCCCAGTGTAAATTTATCATAATTACCGATCTGAGTTTGATGAAAGAAGTAAGCCCAATAATTCTTGAGTAAAGGCTACTGAGAAAAAAAAAATTAATTGCCCCACTCCTCATCAAATTGATCAGGTTTTGATGAATTATTCACCACCACTGATTTTCTAATTAATACACAATGCAGTTTCCTAGGTCCAATAAATCAAATCAGCTTCCTTTCTTCTTTTTTTTTTTATTAATTTATATTCATTTTCTGGTACACAAGGAATTTTTGGACGGTAGGGTGTGTTAAAAATTTTTTTTTGTTTTTTTTTAAACCACCTTTGGATGGTATCTTTCCAAAAGGCCATCAATTCTACATTAGATGTAAATGACAAGTGACCTGGAATAAAAGATAAAGACTTACAGATCTTTGATGCTAAATTTGGTCTCTGCAGATACTAGATAATTAAGTCAATATTCGGTCATCTACAAAACATCTGACATGTATTTAAGAGATATGATGTATTGACCCCTTATTTTTTATGTGTAATGAATCAATTAATCAATAAATTTTAATGAATTTCTTTGACAATTCCTAAATGGAATTTCCAAGTACCAATAACTCATAAATATAATTTTATCCTTAAACTTCATTATCAGCTGCCATTCATTTTAAAAATTAGGGCTAAATTTTCTGGATATGTCTACATGTTTCCTTATTTTCTAATCACTGTTCAGAGACTATATATAAATCATTTTGAAAATTTTCAAAGCACTTATTGAGAATTCAAAGATTAATTTCTACTTTTACATATTCATGTACTCTATATGATTGTACATTCTAATCTAATTAGACTGTACAATCTTTGATTTTGATTAAAGTTCATGTACTGTATCCTAGTTTATGCATTTTTAAAATAGTACACAAAAACCAGATATGTTTGTCGTTTACACTCCTCACGTTTTGCCTTTCTATTGTGCATGTAGGTGTGTACGTGGCAATCCATCAGCATTGTTCTGACATCAGCGGAGGGATCTCTGCGTGATTCCAGGAAATTCCCAGTCCCCAGGTCTGTGTCGACATCGCTACTAGCTTCACCAAGTGCTTCACACCTCTAACAGTGCAGATCAATTCCAGAAACCGATGTCAACACCAGACATTACTGGCCAAGTCACTCTAATTCAGTTATTTAACAATCCTTATCTACCAGGTTTTACAGTGAATGCAAAAAATAAATGTGGCATTCACAAGTGATTTTTGGTCCATGATGGCTTCATTAGGTCCGATATCAATGTAATTGACATTAGGTAAAAAACCTTGATTTAATTACTTAAGTGGGATACCAACAAATATTGGAGTCTTTACAGACTTCATCAGCGCTATCTCTGAATTTGAATCCATTCATTGACAAAAATAATTGGAAGAATGGCAGAAGTCCACCCAAAGCTTCCTTTGCAAAAAAATATTGACCAAGCACAAACTGAATGGGAGAAATTCCAATTTTTTCTTAAACCTTTCACATATATGACAAAGTACCTGTATTAGTGCCACAACATTAGACCTTCCATAAATATATCTATCTGATTGAGTGCATATATAGAACCAAGTATTAAGTAAAAATAGGCTTGAATACGATTACTTTGATCTAGATTAATTGCTCATTTAATCTTACAAATCAAACCACTACTAATAGAACAAGGCAAAGACCAAGCAGTACTCTTTCAGCATCAGCAAATTGGATAAAATATTGTATCACTCAAGGGTCAAGGAAAAACAGGTTGATTAATTCTGAAGAACCATTATCTAAGGTCCAGTAAAAGTTCAACATCATCTGAGGGAGAGTGTAGGAGGACTTGATATGTACTTCACATCAATCAGAGGAATCTGCCCTTGCCTTCTGATTGTGTGGATAGCATTTTAGCAATTCATTCAACTGTGGACTTTGATGATGGAATGACCAACTAATTGGCCAACAAACCACATTAAGTCCATTTTCTCCCAAGAACACTTCCTGATTCTTGACTTCTGACAACACATTAGGTGATGAATATTTGATTTCCCCATTTCATTTTTCCCAATGAAATAGACAAGTCAAGGTGAAGGAGGTAGCTCAATTATAATAGTTACTGTTAGTAGTGGGTT
The DNA here is from genome assembly GCA_033439105.1 of Magallana nippona. NCBI lineage: Eukaryota > Metazoa > Mollusca > Bivalvia > Ostreida > Ostreidae > Magallana > Magallana nippona. Next base: position 18,194,080 of record CM065923.1, read on the forward strand.
TCTAGTACACAAGGAAGAATTCCATAGCCCTTTTGCAGGATGCTACAAAGCTTGCTTATATCTGTTTATTTATACAGTCAAACTTCATTACCTCGAACTAGATGGGACTGTTTAAAAACTTCGAGATATCCGAGTATTCAAGATATCTAGGGTAAAATACTTTAAAAAAGGGACTTACCAATCACTTCGACATATTCATTGTATTCGAGATATCAGTGTTCGAGATATCGAAGTTCAACTGTACATTAGTGCACTATAATGCGATAATGCTGTGGCGATGCTGAGCCATGAATTTGCAAAATTATAAGTACCAAACTCCTACAAAGTAAGATATCTTACTACAGTACCTTTTCAATTGGCACTAGAGAAAAAGAACAAGTAAACTACATCTTTAAAACTTAAAAATGAAATGTTCATGTACATTCTATGCAACATCTGTCTTTTTTTATCTAAACCATTATCAGATACTTTTATTTGATGTGCATTAATCTGACTTTTAAAGGTATACATGTATTATTCATAGTTTAAATGCATCAAGATTGCTTCATTTCCACAATTCAACTTATGAACACAGCGACCAAAGAGACGATTCTGATTCTATGTGATTAATTTCCTCCTTTATCTGACTGCTCAGGCAGAGATGCTTCATTTCCATGAGAAAATTAAGCAAGACAAAATCGAAATCCTGTCACTTATTGTGTGTAAATCTTTTTTCAAAGCCTGGTTCCTGCTACACAAACGAAAAGTTTACAAGACTGATCACCATTTTGACAAAAAAATGGCCGTGTTCTATGTAACAGAATAACAATTGAAGAATTTCATCCCACTCAAAAGAACAACTTAAATATTATTTTGGGGAAAGTTAATAATTTTGGCCACTATGGTACAAAATTTTTTATTCATTACTGGATTTTACCATATCGGATACCATAAATTATTGCATTAAAGCATAGCATTGAGAAATTTATATTTCATCAGTGCTAAGATCTTATTTTTGTAGCTTAATTGTCAAAAAGGCAAACCCGAAAATGAATTTACAACATGTTCAATTTTCTTACAAATTCTTATGAGAATTTTTTGGTGTAATAGAAATTATTCACTTGATGAATATTAACATTGTTACTTTAAATAAGTATTACATTTGGATATTGACTATTCCTGTTGTGTATGTGTCATTTCCACAACTTTCCACTACACAGCTATTACTGTGGAATCATCACTGTTCGTGGGGGTCCAATGTTCGTGGCTTTCGTGGGTAACCCTTTCCCACGAATAGACATTCCAACGAATGTATATACAGGCCTTTATTAAATATTTATTAAAAATATCTCGATTACACTACCAACGAAAAAACGTCCCCACGAACCAGGAAAAGTTTGGCTACCCACGAACATTGACCCAAATGAATAAAAATGATTCCACAGTATACTTTATTTCGGCTGTAGAGCATAATATTGCATTTATGTCTATATTAGTTATACTTTTGGTTTATACAGTAGCACAGACTAAGAAACTAGGATTCATAGCATGCAATGCTGACAGCTATGTGATGGGTTACCACAGTAAATGACAGGTGATCATAAATAGGTCAATGTTTTTCTCACCTGCAATAAATGTATACATAATGTCATCTATGCAGAAATCTGGAGCAAACTGACACCTCCCTTAGAGCAGCAAGTCATGGGTGACAGATGACAGAAACATTTTTTGATAACAACATAAAAATGACTTCAAGTATGTCACCCAATAGCTCTCTCATTACACTACCCTCTTCATTAACACTTTCCCCTCTCCACTCACATGCACCACTTGACTTGAGTAAAAAAGGGTCATTACACTTGTCCTCTATCCTCCCTCCCAGTTATTGACAGGCTTTTCTAGCTTGAATTCTCTACATCCCTTCTCTAATTTCCCTGGACACAGGTCACATCATACCATCTTCACTTTCTCCCTCTTTCCAAAACACCTTTCATGTTTTCTGATTTAATAATTGCCCTCTATATCAACCCCTCTTTATCCCTTATGTACACCACTCAAATTTCTGATTCGACTATTGATCTCTATATTCAACCGCTCTTTACACCACTAATTGCCCTCTACATTCAACACTCTTTACACCACATAAATAGTTTCTGACTTGAGTATTAACTATTAATGCCCTCTACATCCAATCCTTCTGTACATCACATTTCTAACTTGAGCATTAATTGCCCTCTACATCCAAACCCTCTCTATACCACTTGGATTTCTGACTTGAGTATTGCCCTCTACATCCAATCCTTCTTTACATCACTTACATTTCTAACTTGAGTATTGCCCTCTACATCCAAACCACTTGGATTTCTTACTTGTGTATTGCCCTCTACATACAACCCTTCTTTACACCACTTACATTTCTGACTCGAGTATTCCCCTCTGTATCTGGCATTCTAGGGATCAGAATTGGTCGGACAAGTTCTTTAAATGCAGTGAGATCTGAGTATTCCTCTACTATTGTCCGCAGAGCTCTTCCTGAAATCCATCTTGCTGATCGAGCTCGGTCCTATAAAAAAGAAATGAAGAATGTGATTAGATGCAAAGATCCATTTCAGCAAAATGCAAATCTTCCTTTTAATAATTTTACAAATTGCTTGTACAGCCAGGTATATTTCGACTCATTTTCTTAACACCCCTACCCCCATCCCCACCCCCTATCCCTGACCCCTAACAAAATAATAACAAAACATGTAATGTTCAAAACAAGATCAAATTACCAAAAGATAATTAATTTCAGTGGTCAATCCTTTATGATCTAGATAACAGCAATTTCACATATCTGTACCATTTTATTATTCACCCTTGGGTGCCATTAGGTCTTATTTTAGGTCTTTAAGAGCACAAACAAATTAAATATTGATATCTATGTTACTTTAATATTGATATCTATGATTTGTAGCTTATCTTACATGTATATTAACTTTTGGATAGCTTTGGCAAGACAATGCATCAAATCCTGACATATTGAATAAAGCCTTGCTTCTACATTTATTATGATCCACATAAAATAGCACCCGTTATCCTCAAACTCACAGTGTTTTTGATAAAGAATAAGTCTCTAACGACTCAGATTTTACTTTGTTAACCTTTGGCTATCATAACCTCTAGCCACCAAATATCTTCCAAAAAAAGAGATACATGTACTTTTAATTAAGGGGGAGGGGAATTCTGTAATACATTGTACATAGGAAAATTCCTGAGTGTAAAAAAAAAAAAAATCCAGGTAGACAAAAATATGCTAATTTACAGTATTATTAAACTATTAAAGGGACATTTTTCCAGGAATTAATCTAGGTTTGGGGGAAACTACTGGAGCATTTGAAAGAAATTGGGATAGCTGGGGTCATAGCCCTACAGGTGGGCCTAGCCAAAATTGAATTTGAGCATTTATGACCATTTAGTGCATGAAATGCTAAAAAGATTTGCTTATTCAACCCAATATATTTATATTTGCAAATCTTCCTTATATGAACCTATTGAATAGCGAAAACGTTCAATTCTGTGTGAACGTTTTCATGACGTCACAATGATCATCGCACACGCTTATCGCTTGACGGTTGCATTCTGAATGGTTTTTCTCTTTCAAACGTAAATATAAGTAATAAACAGCAATATTAAAAAGTTCTACGGGATATGAAGTTGGTTGGTACGTGATCAAATCTACTTATTTCATCACGTGACCAACCAACTTCATATCCTGGTGAACTTTTTAAATTGCTGTTTATTTCTTAAATAAGATAGCTATAAGCACAATAAAAAAAGGGGAAAAAAATATTTGTAATGAGCTTTTTATCATTGTAAGGGGAATTTTGTTACTTATCCAAAATGGGATGTTCAGGGGAAATTTTCTCTTGGGGAAAAATACTGAATACCGATAGTAAATAATATTGCCCTAGATTAACTTCTGTTTGTATAACCATGTTTAAGGTGGTCTGCTTAGAAAACATCTAAAATAAAGAAATTGTAATTTTCTATCTCAAATTAATATGACTGAAATAGTCAACAAGTTGAATGAAGTGTCATTCTGGCCAAGTGACTTATATACAACATTTGTACCAATAACCATTATACTCTCAAAATGGCGAAGAACCTGAGTAGTGAAAAACTAATCATGGAATCTCAGCCCAGAAGGGAAAAAACACACTTCAGTTCAGCCACTGTCTGATCCGTGTATCCTTTATCCAGAGCTTTGAAAATTAATTGAATAATAGCCGACTCTGAGACAGGTAGGCTTTATAACAAGTCCTTGTGATTGATATCACAGAAAATGCCTCAAAACTGATGAATTTTCCGGGATGCAGAGAGAGGGAACAAAAATGGTGTATTATTAATCAAACTGGGAATGGCAAATCTGTTTCTTGTGGCTGTTTCTATTTCCAATTATAATGTCTTGATACTGACTTTGAGGAGAATCTCATTCTAAATAACACTAGCAATATATTTCTTAAGGACACATTCAGAAAATTAATCATTCAGGTGTACTGCCATTTTCCTCAAAATAAAACATACTGAGTTGAAGTAGAATGGAAGTTCTTCAAATGTATATATATGAATTGTATTTGTGTGAAGAATAATGTAAATAAATGTAAATAAGGTTTGGATGATCGATACAACCAAAAATAGCTATACCCACAGAAAATCAAGCAATACAGCTATTATATAATTAACCGACAGTAAAAGTGCATATCAATTCTGTCCAAAATGCATAACAATAATTACCTTACTGAAATTAGCAAGGTCGACTGTATTACCACCTATTACACTGCATTATTGTAATTATATACATGTATATAGTCTCTATTCTTTGCGAAGTGTGGCAATACACAATAAACAAAACAGACTCTACTCTTAATATCAAAAATGGTTGCAAATTTCTCTGATTTTCCTCTATTTGATGTCTGATGCTTTTAACCTCAGTCAATAAATGCCTCATTAGTTTATCCTGCTAAAGGCTTTTTTCCTTATCATACAAATATTCAAAGAGTTCCACTACTGGGAGAATGAATATATCTCCAACTGTCACCCGGGGCCTTGCAATAAATGAATCCCGGAACAGAATAGAACCCTGAAACTGTTATGTGGTCTTTGGGATTTTTTTTTTTTCATCTATGTAGTCATCATTCATGAAAATTTGATTTCTTTCTAGAAAATTTGAATTAGCTTGAAGAAAAAAAGTAATTTCAAAAGAAAGAGACTAGTTCAAAATTTGATTTCTGATGCAAAACAAAATTGTTTCAGATTTTGTGTTCATCAAGGCCTTTTTCACCTATCAGACTATTAAGAAATGGTGATTTACTAAAATTCTTAATTATCATCAAATATTAAAGCAGCCAAAACATCAGAGAATCAATATATCATAGGATAAAAAAGACATTGAGTCAAGGGTAACAACGGTAATTATAAATTTGCTTTTTGATATCCAAGTACAAAACCCTAAAATACCAGTATTGAGATGGACATTGGGAGCTTTTAGAGCATTTGAAGTAGGTTGGACTTTTCAAGCCATATACTAGAGCTGTTAGGTCTAAGCTTATACTGTTAAGTCTATTGTCTGCATTAATCAAACGTATTCAAACAGTACAATAAACACAGATTGTTAAGGGAGTCAGATCTCTCAAATACCAAATCGCAGAAGATGGAAATATTGATACGGACAAACACCTGATATCATTGATTCCTCATCATAAAGTGATCAAATATTTCCTTGTTTGTAAGTTGCATTAAAACACAACTTGAACAGGATGTGGTTGGCTGTAAATGGCTGTCTGACGTAAACTTCACAAGACATAGGAAGGATTTGTTGAATGTCAATCCTCGTTAATTACTACACTAATTGATTTCCTCAGCCAATATTTCCACTCTGTGTGTAGGCCTTAAATGCTGAACCAACTCATCTATGATGTCAATGGAAAGATGATAGCTTGCATTGGAAATCATTCTACGGCATATAAAATGGCTGCTTTTTTTTTTTAAATATAAAGTAACATAAAAAAGCAAAGAATAACAGTAACCAGTTTCAAAAGATTTTAACTTTGATTTTTCAAAATACATTTGATTTGTGAGTTCGGGGATTTGAGAAAATTTCAAAAACGATAATGGATGAGAAAAACATACAGTTAAAGAATCATGATCTAGTTTTGATATTTTAATGCATTAATTTCAGTAAGGAACTTAAACTCCTCTAGTAATTTTTTTTTTAAATGTACAAAATCTAGCAATTCAAGATCTGATTTTGAACCATATTTGGTATTCCTAGTTGGATTATTATACATTAAGAATCATCAAAACATGGATGAAATTGGCATCTTGAGAAATTTTCATCAACATGTTTGATATGACATTTATGTATATTGAACTATTACTCTGCAAATAAAACCATTAACACATTTCTCCCAAGTTGTCTGGGTGCATCATTTCCTAAAAGTGCTTGTTGAATTTACGGCATTCATAACTCGGCTTTTCATTGATCATTAGTGGCATAGACTCCGGAAACATAAAAAAAAAATCTACAGTACGCTTTTTTTTTCAACCCATGATAACAGACTTTTGTTTTGTTGCCTCACAAAGTTTTATATTAAAACAATAGTTCTGTATAGCCTATCCTACATGCTACGTGCAGAGCAAATCATTACGCTTAGCGTAGGGCAAATCATTACGCGTAACCATCAGACGATTAGTTCGGCTGCTCAATCTATATTCCATTAGGAATTGCAATATGTGGATTATTTCCAAAAAAAAATAAATAACATTCACTTGCTTAATCTATTATTTAAAAAAATAGGTCCAATTAGAGGGATTTTCTATACACAACCACCCAAATAAAGCTGTGCATAACATAAATAGGCACACAGCACACTTGTACGAAATGACTTTAGCTAGATTTGGTTATTATTGTGCGGTTAATATTTTCTTGACAAAATAACAATTTAATGCAGGGTTCCTTGTATTAAAAATGGTGAAATCAACAAAAAACTCTCTAATTTGTTGCTATTTTACTATTAAAGACAAAGAAAAAAGTATTAACACCCATTATAAACAAATACATTATTGTCAGACAACAAAATAAACACATTTCAGATATCTGGACGATAGTAAAGCATAATTTCTTGCTATGCATTTGCCATAATTTTTTTGCTAGTACATGTACATGTATATTGTACATTATCAATTAAAAATAATCTTTAATTAATTCTGTAATGTTGTACATGCATGCATTAACTCGAAAAAATTACCATATGATCAAAATTATATCTTTTACCAAAATTTTTTATCTTTATAATAATAAGTCTTAGTACTAATTTTAAATACTTTTGTGCCTCGATCCATGAACTACATTGATTACACAGAATCTGACCATGAAATAAAGTATGTGCACAATTAGATATAAAAACTAATATGGACAATCATTTTTTGTTCTCAAATGGTTGATGATAAGATCAAGACAATTTCAGTGATTAATATTATGAATCCATGTTGTATTCTTAATGGGTTAATACTGACCAATTCACAAGAGGGGGTCAATGTCGTACTATTCAGATTACCGATATTCATCTATTCAATATATTTTGTCTTAAGCCAGAGACATAAATAACAGAGATTGGCAACTGTACGAAATCTCACCAAATCCCACGGTCCCTATTGTAAAGTATTCCCAGTTTAAATCAGTATATCTTCTTAATAAACATATATATTGAAATAAAAACATCTAAATCCTATTACCAAAACATTCAAAACATTATATTTTCATGAGTTTGTTTCTTATAAACAATATTCAAAAAGGAGTTTCAGGTGGCAGTTGGGAATCTGTCATCCGAGATTTCGCCAACATTTGATAGCTATAGCCTATATGTTTTCTACATTTTAATCTTATTTTTCAATTTATTGTTTCCGTAAAGAACTTCTAAATCCTATGCACATTTTTCATAAAAGCAATATTCTTTTGGTTTAAGATCTATATATAAATTTGCTAATATGTACTTCTCAAAGTAAGGTTGGTCCTGTAACATTTTTCAACAACAAAACATGCTAATGTCGGAGTTGCCAATCTCTTTTCTTTATGTCTCTGCTTAAACATTTTCACTCTTGTTTACATATTATAGACAATTATCCTTCAGTTTAAGGTTGGCCAGAGACAAAAATCATCAAACTTAGTGGGTAAAATTGACCAAATAATGCTTTTGGGGTTTTGTTTTTGCTTGGAAAAAAATATAATAACTAGTCATTAAGTGATCAGATACAATGCAATTTTCTAGACAGAAATCTTTTCTTGTATTCATCTTTGACTTTAATTCACAAACTATCCCAATATCAGTAGAATTATACAGAGCAATAGGGGCATAATTAAGGCAAGGCAGATATCCAATCTAATCCTAAACTTCTCATATTCCCCCAACACAACTTTGGCTAGCTGTCTGGGCTCTCCATAAAAAATATTAATCTTTAAAATTATGCCCTAAATTTTTTCTACCCTATTTGATTATATAGACGTATACACTCATAAAAAAAAACAATGTTCCACTGCATTTACATTAGGGTAGATGTAAAGCATCTGGATCATGTTGTATATAGACAATTGTATATTACAATAATATATTTAAAATAGTGATATATTATAATATACAGATAAGATAAACAAAGCATGATGCCTATGAGAACAGAGAGACAAGGGGCACCTGTTCTGTACCTACCAAGCTATGCACAATGCATGCAGTTGATTTCCATGTCAATGTTACAAAATATACTTACACTTTTAGACTTTGCGATGGCACACGCCGTACACAGTAGTAGCACTATGCCTTTAACTCCAATCATCTCACCGATATTGATTGAACTGTCCTTAGATTCAACATATGTTGGAGTTTCATTCACACGGTCCTTCGGAACATCTCTAGGGTAACCCTATCAGTTTTCGCGAGGCTTTCCGAGTGTTTGATCGTGGACAAACCTGTGCGAACGCATTAAAAAAAAAAAGCTTAAATATGCACGGACATTTAAATTTACCCCTAAGTATAATATTATTCCGTATGCTTAGCTTCATCACAGAAACAAGTGACTGCGATAATCATATAGTTACATATTCCCCGCTGTGCAACAAAATAAATATTCACTCAAAGTTTGTTTCTACTGCAAAGATGCTACATTGCGCGTAAAATGGACATTATTGATCAGTTGTTATAATGATTTTCTATTATTGAATTAAAACGCTGAGATACCATGTTTGCTTTGGAGATTCTACAAGAGATTTGATTGTGTAAGTCTCTGGTGATTTAATAAGGTCTATTTTACTTCTTTTTGCACAATGTTCACATGCAGTGTACGTCAGTCGCCACAGTGAAAATATTCAGGCACTTATGCATGTATGACCATTGACTGATCCGGGGGGGGGGGGGGTCCGGGGGGTTGGTTCCCCCCTTCTCTCAGACAAATGATTTATTTTTAAACATGCTATAATTATCTAACATAAAGGCTTTTATAGAAATCGCTTATTTAAAAGATGTTCGTTTTATAAACAAAACCCTATCGATATTTATTGAAGTAAAGTTTCCTTCTTCAGCATCCGGTGTTTATTTCTTTGAGTAAGTATGTGAAAAATTTTTAAAAATTACAATAAAGCAGTATCACTATATACACAGATTTTAATTAATATCCACTAGGTATTTCCTTCTTTATTTCTTAAGAAAATAATTCTTTCAGTTTTAAACTGACAATCCATAAATCTACGCGATCGAGTAAATAGTAAACAGACGTTCGCATATGAGTACACGCGCGCATTCGTTTTACTTTTAAAAACTCCTTTCAAATGTATTGTTAGCTAGATACATGTACTGTAGTAACCTTCACATGCAGAAATTAGCTGGTCCTTCTGTGTAACCTTCTGGTCGACAATATTTGATAATTTGCGTAATTTTGATAACACCCATTCAAGAGACCACCTCAAGTTCCTGCGGACGACACTTGCTGGAAAGTTGTATTACACATAAATACCATCTATTTACAAATAAACTATACCCTATTTTTGTTTTTTCCCCCCTAAATTGTTACATAACAGCGTAGTGCGATGGGTTAGAGCGTGAAATGTAAGTCATGAGTTTGAATCCCTTTGGGGCTTTTATAATTTTTACCTTTTCAAAAATTTGTAAAATATATTTTTTGGTCAAATAATGTAAAATTTGAAAATTATAAACCGGTGAAAGTATTTTGATTATAATGGACTTTTATCCACATTTATATCGACATGTGTCCCGTACCACATTAACTAGCACTGAATTTTACACATTTTGATATTCATCGATTTGAACCCCCCCCCCCCCCCCCCCCCCCCCCCGCCCCCTTTCCAGTATTGCTGGATCTCCCTCTGATGACTGACTTCAAAAGGTCTATTACAAAAAAACCCCACATTTTCTCAAGCTCAAATTTGAAAAGAAGGAAGCTTTTTAAATTTCATTTTTTCAATTATTTATTTTTCCAAGCGCACTTTTGACAATAAAGAATTCTTGTATTTCATTGTTTCGATTTTTTTTTACTATTCCGACCACAGACACTTGTTTCTATAGTTTAACCCAATAGTATAATAATAAATAAATGTACGTGTTTTTTAATGAAGTTCGCAGTAAAGAATTCTTTTAAGCATGTACGACTTTTGCGGGAGAGAGAGAGAGAGAGAGAGAGAGAGAGAGAGAGAGAGAGAGAGAGAGAGAGAGAGAGAGGGGGGGGGGGGTCGGACAAGAATAGACTCATAGTCTCAGACCTTAAAAAGGAAAAATAAAAACAAAAACAAAACCAAAGACCTTTCTCGTATGTCCCTGGGGAAATTCCTGGACCTGCGACTGACACGAGTACTATAACACTGAATAGCGTTACAAGATACATGTATATCATGCCCTATAACATTTGATACTTTCCTCATTTAAACTATACATGTTTATATATCGTATACATAAACTTATTTCTACATAGACATTTTACTCCAATAGTATAATGATAACAACACTAGTTGTGTTTTTATTATACTTTGTGGTAAACTTTTATCATATATAGAAACAAGTGCCTGTGAAATCGAAGTCGAAAGTACTTTAATATATTTAGAATAGTACCGATACTGGTACTTGTAGTTTGTTTAACTAATATTGTTTATCTAATAAACAAACTCCGGGGAAAACAAATAATAAATTGGATCGACGGTGTACCGATGGTTAAACTTTTAATGTATTCAAAGAAATTAAAAAATAATACTATGGTTTTTCTTTTTAAAAGAATGATAATATGAAATAGGCTGTAGTTCAGTGGAAACCAATGATCAGCCTCAAATACGATGTATGCGAGACTGACCGTAGGTTTCCGACGACGCAGTGAACTACATTACATATTTTTGACTCAACCTTGATCATCGTAATTTTTGTGTCATTTGCCGAATTTTTGGTGGTAAAATACCATTTCTCATCTGGTGATTTCATTATCCAGAGCATATACTCGGAAATTTATTGATATTTGATATACCTGGTAGTTGTGAAGCCTTTGTACCCTTTCAACAGACTCGAGGGAAAATCAAATATCGTTTTTAAGCCTGTCAGAAAAATCAGATTGTCACTCTATCACAAATTAACCGTAAATAATCAATCTATTATAATTGATTTACGAGATTTAAAAGGGATTGACTCGGACGATTTTATTTTCAGACTTGTATTTCAGATTACCAGCTGGTATAACTATTATGGATAAAGTCTTCTATTCAATTCAAAGTATCAAAGTATGAATTGATGGGAATGTTTTTTAATCGGCATTGCCACAACTTTACTGGAATTGGGCGTTTTTAACTTTTTTCCATAGATATATAGCCGGGGATATGATTTACTTTCGTAATATAAAACTTTCACTGTAGAGTAATTGTTAATAACACGGAGAAATATCAATTTATGAAATGACTTGATATTATTATTCGAATATTTATAACTGAATTTAATCAACATGTTTATCGTTGTGGTTTTCTGTTTTCCGCAGTTTGTCAGTTAATTACTAGTAGTTTGTAAGTTGATGCTGATTACGATAGATAGAGAAAAACAAAATGATTGTATGTGACGTCACCGCCACACGCTGATGCATGCGGCAAATGGAACAAATTGCCGCATGTTATTAACAAATATTATAATGAAAACCCACACGACATCGTATTTGGGAATGACTCTATTTTTTTTTGGGGGGGGGGGGGGGGTATGGTGTTAGTTGTTTTACCATGTGGTTTTTGCGTATTCATAATTAAGGTAAAATGCTTAAATATGCATGAAATAATATAAACAAGAGACCCAAGGGCCACATCACTCACCTGAGCAATATTGTCCCAATTAGCTAACCAGTTTTACTTCTTATCGAACAAAATCCAATACCTTCATCCGAATGATACTAACTTTTATCGGACTTCAATCAGATAAAACTTTAAAAACTTAAAATATCTTGAATGAATTCTTATTTTCTCAAGTCATGGCCTCTTTATTCTTCAAAGATTTTTTTTACATATCTTCATAATGTAGTATTCAAAATAGAACACAATCACTTATGTCTTCTCTATTACCCCGGAGATGACGGCATAGATAACTTTAAAAATCATTTAAACCAACCCCAATCCCCCACCCCGAACAATCATGGCCTATGTAAAGACCTTCTTTGACTTGAAAATTATTCCTTTGGCTTTTCTGTCTTTGGGTCTCATTATTGATGAGAGAGAGAGAGAGAGAGAGAGAGAGAGAGAGAGAGAGAGAGAGAGAATAAAAGAGAGATGATCAAAGACGCGCGTTTTCTCGACAAATTACAGACGCATTTAAAGAAGACCTTACTATATAACTATCGTCGTTTTACGAGACCGGGCGTTAACAGGGATGGATTGTATAGGGTTTCATGTCGAGTAAATGAGTGGAAGAAAGAACGCCCTGGCGCGATCATCTATCAATTAAGCCCCTTCTTCTTGGCTGGTATTGAATATATAGTAAAGGACTCAAGTCAGTTATCGACCAATCAATTGATCGCATCAGTCTGTTAGAAAACCATTATTGGTAAACCTTCCTTCAACGAGAAGCTTAAAAGGTGATTTCACTTCTGACTTGGAAATAAAACCCGTAGGTGTGATTTCTATCTGCCCTCATTAATAGTAGTTTGTTGACAAAGAAACGGTGCAATCGATGTAGGATGACACTAATTGAGAGACCATCACATGGTTTTATGAAATTATTACTTACCAGAACGGTTTAAATGATAAAAAAGGGATATTGTGCGAGGGTCTCTGAAGTTGAGTGTATTCTAGTCTGTTTGCTTTGGTTTATAGTCATAATCATTATATTTTAATCCAGCTGTTTAGAGTGATTTATGTTGGACACGAATAAATGATAGGTCTATGCATGCGTATAAAGTGCCTATGCTATTTCATTCATCTTTTGATTGTACAAAGTTGTAATTATTGACATAATCTCAGCAACTCGTACTGAAAGGGATAACTTCACACACACTACACAAAAGTGACGATCCTATTTTACAACGTATATATATATACATTAACTTTTTTTTCTACTAAGAATTTTCGGAGTGGAACTGTCATGAGATTGTGGAGAAAGCTAATCCTAACTTGTAGGCTTGTTCGATCATACTCCATCCAGTCTCCTTGAAAGAGAGCTGTAGCTGGTCTTGCTGCATTGGATTAATGGAATTCTGTTGTACCAGTAATAAAAAAAAAATGACGCACAAAGCAAAATTTAACTCAAGTCCAAATCAGCACAACAAGGGCCTATACGGTCTTAGTTACTTAAAGTGAAAAATGAGAAAATTCTGTCATACTAAATAGAGGCTTGTGTTTATTCATATCTTTTACACGCGAAATCTAAAAGGATAATGTTTAGTAAATAAAACCTTTAAAGAAAGTAACCATCAAACCAAGAAACTTGCCACAAACTATGTTATGGGATGGCCCGTTGTAAAACTACCTGGATTATAAATCACATACTATAGCATGCATGTAAGCATTGATATTTTCGCGCGCTTTTAAATTCGCGAATCCAAGGTTAAAAACAGCACGGGGGGGGGGGGGGGGGGGGTGGGGGGAGAGAGAAAATAATAAAAGGAATACTCTTTCTTCTCGTGAATTCATGGTGTGAAACCATATTTCAAATTTTAAAAGAGATACTTTATACACTTACATGTATACAGATCCATCAAATTCTCCATCTTATTCAATAAGATATAAAGATCAATTTGTTTCGTGTGTTTGATATCCAATTTAATTAAACAATATTTCATATGTACAGAATAAGATTGGGACCAACAAGGATTGGACAGCAAACAAAAACTTACATTTTAAAAACTCCATCGCAACGGCAATTATTTTAAGCAAAATTCGGGGGGGGGGGGGGGGGGGGGGGGGGTTAAGCAGCATAACATACTTGGTTTACCGCAACAATTCAATATCAAACTTTCATATTTTATATAAGGATAAGACCCATTCAAAAATGCCTCAAAATATTAACATTTTTCCAAATTATTCAGCTTGTTACCATAGCAACTGTTATTTTTTATTTTAAAATTCTATATTGCACATTTATGGGAGTGGGTAAAAATAACTCCAAGAATGTCATTTTGATTTCAAATTAAATGAAAATAATTTTGAAATTTTTATTAAGTTACCATGGAAACACTTTGAAAATACATGTATATGCATTTCTCCACAATTTTTTTTCCTTCACTTCGAAAAATGATTTTTTTTCCCTATAAAATATTCAACTCCAGAAATCCAAAATTTTGTCATTTCTCATGATGGGAGTCTCAAATAAGCGTTAAAACCATTTTGCCATATTTTCCCTTGGTAACTAAGGCAACAGGACCACATAGCAATTGAACGGTGTAAGGCTTTTTTTACATATCAAAGTCTATTAAACTGAAAAGTATGAAGAAAATCAGTGACTATGCAGTGGCCCCGAATATTGATTCTCACATAGAATCTAAAATTCTTTATATCTTCGCGCCTATATGATATTGTTACAACATGAGAAATGGGAAAAAACATAAATAAAATTTCATAATACATGTATGCCATTCCTCAAAACCAGTTTTGATTCAAATATTGATTTCTCAAATTGCTGTGTTCACACTTTGTATTAGAAAGCTTTTGTTGAAATATATGTGCGTAAAATCTATAGATCCCACTCTGTGGTCACTGTCTGGAACTGACAAGGTTTACGACAAAAATAAACAAAAAGGACTATATATGATTTGAGCCTAAAATGGCTCTTAAAATGAACTCATAATTTTACTGTAATTCTTTTTTTCTTTGTACGGATATACTTGTTAAGTTTTTTTCATAATTTTCATTTCGATTCAAGTGCCCACAGTTTAGAAATATGACAAAAGTCATAAAGTTAATCTTTTCTCGCCATTTTCGCATAAAACGACTTGTTTTAAGCAGTTTTTCTTTCAGAAAACATTGAGCGCATGCTTGAACAAACAAAATATTTTCATTAGAGATGCATCTATCCAGACTAATAAGTGACAAAAACATTTTGCTTGTTCAAAGTTGCGCTCTATATCTCCACTCGAAAAGAGATAGGTACTAAAAATGTAATTCCTTTTTTTTTATTATTTCCCCAATAATTATCTCTCGTTGGAAGAGAGCCTAGCCCTTCAATTAATAAAATAAGACAGCCCTTAACTC